>JAPYXD010000703.1:1887447-2516597 GCA_030998225.1 Diplolepis rosae | reverse complement strand
ATTTTCGAATAAATTTTACAAATTTTGAAATGCCATCGTATTTCGAATTTTGATTTAAGAAGGAAAAATTTTTGGAATTATTTGTAGAATTATTTGAGAAGAACCTACAACTCTAAAGAGAACTCCCAAATATGAGATTTTCCAAAAGAAATTTTAAAAATTTGAAGAGCCATAGTTTTTTGAATTTTGATTTAGGAACAAAATGTGTTTGGACTTATTTGTAGAACTATTTGAGAAGAATCCAGAACTTGAAAAAGAATTCTTAAAACTTCCAAAAATGAGATTTTCGAAAATAATTTAAAAACTTCGAAGTGCAACAGTTTTTTGAATTTTGATTTTAGAAGAAAATATATTCAGACTTATTTGTAGAACTATTTGAAAATAATCTAGAATTCTAAACATAATTCTTGAAACCCTCAAACATGAAATTTTCGAATAAATTTTACAAATTTTGAAATGCCATCGTATTTCGAATTTTGATTTAAGAAGGAAAAATTTTTGGAATTATTTGTAGAATTATTTGAGAAGAACCTACAACTCTAAAGAGAACTCCCAAAAATGAGATTTTCGAAAAGAAATTTTAAAAATTTGAAGAGCCATAGTTTTTTGAATTTTGATTTAGGAACAAAATGTGTTTGTACTTATTTGTAGAACTATTTGAGAAGAATCCATAACTTGAAAAAGAATTCTTAAGACTTCCAAAAATGAGATTTTCGGAAAAATTTTAAAAACTTTGAAGTGCCATAGTTTTTCGAATTTTGATTTTAGAACAAAATGTGCTGGGACTTATTCCTAGACCTATTTGCAAAGAATCTATAAATCTAAAGAGAAATTTTGGAAACTATTAAAACAAAAATATTTTTGTAACCTGTCCTAAGCTTTACATGCAGAATGCGTCAGTATATTTTGGAGCCCCTTCAACTCTCCCATGAATCCCGCACTGCAGATTGTACTGATCAGCATTATGTGCCGATTGTTTTACAACCGGAATTTTCCAAGCAAATTTGCTTCCAACATTACCTTTATTTTCCATTATTTTAGTTCCAACCCTCACAAAAAGTGTATGCATAAGTGTATCTGAAACGAGTGAACGAACAGAGTTCCAGAGTTCCAGAGTTAACGTAACAGGTAAGTTTTAAATATTTTTTTACATTGATACATAAATATAAATGATATTGGCATTTTTATTTATTCTTAAATTTTTCAATTTACAGCAATAATTAATCTTTCTCTTCTGTTTTACAGTATGCCCTTAGACATCAATCCCATCCAAGGACACAAAAGAAGTGAAAAGCACCAAAAATTAGCCAGAAATGCCAAGGCAGGGAAATTAATAGAAAATGTTGTAGGCTTCAGCAACAATTTATAATTTGATTTTTATTTTCAATCATAATAATATGTATATTTAAAGAATTTGAAAATCCTTCTGTCGAAAAAAAAAATTCTTTCGACTTCAATTTGAAATAATATGTATAAGTAAACAAAATAAACTTTGAAATTTATAAAAAAATTCATTAAATCCCTATTTTTATTTCCCACTTATATTATAGAGGATATTTTGTTCAAGATATTTGCGAAATTTCCCAACTTTTTGTGAAATATTTTCCAAAATATATCAGGGATAGTTTCACAATAGTTTCTGAAAATTCCCCATTTTTGAGAAATACTCCCCAAATATTTTGGAACATTTCCAATTTTTAAGGAATATTCCACAAAAATATGTGGAGGAATTTTCCACAAAAATTTTGGAAAATTGCCAAAATGTTGAAAACATTCCCCAAATATTTAGGAAAATTCCCAATTTTTAAGAAATATTCCCCAAATATTTAGGAAAGTTCCCAATATTTAGGAAAATTCCCAATTTTTGGAGAATATTATCCAAATATTTAGAAAAATTCCCAATTTTTGGGGAATATTCCCCAAAAATATGTGGTGGAAGTTTCCACAATAGTCTTCTAAGGTTCCCAATTTTTAGGAAATATTCCGCAAATGTTTTGGAAAACTTTCCATTTTGGGGAATATTCCCCAAAAATATTTGCAGGAATTTTTGACAAAAATGTTGTAAAATTACCAAAATGTAAAAAATATTCCCAAAAATATTTTGGAAAATTCCCAATTTATAGGAAATATTCTCCAAATATTTTGGAAAATTCCCCATTCTTGGGGAATATTCCCCAAAAACATGTGGTGGAAGTTTCCATAATAGTTTTAAAAGGTTCCCAATTTTTAGGAAATATTCCCCAAATATTTTGGAAAATTTTCAATTTTAGGGGAATATTCCCCAAATCTTTAGGGAAATTCCCAATTTTGGGGAATATTCCCCAAATCTTTAGGGCAATTCCCAATTTTGGGGGAATACTCCCCAAAAATATGTGGCGGAAGTTTCCATAATAGTTTTGGAAGATGCCCAATTTTTAGGAAATATTCCCCAAATATTGTGAAAAATTTCCAATTTGCTGGGAATATTCTCCAAATATTTTGGAAAATTCCCCATTCTTGGGGAATATTCCCCAAAAATATGTGGCGGAAGTTTCCATAATGGTTTTGGAAGATGCCCAATTTTTAGGAAATATTCCCCAAATATTTTGAAAAATTTCCAATTTTCTGGGAATATTCTCCAAATATTTAGGAAAATTCCCCATTCTTGGGGAATATTCCCCAAAAATATGTGGTGGAAGTTTCCATAATAGTTTTAAAAGGTTCCCAATTTTTAGGAAATATTCCCCAAATATTTTGGAAAATTCCCCATTCTTGGGGAATATTCCCCAAAAATATGTGGTGGAAGTTTCCATAATAGTTTTAAAAGGTTCCCAATTTTTAGGAAATATTCCCCAAATATTTAGGAAAATTTTCCATTTTGAGGGAATATTCCCTAAATGTTTAGGAGAATTTTCCATTTTGAGGGAATATTCCCCAAATGTTTATGAAAATTCCCAATTTTGGGGAATATACCCCAGAAATATGTGGCGGAAGTTTCCATAATAGTTTTGGAAGATTCCCAATTTTTAGGAAATATTCCCCAAATATTTTGAAAAATTTCCAATTTTATGGGAATATTCCCCAAAAATATGTGGCGGAATCACCGTCCCCATCAATTATTGGGGAAAATTCCACATTTTAGGGTACACATACTTTTCCCCAAAAAATTGGATAAAATCCAGAAAAAGTAGGGAATATTCCCCAAAAATTTAGTGAATAAGTAAATCACTTATATTTTCGAGAATTTCCCCTAATCGTGTTGTGCTTTTACGGAAAAATTAAAAAAATTTACGATAAATTTTTAAAAAAAATTCTTTAAAAATCAAGGAAATAAGTGGACTTTATGTGATATTTATAGTAGATATTTATGTGAAAAATAAATTAATGCTTTTTTGCCTTTTAGTCTAAATACGGTACTCGTCCTATTCATTGAGTTGGTCTAATCTCCTGTGTATGTTTGGTTTACCTGAAATTAATTTTGAATGCTCTAAATATTGAATTGTATTGTTCAGTGACCCTATAGACTCTCTTGTTACTTAAAAACTTCTGGCGTCTCTGATTTTAAATTTGTAATTAGAATTATAAAATATTAAAAAACTTCGAAGTGCAACAGTTTTTTGAATTTTGATTTTAGAAGAAAATATATTCAGACTTATTTGTAGAACTATTTGAAAATAATCTAGAATTCTAAACATAATTCTTGAAACCCTCAAACATGAAATTTTCGAATAAATTTTACAAATTTTGAAATGCCATCGTATTTCGAATTTTGATTTAAGAAGGAAAAATTTTTGGAATTATTTGTAGAATTATTTGAGAAGAACCTACAACTCTAAAGAGAACTCCCAAATATGAGATTTTCCAAAAGAAATTTTAAAAATTTGAAGAGCCATAGTTTTTTGAATTTTGATTTAGGAACAAAATGTGTTTGGACTTATTTGTAGAACTATTTGAGAAGAATCCAGAACTTGAAAAAGAATTCTTAAAACTTCCAAAAATGAGATTTTCGAAAATGAAATTTTCGAAAAAAATTTAAAAACTTTGAAGTGCCATAGTTTTTCGAATTTTGATTTTAGAAAAAAATGTGTTGGGACTTATTTGTAGATCTATTTGCAAAGAATCTATAAATCTAAAGAGAAATTTTGGAAAATATTAAAACAAAAATATTTTTGTAACCTGTCCTAAGCTTTACATGCAGAATGCGTCAGTATAGTTTGGAGCCCCTTCAACTCTCCCATGAATCCCGCACTGCAGATTGTACCGATCAGCATTATGTGCCGATTGTTTTACAACCGGAATTTTCCAAGCAAATTTGCTTCCAACATTACCTTTATTTTCCATTATTTTAGTTCCAACCCTCACAAAAAGTGTATGCATAAGTGTATCTGAAACGAGTGAACGAACAGAGTTCCAGAGTTAACGTAACAGGTAAGTTTTAAATATTTTTTTACATTGATACATAAATATAAATGATATTGGCATTTTTATTTATTCTTAAATTTTTCAATTTACAGCAATAATTAATCTTTCTCTTCTGTTTTACAGTATGCCCTTAGACATCAATCCCATCCAAGGACACAAAAGAAGTGAAAAGCACCAAAAATTAGCCAGAAATGCCAAGGCAGGGAAATTAATAGAAAATGTTGTAGGCTTCAGCAACAATTTATAATTTGATTTTTATTTTCAATCATAATAATATGTATATTTAAAGAATTTGAAAATCCTTCTGTCGAAAAAAAAATTCTTTCGACTTCAATTTGAAATAATATGTATAAGTAAACAAAATAAACTTTGAAATTTATAAAAAAATTCATTAAATCCCTATTTTTATTTCCCACTTATATTATAGAGGATATTTTGTTCAAGATATTTGCGAAATTTCCCAACTTTTTGTGAAATATTTTCCAAAATATATCAGGGATAGTTTCACAATAGTTTCTGAAAATTCCCCATTTTTGAGAAATACTCCCCAAATATTTTGGAACATTTCCAATTTTTAAGGAATATTCCACAAAAATATGTGGAGGAATTTTCCACAAAAATTTTGGAAAATTGCCAAAATGTTGAAAACATTCCCCAAATATTTAGGAAAATTCCCAATTTTTAAGAAATATTCCCCAAATATTTAGGAAAGTTCCCAATATTTAGGAAAATTCCCAATTTTTGGAGAATATTATCCAAATATTTAGAAAAATTCCCAATTTTTGGGGAATATTCCCCAAAAATATGTGGTGGAAGTTTCCACAATAGTCTTCTAAGGTTCCCAATTTTTAGGAAATATTCCGCAAATGTTTTGGAAAACTTTCCATTTTGGGGAATATTCCCCAAAAATATTTGCAGGAATTTTTGACAAAAATGTTGTAAAATTACCAAAATGTAAAAAATATTCCCAAAAATATTTTGGAAAATTCCCAATTTATAGGAAATATTCCCCAAATATTTTGGAAAATTTTCAATTTTAGGGGAATATTCCCCAAATCTTTCGGACAATTCCCAGTTTTCGGGGAATATTCCCCAAAAATATGTGGCGGAAGTTTCCATAATAGTTTTGGAAGATGCCCAATTTTTAGGAAATATTCCCCAAACATTTTGAAAAATTTCCAATTTTCTGGGAATATTCTCCAAATATTTTGGAAAATTCCCCATTCTTGGGGAATATTCCCCAAAAATATGTGGTGGAAGTTTCCATAATAGTTTTGGAAGATGCCCAATTTTTAGGAAATATTCCCCAAACATTTTGAAAAATTTCCAATTTTCTGGGAATATTCTCCAAATATTTTGGAAAATTCCCCATTCTTGGGGAATATTCCCCAAAAATATGTGGTGGAAGTTTCCATAATAGTTTTAAAAGGTTCCCAATTTTTAGGAAGTATTCCCCAAATATTTTGGAAAATTCCCCATTCTTGGGGAATATTCCCCAAAAATATGTGGTGGAAGTTTCCATAATAGTTTTAAAAGGTTCCCAATTTTTAGGAAATATTCCCTAAATGTTTTAGAAAATTTTCCATTTTGAGGGAATATTCCCTAAATGTTTAGGAGAATTTTCCATTTTGAGGGAATATTCCCCAAATGTTTATGAAAATTCCCAATTTTGGGGAATATACCCCAGAAATATGTGGCGGAAGTTTCCATAATAGTTTTGGAAGATTCCCAATTTTTAGGAAATATTCCCCAAATATTTTGAAAAATTTCCAATTTTATGGGAATATTCCCCAAAAATATGTGGCGGAATCACCGTCCCCATCAATTATTGGGGAAAATTCCACATTTTAGGGTACACATACTTTTCCCCAAAAAATTGGATAAAATCCAGAAAAAGTAGGGAATATTCCCCAAAAATTTAGTGAATAAGTAAATCACTTATATTTTCGAGAATTTCCCCTAATCGTGTTGTGCTTTTACGGAAAAATTAAAAAAATTTACGATAAATTTTTAAAAAAAATTCTTTAAAAATCAAGGAAATAAGTGGACTTTATGTGATATTTATAGTAGATATTTATGTGAAAAATAAATTAATGCTTTTTTGCCTTTTAGTCTAAATACGGTACTCGTCCTATTCATTGAGTTGGTCTAATCTCCTGTGTATGTTTGGTTTACCTGAAATTAATTTTGAATGCTCTAAATATTGAATTGTATTGTTCAGTGACCCTATAGACTCTCTTGTTACTTAAAAACTTCTGGCGTCTCTGATTTTAAATTTGTAATTAGAATTATAAAATATTAAAAAACTTCGAAGTGCAACAGTTTTTTGAATTTTGATTTTAGAAGAAAATATATTCAGACTTATTTGTAGAACTATTTGAAAATAATCTAGAATTCTAAACATAATTCTTGAAACCCTCAAACATGAAATTTTCGAATAAATTTTACAAATTTTGAAATGCCATCGTATTTCGAATTTTGATTTAAGAAGGAAAAATTTTTGGAATTATTTGTAGAATTATTTGAGAAGAACCTACAACTCTAAAGAGAACTCCCAAATATGAGATTTTCCAAAAGAAATTTTAAAAATTTGAAGAGCCATAGTTTTTTGAATTTTGATTTAGGAACAAAATGTGTTTGGACTTATTTGTAGAACTATTTGAGAAGAATCCAGAACTTGAAAAAGAATTCTTAAAACTTCCAAAAATGAGATTTTCGAAAATAATTTAAAAACTTTGGATTGCCACAGTTTTTTGAATTTTGATTTTAGAACAAAATGTGTTTGGATTTATTTGTAGAAATGTTTGCAAAGGATCTATAACTCTAAACAGAATTCTTAAAACCCTTAAACATAAAATTTTCGAAAAAATTTTAAAAACTTTGAAGTGTCATAGTTTTTCGAATTTTGATTTAAGAACAAAATGTGTTTGGATTTATTTCTATTTCTATTTGTGAAAAATTAGTAACACTTAACAGAATTTTTGAAACCCTCAAACATGAAATTTTCGAAAAAAATTTAAAAACTTTGAAGTGTCACTTTTTCGAATTTTGATTTAAGAACAAAATGTGTTTGGATTTATTTCTATTTCTATTTGAGAAAAATTCAGAACACTTAACAGAATTTTTGAAACCCTCAAACATGAAATTTTCGAAAAAAATTTAAAAACTTTGAAGTGCCATAGTTTTTCGAATTTTGATTTTAGAAAAAAATGTGTTGGGACTTATTTGTAGATCTATTTGCAAAGAATCTATAAATCTAAAGAGAAATTTTGGAAAATATTAAAACAAAAATATTTTTGTAACCTGTCCTAAGCTTTACATGCAGAATGCGTCAGTATAGTTTGGAGCCCCTTCAACTCTCCCATGAATCCCGCACTGCAGATTGTACCGATCAGCATTATGTGCCGATTGTTTTACAACCGGAATTTTCCAAGCAAATTTGCTTCCAACATTACCTTTATTTTCCATTATTTTAGTTCCAACCCTCACAAAAAGTGTATGCATAAGTGTATCTGAAACGAGTGAACGAACAGAGTTCCAGAGTTAACGTAACAGGTAAGTTTTAAATATTTTTTTACATTGATACATAAATATAAATGATATTGGCATTTTTATTTATTCTTAAATTTTTCAATTTACAGCAATAATTAATCTTTCTCTTCTGTTTTACAGTATGCCCTTAGACATCAATCCCATCCAAGGACACAAAAGAAGTGAAAAGCACCAAAAATTAGCCAGAAATGCCAAGGCAGGGAAATTAATAGAAAATGTTGTAGGCTTCAGCAACAATTTATAATTTGATTTTTATTTTCAATCATAATAATATGTATATTTAAAGAATTTGAAAATCCTTCTGTCGAAAAAAAAAATTCTTTCGACTTCAATTTGAAATAATATGTATAAGTAAACAAAATAAACTTTGAAATTTATAAAAAAATTCATTAAATCCCTATTTTTATTTCCCACTTATATTATAGAGGATATTTTGTTCAAGATATTTGCGAAATTTCCCAACTTTTTGTGAAATATTTTCCAAAATATATCAGGGATAGTTTCACAATAGTTTCTGAAAATTCCCCATTTTTGAGAAATACTCCCCAAATATTTTGGAACATTTCCAATTTTTAAGGAATATTCCACAAAAATATGTGGAGGAATTTTCCACAAAAATTTTGGAAAATTGCCAAAATGTTGAAAACATTCCCCAAATATTTAGGAAAATTCCCAATTTTTAAGAAATATTCCCCAAATATTTAGGAAAGTTCCCAATATTTAGGAAAATTCCCAATTTTTGGAGAATATTATCCAAATATTTAGAAAAATTCCCAATTTTTGGGGAATATTCCCCAAAAATATGTGGTGGAAGTTTCCACAATAGTCTTCTAAGGTTCCCAATTTTTAGGAAATATTCCGCAAATGTTTTGGAAAACTTTCCATTTTGGGGAATATTCCCCAAAAATATTTGCAGGAATTTTTGACAAAAATGTTGTAAAATTACCAAAATGTAAAAAATATTCCCAAAAATATTTTGGAAAATTCCCAATTTATAGGAAATATTCCCCAAATATTTTGAAAAATTTCCAATTTTATGGGAATATTCCCCAAAAATATGTGGCGGAAGTTTCCATAATGGTTTTGGAAGATGCCCAATTTTTAGGAAATATTCCCCAAATATTTTGGAAAATTTCCAATTTTATGGGAATATTCTCCAAATATTTAGGAAAATTTTCCATTTTGAGGGAATATTCCCCAAATGTTTATGAAAATTCCCAATTTTGGGGAATATTCCCCAGAAATATGTGGCGGAAGTTTCCATAATAGTTTTGGAAGATGCCCAATTTTTAGGAAATATTCCCCAAATATTTTGAAAAATTTCCAATTTGCTGGGAATATTCTCCAAATATTTTGGAAAATTCCCCATTCTTGGGGAATATTCCCCAAAAATATGTGGTGGAAGTTTCCATAATAGTTTTGGAAGATTCCAAATTTTTAGGAAATATTCCCCAAATATTTTGAAAAATTTCCAATTTTCTGGGAATATTCTCCAAATATTTTGGAAAATTCCCCATTCTTGGGGAATATTCCCCAAAAATATGTGGTGGAAGTTTCCATAATAGTTTTAAAAGGTTCCCAATTTTTAGGAAATATTCCCCAAATATTTTGGAAAATTCCCCATTCTTGGGGAATATTCCCCAAAAATATGTGGTGGAAGTTTCCATAATAGTTTTAAAAGGTTCCCAATTTTTAGGAAATATTCCCCAAATATTTAGGAAAATTTTCCATTTTGAGGGAATATTCCCTAAATGTTTAGGAGAATTTTCCATTTTGAGGGAATATTCCCCAAATGTTTATGAAAATTCCCAATTTTGGGGAATATACCCCAGAAATATGTGGCGGAAGTTTCCATAATAGTTTTGGAAGATTCCCAATTTTTAGGAAATATTCCCCAAATATTTTGAAAAATTTCCAATTTTATGGGAATATTCCCCAAAAATATGTGGCGGAATCACCGTCCCCATCAATTATTGGGGAAAATTCCACATTTTAGGGTACACATACTTTTCCCCAAAAAATTGGATAAAATCCAGAAAAAGTAGGGAATATTCCCCAAAAATTTAGTGAATAAGTAAATCACTTATATTTTCGAGAATTTCCCCTAATCGTGTTGTGCTTTTACGGAAAAATTAAAAAAATTTACGATAAATTTTTAAAAAAAATTCTTTAAAAATCAAGGAAATAAGTGGACTTTATGTGATATTTATAGTAGATATTTATGTGAAAAATAAATTAATGCTTTTTTGCCTTTTAGTCTAAATACGGTACTCGTCCTATTCATTGAGTTGGTCTAATCTCCTGTGTATGTTTGGTTTACCTGAAATTAATTTTGAATGCTCTAAATATTGAATTGTATTGTTCAGTGACCCTATAGACTCTCTTGTTACTTAAAAACTTCTGGCGTCTCTGATTTTAAATTTGTAATTAGAATTATAAAATATTAAAAAACTTCGAAGTGCAACAGTTTTTTGAATTTTGATTTTAGAAGAAAATATATTCAGACTTATTTGTAGAACTATTTGAAAATAATCTAGAATTCTAAACATAATTCTTGAAACCCTCAAACATGAAATTTTCGAATAAATTTTACAAATTTTGAAATGCCATCGTATTTCGAATTTTGATTTAAGAAGGAAAAATTTTTGGAATTATTTGTAGAATTATTTGAGAAGAACCTACAACTCTAAAGAGAACTCCCAAATATGAGATTTTCCAAAAGAAATTTTAAAAATTTGAAGAGCCATAGTTTTTTGAATTTTGATTTAGGAACAAAATGTGTTTGGACTTATTTGTAGAACTATTTGAGAAGAATCCAGAACTTGAAAAAGAATTCTTAAAACTTCCAAAAATGAGATTTTCGAAAATAATTTAAAAACTTTGGATTGCCACAGTTTTTTGAATTTTGATTTTAGAACAAAATGTGTTTGGATTTAAAAAACTTTGAAGTGCCATAGTTTTTCGAATTTTGATTTTAGAAAAAAATGTGTTGGGACTTATTTGTAGATCTATTTGCAAAGAATCTATAAATCTAAAGAGAAATTTTGGAAAATATTAAAACAAAAATATTTTTGTAACCTGTCCTAAGCTTTACATGCAGAATGCGTCAGTATAGTTTGGAGCCCCTTCAACTCTCCCATGAATCCCGCACTGCAGATTGTACCGATCAGCATTATGTGCCGATTGTTTTACAACCGGAATTTTCCAAGCAAATTTGCTTCCAACATTACCTTTATTTTCCATTATTTTAGTTCCAACCCTCACAAAAAGTGTATGCATAAGTGTATCTGAAACGAGTGAACGAACAGAGTTCCAGAGTTCCAGAGTTAACGTAACAGGTAAGTTTTAAATATTTTTTTACATTGATACATAAATATAAATGATATTGGCATTTTTATTTATTCTTAAATTTTTCAATTTACAGCAATAATTAATCTTTCTCTTCTGTTTTACAGTATGCCCTTAGACATCAATCCCATCCAAGGACACAAAAGAAGTGAAAAGCACCAAAAATTAGCCAGAAATGCCAAGGCAGGGAAATTAATAGAAAATGTTGTAGGCTTCAGCAACAATTTATAATTTGATTTTTATTTTCAATCATAATAATATGTATATTTAAAGAATTTGAAAATCCTTCTGTCGAAAAAAAAATTCTTTCGACTTCAATTTGAAATAATATGTATAAGTAAACAAAATAAACTTTGAAATTTATAAAAAAATTCATTAAATCCCTATTTTTATTTCCCACTTATATTATAGAGGATATTTTGTTCAAGATATTTGCGAAATTTCCCAACTTTTTGTGAAATATTTTCCAAAATATATCAGGGATAGTTTCACAATAGTTTCTGAAAATTCCCCATTTTTGAGAAATACTCCCCAAATATTTTGGAACATTTCCAATTTTAGGGGAATATTCCCCAAAAATATGTGGAGGAATTTTCCACAAAAATTTTGGAAAATTGCCAAAATGTAGAAAACATTCCCCAAATATTTAGGAAAATTCCCAATTTTTAAGAAATATTCCCCAAATATTTAGGAAAATTCCCAATTTTCTGGGAATATTCCCCAAAAATATGTGGTGGAAGTTTCCACAATAGTCTTCTAAGGTTCCCAATTTTTAGGAAATATTCCGCAAATGTTTTGGAAAACTTTCCATTTTGGGGAATATTCCCCAAAAATATTTGCAGGAATTTTTGACAAAAATGTTGGAAAATTACCAAAATGTAAAAAATATTCCCAAAAATATTTTGGAAAATTCCCAATTTATAGGAAATATTCCCCAAATATTTTGGAAAATTTTCAATTTTAGGGGAATATTCCCCAAAAATATGTGGCGGAAGTTTCCATAATAGTTTTGGAAGATTCCCAATTTTTAGGAAATATTCCGCAAATGTTTTGGAAAATTTTTTCCCAATTTTTAGGAAATATTCCCCAAATATTTAGGAAAATTTTCCATTTTGAGGGAATATTCCCCAAATGTTTATGAAAATTCCCAATTTTGGGGAATATTCCCCAAAAATATGTGGCGGAAGTTTCCATAATAGTTTTGGAAGATGCCCAATTTTTAGGAAATATTCCCCAAATATTTTGAAAAATTTCCAATTTTATGGGAATATTCTCCAAATATTTTGGAAAATTCCCCATTCTTGGGGAATATTCCCCAGAAATCTGTGGTGGAAGTTTCCATAATAGTTTCAAAAGGTTCCCAATTTTTAGGAAATATTCCCCAAATATTTTGAAAAATTTCCAATTTTCTGGGAATATTCTCCAAATATTTTGGAAAATTCCCCATTCTTGGGGAATATTCCCCAAAAATATGTGGTGGAAGTTTCCATAATAGTTTTAAAAGGTTCCCAATTTTTAGGAAATATTCCCCAAATATTTTGGAAAATTCCCCATTCTTGGGGAATATTCCCCAAAAATATGTGGTGGAAGTTTCCATAATAGTTTTAAAAGGTTCCCAATTTTTAGGAAATATTCCCCAAATATTTAGGAAAATTTTCCATTTTGAGGGAATATTCCCTAAATGTTTAGGAGAATTTTCCATTTTGAGGGAATATTCCCCAAATGTTTATGAAAATTCCCAATTTTGGGGAATATACCCCAGAAATATGTGGCGGAAGTTTCCATAATAGTTTTGGAAGATTCCCAATTTTTAGGAAATATTCCCCAAATATTTTGAAAAATTTCCAATTTTATGGGAATATTCCCCAAAAATATGTGGCGGAATCACCGTCCCCATCAATTATTGGGGAAAATTCCACATTTTAGGGTACACATACTTTTCCCCAAAAAATTGGATAAAATCCAGAAAAAGTAGGGAATATTCCCCAAAAATTTAGTGAATAAGTAAATCACTTATATTTTCGAGAATTTCCCCTAATCGTGTTGTGCTTTTACGGAAAAATTAAAAAAATTTACGATAAATTTTTTAAAAAAATTCTTTAAAAATCAAGGAAATAAGTGGACTTTATGTGATATTTATAGTAGATATTTATGTGAAAAATAAATTAATGCTTTTTTGCCTTTTAGTCTAAATACGGTACTCGTCCTATTCATTGAGTTGGTCTAATCTCCTGTGTATGTTTGGTTTACCTGAAATTAATTTTGAATGCTCTAAATATTGAATTGTATTGTTCAGTGACCCTATAGACTCTCTTGTTACTTAAAAACTTCTGGCGTCTCTGATTTTAAATTTGTAATTAGAATTATAAAATATTAAAAAACTTCGAAGTGCAACAGTTTTTTGAATTTTGATTTTAGAAGAAAATATATTCAGACTTATTTGTAGAACTATTTGAAAATAATCTAGAATTCTAAACATAATTCTTGAAACCCTCAAACATGAAATTTTCGAATAAATTTTACAAATTTTGAAATGCCATCGTATTTCGAATTTTGATTTAAGAAGGAAAAATTTTTGGAATTATTTGTAGAATTATTTGAGAAGAACCTACAACTCTAAAGAGAACTCCCAAATATGAGATTTTCCAAAAGAAATTTTAAAAATTTGAAGAGCCATAGTTTTTTGAATTTTGATTTAGGAACAAAATGTGTTTGGACTTATTTGTAGAACTATTTGAGAAGAATCCAGAACTTGAAAAAGAATTCTTAAAACTTCCAAAAATGAGATTTTCGAAAATAATTTAAAAACTTTGGATTGCCACAGTTTTTTGAATTTTGATTTTAGAACAAAATGTGTTTGGATTTATTCCTAGACCTATTTGCAAAGAATCTATAAATCTGAACAGAAATTTTGGAAACTATTAAAACAAAAATATTTTTGTAACCTGTCCTAAGCTTTACATGCAGAATGCGTCAGTATAGTTCGGAGCCCCTTCAACTCTCCCATGAATCCCGCACTGCAGATTGTCCTGATCAGCATTATGTGCCGATTGTTTTACAACCGGAATTTTCCAAGCAAATTTGCTTCCAACATTACCTTTATTTTCCATTATTTTAGTTCCAACCCTCACAAAAAGTGTATGCATAAGTGTATCTGAAACGAGTGAACGAACAGAGTTCCAGAGTTCCAGAGTTAACGTAACAGGTAAGTTTTAAATATTTTTTTACATTGATACATAAATATAAATGATATTGGCATTTTTATTTATTCTTAAATTTTTCAATTTACAGCAATAATTAATCTTTCTCTTCTGTTTTACAGTATGCCCTTAGACATCAATCCCATCCAAGGACACAAAAGAAGTGAAAAGCACCAAAAATTAGCCAGAAATGCCAAGGCAGGGAAATTAATAGAAAATGTTGTAGGCTTCAGCAACAATTTATAATTTGATTTTTATTTTCAATCATAATAATATGTATATTTAAAGAATTTGAAAATCCTTCTGTCGAAAAAAAAAATTCTTTCGACTTCAATTTGAAATAATATGTATAAGTAAACAAAATAAACTTTGAAATTTATAAAAAAATTCATTAAATCCCTATTTTTATTTCCCACTTATATTATAGAGGATATTTTGTTCAAGATATTTGCGAAATTTCCCAACTTTTTGTGAAATATTTTCCAAAATATATCAGGGATAGTTTCACAATAGTTTCTGAAAATTCCCCATTTTTGAGAAATACTCCCCAAATATTTTGGAACATTTCCAATTTTTAAGGAATATTCCCCAAAAATATGTGGAGGAATTTTCCACAAAAATTTTGGAAAATTGCCAAAATGTAGAAAACATTCCCCAAATATTTAGGAAAATTCCCAATTTTTAAGAAATATTCCCCAAATATTTAGGAAAATTCCCAATTTTCTGGGAATATTCCCCAAAAATATGTGGTGGAAGTTTCCATAATAGTTTTAAAAGGTTCCCAATTTTTAGGAAATATTCCGCAAATGTTTTGGAAAACTTTCCATTTTGGGGAATATTCCCCAAAAATATTTGCAGGAATTTTTGACAAAAATGTTGTAAAATTACCAAAATGTAAAAAATATTCCCAAAAATATTTTGGAAGATGCCCAATTTTTAGGAAATATTCCCCAAATATTTTGGAAAATTTTCAATTTTAGGGGAATATTCCCCAAATCTTTCGGACAATTCCCAGTTTTCGGGGAATATTCCCCAAAAATATGTGGCGGAAGTTTCCATAATGGTTTTGGAAGATGCCCAATTTTTAGGAAATATTCCCCAAATATTTTGAAAAATTTCCAATTTTATGGGAATATTCTCCAAATATTTAGGAAAATTCCCAATTTTGGGGAATATACCCCAGAAATATGTGGCGGAAGTTTCCATAATGGTTTTGGAAGATTCCAAATATTTAGGAAATATTCCCCAAATATTTTGAAAAATTTCCAATTTTCTGGGAATATTCTCCAAATATTTAGGAAAATTTTCCATTTTGAGGGAATATTCCCCAAATATTTTGGAAAATTCCCAATTTTTAGGAAGTATTCCCCAAATATTTTGGAAAATTTTCAATTTTACGGGAATATTCCCCAAATCTTTAGGGCAATTCCCAATTTTGGGGGAATACTCCCCAAAAATATGTGGCCGAAGTTTCCATAATGGTTTTGGAAGATTCCCAATTTTCTGGTAATATTCTCCAAATATTTTGGAAAATTCCCAATTCTTGGGGAATATTCCCCAAAAATATGTGGTGGAAGTTTCCATAATAGTTTTAAAAGCTTCCCAATTTTTAGGAAATATTCCCTAAATGTTTTAGAAAATTTTCCATTTTGAGGGAATATTCCCCAAAAATATTTGCAGGAATTTTTGACAAAAATGTTGTAAAATTACCAAAATGTAAAAAATATTCCCAAAAATGTTTAGGAGAATTTTCCATTTTGAGGGAATATTCCCCAAATGTTTAGGAAAATTCCCAATTTTGGGGAATATTCCCCAGAAATATGTGGCGGAAGTTTCCATAATAGTTTTGGAAGATTCCCAATTTTTAGGAAATATTCCCCAAATATTTTGAAAAATTTCCAATTTTATGGGAATATTCCCCAAAAATATGTGGCGGAATCACCGTAAAAATGTGGCGAAGTTCCCCCACCAATTATTGGGGAAAATTTCACATTTTAGGGTGAAAATACTTTTCCCCAATAAATTGGGGAATTTCCCCCCAAAAATGGATAAATTCCAGAAGAAGTATGGAATATTCCCCAAAAATTTAGTGAATAAGTGAATCAATAATATTTTGTGGAATTGTCCCCATCAATTATTGGGGAAAATTCCACATTTTAGGGTACACATACTTTTCCCCAAAAAATTGGATAAAATCCAGAAAAAGTAGGGAATATTCCCCAAAAATTTAGTGAATAAGTAAATCACTTATATTTTCGAGAATTTCCCCTAATCGTGTTGTGCTTTTACGGAAAAATTAAAAAAATTTACGATAAATTTTTAAAAAAAATTCTTTAAAAATCAAGGAAATAAGTGGACTTTATGTGATATTTATAGTAGATATTTATGTGAAAAATAAATTAATGCTTTTTTGCCTTTTAGTCTAAATACGGTACTCGTCCTATTCATTGAGTTGGTCTAATCTCCTGTGTATGTTTGGTTTACCTGAAATTAATTTTGAATGCTCTAAATATTGAATTGTATTGTTCAGTGACCCTATAGACTCTCTTGTTACTTAAAAACTTCTGGCGTCTCTGATTTTAAATTTGTAATTAGAATTATAAAATATTAAAAAACTTCGAAGTGCAACAGTTTTTTGAATTTTGATTTTAGAAGAAAATATATTCAGACTTATTTGTAGAACTATTTGAAAATAATCTAGAATTCTAAACATAATTCTTGAAACCCTCAAACATGAAATTTTCGAATAAATTTTACAAATTTTGAAATGCCATCGTATTTCGAATTTTGATTTAAGAAGGAAAAATTTTTGGAATTATTAGTAGAATTATTTGAGAAGAACCTACAACTCTAAAGAGAACTCCCAAATATGAGATTTTCCAAAAGAAATTTTAAAAATTTGAAGAGCCATAGTTTTTTGAATTTTGATTTAGGAACAAAATGTGTTTGGACTTATTTGTAGAACTATTTGAGAAGAATCCAGAACTTGAAAAAGAATTCTTAAAACTTCCAAAAATGAGATTTTCGAAAATAATTTAAAAACTTTGGATTGCCACAGTTTTTTGAATTTTGATTTTAGAACAAAATGTGTTTGGATTTATTTGTAGAAATTTTTGCAAAGAATCTATAAATCTAAAGAGAAATTTTGGAAAATATTAAAACAAAAATATTTTTGTAACCTGTCCTAAGCTTTACATGCAGAATGCGTCAGTATAGTTTGGAGCCCCTTCAACTCTCCCATGAATCCCGCACTGCAGATTGTACCGATCAGCATTATGTGCCGATTGTTTTACAACCGGAATTTTCCAAGCAAATTTGCTTCCAACATTACCTTTATTTTCCATTATTTTAGTTCCAACCCTCACAAAAAGTGTATGCATAAGTGTATCTGAACCGAGTGAACGACCAGAGTTCCAGAGTTAACGTAACAGGTAAGTTTTAAATATTTTTTTACATTGATACATAAATATAAATGATATTGGCATTTTTATTTATTCTTAAATTTTTCAATTTACAGCAATAATTAATCTTTCTCTTCTGTTTTACAGTATGCCCTTAGACATCAATCCCATCCAAGGACACAAAAGAAGTGAAAAGCACCAAAAATTAGCCAGAAATGCCAAGGCAGGGAAATTAATAGAAAATGTTGTAGGCTTCAGCAACAATTTATAATTTGATTTTTATTTTCAATCATAATAATATGTATATTTAAAGAATTTGAAAATCCTTCTGTCGAAAAAAAAATTCTTTCGACTTCAATTTGAAATAATATGTATAAGTAAACAAAATAAACTTTGAAATTTATAAAAAAATTCATTAAATCCCTATTTTTATTTCCCACTTATATTATAGAGGATATTTTGTTCAAGATATTTGCGAAATTTCCCAACTTTTTGTGAAATATTTTCCAAAATATATCAGGGATAGTTTCACAATAGTTTCTGAAAATTCCCCATTTTTGAGAAATACTCCCCAAATATTTTGGAACATTTCCAATTTTTAAGGAATATTCCCCAAAAATATGTGGAGGAATTTTCCACAAAAATTTTGGAAAATTGCCAAAATGTAGAAAACATTCCCCAAATATTTAGGAAAATTCCCAATTTTTAAGAAATATTCCCCAAATATTTAGGAAAATTCCCAATTTTGGGGAATATTCCCCAAAAATATGTGGCGGAAGTTTCCATAATAGTTTTGGAAGATTCCCAATTTTTAGGAAATATTCCGCAAATGTTTTGGAAAACTTTCCATTTTGGGGAATATTCCCCAAAAATATTTGCAGGAATTTTTGACAAAAATGTTGTAAAATTACCAAAATGTAAAAAATATTCCCAAAAATATTTTGGAAAATTCCCAATTTTTAGGAAATATTCCCCAAATATTTTGGAAAAATTTCAATTTTAGGAGAATATTCCCCAAAAATATGTGGCGGAAGTTTCCATAATAGTTTTGGAAGATGCCCAATTTTTAGGAAATATTCCCCAAACATTTTGAAAAATCTCCAATTTTCTGGGAATATTCTCCAAATATTTAGGAAAATTCCCCATTCTTGGGGAATACTCCCCAAAAATATGTGGCGGAAGTTTCCATAATGGTTTTGGAAGATGCCCAATTTTTAGGAAATATTCCCCAAATATTTTGAAAAATTTCCAATTTTCTGGGAATATTCTCCAAATATTTAGGAAAATTCCCAGTTTTCGGGGAATATTCCCCAAAAATATGTGGCGGAAGTTTCCATAATGGTTTTGGAAGATGCCCAATTTTTAGGAAATATTCCCCAAATATTTTGGAAAATTTTCAATTTTCGGGGAATATTCCCCAAATCTTTCGGAAAATTTTCCATTTTGAGGGAATATTCCCCAAATGTTTAGGAAGATTCCCAATTTTTAGGAAGTATTCCCCAAATATTTTGGAAAATTTTCAATTTTACGGGAATATTCCCCAAATCTTTAGGGCAATTCCCAATTTTGGGGGAATACTCCCCAAAAATATGTGGTGGAAGTTTCCATAATAGTTTTAAAAGGTTCCCAATTTTTAGGAAATATTCTCCAAATATTTTGGAAAATTCCCCATTCTTGGGGAATATTCCCCAAAAATATGTGGTGGAAGTTTCCATAATAGTTTTAAAAGGTTCCCAATTTTTAGGAAATATTCCCCAAATATTTTGGAAAATTTTCAATTTTACGGGAATATTCCCCAAAAATATTTGCAGGAATTTTTGACAAAAATGTTGTAAAATTACCAAAATGTAAAAAATATTCCCAAAAATATTTTGGAAAATTTGACATTTTGAGGTAATATTCCCCAAATATTTTGGAAAATTCCCCATTTTGGGGAATATTCCCCAAAAATATGTGGCGGAAGTTTCCATAATGGTTTTGGAAGATGCCCAATTTTTAGGAAATATTCCCCAAATATTTTGAAAAATTTCCAATTTTATGGGAATATTCCCCAAAAATATGTGGCGGAATCACCGTAAAAATGTGGCGAAGTTCCCCCACCAATTATTGGGGAAAATTTCACATTTTAGGGTGAAAATACTTTTCCCCAATAAATTGGGGAATTTCCCCCCAAAAATGGATAAATTCCAGAAGAAGTACGGAATATTCCCCAAAAATTTAGTGAATAAGTGAATCAATAATATTTTGTGGAATTGTCCCCATCAATTATTGGGGAAAATTCCACATTTTAGGGTACACATACTTTTCCCCAAAAAATTGGATAAAATCCAGAAAAAGTAGGGAATATTCCCCAAAAATTTAGTGAATAAGTAAATCACTTATATTTTCGAGAATTTCCCCTAATCGTGTTGTGCTTTTACGGAAAAATTAAAAAAATTTACGATAAATTTTTAAAAAAAATTCTTTAAAAATCAAGGAAATAAGTGGACTTTATGTGATATTTATAGTAGATATTTATGTGAAAAATAAATTAATGCTTTTTTGCCTTTTAGTCTAAATACGGTACTCGTCCTATTCATTGAGTTGGTCTAATCTCCTGTGTATGTTTGGTTTACCTGAAATTAATTTTGAATGCTCTAAATATTGAATTGTATTGTTCAGTGACCCTATAGACTCTCTTGTTACTTAAAAACTTCTGGCGTCTCTGATTTTAAATTTGTAATTAGAATTATAAAATATTAAAAAACTTCGAAGTGCAACAGTTTTTTGAATTTTGATTTTAGAAGAAAATATATTCAGACTTATTTGTAGAACTATTTGAAAATAATCTAGAATTCTAAACATAATTCTTGAAACCCTCAAACATGAAATTTTCGAATAAATTTTACAAATTTTGAAATGCCATCGTATTTCGAATTTTGATTTAAGAAGGAAAAATTTTTGGAATTATTTGTAGAATTATTTGAGAAGAACCTACAACTCTAAAGAGAACTCCCAAATATGAGATTTTCCAAAAGAAATTTTAAAAATTTGAAGAGCCATAGTTTTTTGAATTTTGATTTAGGAACAAAATGTGTTTGGACTTATTTGTAGAACTATTTGAGAAGAATCCAGAACTTGAAAAAGAATTCTTAAAACTTCCAAAAATGAGATTTTCGAAAATAATTTAAAAACTTTGGATTGCCACAGTTTTTTGAATTTTGATTTTAGAACAAAATGTGCTGGGTCTTATTCCTAGACCTATTTGCAAAGAATCTATAAATCTGAACAGAATTTTTGAAAACTATTTAAACAAAAATATTTTTGTAACCTGTCCTAAGCTTTACATGCAGAATGCGTCAGTATAGTTTGGAGCCCCTTCAACTCTCCCATGAATCCCGCACTGCAGATTGTACTGATCAGCATTATGTGCCGATTGTTTTACAACCGGAATTTTCCAAGCAAATTTGCTTCCAACATTACCTTTATTTTCCATTATTTTAGTTCCAACCCTCACAAAAAGTGTATGCATAAGTGTATCTGAAACGAGTGAACGAACAGAGTTCCAGAGTTCCAGAGTTAACGTAACAGGTAAGTTTTAAATATTTTTTTACATTGATACATAAATATAAATGATATTGGCATTTTTATTTATTCTTAAATTTTTCAATTTACAGCAATAATTAATCTTTCTCTTCTGTTTTACAGTATGCCCTTAGACATCAATCCCATCCAAGGACACAAAAGAAGTGAAAAGCACCAAAAATTAGCCAGAAATGCCAAGGCAGGGAAATTAATAGAAAATGTTGTAGGCTTCAGCAACAATTTATAATTTGATTTTTATTTTCAATCATAATAATATGTATATTTAAAGAATTTGAAAATCCTTCTGTCGAAAAAAAAAATTCTTTCGACTTCAATTTGAAATAATATGTATAAGTAAACAAAATAAACTTTGAAATTTATAAAAAAATTCATTAAATCCCTATTTTTATTTCCCACTTATATTATAGAGGATATTTTGTTCAAGATATTTGCGAAATTTCCCAACTTTTTGTGAAATATTTTCCAAAATATATCAGGGATAGTTTCACAATAGTTTCTGAAAATTCCCCATTTTTGAGAAATACTCCCCAAATATTTTGGAACATTTCCAATTTTTAAGGAATATTCCACAAAAATATGTGGAGGAATTTTCCACAAAAATTTTGGAAAATTGCCAAAATGTTGAAAACATTCCCCAAATATTTAGGAAAATTCCCAATTTTTAAGAAATATTCCCCAAATATTTTGAAAAATTTCCAATTTTATGGGAATATTCCCCAAAAATATGTGGTGGAAGTTTCCACAATAGTCTTCTAAGGTTCCCAATTTTTAGGAAATATTCCGCAAATGTTTTGGAAAACTTTCCATTTTGGGGAATATTCCCCAAAAATATTTGCAGGAATTTTTGACAAAAATGTTGTAAAATTACCAAAATGTAAAAAATATTCCCAAAAATATTTTGGAAAATTCCCAATTTTTAGGAAGTATTCCCCAAATATTTTGGAAAATTTTCAATTTTACGGGAATATTCCCCAAATCTTTAGGGCAATTCCCAATTTTGGGGGAATACTCCCCAAAAATATGTGGCGGAAGTTTCCATAATGGTTTTGGAAGATGCCCAATTTTTAGGAAATATTCCCCAAATATTTTGAAAAATTTCCAATTTTCTGGGAATATTCTCCAAATATTTTGGAAAATTCCCCATTCTTGGGGAATATTCCCCAAAAATATGTGGTGGAAGTTTCCATAATAGTTTTAAAATGTTCCCAATTTTTAGGAAATATTCCCCAAATATTTTGAAAAATTTCCAATTTTATGGGAATATTCTCCAAATATTTAGGAAAATTTTCCATTTTGAGGGAATATTCCCCAAATATTTATGAAAATTCCCAATTTTTAGGAAATATTCCCCAAATATTTTGGAAAATTTTCAATTTTAGGGGAATATTCCCCAAATCTTTAGGGCAATTCCCAATTTTGGGGGAATACTCCCCAAAAATATGTGGCGGAAGTTTCCATAATGGTTTTGGAAGATTCCCAATTTTTAGGAAATATTCCCCAAATATTTTGAAAAATTTCCAATTTTATGGGAATATTCCCCAAAAATATGTGGTGGAAGTTTCCATAATAGTTTTAAAAGCTTCCCAATTTTTAGGAAATATTCCCTAAATGTTTTAGAAAATTTTCCATTTTGAGGGAATATTCCCTAAATGTTTAGGAGAATTTTCCATTTTGAGGGAATATTCCCCAAATGTTTAGGAAAATTCCCAATTTTTAGGAAATATTCCCCAAATATTTTGGAAAATTTTCAATTTTAGGGGAATATTCCCCAAATCTTTAGGGCAATTCCCAATTTTGGGGGAATACTCCCCAAAAATATGTGGCGGAAGTTTCCATAATGGTTTTGGAAGATGCCCAATTTTTAGGAAATATTCCCCAAATATTTTGAAAAATTTCCAATTTTATGGGAATATTCCCCAAAAATATGTGGCGGAATCACCGTAAAAATGTGGCGAAGTTCCCCCACCAATTATTGGGGAAAATTTCACATTTTAGGGTGAAAATACTTTTCCCCAATAAATTGGGGAATTTCCCCCCAAAAATGGATAAATTCCAGAAGAAGTACGGAATATTCCCCAAAAATTTAGTGAATAAGTGAATCAATAATATTTTGTGGAATTGTCCCCATCAATTATTGGGGAAAATTCCACATTTTAGGGTACACATACTTTTCCCCAAAAAATTGGATAAAATCCAGAAAAAGTAGGGAATATTCCCCAAAAATTTAGTGAATAAGTAAATCACTTATATTTTCGAGAATTTCCCCTAATCGTGTTGTGCTTTTACGGAAAAATTAAAAAAATTTACGATAAATTTTTAAAAAAAATTCTTTAAAAATCAAGGAAATAAGTGGACTTTATGTGATATTTATAGTAGATATTTATGTGAAAAATAAATTAATGCTTTTTTGCCTTTTAGTCTAAATACGGTACTCGTCCTATTCATTGAGTTGGTCTAATCTCCTGTGTATGTTTGGTTTACCTGAAATTAATTTTGAATGCTCTAAATATTGAATTGTATTGTTCAGTGACCCTATAGACTCTCTTGTTACTTAAAAACTTCTGGCGTCTCTGATTTTAAATTTGTAATTAGAATTATAAAATATTAAAAAACTTCGAAGTGCAACAGTTTTTTGAATTTTGATTTTAGAAGAAAATATATTCAGACTTATTTGTAGAACTATTTGAAAATAATCTAGAATTCTAAACATAATTCTTGAAACCCTCAAACATGAAATTTTCGAATAAATTTTACAAATTTTGAAATGCCATCGTATTTCGAATTTTGATTTAAGAAGGAAAAATTTTTGGAATTATGTGTAGAATTATTTGAGAAGAACCTACAACTCTAAAGAGAACTCCCAAATATGAGATTTTCCAAAAGAAATTTTAAAAATTTGAAGAGCCATAGTTTTTTGAATTTTGATTTAGGAACAAAATGTGTTTGGACTTATTTGTAGAACTATTTGAGAAGAATCCAGAACTTGAAAAAGAATTCTTAAAACTTCCAAAAATGAGATTTTCGAAAATAATTTAAAAACTTTGGATTGCCACAGTTTTTTGAATTTTGATTTTAGAACAAAATGTGTTTGGATTTATTCCTAGACCTATTTGCAAAGAATCTATAAATCTAAACAGAAATTTTGAAAACTATTAAAACAAAAATATTTTTGTAACCTGTCCTAAGCTTTACATGCAGAATGCGTCAGTATAGTTCGGAGCCCCTTCAACTCTCCCATGAATCCCGCACTGCAGATTGTACCGATCAGCATTATGTGCCGATTGTTTTACAACCGGAATTTTCCAAGCAAATTTGCTTCCAACATTACCTTTATTTTCCATTATTTTAGTTCCAACCCTCACAAAAAGTGTATGCATAAGTGTATCTGAAACGAGTGAACGAACAGAGTTCCAGAGTTCCAGAGTTAACGTAACAGGTAAGTTTTAAATATTTTTTTACATTGATACATAAATATAAATGATATTGGCATTTTTATTTATTCTTAAATTTTTCAATTTACAGCAATAATTAATCTTTCTCTTCTGTTTTACAGTATGCCCTTAGACATCAATCCCATCCAAGGACACAAAAGAAGTGAAAAGCACCAAAAATTAGCCAGAAATGCCAAGGCAGGGAAATTAATAGAAAATGTTGTAGGCTTCAGCAACAATTTATAATTTGATTTTTATTTTCAATCATAATAATATGTATATTTAAAGAATTTGAAAATCCTTCTGTCGAAAAAAAAAATTCTTTCGACTTCAATTTGAAATAATATGTATAAGTAAACAAAATAAACTTTGAAATTTATAAAAAAATTCATTAAATCCCTATTTTTATTTCCCACTTATATTATAGAGGATATTTTGTTCAAGATATTTGCGAAATTTCCCAACTTTTTGTGAAATATTTTCCAAAATATATCAGGGATAGTTTCACAATAGTTTCTGAAAATTCCCCATTTTTGAGAAATACTCCCCAAATATTTTGGAACATTTCCAATTTTTAAGGAATATTCCCCAAAAATGTGTGGAGGAATTTTCCACAAAAATTTTGGAAAATTGCCAAAATGTAGAAAACATTCCCCAAATATTTAGGAAAATTCCCAATTTTTAAGAAATATTCCCCAAATATTTAGGAAAATTCCCAATTTTCTGGGAATATTCCCCAAAAATATGTGGTGGAAGTTTCCACAATAGTCTTCTAAGGTTCCCAATTTTTAGGAAATATTCCGCAAATGTTTTGGAAAACTTTCCATTTTGGGGAATATTCCCCAACAATATTTGCAGGAATTTTCGACAAAAATGTTGGAAAATTACCAAAATGTAAAAAATATTCCCAAAAATAGTTTTGGAAGATTCCCAATTTTTAGGAAATATTCCCCAAATATTTTGGAAAATTTTCAATTTTAGGGGAATATTCCCCAAAAATATGTGGCGGAAGTTTCCATAATGGTTTTGGAAGATGCCCAATTTTTAGGAAATATTCCCCAAATATTTTGAAAAATTTCCAATTTTCTGGGAATATTCTCCAAATATTTAGGAAAATTCCCCATTCTTGGGGAATATTCCCCAAAAATATGTGGTGGAAGTTTCCATAATGGTTTTGGAAGATGCCCAATTTTTAGGAAATATTCCCCAAATATTTTGGAAAATTTTCAATTTTAGGGGAATATTCCCCAAATATTTAGGAAAATTTTCCATTTTGAGGGAATATTCCCCAAATATTTTGAAAAATTTCCAATTTTCTGGGAATATTCTCCAAATATTTTGGAAAATTTTCAATTTTACGGGAATATTCCCCAAATCTTTAGGGCAATTCCCAATTTTGGGGGAATACTCCCCAAAAATATGTGGCCGAAGTTTCCATAATAGTTTGGGAAGATTCCCAATTTTTAGGAAACATTCCCAAATATTTAGGAAAATTCAAGAGAAATATTCCCCAAATATTTTGGAAAATTCCCAATTTTTAGGAAATATTTTGGAAAATTTTCAATTTTAGGGGAATATTCCCCAAATATTTAGGAAAATTCCCAATTTTATGGGAATATTCCCCAAAAATATGTGGTGGAAGTTTCCATAATAGTTTGGCGAAGATTCCCAATTTTTAGGAAATATTCCCCAAATATTTTGGAAAATTCCCAATTTTTAGGAAATATTCCCCAAATATTTAGAAAGGGAATATAATTCCCAAATTTTCGGAACAATTCCCAATTTTGGGGAATATTCCGAAAGTTTCCATAATAGTTTGGAAGATTCCCAATTTTTAGGAAACATTCCCCAAATATTTAGGAAAATGTATTCCCCAAATATTTAGGAAAATTCCCAATTTTTGGGGGAATATTCCCCAAAAATATGTGGTGGAAGTTTCACAATACTTTCAAAAGGTTCCCAATTTTTAGGAAATATTCCGCAAATGTTTTGGAAAACTTTCCATTTTGGGGAATATTCCCCAAAAATATTTGCAGGAATTTTTGACAAAAATGTTGGAAAATTACCAAAATGTAAAAAATATTCCCAAAAATAGTTTTAGAAGATTCCCAATTTTTAGGAAATATTCCCCAAATATTTTGGAAAATTTTCAATTTTAGGGGAATATTCCCCAAAAATATGTGGCGGAAGTTTCCATAATGGTTTTGGAAGATGCCCAATTTTTAGGAAATATTCCCCAAATATTTTGAAAAATTTCCAATTTTCTGGGAATATTCTCCAAATATTTTGGAAAATTCCCCATTCTTGGGGAATATTCCCCAAATATTTAGGAAAATTCCCAATATTTAGGAAATATTCCCCAAATATTTTGGAAAATTCCCAATTTTTAGGAAATATTCCCCAAATATTTTGAAAAATTTCCAATTTTATGGGAATATTCCCCAAAAATATGTGGCGGAATCACCGTAAAAATGTGGCGAAGTTCCCCCACCAATTATTGGGGAAAATTTCACATTTTAGGGTGAAAATACTTTTCCCCAATAAATTGGGGAATTTCCCCCCAAAAATGGATAAATTCCAGAAGAAGTACGGAATATTCCCCAAAAATTTAGTGAATAAGTGAATCAATAATATTTTGTGGAATTGTCCCCATCAATTATTGGGGAAAATTCCACATTTTAGGGTACACATACTTTTCCCCAAAAAATTGGATAAAATCCAGAAAAAGTAGGGAATATTCCCCAAAAATTTAGTGAATAAGTAAATCACTTATATTTTCGAGAATTTCCCCTAATCGTGTTGTGCTTTTACGGAAAAATTAAAAAAATTTACGATAAATTTTTAAAAAAAATTCTTTAAAAATCAAGGAAATAAGTGGACTTTATGTGATATTTATAGTAGATATTTATGTGAAAAATAAATTAATGCTTTTTTGCCTTTTAGTCTAAATACGGTACTCGTCCTATTCATTGAGTTGGTCTAATCTCCTGTGTATGTTTGGTTTACCTGAAATTAATTTTGAATGCTCTAAATATTGAATTGTATTGTTCAGTGACCCTATAGACTCTCTTGTTACTTAAAAACTTCTGGCGTCTCTGATTTTAAATTTGTAATTAGAATTATAAAATATTAAAAAACTTCGAAGTGCAACAGTTTTTTGAATTTTGATTTTAGAAGAAAATATATTCAGACTTATTTGTAGAACTATTTGAAAATAATCTAGAATTCTAAACATAATTCTTGAAACCCTCAAACATGAAATTTTCGAATAAATTTTACAAATTTTGAAATGCCATCGTATTTCGAATTTTGATTTAAGAAGGAAAAATTTTTGGAATTATTAGTAGAATTATTTGAGAAGAACCTACAACTCTAAAGAGAACTCCCAAATATGAGATTTTCCAAAAGAAATTTTAAAAATTTGAAGAGCCATAGTTTTTTGAATTTTGATTTAGGAACAAAATGTGTTTGGACTTATTTGTAGAACTATTTGAGAAGAATCCAGAACTTGAAAAAGAATTCTTAAAACTTCCAAAAATGAGATTTTCGAAAATAATTTAAAAACTTTGGATTGCCACAGTTTTTTGAATTTTGATTTTAGAACAAAATGTGTTTGGATTTATTTGTAGATCTATTTGCAAAGAATCTATAAATCTAAAGAGAAATTTTGGAAAATATTAAAACAAAAATATTTTTGTAACCTGTCCTAAGCTTTACATGCAGAATGCGTCAGTATAGTTTGGAGCCCCTTCAACTCTCCCATGAATCCCGCACTGCAGATTGTACCGATCAGCATTATGTGCCGATTGTTTTACAACCGGAATTTTCCAAGCAAATTTGCTTCCAACATTACCTTTATTTTCCATTATTTTAGTTCCAACCCTCACAAAAAGTGTATGCATAAGTGTATCTGAAACGAGTGAACGAACAGAGTTCCAGAGTTCCAGAGTTAACGTAACAGGTAAGTTTTAAATATTTTTTTACATTGATACATAAATATAAATGATATTGGCATTTTTATTTATTCTTAAATTTTTCAATTTACAGCAATAATTAATCTTTCTCTTCTGTTTTACAGTATGCCCTTAGACATCAATCCCATCCAAGGACACAAAAGAAGTGAAAAGCACCAAAAATTAGCCAGAAATGCCAAGGCAGGGAAATTAATAGAAAATGTTGTAGGCTTCAGCAACAATTTATAATTTGATTTTTATTTTCAATCATAATAATATGTATATTTAAAGAATTTGAAAATCCTTCTGTCGAAAAAAAAAATTCTTTCGACTTCAATTTGAAATAATATGTATAAGTAAACAAAATAAACTTTGAAATTTATAAAAAAATTCATTAAATCCCTATTTTTATTTCCCACTTATATTATAGAGGATATTTTGTTCAAGATATTTGCGAAATTTCCCAACTTTTTGTGAAATATTTTCCAAAATATATCAGGGATAGTTTCACAATAGTTTCTGAAAATTCCCCATTTTTGAGAAATACTCCCCAAATATTTTGGAACATTTCCAATTTTTAAGGAATATTCCCCAAAAATGTGTGGAGGAATTTTCCACAAAAATTTTGGAAAATTGCCAAAATGTAGAAAACATTCCCCAAATATTTAGGAAAATTCCCAATTTTTAAGAAATATTCCCCAAATATTTAGGAAAATTCCCAATTTTCTGGGAATATTCCCCAAAAATATGTGGTGGAAGTTTCCACAATAGTCTTCTAAGGTTCCCAATTTTTAGGAAATATTCCGCAAATGTTTTGGAAAACTTTCCATTTTGGGGAATATTCCCCAAAAATATTTGCAGGAATTTTTGACAAAAATGTTGGAAAATTACCAAAATGTAAAAAATATTCCCAAAAATATTTTGGAAAATTCCCAATTTTTAGGAAATATTCCCCAAATATTTTGGAAAATTTTCAATTTTAGGGGAATATTCCCCAAATCTTTAGGGCAATTCCCAATTTTGGGGGAATACTCCCCAAAAATATGTGGCGGAAGTTTCCATAATGGTTTTGGAAGATGCCCAATTTTTAGGAAATATTCCCCAAATATTTTGGAAAATTCCCAATTTATAGGAAATATTCCCCAAATATTTTGGAAAATTCCCCATTCTTGGGGAATATTCCCCAAAAATATGTGGTGGAAGTTTCCATAATAGTTTTAAAAGGTTCCCAATTTTTAGGAAATATTCCCCAAATATTTTGGAAAATTTTCAATTTTAGGGGAATATTCCCCAAATCTTTAGGGCAATTCCCAATTTTGGGGGAATACTCCCCAAAAATATGTGGCGGAAGTTTCCATAATGGTTTTGGAAGATGCCCAATTTTTAGGAAATATTCCCCAAATATTTTGGAAGATTCCCAATTTTTAGGAAATATTCCCCAAATATTTTGAAAAATTTCCAATTTTATGGGAATATTCCCCAAAAATATGTGGCGGAAGTTTCCATAATGGTTTTGGAAGATGCCCAATTTTTAGGAAATATTCCCCAAATATTTTGGAAAATTTTCAATTTTAGGGGAATATTCCCCAAATATTTTGAAAAATTTCCAATTTTATGGGAATATTCCCCAAAAATATGTGGCGGAATCACCGTAAAAATGTGGCGAAGTTCCCCCACCAATTATTGGGGAAAATTTCACATTTTAGGGTGAAAATACTTTTCCCCAATAAATTGGGGAATTTCCCCCCAAAAATGGATAAATTCCAGAAGAAGTACGGAATATTCCCCAAAAATTTAGTGAATAAGTGAATCAATAATATTTTGTGGAATTGTCCCCATCAATTATTGGGGAAAATTCCACATTTTAGGGTACACATACTTTTCCCCAAAAAATTGGATAAAATCCAGAAAAAGTAGGGAATATTCCCCAAAAATTTAGTGAATAAGTAAATCACTTATATTTTCGAGAATTTCCCCTAATCGTGTTGTGCTTTTACGGAAAAATTAAAAAAATTTACGATAAATTTTTAAAAAAAATTCTTTAAAAATCAAGGAAATAAGTGGACTTTATGTGATATTTATAGTAGATATTTATGTGAAAAATAAATTAATGCTTTTTTGCCTTTTAGTCTAAATACGGTACTCGTCCTATTCATTGAGTTGGTCTAATCTCCTGTGTATGTTTGGTTTACCTGAAATTAATTTTGAATGCTCTAAATATTGAATTGTATTGTTCAGTGACCCTATAGACTCTCTTGTTACTTAAAAACTTCTGGCGTCTCTGATTTTAAATTTGTAATTAGAATTATAAAATATTAAAAAACTTCGAAGTGCAACAGTTTTTTGAATTTTGATTTTAGAAGAAAATATATTCAGACTTATTTGTAGAACTATTTGAAAATAATCTAGAATTCTAAACATAATTCTTGAAACCCTCAAACATGAAATTTTCGAATAAATTTTACAAATTTTGAAATGCCATCGTATTTCGAATTTTGATTTAAGAAGGAAAAATTTTTGGAATTATTTGTAGAATTATTTGAGAAGAAACTACAACTCTAAAGAGAACTCCCAAATATGAGATTTTCCAAAAGAAATTTTAAAAATTTGAAGAGCCATAGTTTTTTGAATTTTGATTTAGGAACAAAATGTGTTTGGACTTATTTGTAGAACTATTTGAGAAGAATCCAGAACTTGAAAAAGAATTCTTAAAACTTCCAAAAATGAGATTTTCGAAAATAATTTAAAAACTTTGGATTGCCACAGTTTTTTGAATTTTGATTTTAGAACAAAATGTGTTTGGATTTATTTCTAGACCTATTTGCAAAGAATCTATAAATCTGAACAGAATTTTTGAAAACTATTTAAACAAAAATATTTTTGTAACCTGTCCTAAGCTTTACATGCAGAATGCGTCAGTATATTTCGGAGCCCCTTCAACTCTCCCATGAATCCCGCACTGCAGATTGTACTGATCAGCATTATGTGCCGATTGTTTTACAACCGGAATTTTCCAAGCAAATTTGCTTCCAACATTACCTTTATTTTCCATTATTTTAGTTCCAACCCTCACAAAAAGTGTATGCATAAGTGTATCAGAAACGAGTGAACGAACAGAGTTCCAGAGTTCCAGAGTTAACGTAACAGGTAAGTTTTAAATATTTTTTTACATTGATACATAAATATAAATGATATTGGCATTTTTATTTATTCTTAAATTTTTCAATTTACAGCAATAATTAATCTTTCTCTTCTGTTTTACAGTATGCCCTTAGACATCAATCCCATCCAAGGACACAAAAGAAGTGAAAAGCACCAAAAATTAGCCAGAAATGCCAAGGCAGGGAAATTAATAGAAAATGTTGTAGGCTTCAGCAACAATTTATAATTTGATTTTTATTTTCAATCATAATAATATGTATATTTAAAGAATTTGAAAATCCTTCTGTCGAAAAAAAAAATTCTTTCGACTTCAATTTGAAATAATATGTATAAGTAAACAAAATAAACTTTGAAATTTATAAAAAAATTCATTAAATCCCTATTTTTATTTCCCACTTATATTATAGAGGATATTTTGTTCAAGATATTTGCGAAATTTCCCAACTTTTTGTGAAATATTTTCCAAAATATATCAGGGATAGTTTCACAATAGTTTCTGAAAATTCCCCATTTTTGAGAAATACTCCCCAAATATTTTGGAACATTTTCAATTTTAGGGGAATATTCCCCAAAAATATGTGGAGGAATTTTCCACAAAAATTTTGGAAAATTGCCAAAATGTAGAAAACATTCCCCAAATATTTAGGAAAATTCCCAATTTTTAAGAAATATTCCCCAAATATTTAGGAAAATTCCCAATTTTCTGGGAATATTCCCCAAAAATATGTGGTGGAAGTTTCCACAATAGTCTTCTAAGGTTCCCAATTTTTAGGAAATATTCCCCAAATGTTTTGGAAAACTTTCCATTTTGGGGAATATTCCCCAAAAATATTTGCAGGAATTTTTGACAAAAATGTTGGAAAATTACCAAAATGTAAAAAATATTCCCAAAAATAGTTTTGGAAGATTCCCAATTTTTAGGAAATATTCCCCAAATATTTTGGAAAATTTTCAATTTTAGGGGAATATTCCCCAAAAATATGTGGCGGAAGTTTCCATAATGGTTTTGGAAGATGCCCAATTTTTAGGAAATATTCCCCAAATATTTTGAAAAATTTCCAATTTTCTGGGAATATTCTCCAAATATTTTGGAAAATTCCCCATTCTTGGGGAATATTCCCCAAAAACATGTGGTGGAAGTTTCCATAATAGTTTTGGAAGATGCCCAATTTTTAGGAAATATTCCCCAAATATTTTGAAAAATTTCCAATTTTATGGGAATATTCCCCAAATGTTTAGGAGAATTTTCCATTTTGAGGGAATATTCCCCAAATATTTTGAAAAATTTCCAATTTTTAGGAAATATTCCCCAAATATTTTGGAAAATTTTCAATTTTAGGGGAATATTCCCCAAATCTTTAGGGCAATTCCCAATTTTGGGGGAATACTCCCCAAAAATATGTGGCCGAAGTTTCCATAATGGTTTTGGAAGATGCCCAATTTTTAGGAAATATTCCCCAAATATTTAGGAAAATTCCCAATTCTTGAGAAATATTCCCCAAATATTTTGGAAAATTCCCAATTTTTAGGAAATATTTTGGAAAATTTTCAATTTTAGTGGAATATTCCCCAAATCTTTAGGGCAATTCCCAATTTTGGGGGAATACTCCACAAAAATATGTGGCGAAAGTTTCCATAATAGTTTGGGAAGATTCCCAATTTTTAGGAACTATTCCCCAAATATTTAGGAAAATTCCCAATTTTTAAGAAATATTCCCCAAATATTTTGGAAAATTTCCAATTTTATGGGAATATTCTCCAAATATTTAGGAAAATTTTCCATTTTGTGGGAATATTCCCCAAATATTTTGAAAAATTTCCAATTTTTAGGAAGTATTCCCCAAATATTTTGGAAAATTTTCAATTTTACGGGAATATTCCCCAAATCTTTAGGGCAATTCCCAATTTTGGGGGAATACTCCCCAAAAATATGTGGCCGAAGTTTCCATAATGGTTTTGGAAGATGCCCAATTTTTAGGAAATATTCCCCAAATATTTAGGAAAATTCCCAATTTTTAAGAAATATTCCCCAAATATTTAGGAAAATTCCCAATTTTCTGGGAATATTCCCCAAAAATATGTGGTGGAAGTTTCCACAATAGTCTTCTAAGGTTCCCAATTTTTAGGAAATATTCCGCAAATGTTTTGGAAAACTTTCCATTTTGGGGAATATTCCCCAAAAATATTTGCAGGAATTTTTGACAAAAATGTTGGAAAATTACCAAAATGTAAAAAATATTCCCAAAAATAGTTTTAGAAGATTCCCAATTTTTAGGAAATATTCCCCAAATATTTTGGAAAATTTTCAATTTTAGGGGAATATTCCCCAAAAATATGTGGCGGAAGTTTCCATAATGGTTTTGGAAGATGCCCAATTTTTAGGAAATATTCCCCAAATATTTTGAAAAATTTCCAATTTTCTGGGAATATTCTCCAAATATTTAGGAAAATTCCCCATTCTTGGGGAATATTCCCCAAATATTTAGGAAAATTCCCAATATTTAGGAAATATTCCCCAAATGTTTAGGAAGATTCCCAATTTTTAGGAAATATTCCCCAAATATTTTGAAAAATTTCCAATTTTATGGGAATATTCCCCAAAAATATGTGGCGGAATCACCGTAAAAATGTGGCGAAGTTCCCCCACCAATTATTGGGGAAAATTTCACATTTTAGGGTGAAAATACTTTTCCCCAATAAATTGGGGAATTTCCCCCCAAAAATGGATAAATTCCAGAAGAAGTATGGAATATTCCCCAAAAATTTAGTGAATAAGTGAATCAATAATATTTTGTGGAATTGTCCCCATCAATTATTGGGGAAAATTCCACATTTTAGGGTACACATACTTTTCCCCAAAAAATTGGATAAAATCCAGAAAAAGTAGGGAATATTCCCCAAAAATTTAGTGAATAAGTAAATCACTTATATTTTCGAGAATTTCCCCTAATCGTGTTGTGCTTTTACGGAAAAATTAAAAAAATTTACGATAAATTTTTAAAAAAAATTCTTTAAAAATCAAGGAAATAAGTGGACTTTATGTGATATTTATAGTAGATATTTATGTGAAAAATAAATTAATGCTTTTTTGCCTTTTAGTCTAAATACGGTACTCGTCCTATTCATTGAGTTGGTCTAATCTCCTGTGTATGTTTGGTTTACCTGAAATTAATTTTGAATGCTCTAAATATTGAATTGTATTGTTCAGTGACCCTATAGACTCTCTTGTTACTTAAAAACTTCTGGCGTCTCTGATTTTAAATTTGTAATTAGAATTATAAAATATTAAAAAACTTCGAAGTGCAACAGTTTTTTGAATTTTGATTTTAGAAGAAAATATATTCAGACTTATTTGTAGAACTATTTGAAAATAATCTAGAATTCTAAACATAATTCTTGAAACCCTCAAACATGAAATTTTCGAATAAATTTTACAAATTTTGAAATGCCATCGTATTTCGAATTTTGATTTAAGAAGGAAAAATTTTTGGAATTATTTGTAGAATTATTTGAGAAGAATCTACAACTCTAAAGAGAACTCCCAAATATGAGATTTTCCAAAAGAAATTTTAAAAATTTGAAGAGCCATAGTTTTTTGAATTTTGATTTAGGAACAAAATGTGTTTGGACTTATTTGTAGAACTATTTGAGAAGAATCCAGAACTTGAAAAAGAATTCTTAAAACTTCCAAAAATGAGATTTTCGAAAATAATTTAAAAACTTTGGATTGCCACAGTTTTTTGAATTTTGATTTTAGAACAAAATGTGCTGGGTCTTATTCCTAGACCTATTTGCAAAGAATCTATAAATCTGAACAGAATTTTTGAAAACTATTTAAACAAAAATATTTTTGTAACCTGTCCTAAGCTTTACATGCAGAATGCGTCAGTATAGTTCGGAGCCCCTTCAACTCTCCCATGAATCCCGCACTGCAGATTGTACTGATCAGCATTATGTGCCGATTGTTTTACAACCGGAATTTTCCAAGCAAATTTGCTTCCAACATTACCTTTATTTTCCATTATTTTAGTTCCAACCCTCACAAAAAGTGTATGCATAAGTGTATCTGAAACGAGTGAACGAACAGAGTTCCAGAGTTCCAGAGTTAACGTAACAGGTAAGTTTTAAATATTTTTTTACATTGATACATAAATATAAATGATATTGGCATTTTTATTTATTCTTAAATTTTTCAATTTACAGCAATAATTAATCTTTCTCTTCTGTTTTACAGTATGCCCTTAGACATCAATCCCATCCAAGGACACAAAAGAAGTGAAAAGCACCAAAAATTAGCCAGAAATGCCAAGGCAGGGAAATTAATAGAAAATGTTGTAGGCTTCAGCAACAATTTATAATTTGATTTTTATTTTCAATCATAATAATATGTATATTTAAAGAATTTGAAAATCCTTCTGTCGAAAAAAAAAATTCTTTCGACTTCAATTTGAAATAATATGTATAAGTAAACAAAATAAACTTTGAAATTTATAAAAAAATTCATTAAATCCCTATTTTTATTTCCCACTTATATTATAGAGGATATTTTGTTCAAGATATTTGCGAAATTTCCCAACTTTTTGTGAAATATTTTCCAAAATATATCAGGGATAGTTTCACAATAGTTTCTGAAAATTCCCCATTTTTGAGAAATACTCCCCAAATATTTTGGAACATTTCCAATTTTTAAGGAATATTCCCCAAAAATATGTGGAGGAATTTTCCACAAAAATTTTGGAAAATTGCCAAAATGTTGAAAACATTCCCCAAATATTTAGGAAAATTCCCAATTTTTAAGAAATATTCCCCAAATATTTAGGAAAATTCCCAATTTTCTGGGAATATTCCCCAAAAATATGTGGTGGAAGTTTCCACAATAGTCTTCTAAGGTTCCCAATTTTTAGGAAATATTCCGCAAATGTTTTGGAAAACTTTCCATTTTGGGGAATATTCCCCAAAAATATTTGCAGGAATTTTTGACAAAAATGTTGGAAAATTACCAAAATGTAAAAAATATTCCCAAAAATAGTTTTAGAAGATTCCCAATTTTTAGGAAATATTCCCCAAATATTTTGGAAAATTTTCAATTTTAGGGGAATATTCCCCAAAAATATGTGGCGGAAGTTTCCATAATGGTTTTGGAAGATGCCCAATTTTTAGGAAATATTCCCCAAATATTTTGAAAAATTTCCAATTTTCTGGGAATATTCCCCAAATATTTTGGAAAATTTTCAATTTTACGGGAATATTCCCCAAATATTTTGAAAAATTTCCAATTTTCTGGGAATATTCTCCAAATATTTTGGAAAATTTTCAATTTTACGGGAATATTCCCCAAATCTTTAGGGCAATTCCCAATTTTGGGGGAATACTCCCCAAAAATATGTGGCCGAAGTTTCCATAATGGTTTTGGAAGATGCCCAATTTTTAGGAAATATTCCCCAAATATTTAGAAAAATTTCCAATTCTTGAGAAATATTCCCCAAATATTTTGGAAAATTCCCAATTTTTAGGAAATATTTTGGAAAATTTTCAATTTTACGGGAATATTCCCCAAATCTTTAGGGCAATTCCCAATTTTGGGGGAATACTCCCCAAAAATATGTGGCCGAAGTTTCCATAATGGTTTTGGAAGATGCCCAATTTTTAGGAAATATTCCCCAAATATTTTGGAAAATTTTCAATTTTTAAGAAATATTCCCCAAATATTTTGGAAAATTTCCAATTTTATGGGAATATTCTCCAAATATTTAGGAAAATTTTCCATTTTGAGGGAATATTCCCCAAATATTTTGGAAAATTCCCAATTTTTAGGAAATATTCCCCAAATATTTTGGAAAATTTTCAATTTTAGGGGAATATTCCCCAAATCTTTAGGGCAATTCCCAATTTTGGGGGAATACTCCCCAAAAATATGTGGCGGAAGTTTCCATAATGGTTTTGGAAGATGCCCAATTTTTAGGAAATATTCCCCAAATATTTTGAAAAATTTCCAATTTTCTGGGAATATTCTCCAAATATTTAGGAAAATTCCCCATTCTTGGGGAATATTCCCCAAAAACATGTGGTGGGAGTTTCCATAATAGTTTTAAAAGGTTCCCAATTTTTAGGAAATATTCCCCAAATATTTTGGAAAATTTCCAATTTTATGGGAATATTCTCCAAATATTTAGGAAAATTTTCCATTTTGAGGGAATATTACCCCACCAATTATTGGGGAAAATTTCACATTTTAGGGTGAAAATACTTTACCCCAATTTTTAGGAAATATTCCCCAAATATTTAGGAAAATTCCCAATTTTTGGCGAATATTCCCCAAAAATTTAGTGAATAAGTGAATCAATAATATTTTGTGGAATTGTCCCCATCAATTATTGGGGAAAATTCCACATTTTAGGGTACACATACTTTTCCCCAAAAAATTGGATAAAATCCAGAAAAAGTAGGGAATATTCCCCAAAAATTTAGTGAATAAGTAAATCACTTATATTTTCGAGAATTTCCCCTAATCGTGTTGTGCTTTTACGGAAAAATTAAAAAAATTTACGATAAATTTTTAAAAAAAATTCTTTAAAAATCAAGGAAATAAGTGGACTTTATGTGATATTTATAGTAGATATTTATGTGAAAAATAAATTAATGCTTTTTTGCCTTTTAGTCTAAATACGGTACTCGTCCTATTCATTGAGTTGGTCTAATCTCCTGTGTATGTTTGGTTTACCTGAAATTAATTTTGAATGCTCTAAATATTGAATTGTATTGTTCAGTGACCCTATAGACTCTCTTGTTACTTAAAAACTTCTGGCGTCTCTGATTTTAAATTTGTAATTAGAATTATAAAATATTAAAAAACTTCGAAGTGCAACAGTTTTTTGAATTTTGATTTTAGAAGAAAATATATTCAGACTTATTTGTAGAACTATTTGAAAATAATCTAGAATTCTAAACATAATTCTTGAAACCCTCAAACATGAAATTTTCGAATAAATTTTACAAATTTTGAAATGCCATCGTATTTCGAATTTTGATTTAAGAAGGAAAAATTTTTGGAATTATTAGTAGAACTATTTGAGAAGAATCTACAACTCTAAAGAGAACTCCCAAATATGAGATTTTCCAAAAGAAATTTTAAAAATTTGAAGAGCCATAGTTTTTTGAATTTTGATTTAGGAACAAAATGTGTTTGGACTTATTTGTAGAACTATTTGAGAAGAATCCAGAACTTGAAAAAGAATTCTTAAAACTTCCAAAAATGAGATTTTCGAAAATAATTTAAAAACTTTGGATTGCCACAGTTTTTTGAATTTTGATTTTAGAACAAAATGTGTTTGGATTTATTTGTAGACCTATTTGCAAAGAATCTATAAATCTGAACAGAATTTTTGAAAACTATTTAAACAAAAATATTATTGTAACCTGTCCTAAGCTTTACATGCAGAATGCGTCAGTATAGTTAGGAGACCCTTAAACTCTCCCATGAATCCCGCACTGCAGATTGTACCGATCAGCATTATGTGCCGATTGTTTTACAACCGGAATTTTCCAAGCAAATTTGCTTCCAACATTACCTTTATTTTCCATTATTTTAGTTCCAACCCTCACAAAAAGTGTATGCATAAGTGTATCTGAAACGAGTGAACGAACAGAGTTCCAGAGTTCCAGAGTTAACGTAACAGGTAAGTTTTAAATATTTTTTTACATTGATACATAAATATAAATGATATTGGCATTTTTATTTATTCTTAAATTTTTCAATTTACAGCAATAATTAATCTTTCTCTTCTGTTTTACAGTATGCCCTTAGACATCAATCCCATCCAAGGACACAAAAGAAGTGAAAAGCACCAAAAATTAGCCAGAAATGCCAAGGCAGGGAAATTAATAGAAAATGTTGTAGGCTTCAGCAACAATTTATAATTTGATTTTTATTTTCAATCATAATAATATGTATATTTAAAGAATTTGAAAATCCTTCTGTCGAAAAAAAAAATTCTTTCGACTTCAATTTGAAATAATATGTATAAGTAAACAAAATAAACTTTGAAATTTATAAAAAAATTCATTAAATCCCTATTTTTATTTCCCACTTATATTATAGAGGATATTTTGTTCAAGATATTTGCGAAATTTCCCAACTTTTTGTGAAATATTTTCCAAAATATATCAGGGATAGTTTCACAATAGTTTCTGAAAATTCCCCATTTTTGAGAAATACTCCCCAAATATTTTGGAACATTTCCTATTTTTAATGAATATTCCCCAAAAATATGTGGAGGAATTTTCCACAAAAATTTTGGAAAATTGCCAAAATGTAGAAAACATTCCCCAAATATTTAGGAAAATTCCCAATTTTTAAGAAATATTCCCCAAATATTTAGGAAAATTCCCAATTTTCTGGGAATATTCCCCAAAAATATGTGGTGGAAGTTTCCACAATAGTCTTCTAAGGTTCCCAATTTTTAGGAAATATTCCGCAAATGTTTTGGAAAACTTTCCATTTTGGGGAATATTCCCCAAAAATATTTGCAGGAATTTTTGACAAAAATGTTGGAAAATTACCAAAATGTAAAAAATATTCCCAAAAATAGTTTTGGAAGATTCCCAATTTTTAGGAAATATTCCCCAAATATTTTGGAAAATTTTCAATTTTAGGGGAATATTCCCCAAAAATATGTGGCGGAAGTTTCCATAATGGTTTTGGAAGATGCCCAATTTTTAGGAAATATTCCCCAAATATTTTGAAAAATTTCCAATTTTCTGGGAATATTCTCCAAATATTTTGGAAAATTCCCCATTCTTGGGGAATATTCCCCAAAAATATGTGGTGGAAGTTTCCATAATAGTTTTGGAAGATGCCCAATTTTTAGGAAATATTCCCCAAATATTTTGGAAAATTTTCAATTTTAGGGGAATATTCTCCAAATATTTTGGAAAATTTTCCATTTTGAGGAAATATTCCCCAAATATTTTGGAAAATTCCCAATTTTTAGGAAGTATTCCCCAAATATTTTGGAAAATTTTCAATTTTACGGGAATATTCCCCAAATCTTTAGGGCAATTCCCAATTTTGGGGGAATACTCCCCAAAAATATGTGGCCGAAGTTTCCATAATGGTTTTGGAAGATGCCCAATTTTTAGGAAATATTCCCCAAATATTTTGGAAAATTTTCAATTCTTGAGAAATATTCCCCAAATATTTTGGAAAATTCCCAATTTTTAGGAAATATTTTGGAAAATTTTAAATTTTAGTGGAATATTCCCCAAATCTTTAGGGCAATTCCCAATTTTGGGGGAATATTCCACAAAAATATGTGGCGGAAGTTTCCATAATAGTTTTGGAAGATGCCCAATTTTTAGGAAATATTCCCCAAATATTTGGAAAAATCTCCAATTTTCTGGGAATATTCCCCAAATATTTTGGAAAATTTCCAATTTTATGGGAATATTCTCCAAATATTTAGGAAAATTTTCCATTTTGAGGGAATATTCCCCAAATATTTTGGAAGATGCCCAATTTTTAGGAAATATTCCCCAAATATTTTGGAAAATTTTCAATTTTAGGGGAATATTCCCCAAATCTTTAGGGCAATTCCCAATTTTGGGGGAATACTCCCCAAAAATATGTGGCGGAAGTTTCCATAATGGTTTTGGAAGATGCCCAATTTTTAGGAAATATTCCCCAAATATTTTGGAAAATTTCCAATTCTTAAGAAATATTCCCCAAATATTTTGCAACATTGCCAATTTTCTGGGAATATTCCCCAAAAATATGTGGTGGAAGTGTCCACCATAGTCTTCTAAGGTTCCCAATTTTTAGGAAATATTCCGCAAATGTTTTGGAAAACTTTCCATTTTGGGGAATATTCCCCAAAAATATTTGCAGGAATTTTTGACAAAAATGTTGGAAAATTACCAAAATGTAAAAAATATTCCCAAAAATATTTTGGAAAATTCCCAATTTTTAGGAAATATTCCCCAAATATTTTGGAAAATTTTCAATTTTAGGGGAATATTCCCCAAAAATATGTGGCGGAAGTTTCCATAATGGTTTTGGAAGATGCCCAATTTTTAGGAAATATTCCCCAAATATTTTGAAAAATTTCCAATTTTCTGGGAATATTCCCCAAAAATATGTGGCGGAATCACCGTAAAAATGTGGCGAAGTTCCCCCACCAATTATTGGGGAAAATTTCACATTTTAGGGTGAAAATACTTTTCCCCAATAAATTGGGGAATTTCCCCCCAAAAATGGATAAATTCCAGAAGAAGTACGGAATATTCCCCAAAAATTTAGTGAATAAGTGAATCAATAATATTTTGTGGAATTGTCCCCATCAATTATTGGGGAAAATTCCACATTTTAGGGTACACATACTTTTCCCCAAAAAATTGGATAAAATCCAGAAAAAGTAGGGAATATTCCCCAAAAATTTAGTGAATAAGTAAATCACTTATATTTTCGAGAATTTCCCCTAATCGTGTTGTGCTTTTACGGAAAAATTAAAAAAATTTACGATAAATTTTTAAAAAAAATTCTTTAAAAATCAAGGAAATAAGTGGACTTTATGTGATATTTATAGTAGATATTTATGTGAAAAATAAATTAATGCTTTTTTGCCTTTTAGTCTAAATACGGTACTCGTCCTATTCATTGAGTTGGTCTAATCTCCTGTGTATGTTTGGTTTACCTGAAATTAATTTTGAATGCTCTAAATATTGAATTGTATTGTTCAGTGACCCTATAGACTCTCTTGTTACTTAAAAACTTCTGGCGTCTCTGATTTTAAATTTGTAATTAGAATTATAAAATATTAAAAAACTTCGAAGTGCAACAGTTTTTTGAATTTTGATTTTAGAAGAAAATATATTCAGACTTATTTGTAGAACTATTTGAAAATAATCTAGAATTCTAAACATAATTCTTGAAACCCTCAAACATGAAATTTTCGAATAAATTTTACAAATTTTGAAATGCCATCGTATTTCGAATTTTGATTTAAGAAGGAAAAATTTTTGGAATTATTAGTAGAATTATTTGAGAAGAATCTACAACTCTAAAGAGAACTCCCAAATATGAGATTTTCCAAAAGAAATTTTAAAAATTTGAAGAGCCATAGTTTTTTGAATTTTGATTTAGGAACAAAATGTGTTTGGACTTATTTGTAGAACTATTTGAGAAGAATCCAGAACTTGAAAAAGAATTCTTAAAACTTCCAAAAATGAGATTTTCGAAAATAATTTAAAAACTTTGGATTGCCACAGTTTTTTGAATTTTGATTTTAGAACAAAATGTGTTTGGATTTATTTGTAGATCTATTTGCAAAGAATCTATAAATCTAAAGAGAAATTTTGGAAACTATTAAAACAAAAATATTTTTGTAACCTGTCCTAAGCTTTACATGCAGAATGCGTCAGTATAGTTCGGAGCCCCTTCAACTCTCCCATGAATCCCGCACTGCAGATTGTACTGATCAGCATTATGTGCCGATTGTTTTACAACCGGAATTTTCCAAGCAAATTTGCTTCCAACATTACCTTTATTTTCCATTATTTTAGTTCCAACCCTCACAAAAAGTGTATGCATAAGTGTATCTGAAACGAGTGAACGAACAGAGTTCCAGAGTTCCAGAGTTAACGTAACAGGTAAGTTTTAAATATTTTTTTACATTGATACATAAATATAAATGATATTGGCATTTTTATTTATTCTTAAATTTTTCAATTTACAGCAATAATTAATCTTTCTCTTCTGTTTTACAGTATGCCCTTAGACATCAATCCCATCCAAGGACACAAAAGAAGTGAAAAGCACCAAAAATTAGCCAGAAATGCCAAGGCAGGGAAATTAATAGAAAATGTTGTAGGCTTCAGCAACAATTTATAATTTGATTTTTATTTTCAATCATAATAATATGTATATTTAAAGAATTTGAAAATCCTTCTGTCGAAAAAAAAAATTCTTTCGACTTCAATTTGAAATAATATGTATAAGTAAACAAAATAAACTTTGAAATTTATAAAAAAATTCATTAAATCCCTATTTTTATTTCCCACTTATATTATAGAGGATATTTTGTTCAAGATATTTGCGAAATTTCCCAACTTTTTGTGAAATATTTTCCAAAATATATCAGGGATAGTTTCACAATAGTTTCTGAAAATTCCCCATTTTTGAGAAATACTCCCCAAATATTTTGGAACATTTCCAATTTTTAAGGAATATTCCCCAAAAATATGTGGAGGAATTTTCCACAAAAATTTTGGAAAATTGCCAAAATGTTGAAAACATTCCCCAAATATTTAGGAAAATTCCCAATTTTTAAGAAATATTCCCCAAATATTTAGGAAAATTCCCAATTTTCTGGGAATATTCCCCAAAAATATGTGGTGGAAGTTTCCACAATAGTCTTCTAAGGTTCCCAATTTTTAGGAAATATTCCGCAAATGTTTTGGAAAACTTTCCATTTTGGGGAATATTCCCCAAAAATATTTGCAGGAATTTTTGACCAAAATTTTTGAAAATTACCAAAATGTAAACAATATTCCCAAAAATAGTTTTGGAAGATTCCCAATTTTTAGGAAATATTCCCCAAATATTTTGGAAAATTTTCAATTTTAGGGGAATATTCCCCAAAAATATGTGGCGGAAGTTTCCATAATGGTTTTGGAAGATGCCCAATTTTTAGGAAATATTCCCCAAATATTTTGAAAAATTTCCAATTTTCTGGGAATATTCTCCAAATATTTTGGAAAATTCCCCATTCTTGGGGAATATTCCACAAATATTTTGGAAAATTGCCAAAATGTAGAAAACATTCCCCAAATATTTTGGAAAATTCCCAATTTTTAGGAAATATTCCCCAAATATTTTGAAAAATTTCCAATTTTATGGGAATATTCCCCAAAAATATGTGGCGGAATCACCGTAAAAATGTGGCGAAGTTCCCCCACCAATTATTGGGGAAAATTTCACATTTTAGGGTGAAAATACTTTTCCCCAATAAATTGGGGAATTTCCCCCCAAAAATGGATAAATTCCAGAAGAAGTACGGAATATTCCCCAAAAATTTAGTGAATAAGTGAATCAATAATATTTTGTGGAATTGTCCCCATCAATTATTGGGGAAAATTCCACATTTTAGGGTACACATACTTTTCCCCAAAAAATTGGATAAAATCCAGAAAAAGTAGGGAATATTCCCCAAAAATTTAGTGAATAAGTAAATCACTTATATTTTCGAGAATTTCCCCTAATCGTGTTGTGCTTTTACGGAAAAATTAAAAAAATTTACGATAAATTTTTAAAAAAAATTCTTTAAAAATCAAGGAAATAAGTGGACTTTATGTGATATTTATAGTAGATATTTATGTGAAAAATAAATTAATGCTTTTTTGCCTTTTAGTCTAAATACGGTACTCGTCCTATTCATTGAGTTGGTCTAATCTCCTGTGTATGTTTGGTTTACCTGAAATTAATTTTGAATGCTCTAAATATTGAATTGTATTGTTCAGTGACCCTATAGACTCTCTTGTTACTTAAAAACTTCTGGCGTCTCTGATTTTAAATTTGTAATTAGAATTATAAAATATTAAAAAACTTCGAAGTGCAACAGTTTTTTGAATTTTGATTTTAGAAGAAAATATATTCAGACTTATTTGTAGAACTATTTGAAAATAATCTAGAATTCTAAACATAATTCTTGAAACCCTCAAACATGAAATTTTCGAATAAATTTTACAAATTTTGAAATGCCATCGTATTTCGAATTTTGATTTAAGAAGGAAAAATTTTTGGAATTATTTGTAGAATTATTTGAGAAGAACCTACAACTCTAAAGAGAACTCCCAAATATGAGATTTTCCAAAAGAAATTTTAAAAATTTGAAGAGCCATAGTTTTTTGAATTTTGATTTAGGAACAAAATGTGTTTGGACTTATTTGTAGAACTATTTGAGAAGAATCCAGAACTTGAAAAAGAATTCTTAAAACTTCCAAAAATGAGATTTTCGAAAATAATTTAAAAACTTTGGATTGCCACAGTTTTTTGAATTTTGATTTTAGAACAAAATGTGTTTGGATTTATTTGTAGAAATGTTTGCAAAGGATCTATAACTCTAAACAGAATTCTTAAAACCCTTAAACATAAAATTTTCGAAAAAATTTTAAAAACTTTGAAGTGTCATAGTTTTTCGAATTTTGATTTAAGAACAAAATGTGTTTGGATTTATTTCTATTTCTATTTGTGAAAAATTAGTAACACTTAACAGAATTTTTGAAACCCTCAAACATGAAATTTTCGAAAAAAATTTAAAAACTTTGAAGTGTCACTTTTTCGAATTTTGATTTAAGAACAAAATGTGTTTGGATTTATTTCTATTTCTATTTGAGAAAAATTCAGAACACTTAACAGAATTTTTGAAACCCTCAAACATGAAATTTTCGAAAAAAATTTAAAAACTTTGAAGTGCCATAGTTTTTCGAATTTTGATTTTAGAAAAAAATGTGTTGGGACTTATTTGTAGATCTATTTGCAAAGAATCTATAAATCTAAAGAGAAATTTTGGAAAATATTAAAACAAAAATATTTTTGTAACCTGTCCTAAGCTTTACATGCAGAATGCGTCAGTATAGTTTGGAGCCCCTTCAACTCTCCCATGAATCCCGCACTGCAGATTGTACCGATCAGCATTATGTGCCGATTGTTTTACAACCGGAATTTTCCAAGCAAATTTGCTTCCAACATTACCTTTATTTTCCATTATTTTAGTTCCAACCCTCACAAAAAGTGTATGCATAAGTGTATCTGAAACGAGTGAACGAACAGAGTTCCAGAGTTAACGTAACAGGTAAGTTTTAAATATTTTTTTACATTGATACATAAATATAAATGATATTGGCATTTTTATTTATTCTTAAATTTTTCAATTTACAGCAATAATTAATCTTTCTCTTCTGTTTTACAGTATGCCCTTAGACATCAATCCCATCCAAGGACACAAAAGAAGTGAAAAGCACCAAAAATTAGCCAGAAATGCCAAGGCAGGGAAATTAATAGAAAATGTTGTAGGCTTCAGCAACAATTTATAATTTGATTTTTATTTTCAATCATAATAATATGTATATTTAAAGAATTTGAAAATCCTTCTGTCGAAAAAAAAAATTCTTTCGACTTCAATTTGAAATAATATGTATAAGTAAACAAAATAAACTTTGAAATTTATAAAAAAATTCATTAAATCCCTATTTTTATTTCCCACTTATATTATAGAGGATATTTTGTTCAAGATATTTGCGAAATTTCCCAACTTTTTGTGAAATATTTTCCAAAATATATCAGGGATAGTTTCACAATAGTTTCTGAAAATTCCCCATTTTTGAGAAATACTCCCCAAATATTTTGGAACATTTCCAATTTTTAAGGAATATTCCCCAAAAATGTGTGGAGGAATTTTCCACAAAAATTTTGGAAAATTGCCAAAATGTAGAAAACATTCCCCAAATATTTAGGAAAATTCCCAATTTTTAAGAAATATTCCCCAAATCGTTCGGACAATTCCCAGTTTTCGGGGAATATTCCCCAAAAATATGTGGCGGAAGTTTCCACAATAGTCTTCTAAGGTTCCCAATTTTTAGGAAATATTCCGCAAATGTTTTGGAAAACTTTCCATTTTGGGGAATATTCCCCAAAAATATTTGCAGGAATTTTTGACAAAAATGTTGTAAAATTACCAAAATGTAAAAAATATTCCCAAAAATATTTTGGAAGATGCCCAATTTTTAGGAAATATTCCCCAAATATTTTGGAAAATTTTCAATTTTAGGGGAATATTCCCCAAATCTTTCGGACAATTCCCAGTTTTCGGGGAATATTCCCCAAAAATATGTGGCGGAAGTTTCCATAATGGTTTTGGAAGATGCCCAATTTTTAGGAAATATTCCCCAAATATTTTGAAAAATTTCCAATTTTCTGGGAATATTCTCCAAATATTTTGGAAAATTTTCAATTTTACGGGAATATTCCCCAAATATTTAGGGCAATTCCCAATTTTTAGGAAGTATTCCCCAAATATTTTGGAAAATTTTCAATTTTACGGGAATATTCCCCAAATCTTTAGGGCAATTCCCAATTTTGGGGGAATACTCCCCAAAAATATGTGGCGGAAGTTTCCATAATGGTTTTGGAAGATGCCCAATTTTTAGGAAATATTCCCCAAATATTTTGGAAAATTTTCAATTTTAGGGGAATATTCCCCAAATCTTTAGGGCAATTCCCAATTTTGGGGGAATACTCCCCAAAAATATGTGGCGGAAGTTTCCATAATGGTTTTGGAAGATGCCCAATTTTTAGGAAATATTCCCCAAATATTTTGAAAAATTTCCAATTTTCTGGGAATATTCTCCAAATATTTAGGAAAATTCCCCATTCTTGGGGAATATTCCCCAAAAATATGTGGTGGAAGTTTCCATAATAGTTTTAAAAGGTTCCCAATTTTTAGGAAATATTCCCCAAATATTTAGGAAAATTTTCCATTTTGAGGGAATATTCCCCAAAAATATTTGCAGGAATTTTTGACAAAAATGTTGTAAAATTACCAAAATGTAAAAAATATTCCCAAAAATATTTTGGAAGATTCCCAATTTTTAGGAAATATTCCCCAAATATTTTGAAAAATTTCCAATTTTATGGGAATATTCCCCAAAAATATGTGGCGGAAGTTTCCATAATGGTTTTGGAAGATGCCCAATTTTTAGGAAATATTCCCCAAATATTTTGGAAAATTTTCAATTTTAGGGGAATATTCCCCAAATATTTTGAAAAATCTCCAATTTTCTGGGAATATTCCCCAAAAATATGTGGCGGAATCACCGTAAAAATGTGGCGAAGTTCCCCCACCAATTATTGGGGAAAATTTCACATTTTAGGGTGAAAATACTTTTCCCCAATAAATTGGGGAATTTCCCCCCAAAAATGGATAAATTCCAGAAGAAGTATGGAATATTCCCCAAAAATTTAGTGAATAAGTGAATCAATAATATTTTGTGGAATTGTCCCCATCAATTATTGGGGAAAATTCCACATTTTAGGGTACACATACTTTTCCCCAAAAAATTGGATAAAATCCAGAAAAAGTAGGGAATATTCCCCAAAAATTTAGTGAATAAGTAAATCACTTATATTTTCGAGAATTTCCCCTAATCGTGTTGTGCTTTTACGGAAAAATTAAAAAAATTTACGATAAATTTTTAAAAAAAATTCTTTAAAAATCAAGGAAATAAGTGGACTTTATGTGATATTTATAGTAGATATTTATGTGAAAAATAAATTAATGCTTTTTTGCCTTTTAGTCTAAATACGGTACTCGTCCTATTCATTGAGTTGGTCTAATCTCCTGTGTATGTTTGGTTTACCTGAAATTAATTTTGAATGCTCTAAATATTGAATTGTATTGTTCAGTGACCCTATAGACTCTCTTGTTACTTAAAAACTTCTGGCGTCTCTGATTTTAAATTTGTAATTAGAATTATAAAATATTAAAAAACTTCGAAGTGCAACAGTTTTTTGAATTTTGATTTTAGAAGAAAATATATTCAGACTTATTTGTAGAACTATTTGAAAATAATCTAGAATTCTAAACATAATTCTTGAAACCCTCAAACATGAAATTTTCGAATAAATTTTACAAATTTTGAAATGCCATCGTATTTCGAATTTTGATTTAAGAAGGAAAAATTTTTGGAATTATTTGTAGAATTATTTGAGAAGAACCTACAACTCTAAAGAGAACTCCCAAATATGAGATTTTCCAAAAGAAATTTTAAAAATTTGAAGAGCCATAGTTTTTTGAATTTTGATTTAGGAACAAAATGTGTTTGGACTTATTTGTAGAACTATTTGAGAAGAATCCAGAACTTGAAAAAGAATTCTTAAAACTTCCAAAAATGAGATTTTCGAAAATAATTTAAAAACTTTGGATTGCCACAGTTTTTTGAATTTTGATTTTAGAACAAAATGTGTTTGGATTTATTTCTATTTCTATTTGAGAAAAATTCAGAACACTTAACAGAATTTTTGAAACCCTCAAACATGAAATTTTCGAAAAAAATTTAAAAACTTTGAAGTGCCATAGTTTTTCGAATTTTGATTTTAGAAAAAAATGTGTTGGGACTTATTTGTAGATCTATTTGCAAAGAATCTATAAATCTAAAGAGAAATTTTGGAAAATATTAAAACAAAAATATTTTTGTAACCTGTCCTAAGCTTTACATGCAGAATGCGTCAGTATAGTTTGGAGCCCCTTCAACTCTCCCATGAATCCCGCACTGCAGATTGTACTGATCAGCATTATGTGCCGATTGTTTTACAACCGGAATTTTCCAAGCAAATTTGCTTCCAACATTACCTTTATTTTCCATTATTTTAGTTCCAACCCTCACAAAAAGTGTATGCATAAGTGTATCTGAAACGAGTGAACGAACAGAGTTCCAGAGTTCCAGAGTTAACGTAACAGGTAAGTTTTAAATATTTTTTTACATTGATACATAAATATAAATGATATTGGCATTTTTATTTATTCTTAAATTTTTCAATTTACAGCAATAATTAATCTTTCTCTTCTGTTTTACAGTATGCCCTTAGACATCAATCCCATCCAAGGACACAAAAGAAGTGAAAAGCACCAAAAATTAGCCAGAAATGCCAAGGCAGGGAAATTAATAGAAAATGTTGTAGGCTTCAGCAACAATTTATAATTTGATTTTTATTTTCAATCATAATAATATGTATATTTAAAGAATTTGAAAATCCTTCTGTCGAAAAAAAAATTCTTTCGACTTCAATTTGAAATAATATGTATAAGTAAACAAAATAAACTTTGAAATTTATAAAAAAATTCATTAAATCCCTATTTTTATTTCCCACTTATATTATAGAGGATATTTTGTTCAAGATATTTGCGAAATTTCCCAACTTTTTGTGAAATATTTTCCAAAATATATCAGGGATAGTTTCACAATAGTTTCTGAAAATTCCCCATTTTTGAGAAATACTCCCCAAATATTTTGGAACATTTCCAATTTTTAAGGAATATTCCCCAAAAATGTGTGGAGGAATTTTCCACAAAAATTTTGGAAAATTGCCAAAATGTAGAAAACATTCCCCAAATATTTAGGAAAATTCCCAATTTTTAAGAAATATTCCCCAAATATTTAGGAAAATTCCCAATTTTCTGGGAATATTCCCCAAAAATATGTGGTGGAAGTTTCCACAATAGTCTTCTAAGGTTCCCAATTTTTAGGAAATATTCCGCAAATGTTTTGGAAAACTTTCCATTTTGGGGAATATTCCCCAAAATATTTGCAGGAATTTTGGACAAAAATGTTGGAAAATTACCAAAATGTTATTCCCAAAAATATTTTGGAAGATGCCCAATTTTTAGGAAATATTCCCCAAATATTTTGGAAAATTTTCAATTTTAGGGGAATATTCCCCAAAAATATGTGGCGGAAGTTTCCATAATGGTTTTGGAAGATGCCCAATTTTTAGGAAATATTCCCCAAATATTTTGGAAAATTTTCAATTTTTAGGGGAATATTCCCCAAATATTTAGGAAAATTCCCAGTTTTCGGGGAATATTCCCCAAAAATATGTGGCGGAAGTTTCCATAATAGTTTTGGAAGATGCCCAATTTTTAGGAAATATTCCCCAAACATTTTGAAAAATTTCCAATTTTCTGGGAATATTCTCCAAATATTTTGGAAAATTCCCCATTCTTGGGGAATATTCCCCAAAAATATGTGGTGGAAGTTTCCATAATAGTTTTAAAAGGTTCCCAATTTTTAGGAAGTATTCCCCAAATATTTTGGAAAATTTTCAATTTTACGGGAATATTCCCCAAATCTTTAGGGCAATTCCCAATTTTGGGGGAATACTCCCCAAAAATATGTGGCCGAAGTTTCCATAATGGTTTTGGAAGATGCCCAATTTTTAGGAAATATTCCCCAAATATTTTGAAAAATTTCCAATTTTCTGGGAATATTCTCCAAATATTTAGGAAAATTCCCAGTTTTCGGGGAATATTCCCCAAAAATATGTGGCGGAAGTTTCCATAATAGTTTTAAAATGTTCCCAATTTTTAGGAAATATTCCCCAAATATTTTGGAAAATTTCCAATTTTTAGGAAATATTCCCCAAATATTTAGGAAAATTTTCCATTTTGAGGGAATATTCCCCAAATGTTTATGAAAATTCCCAATTTTGGGGAATATACCCCAGAAATATGTGGCGGAAGTTTCCATAATAGTTTTGGAAGATGCCCAATTTTTAGGAAATATTCCCCAAATATTTTGGAAAATTTTCAATTTTAGGGGAATATTCTCCAAATCTTTCGGACAATTCCCAGTTTTCGGGGAATATTCCCCAAAAATATGTGGTGGAAGTTTCCATAATAGTTTTAAAATGTTCCCAATTTTTAGGAAATATTCCCCAAATATTTTGGAAAATTTTCAATTTTAGGGGAATATTCCCCAAATATTTAGGAAAATTCCCCATTCTTGGGGAATATTCCCCAAAAATATGTGGTGGAAGTTTCCATAATAGTTTTAAAAGGTTCCCAATTTTTAGGAAATATTCCCTAAATGTTTTAGAAAATTTTCCATTTTGAGGGAATATTCCCCAAAAATATTTGCAGGAATTTTTGACAAAAATGTTGGAAAATTACCAAAATGTAAAAAATATTCCCAAAAATATTTTGGAAAATTCCCAATTTTTAGGAAATATTCCCCAAATATTTAGGAAAATTCCCAATTTTGGGGAATATTCCCCAGAAATATGTGGCGGAAGTTTCCATAATAGTTTTGGAAGATTCCCAATTTTTAGGAAATATTCCCCAAATATTTTGAAAAATTTCCAATTTTATGGGAATATTCCCCAAAAATATGTGGCGGAATCACCGTAAAAATGTGGCGAAGTTCCCCCACCAATTATTGGGGAAAATTTCACATTTTAGGGTGAAAATACTTTTCCCCAATAAATTGGGGAATTTCCCCCCAAAAATGGATAAATTCCAGAAGAAGTATGGAATATTCCCCAAAAATTTAGTGAATAAGGGGAATCCCAATATATTTTGTGAAAATTCCCAATTTTTAGGAAATATTCCCCAACGTATTTGGGGAAAATATTTCCCAACGTATTTGGGAAAAATATTCCCTAAAATGTTTGGGGAAAATATTCCCCAAAATATTTTGGGGAAAATTCACTAATTGTGGTGTAATTTTCGTTACTAACATTTTGGGGAAATTTCCCCAAAAACTTTTTTACAGTGATTTTCCACAATAGTTTTGAAAAACTTGCCAAAATGTAGAAAACATTCCCCAAATATTTTGGAAAATTCCCAATTTTTAGGAAATTTTCCCCAAATATTTAGGAAAATTCCCCATTTTGGAGGAATATTCCCCAAAAATATGAACCGTTCACAGGTTCCACTTTTAACTCGCGAACAATGTTCCACTAAATTGAATTCTGTTGTTATTTTAAATTGATGAGGAAGATACCGACAAAAGATGGACTGAATTGACCGGGGTAACTTCGAGAGTTCTTAATTTTTTGATGGTCGAGGGGAACTCTGATACTATGTTTCTGAGCAGTGTTCCAGCGTTGATGATAGACCGGCGGCAACTCTGTACTTTTTAGAGGGGTTCCGTTTCTGAAGATTTCTCGGCGGCAACTGAAGATTTGCAGATTCGCAGGTACTTTTATGTGCTAATTTTCGGTCGATACTAGCTACCTTTTGATCGATACTGACATGGAACTTCTAGGTGGTGATTAATGGGTTTTATATTTTTTTGTCGATACTGACTATGTTTAATTTTGCCCTTCTAATATTCTTCTGATGTTGGCCTGACATTGGCACGTGTCTGAGCTGGCCTCTTTTCCTTTGGGTTGCCATTTTTTTATGTACTGAAGAAAAATGGGGAGACTTCGTTTCCTTATACTGGTTTCCCCGACGTTCCTTCTTCTTGAGGTGATTAATTTTTTAATTTCTATCCTTTGCTGCACCTGTCGATATTCGTGTGTACTTAGGACATTCCGATGGGGTTTTCTCGTTAACAGGTAGTTAAGAGTTTACGATGTTTTCTATTTATAAGTTCACTACTATCTCTCTTTCTATTACAATTTTACTTTCGTACATTCAAGTTTCGTCTAATCAATGCTTTTTAATAGCTGTTGCTCATGTATGTTTTACGTTAAAATCTTTTATTAATTTTACATATTTTAATGTTATAAATAGATAGCGATCGTCACATGACGTGACACATTGATAGCATTTCGAAGTATACCTTGTAAATATTGCGATTAATAGAGTAATACATTTTTCATACATAAATTGTCTAATTAAATTAAAATAGATCTTTATTTTTCATTCATAATTTAAACTTTCAAATTAATTATTATACAAGAATAAAATGTAAACGAAATACGTTATTTTTAAAGAAAGTATAAATCATAAAAATCAGATAACTAAAAAGTATTAAATACTTTAATTCAGTTTTAAAATAATTTTTTCATTACTCATTGGGGTAACTTGTACCTTAAACTTTAATTTCCATACATTTCTTGGGGCCCCTGCAAATTTTTGATCCTTCACTGGCGTATTTTGAGACTTCCATAATATTTGACTCGGCACTATAAGTTTCTCACAAGCGGTGATACATTTTACCAGTTAATATACGAGGACAGTTCAAACTTTTGGTCTTAGCAAGAAGCAAGCGATATTTAGACAGTCATGTATTACACAAGCCGAAAAATTTAAAGAATGAATAATCCAGAAACGAGACAATACTTATCTGAATGTTTTCGGTGTGCTGAATCGTAATAACCCTTCAAAACCCTTTCTGAATTTTCAGATATCTATTTTTTTCTGAGAGACATCGTTTAATGAAGTTGAGTACTTTGCCGTTTTCGTGAATAACAACCTAAATGAAAAAAAGTTCATCCGGAAAGCAGAAATAATGCGCTTCTATGTTTCTAGGGTTGCTAAATCCAGATCTAACCTCAGAATTACTCCGTCACCTCAGTTTTTTTAAATTTTCTAACCTAAAAGTGCAAAATAGACCATTTTTCGTTATATTATATATGGCATTTTGTAATGCAGATATTTTTACTTTGGTCTTATATAAAATAATTTTATCTTTGAAATTCTTGAAACCTTGACGCAATATATTTAGGAAGAATTCCTAAATGGTTCTTGCGAAAGATTATCTTTGATCTCTTAATAAATTAATATTTTATTTTACCATGAAACATTATTGTCCCGGTAAGAAAGTAGGCATTGGATAGAATTAAAATGTCAAGATCTGGGAAGAAACGGAATCGAGAATGAAACTTTTAAATGCATTTTGATTCCTAGGCATTAAAAGGTATTTAAAAGTTGCATTCTCGATTCCGTTTCTTTTTATTGGGGTTTTATTGTGAATTATTATCGATAACCTGTAAAGAACCTTTTTAAATACAGCGTTACATTTCCCGTGTAGAAATTTCGATAGGGGCTTAGTGGGGCTTTGACGAGTTTGCCCTATTTCGAGTCGGGATCTAGCGTAGGAAACTAGTCAGGTCCCCGTCGGCAACATAACGCTTTTGTGGACGTAGGTCTCACTAGACTTTCTAGTAGGGGTTTAGTGAGGTCAGCCCTTACACTACCCCACCTACAAAAAAGGACACCATTGCATTGTATTTACGGACATATATCAGCAGAGTCACGTGACCAATTTTGTTCAGGTATCTCGCTGAAAAAATAATAAATAAAAAGGATTTTCCACACTGAGAGAAAAATTATAGGGAAAATTCGAGTTAAGACTCCAATTTTTACCGTTTTTAACGGCAATGGAGGGATATTCGCTTGGAGGGTTAAGTTTACTGTTTTCACAGTAAAAAATCTGTTTTCAAGCTAGGAAATTTTTTCTGAGTTAATTGACAGTACTTTTTCGTTACACGTACACTGGAAAATAATCTCAGTAGCTTTAAATACTTTTTAACTTACTTTCCGTTAGTCGTAAAGGCCCAAGTGTCATTTTTAAAGTTAAGTGAACTGCAGGAACATAGGTAAATCAAATAAGAGCTGTAGTTGAATCAATGAATATTCTTAGTTCATTTTAAAACTTTATTTACTTTCAAGTAGACACTACTTACTATTTTTATATACAACACTTACCTACAAACACACACACCCCTCTACACTACACAAACGCTCGTTTAGGCAGTATTAAAAATTATTCTTAACGCTGCGGATTCGAACCCTCTCTACTTATAATTAACACATTACTAACCTAACGTCTAAGCCTCTCGGCTGCGCACGCTTGGAATACAAGTTGGAAAATAGCGCTTATAACCTGAAACTACTACAGGACCGTGTAAAGAGTGCTTGGGCCCCGTTTAATCGGGAATTTCTTAACCCGAGAAAAAATTTTTTGATCTGGTTAGACCTAACCTAGATCTGGTTAGATCTGATAATTTATTTACTTCAGATATAACCAGATCTGATTGGCTCTGGTTAGATCTGGCCAGATACAACCAGATCTAATAATTTTTTATCTCCAGATCTGATCGGATCCAACCAGATCTGGCCTGATCTGTTTAGATCTAACGTAGTTCTAACCAGATCTCGTTAGATCTGATAATTTTTTTACTTCAGATATAACCAGATCTGATTGGCTCTGGTTAGATATTATTTTTTACTTACAGGCGTAAAGAAATACAAAATTATATCTGTATTTACATTTTATTATTATTTTTCACGATTTTTATGTATACAATACAGAAGTTAATTTATTATTCAAAATCCGTTGAAAAGATTGTCAACTACAATACTTTTCGCATTAAGTGTGGTTGCTTACAAATGTAATTTCCAGCTCTTATTACGTGACATATACTTTTTATATCTCGCAGGTTAAGCAAAATGAATCCATCTCCTTTTTCAATTGGCACAATGTGCTTTACGTAAGATTTGGTTCCAAGATGAACAAACATTTTCGCATGTTCTACGATAAAAAAATTGAGAATGAAGTACAAATCATCATTAAATTCGAAGAAAAAACGTATTTCACCATAAATAACTGAATCGTCCTCTAAATTTACTTTCACAGTAAAACTATTTGTTTTTGTAGTTTTGTAAAAAAAAGAAGTATATACATTACTGTTTATTTTGGTTCTGAAAAAACATTTTATGTCTTTAATCTGCAAACCTATTCTTTTTTTGATCAAGTCAATTTCTTCGTCATACAAATCATTCAAGGTTTTGGGGTTTCCAAGTTTTTCATAAGTGAATCTAGACGGAAAAGAAATCATAGTTTGATTCTGACGACTACTTTGACTCCGCAATTCTTCTAAACCTTCAGCCAACATAATATTGTTAGCCATTTCTTGACCCAAATGTTTAGAACCATGAACCAAAGAGCCTAAAACATTGTTATAATTTTCATAAGGGAAAGCCGATGTCGCAGACAATGGACCCCACCTTTTTACACACAGTACTAAGTGTGTTAATTGATGCACATTATATGTGTACACTCGGTCACCATACAATTTGTCAAGATCACGAACAAAAAGACGCAAAAGAATTTCAGTTTCATCTAAATCGGGATGTACAAATATCGGCTTTTTAAGTAAATTAAATAGAGAAATAACGAACAGCTTCCAGTTTTCAAAATAATCATGTGGCAAAAATTGCTGGACGACAATCAAAGAATAATATAAACCCCAATTCAAATATTCAGAAGCTTTGTAAAAAGAATGCAATCCAACTGATCTCGGTAATCTGTTAAAAAAGTAAGGAGGCTTAAATTGGGTTAAAATGTCGTCGATTTCCGAAGCATATTTTTGTAAATTCCAATTTCCGCTTTTGGTAAACCAAATTTCAAAAATTTGTTTAATAACTCCCAAAAGGACGCTATGCATATATTCAGGGATGAAACATGTGCTTATATCAAGAAGAGGCAATGACGAAATTACTGACACTCCTTTTACGCCTTTTTCATGCTCGAGACCATAGCGAACTACATTATTTGCCTGTTTTTCCATTCTCTTTGCGGTCCTTAGCCTGTATTGTTTCTTTCTATAAGCATAAATTCGGATGGTTGTTTCTCCTTCTACGGGTCGGCTCTTTTTTTTTTAATTTCACAAATATTACAACCGTATTTTCCGGAAAAATACAATAAATTCTGCAGCTCGGCTCTTGCAGGTGCATCCGCAATAAACAAAGGTGCTACTAATTTCGATACACAAATTTCTTGCGTCTTAAGATTCGTCCACAATACACCATTTTAAAAAGAGTCATTCAGTTTCTCACATAAAGGTCTTAAAAAAGTGTTCATCAAAGGTTTCGACTCTGTATCATATCATATTCCCGCTACAATCATTAATGAATCACGCAAATGTTCTGGCACTTCAGCGATCGCAAACATAAGTGGCCAACAATGACTTTTGGCACTATTAATAAGAGAAAGGCCATCAGTATTCAAAATCAGAGTTAAATCAGTCGGATTTTTGTTATTTCTAGAATTTACCCTAATATATTCTAAACCATCCGTGACATCATTAATTATATTCGGATCATGAGGTTTAACATTCAAAATTTCTGCAAGATTTCGCACTTCAAACAAATGCTTTATCTTATTTCGTATGTCAAATTCGAAAAAATGTTTCGTTTCAGTCACTTTAGAACAAGACGTGCAAAAATTTACAGAGCTTTCACTTCCCAGGTAAAAGCGACATTCTTTGCAATAGTAATGTTTTATAGCAGGCCCTGAAGATGCCTCTCCAACGATATTGAACAATTGATAAACAGTTTTTGGTATATTATTTGGTTTAGGAAGCAAATCACGCGAAAGCTGCAAAATGTCATTCAAAGCGGTTTTTGTCAGTTTATGTTTCCAAAACAAATTCATTAATCTTATGACAATTTCTATAAAAGTTAGATCACTATTTTGATGCAGAAAAAGATCAACATGACGATGCTTAATATTATCGACATTTGAATCAGGATCAAAATCAGGATTTTCGTCTATATTATTGTGATTTTCTTCAGTACTTGTATCACCTTCGTGCTCTGAGACGTTATAAACGTCTTGTTCCGAATGACTACTGATGTTACTTTTTGACAATGAATCACTTTCATCGTCCGTGTTGTCGTCACTTGTGTTACTTTTTGACGATGAATCACTTTCATCGTCCGTATTATCGTCACTTGTGCCATTGGTACTCAAATCGTCGATATTTCCTCGTGAATTCTCCGAGATTTCATGATCGCCATCATTTCCATGTGAAGATTGGCAGCAAATAGAGTCCTGTTTATTTTTCCATCTATCAAGAGTTCTTTGATTAATCTGAAATAATAAATGTTTTGTGACATATTGATCTGACTGTTTATAGTAACTCATTTTTATATAGATGTGACTTTATAATACGATGTGATATATAGATTTTATATAGATGTGACATTATTAAATAACGAATCTTTGAGCCATATATAAATGTATATGAATCCGTGCCCTCCCAGTAAACCAAATTCCATGCTAAGAACGTCTATTGGGCAATTACCCAATTACAACCCAATTACAATTGCCCAATTGACATCCTTAGTATGGAATTTGGTTAACTGGGATGTTTTTAGTGGATTCATATAGTATGTACTTACAGGTATATTGGGTTCATACTTCCACTCATTGTATTTTCTTTTTGTTCGCACTGATGGACCGACACTGCTTGGTTCATACATGTTTCAGAGGTTTGATATACCAAAGAGCTCGATTACGATATTTTACTCGATTCCCGTCCTCTGTTCGCTTTAGCCGAGAATCTTGTGAAGCTATAGTAAATTTTGTATATAGCGAGTGGAAAAAAAAATAATCAGAAAAGCGTCGAGCGACGAACTCTCCCGTTTCATTCATAAAAGTACACTCGAGATTCCCTCCAACGAGATGGGATAAAGCGCGTTCGAATTTAAAATAGTAACGCGTATAATAACAAGTAGGGTATGGAGGGGTTCCGTCTGGCGATCGCTGCAGAGAAAACCCTGAAGCTCGAGGCAGTAACCCGAGAACGTGGGAGGTGGCGGCCCCCACCATACTACCCACCAGCTCATGGCTTCTTCCTCGCTCGACTGCCATAGGTTGGTTGAATGAGGAAGACACAATGAGCTCGAGGCATCTATGGTGGGGGCCGCCAGCTCCCACGTTCTGGGATCACTGGCTCGAGGCTCGGGCTTCTCGTTTACATTAACCACCATATTCTTTTTGTTATTCTTCCTCATCATACTACATAGCCGCATTAAAACACGTGCACGAGTTTTTTTCGCGTGTTGATACAGGAAATCTCAATCAGCAAAAGCAAAAATGTTTTTGATCGAATGCATCGAGGACAATTCGATCTGCTTTGTTCAAAAAAGTGATATCATCGGTGACGAAGAAAGTGTTTCGGTTGGAAGCAGAGTCGCATTTTTTTTCAATAAAAAAAGTTACACCGGCAAAATAAGATTTGAGTCAGGTAATTTAATAATAAAAGTTATGATGTACCGTTCTTAAAAATTTTATCAACGAAATTCGTAAGTTCTTTACCAACAATAAAAATAGATTCTGAATATGTTATTAACCATTGTTTTTTGCAAAATCAAATTAAATTATGCATTTTTTCCCATCAGCGCGAAAACGTTTTTAAAACGTTTACAAGAGGCCAAGCTTGTTGAAAACGTTTAAAAACGTTTTTGTGCTGATAGGGTTATGTTTGCTTTGGATGTTGTGCCTACGTAATTTTTACATCAAATCATTTTTTTAAATTGGAACACAGATAAACTACAAATGTAAACTTTTACTTATACTATACTTTTGTATGCGTTTTCATTAAAGTTACAAAGGTTTTAAACCATTTATTCATTTACGGTTATTCAAGACGATTACGATGCTTTGGAAAAAAAAAGGAAAAAAATAATGGAGGAATCGGAAGTAAGAAAAGGAACGGTAACTAACAACGATCAAGATATTTCAGAAAAGAGGAAACGAGGGAAAAAAAGACGCTTTTCTATCGATAAATCTTCGACCGATTTGTCCAAGACTGCGAATATTCCCAAGGTAATGTTATGAAATATACTTCAAATAAAAACTTGAAAAATGTATTAACAGTGCATGGTTTTTTTAAGACAAAAAAACTCAAAAAATCTACGAAGGAAACCAAAACTTCGCTCGAGTCAACTGCAAGCTTCGTTAAACAAGTTCAAGCTTCAAAATTTTTTGAAACTTCAAATGAAGATTCTGATGAGAATTCAATCGAAGACAGCAGCTCTCCCGAAAAAAATGGAAAGGTAAATTAAACTAATTGCATTGGAAAACTTAAATTTAAACATTTTTTTAGATAGAAACTTTTTTACATTCTCATCATGGATGAGAAGGTATTGGTTTCATGTGAAAAATGACTTTCGAAATTTTCATCAAATCTTTACGTTTTGAGACCCTCTGAGTCATAAAAAATGGTTTTTACGAAAGTGTCTGTCTGTCTGTCTGTCTGTCTGTAGGTCGTGTGCGGCATAACTCTCGATAGAATTATCAGATTGAATTGAGCTTTGGTACACTTTATCGGAGCCGAAAAAGTAAGGACAAGTTCGTTAACCAGCCACATCCAATCAAAATTGAGGGGTTGAGCACCACTTTTGTGTTTTTGAAAATAATTTTTTGAAAAAATCAAAAATTCCAATACTGGATTTAGATAGTGCTCATAAATTTCTAAAAATTATCCTGATAACATTTTTTGATTAAATCAAAATTAGAAATATTACAGCATATTCAAATTCGAAAAAAGTCAATATCAAAATTCCATTTTCCAGTTAAATTATACGAGATACGAAAAAACGTTATGATACAATATTATTGAATAAATAAAGTCCTACAAATTTGAATTGTAACATTTTTTCATAAGATGCATATTTTTCTTTTTAATTAAAAAAAAACTATTGAAAATCCAAAATTCAATTTTTTAACAATAATATGTAAAATAAGAAAAAAACGTAAGAATATAAAGTTGTTAGTTTCAAAAATATCTACAAGTTTTGTCTCACACAGTTTCTGATAAAACATATATTTTTCGTTTCAATTGCAAAAAATACGATTAAAATTCAAAAATTCCATTTTTAGACAAAATATGTGAGATTCAAAAAAAACTTTGAGATGAAAATTGTTTGGCTAAATAAGGTCTATACATTCTTATCGATAAATTTCTCGACAGGATGTATATTTTATGTTTTGATTTTTAATATTAAATAAATTCGATTTTTTTCACCAAAATATGTGATACGAAATAAGCGTTGTTCTGCAAAATCATTTCCTTAAATAAAGTCTACGATTGTTTTTCCTTTTTAAAAGATTTGGAAGAAAATAAATTTATCAATAATCATGTAATTTATTAAAAAGTTACAAAAATGCATACAGAAAATCGAGCGCGAAGCTCGAGTGTCATGATGAGAATGTGTTCCTTAAGGCCGATAGAGCCTTAAGTAAATTGAATTTCCTGTTTCACTTAATCTGAAAAAGAAACTTAGTGAATTTGAGAAAATGACTAATTTACATCATCTTTAATATCATTAAGTTGGTTTGAGCTTCAGTATTAAATTATAAGAAATAAACTTAAACGTATGCGAAGAGCACAAGACCGAGCGCGAAGCGCGAGGTCCAGAAAGAACGGAGCGCGAAGCGCGACGATCGAATCGCGCGCCCTAGGCGCGCTCAAACTTGCGAGCGAAGCGAGCTGCGCGCAATGAGAATGTGCCCGCGAAGCGGGCAGATTTTTTTATGTTAGTTTTCATAAATAAATACTTGGAAAGTATTTATTTGAAATAAAAGCTGAAGCCAAAATTATGAAAGCACATTTCGATGAGATTCGATTTCGACTAAATATTTCTTACTTTCACCATTTTCATTAAAGATGATATTTTTCAATAACAGCTACGTTCGATAGAGATTTCAAATAAAATAAGATTATTGTTCTCTGCCTTTGAAAGTTTCACTCTTATTACATGTACAATAATTACTTAAAGTGAAAAGGAAAAATATTGAGTTATAATCAAATTCATTCAACATTTTCTTTTCTGGTTTCGGCATCAGTTTTTATTTCAAAAAAATATTTTTTAATACCGAATATAGCATATTTGTATTTCACACAGTTTATTCATACAGATATTCACTAATATTTTTGTAATTAAAGATGGAATTTTTTTCATTAAATTTTTTTTTAATAAATTTGTTTACTTTCAATTTCAATTTGCAAATAAGAAAGATTATTTTTATCTTTCTAAGAAAGTGCTTTATTCTAAATACTTGTATATTAAAATAATTCAAAATGATGGAGCTCAGAAATCGTAAGTCGTGAGTTTTAATTCTATTATATATTTCTGAAAACTATAAGCAATGTTTATGTTTTCATGTTTTTAACAGAACGAAAGAAGCAAAGCTAAGGATTTAAAAGCATTGGAAAAGATTCGATCTAAGGTAACTGTTAAAAACTAGATGAACAAAAAGGTTGAAATAAATTGAAACTTAATCCTAAAGGGGTTTCATTAAAAAATGAACTTTATGTGTTTTAGGATCGAATTATGTCACAACATAATAAAAAAGACTCGACATTCCACAACTTTAAAAGAATAATAATTTAAACATTGATTTTTTGTCATTAATTTTAAGCATTATTCGCTTATTACAAAAAATTGTTTTTCGTATGATAATTTTGTGGCTTCTTGACATAACTTCATACTTTAAAATATTTTGAACTTTTTATTACGAATATTTATCGAGTCCCTGTACCATTGAGGTGTTGAAGTTTTTTATAAAATTTCCTATACTTCAATACGAAGGCAAACATATTTTCATAGGAGTGTTTTTGCATCAAAGGATTCGAGACCGTTTTTTCATTGATCAGTTGGTGAATTTTCGAGTTATCGCTTCAAACACCAAAGAGAGCGAATATATCAATAATTACATTTTCCAAATTTTTCGATCGGAAATTTTTTATCGTGATGTTATTTGAAGTAAAGAAAAAAATACAAATCGAAATCACATGATTTTTATGAGAATTTGTAATTGGAAAAGTCAGAAAATTTAATTTTATATATGTCGGCTCTCTTTGATGTTAGAAGCGAAAACTTCAAAAATAACCAACTTATTGATTAGAAAAAACATTTCAAAGTCCTTTATTGCAAAATCGCTATCGGATTTAACCAATAGAGATCCCAGAACACTTTTTTTTCATGAATGGAAGACCGAAAAGTGCAAATATATAAATAATATCTTTTCTAAATTTTTTGATTGGAAATTGTTCACCATGATGTCATTCGGAACAGAGAAAAAAGACACAAATCAAAATTACATTATGATTTTCATAAGAATTCGCTGTTAAAAAAATTCACAATGTACTTTTATTTTTTCTGTACTTTCAAAACAGAGAATGAATTAAACGGTATATATATTTGATGATGTATTTCTCAGGATCCAGAGGAAGAAATAAGTAGCGATGATTCAGGAAGCAGTCATGTCTCCGAGAGGATAGTTTCAGTGGAGGATAGAAAAAACAAAATTTCTGACACAAAGAAAGAGCAATCAAAGGTTTTGCAACAAAGCCTACCCAAAAAAGATGGGAAAAAGAAATTTTCGGAATTGAATTTCCATTTCGATAATATAATTCATCGTCATATAAACCAAACTGCTAATAAAATAATATGTTATTTTCCATCTTTGGCATCACAAAACCGACCAAGTTTCGGTCAGTTTTGGGATGGTTTTCGGTCTTTTTCTTGAATTAGTTTTTAAGCAAAATATGCTATGAGACGAATTGCCTATACACGTTGCTGACATCAATTTTTCAGATCTAATCAATCGATTACAAGCGCAATAATCCATGAAAAATCAGCGAAATATGATAAAAATAACTTTTATGAATTGATTTAAATTATTTTAAATTTATATGTTATTAGTTAATTTGAAGTTTAATCACATTTCGATTATTTTTCATGGATCATCTTGCTTATAATTGATTTTTATTATCTAATAAATTGATTTCAACAACGCGTATAGACAATTTGTCTGATAGTATATTTTACGTAAAAATCAGTTTAAAACAAAGACGGAAAACCATCGAAAAACCGACCAAAACTCGGTCGGTTTTGTAATTTGTTTGCAAAGAAAAAAACAACTGGATGTTCTATTATCCCAGTAAACCAGTTCGTCACCGCAATATATCCGTTGCATCGTGGTGAGGAACTTGGTTTACTATGATTCTATGAAAGAGAAATAATAAAAAAATTTCAGATGGTTCATATCGGACACAACATTTACTGCAGAAAAAAGATTCTTGATGCCACTCAATCTTGTGCCAAAGCAGTATCTCACGTAGCGCGACGCCTCATCGAAGGCGTTTACAAGCCTAAAGTACTGAAAAACGCAACGTTCACTGGGCAAGCCCCAAGAGCTCAAGGAAAAACGAGACAAAATGAAGAAGTCGTTGCTCTGGATGTGACTGCTAAAAACGCAATTATCGGTAAAGAAAATTTTTTATTATGACTATTTTTCAAAATAGCAAATTTTCCTTATGTGAATCTTTGAAAGTATCACGATATCCCTGTAAATTTTTATACATCACTCACGGAGAAAATTTTTTGCAAATTTATTCAATAACGAATTATAAAGTTTAATCAACTGTTTTAGAGTTAACTCGACTGTTCAATCAAACTTTCTAATTCGTTATTGAATAAATACGCAAAAAAAAACGTTCACCAAAAGCCACTATGTCCCAGCTTTACTCAACTTTTGATTAAATTTTCACAAATGAATTTTCTCCGTGCTTGTATAGGTTTTATGAGGACCATCTAAGAAAAACAATCTTATGAGAAACCTCTAAAAAACTTTGATTCTTATATGGATTCAAGTAAATTTCTGAAAAAGTTCTCATAAATTGCAAATAAGAAATTAAATTCTGCAAAGATAAAACTTTTGTTGGACCTTTTCAGGGTCGTACAAAATAGATATAAGAATTACTGTAAAAAGAATTACACTTTCCATATATGAATTATACAGAAATGAATAAAAATCTGTACTCTTTTTTATTTCAATAACAGAGTACGCTGTGGACTTCGGGAAAGAAAGTCAGTGGCCAGAGATATCATTGGAAAAAATTAAAAGGAGCATGACTGTGAGAATCGGAGAGCTGAAAGTCGAACAAAAAAACGCGGAGCAAACGCCCAAATAAGTTTTTGGAAATGTATTTTTGTATACTTTAAATAAAGAGTCATTTTATAAGATGTGATTTTTCATACATTCCAAACGCATGTAACATAGATAACAAAATAAAGAGAGCAGTCGACCAACAATCGAAAGACCTGAGCTCGAATCCCAGCGCAGTAGAAAGCGTCTTTTTTCGTCAGAAAGATTTCAAAATTCTTTAAAATTATAATCAATGATATTTCGATGGAAAACAACCTCTACGAGTCCATTGCAATTATTCGAGATGTCGATATTCCCTTAAATCTGCATGGTTCTGGTCAGATCTAAGTAGATCTACTGAGATCTAAGTAGATCTACTCACATATGGTTAGATCTACTCAGATATGGTTAGATCTACTTAGATCTGGTCAGATCTTGATTTTGTCGAGATCTGGTCAGATCTACTCAGATATGGTTAGATCTACTTAGATCTGACCAGATCTCGACAAAATCGAGATCTGGTTAGATCTGGTAAGTTAGATCTAACCAGATCTAACCAGATCAAATTTTTTTTCGCGGGAATTTTATGCCAATTTATGATTCTGATTAAAATTTTTAAGATTTTTAATTATGAAATTGATTTTCTATAAAATAAAATATTTTTGAAAGAAAAAGATCAAACTTTTGAATTAAAGAAGATTGCATGATAAAAAGAATTATATAAATTTTAGAAGTATTAATTTTTATAATTGTATATTAGTGATACTTTATGCAGTTTGTGATTCCTTTAATTATTTTTTTCAAGAGTAAAATCAATGTATGTACAGAATCTAAAAAATTTGAGTTTTTTCAATTCCAAAAATATGATGAAACTTTTGAATCAAGAAAATTTTCTCATAAAGAAATTATGCATTGAAGTTTGCAATAAGAAATTCCAACTAATGAAGTACTATTGAAAAAAAATAGTACACTTATTTACTTATCATCAGTTTGTTTTTCTAACTACTCTTATGTAGTAACTTCTACTGCTTATGTTTACTATGAAAGCTTTAATTGATTTTACTATTCAATCCGCGTTAATTGAACTACATGTTTAGTTATTGTTACTACCTCAACACAATCAGATACACACACATGCACACACGTGCTCGCATATAATTATTATGATTACATGCGAATTCAAGTCAAAATTATAAAAAAATTTTCTTAAAAGTGCTTGATTCCTCTTAAGTAATAATCTTATCTAAGACCGTGTTCAGAAAATCTCCATTTTTCTGAGGTAAGATCAAATTTTAATGGAAATAAAGAATAAAGGTTATGTTGTATCTAATGGACCTAACCTTAACCACAAATATTACAAGTAGGGATTCTCTAGTCGAGGCCCCGCCAGATGCAAATAGATTTTCCATACTTAAGCGAAAGAAGGAATTCCTCACTATCCCCTATCAGTTTTTTCTGGCCTAGAAATACTAATCGGATGCTAACAGTGCCCCTGCCAGTTTTTTCTATATTACGAAATTCTAGTCCAGGCCCCACTAGAACTCAACTTGAAATAAGGAAAGATAGGGAAATTTCTACACGGGTTATTTGTAGATATTAGTCCAATTTCCTTGACTGAAGCTGGCCTGTATTTAGAAAAACTCATCAGTACATTTTAAAAATCAACTTTCCATTTTTATTTCCCCTCCCGTTCATGTTGTACACTGAGAGCATTGGACGCGTAAATTCCGTGCGCGGGACATTGGTAAGCAGCGTGAAAAGCAAAAAATTGGCAATGCATTTTCTTACAAAAAGTCGGTTTTTTCGGTCCAGTTCAATCTTAAATATTATTGCAGTTTTGTTAAAAAGTGGTGCATTCCGCTTTACATGACTGTAAGTGAAAGTTTAACAAATTACCGTTGTGTCCTCGTTCTAATGAACTAAGTCATGTACAATTTTACTAATGAATTTTTTCCGTGTGGTCTCACGATTCTAGATAGTAGTGTATGTGCATTTTCTGAGAAACTGGATCTATATTTATGCTTTTATAGCTAGTCCATTGCGTTTCGAGTCCGATGAAAAATTACAGTGCCTTTAGTAGGTGGTAAAGGTGGAGCGCTATGTCTTCAGATACATTTTGGGCGTAGTTTTTAGTTCATCGATAGAAGTTTGGTTTTCCGACAACCAGTGCTGCCGCAACGAGCCTCGCTCTATATCGAGAGCCCTCCCGCGAGTCTCGCTTCATAGCGGGCCAAAGCTCGGGCATTTCGTCGCTGACTATTTCAGTTTTTTCATCTTTTCCTGACCGTCTCTGTCTTTTTTAACCGACAAACGAATGTGGGCCAGTTTTTTGACATTCGTGTTATTTCTTAACAGTGTGTTCTTAAGTCCAACATCTGATTTCCGCTTTCGCTTCAAGGTCTTCAGCTTTCTCCCCTAATCTTCAAGGAAATCATGGGAAACGCCCCGAGGAAGTCTTATTATCCAAAAAATATTCCTTCTTCGGGGAGCAGCACGAAGAAAGTACACTGGGAGGGTCCAGGTAATTTTTTTGATTCTTTCGAAAATTTTACATTCCATCAAATTCTTAAAAGCTTGCATTGCGCGTTCCCAGAGTCAACTAATTTCGCAATTATCAACACATGCTGGAATCAACAAGTGTAACCAGGTCGCAATGCTCGGGTACCCATATTCTCATTAAATTAAACGAAGGAATGAGCTGTTTGATTTTGATATCGAATGTCGTGCAGCGAGATCATCTTCCCCGGAGCTGCCCAGTAGCTTTCGCTTCTGATTGCCAAATGCTTTTCGTTTTATTTCGGGAGAGCCACGTGCAGCTATCCATTAGGTCGCGTGCTCCTACATAATATTGTACGAAACGAACTCGCTTGCACATCAAGTCAAAGTTAGTATGTTTTTGTTAAAGTCTGTGTTACGGACGATTTAAAAATATTGTGCGCAACAAATATAATGCTGATGTCCGGTTATCAAGTTTTCCCAGTCGAGTATAAAAATTTTTGAAAATATCTAAGAAAAACAAAAAATAATAATAGAAAAGACAGTGAAATATTCAAATTATCATAGATAATCTTTAAATTAGTGCAAAATTAAATAGAACATGTTTCTCAATTAAAATCTACCTACTCTCTCAGTTCCAATCAGTTGCTTTTTTATACTAACTTCAATCAACAACTGAATTCTAGTTATACAATCAGTTCTTTTGCATCACAATAACTAAGAAATAAGTCAAAATCCACTGGTTTATAGCTAAAATTCAGTCACTAATTAAAATTAAGAAAACAATCGAACTGCTCTCTTTCTAATTCAAGAAGATAAACTCAAATATTGAAAATAGCAAAGTTGAACAGTTCACTGTAGATATATAAATAATTTGGAAGTAATAGACAGTGTTGATCCAGTTTTTCAGAAAAGTGGAACTTGGTTTTATATTGTAAATAATTCATGGAAGATTAAATTGCTACACTTACAGTACCGGTCAGAATTGTGGGATCACCTGTTTTTCGATACTTAAATTATCCTAATTTGAATTATGTGAGTGAAAAAATTTGTTCTCTTGATTAAATTCAAAGCTATCAAAATCCTTCATAAAATGAGCCCAGCATGAATTCGTTTTGTTAGTTTTTGAAGAAGTTTTTGCAGAAAAAGTCAAAATTTCAATTCTTTCTTAAATTTTAAATAACTTTCGAAATAATCAACATATTTTAATATTCTCGGACTAATTTTAAAGCTAGATTTCTACAAAATCGAACAAAATTCTTAGAATTGATGTGTAATTTTTTTCTTAGATACTGCTCAATGTTAAAGTTCAAATAAAAAAGTTTGAAAAATTCCAATATTACTTTTGCTGAGAAAATTTTTTTTTATAAGGTATATAAAACATATAATCATGAATTTTCTATAAAATTCCCTTAAAATATATATTCATATGATCTTTATTATGATTTACCTACAGATGGAATGTTTTCGAAATTTCCCTACTTTTGTTACAATTTCAACTCTTTGCATTATGCAAGAAAAAAATTATAGATTTATAATGACAATTTACTGCGATTCTGTAGAATTTTAGCTTTAAAATGAGCCTAAGAACATTAAAAAATGTTGATTGTTTCGAAAATTATTTAAAATTTAAGAAAAAATTGAAATTTGGACTTTTTTTGCAATAACTTCTTCAAAATTTAACGAAACGTCTTCATTCCAGACTAATTTTAAAGATAATTTTGATGGCTTTCACATTATTAAGAGTACAAATTTCATCACTCACAGAATTTAAATTAAGATAATTTAAGCAATTATTGAAAAATAGGTGGTCCCAAAATTCTGACCGGTAGTGTACTAACTGATGTAAATTGGAGTAGATGGAGAAAAATGGGTTTCAAAGTCTTCGATTTCACTGCTATCATTTTGGACCTCATTCCTAAACGAATCTATTCGTTCGATTAATAAATGATTCACATACAAGCCTTATGAATGGGGGTCAAGCGACCAGGGTATATCAGTAGGAACTCCTGGAATCTGTCCGGTCGAGTCTAGTAGTCAGTCCTATACCAAAAAATAAGGCGTGCACAGGCGAATAAAGTATCGTTGCCCACGAAAAAGACAGCTACTACTAATATATTTTAGCAATGTATGAACTTTTCGAACAAAATAATTATCATCAATTGAATTGCAAAAGATTCTGTATCAACTGGTTCAAAATGTACACGGAAAAAACAAGTTTTATGAAGTTTAGAGAACTAGTTGTAGATTAGATGATACAATGGATAATTAAATAAAAATTAATGCTGTCTGTTATAGAATACAATGATACACGGAGAAACTTTTTATATCAATTTTTACTGTAGTATTTTTCAATTTTGGGAAAACCGTATCACTTTGAGAATTTTTGTTAGTAAAAATACTAAACTTTATAATAGTGATATGAAACTTTAGTATAAACTATAGTAAAATTTGCTATGGACTATGCTGAAGTTTCATATCATTATTATAAAGTTTAGTATTTTTACTAACAAAAATTCTCAAAGTGATACGTTTTTCCCTAAATTGAAAAATACTATAGTAAAAATTGATATAAAAAGTTTTGTCCGTGTATAATGCATAAAACTTTTGTGTAATATTAGTAATTATATTAAAAAGTAATATGATAATAATTCTATAAAACCTGAAACTGAAAGCAATATATAATCTGTTGGAGTGGCCTAAAAACTTTCGAAAAAGATTCATTTAAATGATGACTCATTTTTAAACGAAAAAAAATATTCTTCATATTATTATCATTTAAAAGTTCATTTATTTTAAAGTACACACTATCTCACTATTGCAAACACTTACTACACATATAATTGCTTGTTCAAACGAGATTAAAATTATTCCTAATTGCTGCGGGTTCGAACTCTCTATATTTATAACTAACGCATACTAAGCTACCGATCAAGCCTATCAGCTACGCATGCTTAGAGTAATAAAAAGAAAATAGCCGTTACAAGCTACATGGACAGTTGAGACGCGTGGTGCGGCGGCATGGTCTATATATATAATTATATATAATTATAATAATAACTATAATTCTATAAATCACGAGAGTTGGAGGTAAATTAACTTATGTATCGTCTTCTGGAAGTATAGGACTGACTAATAAACGTTTTGAAGTGTGCGCAAAATGACACTTATAAACTCAACAGTGCGTTCTACAATTTATACTATGACCCATTTTTGGACCAGTTCCATTGCATCTACATATGGTAATAATCTTTCATTTTATAATTCGAGTTGCAGTGATTAATCCTCAAAATATATTTCTACCTTTAAACTCAATTTAAAAATAGTTAGGTTTACTTTTCTTTGAGTCATTTTAATTTATTATGGTTTGCTAAAATATCTAGGTACAGAATCTATATTCGTGCATTGTTTCCTATATTAATGGCACTTTTTAAAAAAGTTTGGCAGTCTTTCCGAACCCAAAATTTTCATTTTTCTCCGTGTACTTTAAAACATGAAAAATATGAATCTTGCTTGAAAATGTTTTTATGTGCCACCGGCGCGCAAACTCTTTTTTTCGCTACATTTAACAGTAGCGCAATGTAGTATATTGCGCTAAAGAGGAATGAAATGTAAAAATTGAACTGCGCCTATAGCCTCGCAACGGGTCACAATCTTCTTCTTATTTTTCTTCTTCTTCGTACAGGGTTAGCACCTTACTGGCAAAGCCTTGTACATTTGAACTGCGCATGCGTCTATCAAAATCCATTACTACAGCACAAGATCGATAAAATCAAAATGGCCGAGACTAGTCGTGACATATCAAGTGTAATGACTAGCGCCGCGAACAACTACAATACTAGATTAGATACGAGTGTACGCATAAAAACTCGTATACGCACCGAAGTCACATAAAATAGAATACGCGCCAATGCACACAATTCGGGAAATTACGAGACTCGCGACAATGCTCGCAGGACTGATCGCGCCCCCCCGTGCAGAAATCGCCCGATTTGTCCTCATTTAAGGTAGGGCTACGGTTAGGCCCTCGCTAGAAAAAGTAGACTAGGAAGTTCTAGGCGGGCCCCGACGAGGCGTTGATAAGGTTCACCCTGTTTGGTTTCTAGAAAAACTAGTTCCTTCTAGTCGGGCCCTATTTTTGGATTTTAGTCAGGCCCTAGGTAGTTCCTTATTTTAATAAAAAGTTTAGATATTCTTTGCTGCGCATGCTCATGCAAAAGGCCTTTACATACACGGAGAAAAATAGTTAAAGTAATTTTACTCAACTTCCGATCAAATTTGGGACATAAGGACAAGTTAGAAGTTATTTAGTATCACTGTATTTATTTGTGATATATTAAATGTTCGAAAATGAATCAAAGTTGAGTAAAATTCAGAAGTGTAGGGTGAAGTATGAAAGCGTGCATTAAAAATTTTTAAATATATATATATTATTACTCGTAGTATAACTATAAAAAACCAATCTTTTATTAAATCACAGAAATAGTAGAGCTTTCCGTTCATTCTACTCTACGCTTCAATCGAGAGTTGAGTAAACCGTGAATCGCAAGATTTATTCCAACAGCTACATCTATTCACGCAGGAACGAATGAAAGTAATCTGCGCCTTGGGCACACATGAAAAATTTTTAATTTCAAAAACTTAAATTCTTAAAATTAAATTGATCTTATGAAAATTAAAACAAAAAAAAGTCGATAAGTGTATTACATAAAATATGAAATATCACATAAATTACTCAGGCAGAATAATAATTTGGAATTCGCAAATGTAAAATCCATATTTTGAAAATATAAAACACAGAAAATAAAAGAACCTTCTTTTAAATGTTTTTTATACAAGATACTTCTTAATAATAATGCAATTTTTTAATGTACATTTGAAAATTTAGTTTCACTAAACTTCATACGTTGTTATAATAATTGTGTAATTATATTAATTTTTAAAAATATTTTATTAATCATTTAAGAAAAAAGTTGATTTATTTTTACTTGAGTAAGGCTAAAAAATTTTATTGACGGCACTTACTCTCACAAGCTCTGAATAACTCATGCAGTCACTATATAAAAAAGTTCCAAATTTTATATCTCAGCATTGTAAGCGAGCGTGTGCGTGATTCGACGAAAGCGTATTGTACTATATATAAGTGTTGTTATTAGGTTTATATATGTAAGGTTATATGTTTAAGTGTATTTGTAATTTGAAATATGATTGGCTACGTCCGTAATGGTGTGAATGTATTTGTAAGTTGTTTATGTATATACCGGATGACTATTGGCAGGATCGGGGTAAGTATTTTTTTTTATTTGAGAGAACCATACCATTGCCAGTTCAAATAATACGCCCGATGCTCATTTTACCCAACTACGGTTTGAAGCACCTCAAGCGTCGGTGATATACTTATACATTTCATGTTAACCCACTGACGCATGTTGGTGCCCTGTCGTCGATAACGTTTTACTTAACTCCTTACTATTCCCTATGTAACGCTTATTGTTATTCACTTTGGGTGAATTAGGTATATATCAAATTGATTTTACCCGACTAGGATTTAATAGATGTTCAAATGTCCTTATGTCCCAAGTTTAATCGACAGAGTTGAGTAAAATTACTTCAACTATTTTTATCCGTGTAGCTGGGGCCCCATTGTACGGTTAGGCAATAGATATGTATTCGAATCAGGGCCCGACTAGATGTCTTAAATAGGGCCTGCCTAAAACAGCGTTACAGAAGTAGATGGGGCCTGACTACTTTTCCCTACTAGATCCCGACTAGAAGTAGGGAAAAGTAGTCAGGGCCCTACTAAAGGGTTTCCCAATAGAGGTGATATGATTTTGAATGTCCCTATCGGGCTCATTTGAACTGAAATTTTTGACGTCTGCTGTCAGTTGTCATCAGTAAGGTTTGCCATTTAATCATGAGTAGTTTCACGCTTCCACAACGTTTGGAAATTGTCCAATTATTTTATCAAAATTCGAGAAGTTTTGTCGGTGTTCAAAGAGCATATCGTGCAAAATATGGTCGTCATTCTGCTCCATCCGCGCTCTCAATTCGTCGAATAATCGATAAGTTGGAGAGTGAATTTACTCTATTGGATACTAAGCCTAAAAATCGTATGCGTACCGCACGTTCTACACAGAATATAGCCGCCGTACAGGCCAGTATCGAGGAAAACCGTGAATTGTCCGTGCCACGCCGATCTCAGGAATTGGGCCTGTCCAGGATGACTACCTGGCGTATTTTGCGATTGGATCTTGGCCTGCATCCCTATAAGATGATTCTGGCCCAAGAACTGAAGCCTAATGACCATCGTTTGCGTCGGGAGTTCGCGGATTGGGCTCTGGAATCAATTGAAAATGATCCCAATTTTCATCAAAAAATCATCTTTTCTGATGAGGCGCATTTTTGGCTCAAGTCTCGGGGGACATTTGGCCGATATATTGTTTAAATCATAAATGGCATAGAATATCCAATATAATAAAAAAGATTTCGATCAATTCCGAATGAATATTCAGTGTTTTTTTTCAATTTCAAAACATATCACCCTTATTGGGAAACCCTTTATATCCTAAATGAAAATTCTGCACGGGCAGAATAAAATAACCCTCATTGTGCGCCTAGGCACGTAATATGCTATTTTCTTAAATACATTCTTGTGGAATGAACATATACTAAAGTTTCATACTGTTTTTCGAATCTTTGGTATTTTGACTGCGAAAAATTTCCAGTCCGCTAGGAATAATTACCATTGCAACTCGTTTTTCTTTAAATTCCTACTATATTTTAGAATTATCATTATAAAATAAAACATATATTGCTATACAAAGTTTCTCTGTGTGAAATCTTCTTTAAAAAAACTATACTAAAATATATCAGAACCTTTTTTCAGTTTTTAACCCCAATTATTGATTAATTGAAGACAAGATTAGAATTAACACTAAGTAACCGCTTACGTACATATAAACATGTTACTTGTCTCCAAAAAGGGATTTGTAATTAGAACGTTATTTTATATACAATAAAATCGTACACAAAAATGACTTTTTTCAGTTGTTTCAGTAATTATGACATTTATTTATAATATTTTCAGAAATTCTACAAAAAAAATCTGCCTGCTACGCGGGCACATTCTCGTCGCGCGCGCAGCTCGCTTCGCTCGCAAGTTTGAGCGCGCCTAGGGCGCTCGGTCTTGTGCTCTTCGCATACATTCAAGTTTATTTCTTATAATTTGATACTGAAGCTCAAACCAATTTTATAATAATATTACAGATGATGTGAATTACACATTTTCTCAAAGTCACTCTATTTCTTTTTGAATTTAAGTGAAACAGGAGATTCAATTTACTTAAGGCTCTATCAGCCTTAAGGAACACATTCTCATCATGACGCTCGCGCTTCGCGCTCGATTTTCTGTATACATTTCAGTAACTTTTTAATAAATTACATGATTAAATTAATTTCTTTCTTCCAAATCTCTCAAAAAGAAAAAACAATCGTAGACTTTATTTAAGGAAACGATTTTGCAGAACATCGCTTATTTCGTATCTCACATATTTTGGTGAAAAAAATCGAATTTTTTTAATATTAAAAATCAAAACATAAAATATACATCCTGTCCCGAAATGTCCCAATGAGAATTTGTAAACCTCATTTAGGCAAACAATTATCCATCTACACGTTTTTCTTGTATCTCACATATTTTGTCGAAAAAATGGAATTTTTGAATTTTAAACGTATTTTTTGGAGTTGAAACGAAAAATATATGTTTTATCAGAAACTGCATCAGACAAAATTTGTAGATCTTTTTGAAACGAACAACTTTGTATTCTTACGTTTTTTTCGTATTTTACATATTATTGTTAAAAATTGAATTTTGGATTTTCAATAGTTTTTTTTTAATTAAAAAGAAAAATATGCATCTTATGAAAAAATGTTACAATTCAAATTTGGAGGTCTTTATGTATTCAATAATATTGTATCATAACGTTTTTTCGTATCTCGTATAATTTAACTGGAAAATGGAATTTTGATATTGACTTTTTTCGAATTTGAATATGCTGTAACATTTCTAATTTTGATTTAATCACAAAATGTTATCAGGATAATTTTTAGAGATTTATGAGCACTATCTAAAACCAGTATTGAAATTTTTGATTTTTTCAAAAAATTATTTTCAAAAACACAAAAGTAGTGCTCCATCCCTCAATTTTGATTGGATGTGGCTGGTTAACGAACTTGTCCTTACTTTTTCGGCTCCGATAAAGTGTACCAAAGCTCAATTCAATCTGATAATTATATCGAGAGTTATGCCGCACACGACCTACAGACAGACAGACACTTTCGTAAAAACCATTTTTTCTGACTCAGGGGGTCTCAAAACGTAAAGATTTGATGAAAATTTCGAAAGTCATTTTTCACATAAAACCAATACCTTCTCATCCATGATGAGAATGTAAAAAGTTCAAGGAATTTAAAACTTTTATGCCATTATCAACATCGTGTTAATGACAATTCAGCAATCAACCTTATTTACAGTATCTATTTAATTAGTTGAGTTTGAAATTTTGGTCACTGCCTACATTATCGGAGGATCGCTAGTCGCGTATCAGATAGGATACATTGTTGACAGGTGTCCTCGTAGACAATTTCAAACTTATATCGCAAATAAATGCAAATGAATTCAATATTTAATGAATTTGAAAATATTTCTGTGAAAAAGAAAGACGCTTTCGACTACGCTGATTTTATTTTTAACCATATTAGTTGACAATTTAATAAACATAACCCGTGTAGAAATTGAAATGGGGATACTTGCACGCCCTGATAAGGTTACCTTATTTTATTTACGGCCCGGATAAGGAAATCTTATCAGGCCCTGATGGTGTTTCGTCACGCTCGGCATGGAAAGAGCCGTATATTACCAACCTTAGACGGTCCGAATCAGGTATACTTTCTTGTGCCTTAGAAATAAATAACGTTTCCAAGTGGCAAAGTTAATATTTTCGTTTGAATAAATGGAATAGAACTAAAGAAAGAAAGAGGGTGGGGGTTTGTTGCTGTAGAGGGGGGAGAGGTTTAACAGTGGAAACATGGACACAAATATTATACAATAATAAGTTGTTAATCTTAAGATATTTAAGTACACAATGATATATTATTTTTAATCGCACGCTTGAATTAAAAGTTTCATATTCGCTTTTGGATTCGAACCCTCTAACCTACCTATATTATCTACATAACTAAACGCATTCCTAACGCCTAAGCCTCTCGGCTATTCTCGCTTACCATATTCCGAAAAAAATCTCGCTTATACACTACTGCTGCACGGAAAAAATTTGTCGCTTAAAAAGTCATCGACTTTGTGTAATACTCGTGGATAGATTAGAAAGTCGACTAAATATTATGAACCTCCTTATTATTGGAGAATATGATAGATAATCGTCTGAAATATGTACAAAAGTTGAGCAAAATTTAAAACTTTCAATTCTACAATTTAAAAGTGAACGATATAAAGTCTTCTTGATAATCGCTGAAAATGTAAAACGTAAATTCGAAAGTTTAAGTGACAGTCGCGGAAAATTTAAAACACCGTGGGTTTTATTTACTCTAAACCAGGAATCGAAAGTCTAAGTGACAGTCAAAGAAAATGTTGAATATGTGTATATTTGGATCACATTCAGAGTTTGAAGGCAAAACTAAAATAATAGATAAATTTCAAATTTGACGTAATACACTTTATTCTGAAAAATGTGCAATTAACAAAATTTTAAAAATGCCTTACATTTTCAAAAAGTTTTGACTTTAACAATTCTTTTTATATTTCAATACTCGTTAAAACATTGTTTTTTGCGACTGTCGAGAAAATTTTAGAAGACGGCATATAAAATCTGATGGACTTTAGAATACAATTCACAAAACTATTTGTTTGAATTACTTTCATTTCAAATTATTCGATGGTCTTTTAAAATCTATGACAAATGAATCCAAAGATTATGAAACTTTTCATTACTTCTTAGAAAAGATCAGTTAGTGTTTAAAATACTTTTATAATAATAAATACGCGACTTTTTTTCTTGCGATAAACAATTTTCTTCCGGGCATATTTTTTATATCCCGTATATTTTTTCTTTGAAACCAAAAGTTTTTATTTTTAATAACATTTTTCATTAATAAATAAAAGGTATAACTCCTATGAAAAAATGGCCACTTAAAATTTGTAGATCTCTTCAAAACAAAAAAATTGTTTCATTCGTATATGGTCAGAGATATAATTTGTTTGATTTAAGGCAGAAATTTCAAATATTTTTTCTTAGTGTAGAGTAAATTTTGTCATAATGTGGAAATTACTTCAAATGTGAAATATCAGAAACTATGATTCATCAGTTCTATGGGAATTTAATGATAATTATCATTACTAACCAGTTCAACATCCGCCATATTCGTTTCGTATTTTTAATTTCCAAATTGCAAAGAGTGACATTAAAAACCTCAGTAAGCTGATAAGGAAATTATACGTTAGTGTCCGCCTTCGATTTTGATAAATTTGCATTAAGTAGCAGTGCATGAAAAACAGATACATGTTTTTTTAATCTGCGGAAAATCAGTTTTGATGGGTGAAACTACTCTCTGAATCTGAATCAGTCGAATATTCACTGATTCATCAGTGAAAAAAGTATTTTTCACTGTTAAATCAGTTGATTTCCACTGAAGTAATCAGTGAAATTTGACTGATTTACAGTAACCTCTTTTTAGCTATTTGAATCAGTCAAATTTCACTGATAATCATTAGATTTTGACTGATTCAGATTTAGAGAATACATTGAGAAAAAAGATTTGATTGAATCAAAGAAAATAATTTGTTTCAACGACTTTCTTTGATTTAAAGAAATGATTTGTTTAAATGAAATAAAATTTGTTTGATTCAAACAAAATAGCTTTGAACAAAATAAATATTTATTTGAATCAAATTAATTTTTCTTCAAAACAAAGAAATTAATGCATTGATATATGGTCAAAGATATAATTTGTTTGATTTAAGGCAGAAATCTATTTCATTCGAACAAATATTTATTTGGTCCAAAGATATTTTGTTTGAATCAAACAAATTTTATATCATTTACACAAATCATTTCTTTAAATCAAAGAAAGTCGTTCAAACAAATTATTTTCTTTGATTCAATCAAATCTTTTTTCTCAGTGTAGCATCTTAAGACTTAAGATAAGACTGTGAAATGGCGATTATCACGTATGTGAAAGTATATATAAATCATGTGAACTTCTTGGTAAACAATTTAAAGAAGATATTTCTGATGTATATAAAACAAAAGTTGTTTAGTATATGCCTGTGAAGCTGTACCCACACTATTAAAAAAACGACTTTTTTTTTAGAGTTCTGAGCTCCTTTAGAATAGTTCTAGAGTTCCTGATAGTTTTTAAGAATAGTTCCGGGGTTTACATGCCTCAAAAATCAGATTTTCAAAATGGGGGGCTAAATTCACGCTCCCCCCCACTTTCGAAAAATTTCAATTTTTTTCAGAGTTCTGGGAAGATTTAACATAGTTCTAGAGTTCCTGACGCTTTTCGACAATAGTTCCGTGAATTTCCGGGCACAGTGAACTTTCAAAAAAAAAATTCCAGCCCCCCACTTTTTACATATTCACTTTTTATCGATATATTTCTGTAGTACTCCAAGAGTTCTAGAGTTCTGTGTAACTCAAATTTTGAAAATTTTTATTCCCAAAAAGTTGTGGGACTTCAAAGTTGACCCAAAATTTTGAAAATCAATTTTTGAAAAGTTCCAAGAGTTCTGGTCAGAGTTCTGTTCCCCCCCGGAATAGTTCTACAAATAAGCCCCATAACATTTTTGTCTCAAGTCAAAATCCAAAAAGCTGTGGGACTTCAAAGTTACCGAAAAATTTTGAAAACCAAATTTTGAAAAGTTTCAAGAGTTCTGGTCAGAGTTCTGTTCCCCCCCGGAATAGTTCTACAAAAAAGCCCCATAACATTTTTCTCTCAAATGAAAATCCAAAAAGCTATGACACTTCAAAGTTACCAAAAAATTTTGAAAACCAAATTTTGAAAAGTTCCAAGAGTTCTGGTCAGAGTTCTGTTCCCCCCCCGGAATAGTTCTACAAAAAAGCCCTATAATATTTTTCTCTCAAGTCAAAATCCAAAAAGCTGTGGGACTTCAAAGTTACCGAAAAATTTTGAAAACCAAATTTTGAAAAGTTCTAAGAGTTCTGGTCAGAGTTCTGTTTCCCCCCGGAATAGTTCTACAAGAAAGCCCCATAACATTTTTCTCTCAAGTCAAAATCCAAAAAGCTGTGGGACTTCAAAGTTACCGAAAAATTTAGAAAAACAAATTTTGAAAAGTTCCAAGAGTTCTATTTAGAGTTCTGTTTCCCCCCGGAATAGTTCTACAAGAAAGCCCCATAACATTTTTCTCTCAAGTCAAAATCCAAAAAGCTGTGGGACTTCAAAGTTACCGAAAAATTTAGAAAAACAAATTTTGAAAAGTTCCAAGTGTTCTGGTCAGAGTTCTGTTCCCCCCCGAAATAGTTCTACAAAAAAGCCCCATAACATTTTTCTCTCAGATCAAAATCCAAAAAGCTATGACACTTCAAAGTTACCAAAAAATTTTGAAAACCAAATTTTGAAAAGTTCCAAGAGTTCTGGTCAGAGTTCTGTTCCCCCCCGGAATAGTTCTACAAAAAAGCCCTATAACATTTTTCTCTCAAATGAAAATCCAAAAAGCTATGACACTTCAAAGTTACCAAAAAATTTTGAAAACCAAATTTTGTAAAGTTCCAAGAGTTCTGGTGAGAGTTCTGTTCCCCCCCGGTATAGTTCTACAAAAAAGCCCTATAACATTTTTCTCTCAAGTCAAAATCCAAAAAGTTGTGGGACTTCAAAGTTACCGAAAAATGTTGAAAACCAAATTTTGAAAAGTTTAAGAGTGTTTGTCAGAGTTCTGTTCCCCCCCGGAATAGTTCTACAAAAGAGGTCTGTAACATTTTTCTCTCAAATCAAAATCCAAAAAGCTATGACACTTTAAAGTTGTATCTTGATCTATCTTTTTCGTTTATTTCGTATATTCGTCTATGAATGAAGTAGCAAAAATAATTAACGTTCTGGCCCTTTGCCCTTAACTACCCTTTTTTAATTTTGAATTTAAGACAATGTTTCAAAGGATTATTTCGAACCGTAAATGAGCCTGAAATTCTGTAAATGGTGTGATTTGAAGTGAACATTTTTGGTTTGTTTCCTCGAGTGGCACTGCTGGCTTGAAGTAACAAACACCATACTTGTTTCTAAAAAAGTGATAAACCGAAAATTCGGCAATAGGCCATAAAATGAGCCATTTATTATATAAAATAAGAGACATTATGATTTGATGTTATAGTGCTGTCAACTTTACTTAGCTCTTGAAGCAAAGTGTCCTTTTGGGCGAAAATGCATAATGTCTTTTTCCCTGGCGAAAGTATCGGATAGGAATTCATTTCGAGCCAATCAGAAATATTCCGATTCATTCCGATATTTATATCCAAGTTCGGATTAATACGGATTGAAAACTTGGTTTCGGATTCATTCGGTTAGTTGCCTCGGATTAAATCTGATTAGGTCGGATCGATTTTTTTACAGGTTTGAAGGGTACATACTGATACTAAATGAAAACTGATGTTTGAATATATAAAAAATAACGTCAAAGTTCAATTTCGATTTAAATTCTGGGAACAAAACTCAAAAATAATTTATAACAAAAACTGAACAATGGCGAACCCTGTAAACTTATTTGGGAAATAAATATCACCAAATATCTCTAAAAATTTTCAAAAATTTAGTATTTAAACTAATTTACAAGTTCATGAAAGTGCAACTTTCACTTTTCCGAAATTCACATATTTGAAAATTATATGTCCAAACAAATCCCCAAGTTCATAAAAATGAACCTATTTTGGAAAATAAACATCCGAAACAAAATCGTTCAGCGAGACATTTATTGTGCTCGCCTATCACAACTCTGCACAACATTTATTTTTTCGAAATTTACATTTTCGAAATTTATATTTTTCAAAATTTTATTTTTCTCAAAAACGGTTTGTGATATCGAAATTTCGTTTACGACACGTTCTTTCACATGTTAAGGGCTACCTGGCACAACTTTTTTATCTCGAAAAACCAAAATGGTGGCGTTAGTAAAAAAATCGCTTATTGGATATTTTAGCTCTAGTTTTTATTTTACCGAAAAATCTTTTCTGCCACAATGTGGCACAATGTAGTCCAAATTCAGCACAATTTAGCAAAACTTTTATTTTTTTAAAATTAAAAATGGTGGTGCCAACTTTTCGGACATTAAAATTTTAGGCTTTTTTTGGGCTCCAATACTCTCTCCAGAAAAATCAAATTTCGTGTGGAGGTGCTAGCTTGAATCTAGCCATCACCTCAGCTAAACAAAAATTTAAATATATTAAAAGTAAACTGCATCAGAATTTTGGGCTTTTTTGGGCTCTGGCAATAACCTAAAACCAATTTCCGAAAACTACGATAAAGTTTTAAAAAAGATAATTTGTATTCAAAGTTATCTCTGCATGGCCATGCAGAGGTGCGATTTGATGTTGAACGTTGGAGCCCGAAAATCGATATAGACTTTTTCGAAGAGCCCAAAAATCAGAGAGTATTCCCAGACCATAAAGTTTGCAAAAAGATGATTTTTGTTCAAAGACGTCTCTACATGACCATGCAGGGGTGAATTTTAATGTTAACGGTTAACTCTCGGTAGAATTATCAGATTGAATTGAGCTTTGGTACACTTTATCAGAACCGAAAAAGTAAGGACAAGTTCGTTAACCAGCCACATCCAATCAAAATTGAGGGATTGAGCACTTCTTTTGTGTTTTTGAAAATCATTTTTTGAAAAAATAAAAAATTTGAATACTGGTTTTTGATAGTGCTAATAAATGTCTACAAATTATCCTGATAACATTTTTTGATTAAATCAAAATTAGAAATGTTACAGCATATTCAAATTCGAAAAGAGTCAAAATCAAAATTCCATTTTCAAGTTAAATTATACGAGATACGAAAAAACGTTATGATAAAATATTATTGAATACATAAAGACCTCCAAATTTGAATTGTAACATTTTTTCATAAGATGCATATTTTTCTTTTTAATTAAAAAAAAACTATTGAAAATCCAAAATTCAATTTTTAACAATAAAATGTAAAATACGAAAAAAACGTAAGGATACAAAGTTGTTCGCTTCAAAAAGATCTACAAATTTTGTCTGGCGCAGTTTCTGATAAAACATATATTTTTCGTTTCGTTATCAAGAAATTTCTCGACAGGATGTATATTTTATGTTTTGATTTTTAATATTGAAAAAATTCGATTTTTTTCACCAAAATATGTGAGATACGAAATAAGCGTTGTTCTGCAAAATCGTTTCCTTAAATAAAGTCTACGATTGTTTTTTCTTTTTGAGAGATTTGGAAGAAAATAAATTATTTTAATCATGTAATTTATTAAAAAGTTACTGAAATGTATACAGATAATCGAGCGCGAAGCGCGAGCGTCATGATGAGAATGTGTTCCTTAAGGACGTTCTCTTGAAAATCACTTTTCTTTAGATTTCTTTCAAACTTCGTAAATAAGTACTTTTTACCATGATCTACAAAGCGGTAAAAAGATTAGCATCAAGACCGGTACTTAAAATCGAGAAATTAAGCTCTAAAGTTGAATCTCTTAACACGTGTTAGATAGGCGTAGTTCAGTTTCGCTATACCTTTCTTTACATTAAAAGCACAATTTTCTTTAGATTTTTGTGGAAAACCAGTATATTATACTAGAGATTATAAGGAATCGTATGCCATCATAAAAAATACGTGTACCGGCACTACTTTTAAAGATATACGTTGTTGAAACTCGCAGTTGCACAAATTCTAAGCCGGCTTGCTGAAGCAAATATGGTGACTTGGCAACACCGCATCAACAGCGCGTGCGTACGCTTACATTTGACATTGCTTCCAGAGCTTTGTTTTTACGAGCAGCTGATTTTTGTGAAATAAAAAATCCATTTTTGTTGCGAAATTTATTAGACATCTTATTAGTATTTACAAACTGTCAATAAACTCATAATATAACCACTCTCACACCATATGCTTTCGACTCGATATGAGAAAGACGGGAAAGCGGTGTTGCCAAATCGCACAAATCGACGCAGAAGACACATTTTGTTGCTTTTGCGTATAAAAGGTGCTCAACTCATTCGGTTAGAAAGCTTAACAGTAATCCCTTTATTGCCCCGTGCGGGGCAAATAAATCCACTTTCTGGCCCGCTAGTAGAAAAAAAATCGTGTGCAACACGGGAAAAACATTTATTTTCCCTAGTTGCACAATGTACTATTGGGTATTTCAAGAGGCCGAAAAGAGCCCGAAGTTCTGGAGTAGTTTATTTTGCTCAAAAAGTATTTTTCAAAATTAAGGGTTGCTTGTCAGTGATAGGGGTTGTTTGTTCGAAATTGATTTTTGGATATTTCAAGAGGTATGTTAAGTTGACGTAACCACATCGTCCAATCGAGTCCCCACCTATATCAGAATTAAAGGCTCATTTAAGGCTAATTTAATGCCATATTGCTGAATTTAATGCTCCATTATTTTTTAAAAAAACAATGGGTTCCGCTGGCTTAACGTTAAGTTGACGTAACCACACGTTAAAATAACATTTAAACAAGTTAAGGCCTATACCAGAATTGATGGCTCATATAGGGCTCTCGAAATACCCCATTGCTCAATTTAATGCTCCATTATTTTTTAAAAAAACAATGGGTTCCGCTGGCTTAACGTTAATTTGACGTAACCACAGGTTTAAATAACAGTTAAACAAGTAATCACCTTTAACAGAATTTAAGGCTCATTTAGAGCTCTTTGAATATCCCATCCAAAGTTCCAATTTTATTTGTTTAAACAACTTATGTTAAAAACGGCTCCTTGAGAAATTGACTGTTTAGATCGATTTTGTAAAGACAGTTGGCAAAAATTGCAAGTATATATCAAATATAGGCGGTAGTTAGGGAAATGTACAGGAATCCTGCATCTTGCAATCCTCGCAGTTTTTGCCAACATATTCCTTTCATAATCTCCGTCTAACACTGCTTTTCAAATATAGTGACGTCTGGTGATTTTATGGGCAATTGAAACTTTGGGCAACTAAAACTATGGTACAATGTATACATACTGTTTTTATGTACTGGAGGTGCCAGCTGATCGGACCTCCGTAAAAGCATTATTTGTATAACCATATTTAACATATATATAAATATGCTTCTAGTTGTTTGAGAGCATATTGTTGAAACTTCTATTACAAACAATATGAGAAAATAAAACATGAGATATACGGAACATGTATGACTGTCTTTACAAAATCGATCTAAACAGTCAATTTCTCAAGGAGCCGTTTTTAACATAAGTTGTTTAAACAAATAAAATTGGAACTTTGGATGGGATATTCAAAGAGCTCTAAATGAGCCTTAAATTCTGTTAAAGGTGATTACTTGTTTAACTGTTATTTAAACCTGTGGCTACGTCAACTTATCGTTAAGCCAGCGGAACCCATTGTTTTTTTTTAAAATAACGGAACATTAAATTCAGCAATGGGGTATTTCGAGAGCCCTAAATGAGCCTTCAATTCTGGTATAGGCCTTAACTTGTTTAAATGTTATTTTAACGTGTGGTTACGTCAACTTAACGTTAAGCTAGCGTAACCCATTGTTTGTTTTAAAAATAATGAAGCATTAAATTCAGCAATGGGGTATTTCGAGAGCCCTAAATGAGCCCTAAATTCTGCCATAGGTGATAACTTGATACTTTGCTATTTTCCGTAAAAGCATACTTTGTATAACCATAGATATTGAAGTGTTTATGTTTATTTGAAAGAATATTTAATTGTTTTATTACAACAAAGAAGATAAAAAAAGACATAATATGTACGGAACATGTATGATTGTCTATACAAAATCGATCTAATAAACATTTAATTTTTCAAGGAGCTGTTTGTAACATTAGTTGTTTAAACAAATGTTGTTTAAACAAACAAAATTAAAAATTTGTATGGGGTATTTCGAGAGCCCTAAATGAGCCCTAAATTCTGCCATAGGTGATAACTTGTTTAAATGTTATTTTAACGTGTGGTTACGTCAACTTAACGTTAAGCCAGCGGAACCCATTGTTTTTTTTTAAAATAATGGAGCATTAAATTCAGCAATGGGGTATTTCGAGAGCCCTAAATGAGCCTTCAATTCTGGTATAGGCCTTAACTTGTTTAAATGTTATTTTAACGTGTGGTTACGTCAACTTAACGTTAAGCCAGCGGAACTCATTGTTTTTTTCAAAAATAATGGAGCATTAAATTCAGCAATGGGGTATTTCGAGAACCCTAAATGAGCCTTCAATTCTGGTATAGGCCTTAACTTGTTTAAATTTTATTTTAACGTGTGGTTACGTCAACTTAACGTTAAGCCAGCGGAACCCATTGTTTTTTTTTAAAATAAAGGAGCATTAAATTTAGCAATATGGCATTAAATTAGCCTTAAATGAGCCTTTAATTCTGATATAGGTGGGGACTCGATTGGGCGATGTGGTTACGTCAACTTAACATACCTTATTTCAAGAGTCGGAAGATATCCCGAAATTCGGGTATAGTTAGTTTTTTGAACTTTAAGGTTTTTATTTAATGGAGGTGCTAGCTGATACGGCAGTCAACACCTCCACCTAAAATTTGATTTTTTGAGGAAAATACAAGAGCCCAAAAATGAGCATTACCGCCCAAAATTAGCCCAAAAACGTGGCATAATAGTATATTATGTGCCTAGGCGCATAATGAGGCTTATTACGCGACGAGCGACAATGCTCGCAGGAGATCGAAGCCGAGGCGCGATCAGTCCTGCGAGCATTTTAAGCGAGTCTCGTAATTACCCGAATTGTGTGCGTTGGCACATATTCTATTTTATGTGACTTCGGCGCATATACGAGTTTTTATGCGTACACTCGAATCCAATCTGAATAGGTCGAAATTGCCGTGATTATCTCACTTGACATTTCGCGAATACTTCCGGTCATTTTTCTCTCGATCTTGTGTAGTAGTAGCGTATTGTAATAGACCCATGCGCAGTTCAAATATACAAGGCTTTGTCAGTACGGTGCCAACGCTGTACGAAGAAGTAGAAGAAGAATAAGAATATTACGCTCCGCTGTATCGTAATAGGCGCATGCGCAGTTCAATTTTTACATTACATTCCTCTGTATCGTAATATTTACACAACATTACGCTACTCTCAGCCGTAGCGTAAAAACGAGTTTACGTGCCGGAGGCACATGAAATAAATATTTCTATTCCGTTGTGGAGGTGCCAGCTGATCGGACATCCTTAAATTATGATATGAGAATGAATTGCCTTAATCAGTTTGTTCTATTGATTTTCCAATATTTCATAACTTAAGATAGCACAGCACATATCTTTAAAAAATAAAAAAATGTTACGACTTCCGGTTTATCGTATTTCGAGAGCCTAAAATGAGCCTTAAATTATACTATAAGAATGGATTGGTTTAATCATTTTGTTCTATTGATTTCCGAATATTTCATAAGGTTAAGCTAGCACAACACATATGTTGAAAAAAATAATGTTACGACTTTCGGTCCATGGTATTTCGAGAGCCTTAAATAAGCCTTAAATTATGGTACATAAATAAATTGGTTCAATCATTTTATTAACATGTTTTATGGTGTGTAGTGCCAGCTTAACGTTAAGCTGGCGCAAACATATTTTTTTTATAAAAAATGTGTAAAATTGTTTTTGTTCAAGAAACAAAAATACCTGAGATTTTTTGAATTTTTTGAAAGTAGCTTCTTTCAGTCAATGAGGGGTTCATTGAAACTGAGGGGACTGAAGTGAAGCAAATATTCTGCAATTGATCAACTTTGAATTACTATTTCGTATAACTGGTAAAATATATCAGTGATAATCACAATTTTTTTAAGAAAAAGGTATCGATAAATAAAACAGGATGATTTTTAGCAATAAAGTTTACTTTGGAAAAACTAAATCATAACAGAACACTTGATTTTCAAAATTTTTGGGTAACTTTGAAGTGTCATAGCTTTTTGGATTTTGATTTGAGAGAAAAATGTTATAGGGCTTTCCTGTAGAACTATCCCGGGGGGAACAGAACTCTGACCAGAACTCTTGGAACTTTCCAAAATTTGGTTTTCAAAATTTTTTGGTAACTTTGAAGTGTCATAGCTTTTTGGATTTTCATTTTAGAGAAAAATGTTATAGGGCTTTTTTGTAGAACTATTCCGGGGGGGGGGGGGACAGAACTCTGACCAGAACTCTTGAAACTTTTCAAAATTTGGTTTTCAAAATTTTTTGGTAACTTTGAAGTCCAACAGCTTTTTGGATTTTGACTTGAGAGAAAAATGTTATGGGGCTTTCTTGTAGAACTATTCAGGGCGGGGGGGGGGGGGCACAGAACTCTGACCAGAACTCTTTGAACTTTTCAAAATTTGGTTTTCAAAATTTTTTGGTAACTTTGAAGTACCACAGCTTTTTGGATTTTTACTTGAGAGAAAAATGTTATCGAGCTTTTTTGTAGAACTATCCCGGGGGGAACAGAACTCTGACCAGAACTCTTGGAACTTTCCAAAATTTGGTTTTCAAAATTTTTTGGTAACTTTGAAGTGTCATAGCTTTTTGGATTTTCATTTTAGAGAAAAATGTTATAGGGCTTTTTTGTAGAACTATTCCGGGGGGGGGAACAGAACTCTGACCAGAACTCTTTGAACTTTTCAAAATTTGGTTTTCAAAATTTTTTGGTAACTTTGAAGTCCCACAGCTTTTTGGATTTTAACTTGAGAGAAAAATGTTATGGGGCTTTCTTGTAGAACTATTCCCGGGGGGGGAACAGAACTCTGACCAGAACTCTTGGAACTTTTCAAAATTTGGTTTTCAAAATTTTTTGGTAACTTTGAAGTGTCATAGCTTTTTGGATTTTAATTTGAGAGAAAAATGTTATGGGGATTTTTTGTAGAACTATTCCGGGGGGCAACAGAACTCTGACCAGAACTCTTGAAACTTTTCAAAATTTTGTTTTCAAAATTTTTTGGTAACTTTGAAGTCCCACAGCTTTTTGGATTTTGACTTGAGAGTAAATTGTTATAGGGCTTTTTTGTAGAACTATCCCGGGGGGAACAGAACTCTGACCAGAACTCTTGGAACTTTTCAAAATTTGGTTTTCAAAATTTTTTGGTAACTTTGAAGTCCCACAACTTTTTGGATTTTGATCTGAGAGAAAAATGTTATAGGGCTTTTTTGTAGAACTATTCCGGGGGGGGCGGGGGACAGAACTCTGACCAGAACTCTTGAAACTTTTCAAAATTTGGTTTTCAAAATTTTTTGGTAACTTTGAAGTCCCACAACTTTTTGGATTTTGATCTGAGAGAAAAATGTTATGGGGCATTCTTGTAGAACTATTCTGGGGGGAACAGAACTCTGACCAGAACTCTTGGAACTTTTCAAAATTTCGTTTTCAAAATTTTTCGGTAACTTTGAAGTCCCACAGCTTTTTGGATTTTCAGTTGAGAGAAAAATGTTATGGGGCTTTTTTGTAGAACTATTCCGGGGGGGAACAGAACTCTGACCAGAACTCTTGGAACTTTTCAAAATTTGGTTTTCAAAATTTTTTGCTAACTTTGAAGTGTCATAGCTTTTTGGATTTTCATTTGAGAGAAAAATATTATAGGGCTTTTTTGTAGAACTATTCGGGGAAAGGGGAACAGAACTCTGACCAGAACTCTTGAAACTTTTCAAAATTTGGTTTTCAAAATTTTTTGGTAACTTTGAAGTCCCACAGCTTTTTGGATTTTGACTTGAGAGAAAAATGTTATGAGGCTTTCTTGTAGAACTATTCCGGGGGGGAAAAGAACTCTGACCAGAACTCTTTGAACTTTTCAAAATTTGGTTTTCAAAATTTTTTGGTAACTTTGAAGTCCCACAGCTTTTTAGATTTTGACTTGAGAGAAAAATGTTATGGGGCTTTCTTGTAGAACTATTCCGGGGGGGAACAGAACTCTGACCAGAACTCTTGGAACTTTTCAAAAATTGATTTTCAAAATTTTGGTTTAACTTTGAAGTCCCACAACTTTTTGGGAATAAAAATTTTCAAAATTTGAGTTACACAGAACTCTATAACTCTTGGAGTACTACAGAAATATATCGATAAAAAGTGAATATGTAAAAAGTGGGGGGCTGGAATTTTTTTTTGAAAGTTCACTGTGCCCGGAAATTCACGGAACTATTGTGGAAAAGCGTCAGGAACTCTAGAACTATGTTAAATCTTCCCAGAACTCTGAAAAAAATCGAAATTTTTCGAAAGTGGGGGGGAGCGTGAATTTAGCCCCCCATTTTGAAAATCTGATTTTTGAGGCATGTAAACCCCGGAACTATTCTTAAAAACTATCAGGAACTCTAGAACTATTCTAAAGGAGTTCAGAACTCTAAAAAAAAAGTTGTTTTTTAATAGTGTGGGTACAGCTTCACAGGCATTTTATGTATTTTTGAATTTCTTCAACAAATTATATTTAATGCAAAAAACAAAATCCTTTTTCCTTCAAATTTTATTTATTTGAAAAACTTTAAAAACACGTAAACTTTTTACAATACATATATTTTTTCAGATTTTCCCGCACTGAAAAAACAGTATAGCTAAAAGAACTATATTTTGGTCCTCAGAACCAGAAAATATTGCTATCAGACCAACTCTACGGTATGGTCCTCAGAACTATACGAGTATAGGTGAGACAGACAATGAGATATGACAATACCATGTATAGCGATCGTAAACAAAATATTATGCCATCGTTATCGCTCTTGTGAATTTTCGCGTGTGATAAAACAATACGGGTTACGAAAAAATGATCTTTCAAAGAATGAAAAAATACTCCAAACAAATCGACAGACGCTTCGAAAAAGAGCCTCGAAAAAATGACACTTCTTTCTCATTTCGAGGTTAGAGTCGCGTGCATGCGATGCAATGTATAGGCACCGTGCGTGACTGCAGCGCCATAGCATGAGTGAACTAAAGGAGGCTGTTCGAGAACTTTTATAATGTATTATAATGGGACTTAGTTATAAAAATGTTTATTATCAATAAAAAAACAAACAAAAAAACAATTTGATTCACTTTAAAATTGGATTGTTTTTCCTTGTGAAGTATTTGTGTGAAATCAGCAGTAAAAAGTAAGTATTTTCCATAATAAAAATGATATAGAAACCAGTAAATATAAGGTTAAGGTAGTTGTCGTGCCAAAAATCAGTCTCTGGAAGAAGAAGTTTTTCTATGATTTTAAGACTGGAAATTATATCATCAGCCGTGTCATATGTAAGGAAATACACTCTTTTTAATGAAAAAATTTAAAAATTACGAAAAATAATTTTTTAATAATGTTTTTTGTAATAGGATTTTTCCTTACTATCGCTTCTTACCAATTTTTAAAAAATGATTGAAGTTTCTTAAATCATTGCTTATTTTTTCGGGGAAAATATTCTCTACAACTTGACCGTTTCCAATTTTTGAAAATAAATTCTTTAATGGCTGGAATAATTAAAAATCAATTTTCCAAAACAAATTTTCTATAAACAAATTGCTGTATTTGATAATAATTGATTTATTTTCAAAAATTGGAAACGGTTAAGTTGTAGAGAATATTTCCCCCGAAAAAATAAGCTATGATTTAAGAAACTTCAATCATTTTCAAAAAATTGGTAAGAAGCGATAGTAAAGAAATATCCTATTATAAAAAACATTATTAAAATATTATTTTTCGTAATTTTTAAATATTTTCATTAAAAAGAGTGTCTTTTCTTACATATGACACGGCTGATGATATAATTCTAAGTCTTGAAATCATAGAAAAACTTCTTTTTCTAGAGACTGTTTTTTGGCATGGCGACTATTTTAAGTTAATGACAGATCAAAACAGACTAGAAAAATAATAAAGAATTAAATTGTAATTTCATGATGACAGTTTTAGGCACTTGTTGAGTGAATAAATATTAATTGTTTATTTTCAGATTCAAATTCATCATGGATATAATTATTAAAACAAGTTTTCAATCAATTAAACATACAATAGAATTTCAAACACAAACGAAAATTAAAGGTAAAAATCTTGTTCTATCAGAACATGTACGAGATGTCCAAGAGTTCCGTAGAAATAATAACTTTTGCCTTCTTACTGCAGCTACCCACTTATTCCTTTGATTTATTTTCCATTTAGATGTTGGAAATTTATAAAATTTACACTCACTTTTGCTGCTTGTATTTTTACAATTCACAACACAACAACTTCGGTGGTTCATTTCAGCTATATTTTTTAAATTAAAACAAAATTTAGATTTGCACATGTATTTTGATTGCTCGAAAATATAAAACAGCCTCCTTTAACGCCTAAATTATCCACTGCGTGCGCTGGCGTCGATTTAACTCTCCCTACCATGACTTCGCACGGTGCCTATAGGTCGCGCGGCAAACCAGTATAGTTGTCTCACCTATACCGCATGGGTCGAGACACTATATACCGGTATAGGTCGAACAGCTATACTGTTTTTTCCGTGCGTTCGTATTTCGTGTTGTTTGACAATGTTTTGTATAATTTATATCAATCTTGGGGGTGATTCAGGCCCTTAAAATTTTTGTTTTAAATTTCCATTTGATTTAGTCCAAATAGATTGTGTTCTTATACGAGTATATCAGAACAAAGAAATCACCATTTGCCAGCCTCATATTTAAATGAGAATTTCACTCCTTACAACTGTTTTTTCCGATGGTGAAAAGATATATATGTCTGTTAATTTTCGGTTTTCGCGCTTCACGCTCCGAAATATGTGGACCTCGTGCTTTGCACTCGGTGAAAACAATCTTATGAAAAAATAGTCAGGAGATAATTTTTAGATCCCTTTAAAACGAACAATTTTGTTTTCCAACATCTTTTTCGTATCTCGCATAAATTTATTGCGAAATAGAATTTTTCATTTTTGGTAACGTTTTTTAGAATTAGAACAGAAACTACGTGTCCGATCAGAAAATAGTGTGAAGTAAATTTGTATATCTTCTTGCGATAAACAATTTTCTTCCGGGCATATTTTTTATATTCCGTATATTTTTTCTTTGAAACCAAACGTTTTTATTTTTAATAACATTTTTCATTAATAAATACAAGGTATAACTCCTATGAAAAAATGGCCACTTAAAAATTTGTAGATCTCTTTGAAATGAAGAAATTTGTTTCTTATCATTTTTACCCTACCTCCTATATTTTGTCGGGAAAATTGAATTTTTGATTTTTACAAAAACGTGTTTTATAAATAAAACCAGAACCATTGGTCAAAAATGGCTGGTTAACGATTTTGTTCTTTCTTTTTAGGCCCTCAAGAGGTGTGCCAAATTTCAATCCAATCCGATAATTCTATTGAGAGTTACCGTGTCCACAGACTCCGGTCAGACGACCGACGACAGACAGATAGACACTTTTGTAGAAACCGTTTTTTCTGACTCAGTAGTCTCAAAACGTGAAGATTTAATTAAAATTCCGAAAGTAGTTTTTCCCATAAAACCAATAACTTCTCATATGGCGATTTTCGTATAGATTTTATTCATTTTTCTGTAAATTTTTTATTTTCTAAAAGATAATTACAAATCAAAGTGATACATACTTTATCAGTTGATATATACTGTTTTTTTCGTTAGGTCTTCCTGCAGCTCCAGGAAAGCCGATTTTGATCCCCGGAACAGAAGAAACGCAACCTGATGTAGTTGCCATCAGGTGGGAACGATCACCAAGTAATGGAGGTTCAGCGATAATTGGTTATTTGGTGGAACATAGAAAACTTGGGTCCCCTAATTGGATTCGGTCTGCACCGATTCTATGCACCTTTCCTGAGATGACGTTGAGTGGCCTAGAACCAGGATGGAGATACCAATTTAGAATCAGAGCCCAGAATGCTTTGGGTCTTTCAGAACCGAGTGAAATTTCTGACCCTTTAACGGTGACTTTACAAAGAGCAACTGCTGCTTCACCTTATTTTGACGTGGAACTTAAGGACACAATAGCACTCGAAAATGAAAAGGTTTAAAAAATACGTACTGGCAATATGATAACATCCAATGCTTATTTGCTTATTTTCAATTATTTGACACAGTCATTTAGATACATGCTTTCGACATTCTAAAAAGTTTAGTTTCAGAGTGCCAATAGTTTATTAAAAAACACATTAAAAATATTTCAAAAAATGTTCTTCAGAATTGTTTCTACCTAAATCAAATTTTGAAATAAACATTTTTGGATCATAAAATTTAAATAATTCAATGATATTTGAAAAGCAATATCAGTTAAATAAAAGAAAAAGCTTGTCTTTAGTTTTCAGTTAGAATTCTCAATAATTGGGATCAGTGACTGACTGATCATCAATCATTGTTAATTGGAAATCAATCACTTTCCACTAATTGAAAAACAAGAAGACAGTCACTGATTGAAATTATTAAAAATCCTAACTGATTCAGATGTAGAGAGTACAGAACTACACGGAGAAAAATAGGGATCAGAAGAATATGAATGATTACTAAAAACCAGGAATGACCAGCAGGTGAGAAAAGAGAGTGTTACGCAGTCTGGGAATGAGTTAAGTACTGTTTAATACTCTCCTTTCTTACTTAGTAGTCATTCCTGGTTTTTAGTAATCATTCATATTTTCCTGATCTCCATTTTTATCCATGTACCAATCGTAATTCTGGGAATGAGTAATGTACTGTTGTTTAATACTCTCTTTTATTACTTAGTAGACATTCCTGGTTTTTAGTAATCATTCATATTTTCATGATCTCCATTTTTTTCGTGTACCAATCGTAGTTACATTTCTGAGTTGAAAGAATATTTATTTAAAGAAACATCAAATATTCTGTCACCAAAATTTATAGCAGGATTCAAAAAAGATTTTTGGAAAATGTCAGATGATTCTGTTTGACAGTTTAAGCGTGAAAATTAAATAAAGATTTCGACGCTCGTGTCGACGTTTCGTTCGTGTGCTCGCTTGCCCTTAAGAACTTATTACAGTGGACGATTTGAAGGCTATGGCAAACAGTAAATTAATAATATATATAGAAATTATTCTGTTGAATTATTTAATTGCACGAACAGATTTTTGAGATTCTAATTTCTCTTTAAATTAATAATCATAAAATGTTATTAATTAATAGTAAGGGAAATTGCAGTGTCTCTTGAAATTAATTACTATAACATACTCTTGATTATTAATTATCATTATTTTAATAGAAATTAGAATCTCAAAAATCTGTTCAATCAATTAAAGAATTCAAGAGAATAATTTCTATATTATAAATTTACTGTTTGCCTCAGCCTTCAAATCATCCAATTGTTTCGAAAAATTCATTTCAGTTTAGAGTTTGTGGCGAGTTGAGTGAAAAAAAAAATATTTTCTGAATGCGAAAGACAGTCATATTTTCTTGATTATCTAGAAAACTAATAGAATCAACTATTTTTTTCATGGGACTTAAAATGTGAGCGTTCAAATTTTTTATTCAGATACGTAATTAGAAGTATTAATATTTAAGAAGGAAAAGAAAACTTCCACGGGCCAACTAAAAAACAGTGTTTCGGGCGTATCCCCTTTTGATCGCTGGAGGTTCAATTCCTATCAGAGACTACACGGAGAAAAGTATTTGTCAAAAATTACCAAACTTTTTGGAAACGCATGATAAATTCTGAAGCTACGTACTTATTTCTAATAATTCAGCATTTATTAGGATTTCTATTATAGAATACGCTAAATTACCAATAAAAATTCCTATCTAGATTATAAAATAAATTGGATTATTAGAAAAAAGTATGCAGCTTAAGAATTCATCATGCGTTTCCAAATAGTTTGGTAATTTTTGACAAATATTTTTTTCCGTGTCAATGTACATGTACTGATCGGAATTATTAAGAAAAATACTAATTGAAATTAAGAGAACTTTTATGGGAAATTATTAAGACGGATTTAAGACAGATCAGTATTTATTGGGCTGTCAAATTTCCACATAGACTCATATATTGAATTCCAAATGTGCATAGCATTCCTCTGTAAATCTTATATAGATGTATTTATATGTTGGAGTCTCAATATCAAAGGACAAAATGTAATAGAGAAAGCTTATAAAATAAATCGAATTCCTAATTTCTATATATGTACATACTTACTCAATTATCTACTTTAAATGTATTTTAAAGAAACTAATTCTCTCGAAACAGGCGGAATTTCAAGTACAATATACAGGAATTCCAACGCCTAAAATTTCGTGGTTCAAAGACGGATTTGAGATATTCAGCAGTCGCCGAACGAGGATTATTACAGAAAATGGAAAAAGTAATCTTTTGATTCATCGTACTGCACTTGATGATGAAGGGGAAATCAAATGTACTGCAACGAACAGAGCCGGTCACGTTAGCACAAAAGCAAAACTGATGCTTGAAGGTAAGTGAGCACTAAATATATTTTATGTGCCATCGGCGCGCAAACTCGTTTTTTCGCTACAGTTAACAGTAGCGCAATGTAGTACATTTCGCCAGAAAGGAATGAAATGTAAAAATTGAACTGCGCATGCGCCCATAGCCATGAAACGAAGCTCAATCCTTCTTATTCTTCTTCTTCTTCGTACAGCGTTAGCATCTTACTGGCAAAGCCTTGTACATTTGAACTGCGCATGCGTCTACTAAAATCCATTACTACTACACAAGATCGATAAAATCAAAATGGCCGGGACTAGTCGTGACATATCAAGTGTAATGACTAGCGCCGCAAACAACTACAATACTAGTTTAGATTCCAGTGTACGCATAAAAACTCGTATACGCACCGAAGTCACATAAAATAGAATACGTGCCAATGCACACAATTCGGGTAATTCCGAGACTCGCGACAATGCTCGCAGGACTGATCGCGCTTCGGCTTCGTCTTGGCTTTGCCTCGACTACGCCTTAGCTTCGATCTCCTGCGAGCATTGTCGCTCGTCCCGCAATGACCCTCATTCTGCACCTGGGCACGTAATGTACTATTAAATTCAAGCATTAGCAATTTATTGATGTTATAATTCCTTCCTGATTAGCACCTCCACGAATTCGACTTCCACGTCAATACGAAGATGGGCTTCTCTTCGAACAAGATGAAACCATTAGACTGAAAGTATCTCTTGCTGGTCGACCTTTACCTGAAGTAACATGGTATCATGATGGAGAGATTATTAAGAAGAATGAAAGACACATTTTTGAATCTATGGATAGTGAGAGCATTTTGAAAATTCCTGACGCTAAGAGAAATGAGAGAGGAGAGTACAGTGTGAAAGCCACCAACAAATTGGGTGAAGACATTACATCCTTTTTAGTCACCGTAACAGGTAGGTAGGTAGAGACTGCCAAAAAATAGTAATTGTGCAAAGAGGTGTTTTAAATTGAAACAACGTTACGTAAATGAATTCAACCCGAACGAATCTGAGCTATTCCGAAATATTTTTCGGAACCAATCCGAAATATGTTTTGGATCTTGTTCAATGCAAATCGGTTGAAAATCAATCCAAGCTGGGATTCATTCGGATTGAACTGGAATGAATCGGATTAAATCAGATTCATTTTCAACTGGTTAGTATCAAACAAAATTCGAAACGTTTTCGGATTGGTTCGGAATGGTTCGGAAACAGATTTTGGAATGGCTTGGAATAGCTCTAATTCGCTCGGATGGAATTTCAATCCAAAATTTTATTTTTATTATTTATAGACCGACCTTCTGCTCCTGGGAAGACAAACGTCACTATGACCTTGGGAAGGTCAGTCACACTTTCTTGGACGGAACCTAAAGATGATGGTGGATGCAAAATTGGAACGTATATAGTTGAATACTACAGAGTAAGTGGGAATAGATATCTTTAACCTCTAAAAATATTATTCAAATTTGATTACAATAGTTTAATATATGACAGTTTTTTTATAGGTAGGTTGGGATATGTGGCTGAAGGCTGCAACGTGTCGACAAACTACAACGACGTTGAGTGAATTGATTGAAGGTTCAGAGTATCGTTTTCGCATTAAAGCAGAAAACCCATACGGCGTTAGCGATCCTAGTGAAGAGAGCGACAAAGTCTTCATCCCTGATTTAAAAAGAGGGTAATTATTATTTGAGGTTTCCGCAATAGATTGAAAACTAGCGAAAAGTCATCAATCTTTATATTTATAAAAATGTGACAGAATTACAGGACCCTTGATGAGTGGAAAATCACAAAGTCACCGAGAAATTCACAGAGGGAGGAGCGAGAAACAAGAAATAAGCTTTGTGGAACCAACACAAAGAACTAGAAGTTTGACGCGAGAAGAGGCTTGTTCTAGAGGAGGTCCAGTAGAACGTTCTGTGTCGTCGCAACGTCTTATATCTGCTCCAGCAAGATCTTCAAGAGTTGATAGTAGGGTAACTTTTGCTTTGGACCTAGTGCAACCAGTAAAGGAAATTCAATCTCCTTCACCTAGACAAAGGTCGAAGGACCAAGTGAACATAAAGGAGAGTAGGAGAATTAAATTGGTATGATTTATACTTAAAAATATTTTAGATGCTAATTTAACACATATTATATGGATGTTGAATTTTATTTTCAGAAATCAGATTTATGTGAGGAAGAAGCTAACTTAGAATCTGTAAAACACCCATCAACAACAGTATTGGCCACCCCATCGTTTGATGATTCAGGTGGCCGATTATCTATACCTGAGCAAAAACCGGGCTCAAGTTATTCCCCTAATGAAAGTCCAGCGCCACCGAAACCTCCCCGAATGCATGACCCACGAAATCAAACGACTTCATTATCAGCAGAGCGTACTCATTTCAGTCCTCCAAAAATGTTGCATTCCACTTTGCAGAGAGAAATTAATTTCAGTGATCTATCGACTGAAAATGAGTCTGCAACCTTCGATGTGAAGAGGAGAAACTTTGCAAATTCTGAGTCTGCTTCTTTAGCTGATGATGATGAAAATATGCTGCATGGTAGCTCAGAGTTCATGTTGGTCTTGTATCCTGAAGAAAAAGAAAATCAAGAGTCGGAACGAATTTCATGCAATACTACAATTGACTACGATAAGAAAACAAATCATACAGGTACTTAATTATTCAGAGCTCTACTGATAGTTATATGTTGTACAATTTTTATTTTCATTTCAAAAGAATTTCCTTACCTTAGGTATAGACCAAACAAAATCTCAAGCCTCCACGTCATTTGAAAGCGAAGAAGAAGATTTAGTTGCTCCGCCGATGTCTTTGTCCTTGCCCGAGTTGTTCAGTATGGATCACCAGATCATTGAGATTATGCGTGAAGCTGTTAGTTCTACCGAACTTCTTCATGAACGTGCTATGGAACGATTTTATCGTGCTGTAGCTTTTGAAGAAGCCGCTGACGATGCTAAGCGTAAAGCCAGGGAGGAGAGAGCAGTCAGTGTATTATGGAATAGACAGGATTCAATAAGTGAAGCAACAAGTGAGCGATACGCTCTGTTTGAACGTAGAACTTCTCTTCGAAGAAAACTCTCTAATTCTGGTGCATCCTGGCAAGCTAAAAGAGATCGCAGAAGGTCCAGTGATAGTCAAACCGATGCGCTTCGCGTGCCTTTTAAACTGCCTGCTGCTGCTATTTTACACGATGTAGCATCTGATCCTAATCTGTCTTCGAAGGGTTTGTCTAAAACAAAGATCTTGGAGCCTTGGAACTCCACTGAAGATGCTCAACAGCTACGAAGGTGGCACGAGACAGGAATGAATCTTTCAACGGTGCAAAAAATCCACTCAAAAGTCGAAACACGCAGCAAGGGGATCAAGACTTCATTGAACAATGATGACCAAGTTACGATGGAAAGGAATCACATGGAGATGATTGAGACCGAAAGTGTGGGAAATTCAATTGAATCTTCTGAAGAAGCAAGTAGTGACGAGGATTTAAAACAATTTACAGCGCGGATTATAGCCATTCCTATCGTTAACGAGGAAGATACTTATCATCCAAGAGGAATGACCGTACCTCACATTAGTCCTGATCCACCGCCTCCAGTTCCTCCTCATAAAATTCCTATTGTGGATATCACTCCACCCTTAACCGACAGAGTATTATATTCAGATCCATCTCCCCCTATTTCTCCTACAAATATTGTACCCAAGTCAATTTTAAAAAAAAGAGTTCCGAAGGAAGTGATACCAGTCAACCAGTTTGGTAGACCCGTTCCTCCTGAAAAACCTGTAGAAATAGTACGACCACAGGAAGATCTGGGAATTGTAACCCTTAGAAAAAAATCATTACCTATCCTTTCAGATCATACATCAGAAATACTACTATCGGAATCTGATATCGACAATGAAAATGTTCTTTCGGCTGCAGAAGTTGCTAGAAGTCGTAGACGCCAACTAAATCAGTTGTCCAAAACCTCGACAATCTCGTCTGATGGAGAAGAGGAGAGAGAGGAAGAGAAAATGGCAGTTGTCAGTCATTATACTGAAATTGTCAAGGAATATTCAATGGCTAATAGTCCATTTCCTCTACGTAAACAGATCACGTCGAACTATTCTAGAACTGACAACCAGATCAAAGATAATCAAAAAGAAACGGAAAACAGTATAACCATTTCGAAGATGACTACTGCTCCTACTCTGTCTCCAAGTAGAGGAAGATCTGATTATTCTTCTGATGAAAAACTGACTAGAAAGACTCCTGATAGTTATGATGCGCTAGCTAATAAAAGTCATCATGAAAAAAAGAGAAAGGAACCTGTTGAAGATAAAGAACGTGAAGAAACTCGACAGTCCAGATTCAGAAAAAACAACGTTAGCTCTAGAACTACCATACCAATCAACACTATCAAGGACGACAAGAAACGAAGTAGACCTCCTTCTAGACAGGAGTCACCTGCATCAAGGTCGAGAAATGTTTCTTCTGAAAGAGGGACTTCCTCAAGGTCGTCTTCTAAAACTAGGAAGGCTGAAGTTTCTGGAGAATATGCTAATAGAAAATCTGTAGACAGATTAATTTGTGGACACAAGATAAGTCGTCCATCATCAAGATCAAATTCTAGAGACCGGACTCGTGCAGATACCCCGACTGAAGCCAAGATGGAACGTCTTCAACGTACTCTCAAAGATAGAAAGCATCGTTCAAGAAGAAACTCTACAAATTACGAGGAATCTAATCGCAGTTCAAATATGGGTTATCATGTCAATTCTAATAATGTGTTGGCGATCAAAGCTAAAAAGAATGTCAGATCAACGGTTAGTTATGTTACAGATCTGATTTTACTCATGGCTGCTATTTACGTATATTTATTCAAACGAGAAATTTTAGCAATTCCTATTATTGGACTTCTTCTCTATCGTCGAATCCAACAAGGAATTCGGGGTCTTATTCCGAAATGGTTGCGTGGTCCTAATCCTTAAGAAATTTTTTAGACCTTTTAACTGCTAGAGAGACTGGTCTTGTAAACAATGATATTTGTTGGTAAAATATCTCGAAAATGTAAATACCTGTACTACCTGCAGAAACAATCTATTTCGTTTTCTACGAAGAATATGTGTTTGATTCTTAGTTTAAGCCTGGACAGATTATACTGTGTAATTATTAACAACTGTATCTATGTAAGATGAGGGGTATTCATTAATTATACGAGGCTTCTTGAAGAAGGGGAAACAGCAAAACCTTAGAAAAACTGATATAAGCAAAAAGAGGGTTTAGAGTATTTTTTATGCAAATTTGAATTTATTACACTTCATTCAGAACATATTTTAAAAGATTTTACTAGATTTAAAGAGACTTGAAAATATTCTAAGGAAATTTATGAGTCCTTGGGGGGTTTTCTAAAAATATGAGAGATTAAAAACGATTTAAAGAGTTTCCACAATCTTATAAAGGGCTCCAAAATATTTTAGTTGATTTAAAAAAGTTTAAGAAGATTTGAAAATACATTGAACTTTAGAAATTGTTGAAAAATTCAAGACATCTCCAAAAAATTAAAGCAATTTTGGATGATTTAAAAATGTTTTTAAAAATTCCTGAGGATGTTGAAAGATTTCAAAAATTTTTAAAGGGTTTCGGTCTATCGAGTTGATTAAAAGATTATAACGCATTTTATGATATTTGAGCAAAATCTAAACAATTTTAAGAGAAATTCCAGTAAATGTAGAACGTCTCATCAGTTCTAATGTGATATTACACGTAAAATGAATTTATTTTATAGACTTTCTTAATATCATACATGGTAATCTTAAAAACAATGGCTGATTAAAAGTTATTGAAAATTATCTTGGTTGATAGCGTTTCCAATTCTAAAGTGTTTAAAGCAGATTTTACATTATCTCCTACATGTGACTTTGATACTTTACAGTCAGATATTATCTGCTGGCATTCAATCGCATTTGATATCATTGAAATGAATATGAATTCTCACATTGAAGAGAAATTCATTTTTCTCATGATACCTTTTGCATTTGAATGTATTTAAAGTTCAAAAATTCTATTCCTCGTTTCGTATTGAAAATTATTGGCCCATGATCTAATACGCGATTGCAGCAGAGTAGAATTCACAACATCATCTCATGAATACGAAACAGTACTTTTCAATACGATAAATATACGACAATCTATAAAAAATGTCACCAAACTTGATCATTCTTTGATACGGAAAGATTTCTATCAGTTTTCATTGCGAAAATATTCATAACCAATCCTTATAAAATATTATTAAATACTATCAAATTCTGTTAAGAATATTTGTTACAATTAAATTTTGTATGTGCTTGCATGGAATTTCTGATGAAATCAATTTAGGAACATTTAGGACAAATTCTATTATTCATTCATGAAAAAATTCCCATGAAATTATATGGAGAAATTCTGATAGAAATTCTGCCAAGATACTTTTCATGTTAAAATCAAAGTAGACAAGTTGAGTTTCTTATCGTGAGACATAAAAAAAAATGTTAAATGGGAACCCTCATTCTATATCGTAGATTTGGATTCTCTATTTAAGAAAACGTAAGTTATACTCAAATTTTTTTTTAAATTAATTTTTTCTGGAAGATGCGTATTTCTTAAGATATTTCCATGTCTCAAGATAAAAAACTCGTCCTGTATATCTGAAATAAAAATCCTATTAAACAATATACAGGAATGAACATAGACATGGAATGTAATTTTTATAGGGGTGGATACACCTCCTATCCAAATTTTTTGAAGAAATTGATAAAAATTATTGACCAAATTTTTTACAAAATTTGAATCAAAGAGGTAAACAAAATTACAGGGACAAAGAATAACATTTTTCAAATGACTAGTCAGGATTTATATCTAGGAAACTTATGGGATTTATTAATAAGAATGTGGAATTAAAGGTATTTATAGGATTGGATAATATTTTCATCAAATAATAATTTCATAAATTGGCAGAAATTTGGTCAATGTTTTATAAGACTAGAAATAATTTTGATTAAAAACAGTCTTGTCAAGATTAAGTAAGATTTCTTTCTTTAAGTTGTATAGAGATGAAAAGAGTTACGATTTTTTATACGATTACTGTTAAGAAGAAGGGAAGAGATTATAGAAAGAGTATTAAATAAAGAATGGCATTAAATATTGGAGAATCTATTGATTAAACCTTTATGAAAAAGAAGTATTGGCTAGTATTGAAACTAGTACTTTCCTCGCAACATTTATTATTCAACCCACGAAAAAAGTATTGCACTGAGAAAACTGGAGTGTCAAACTTTGAGTGTCAAAATGTAGATAGTCAGTTTGAACTTCTAGATAGTACAACACTTTCTCCGAAATTTTTTCTTTTTGGTCAGGGAGACACTCATTTGATATTCTGCTTAACTGTTACCAGAGGGTCAGAATCACTATAAAGAGTGTCGATTGGTGAAATAGGCGCCAAAATTGTAAAGTCACGTGGGTACGCCTATTTTTCCTCCAATATCACCAGCGTGGACTCTAACCTCATTGCCAGTTTCGCGTCCTTTACGTGTTAAAGTGTCACGAGGGTTATTTTTGCCAACTAATTGTCGAGTACCTATTTCACTTGCTATAATAACATAATAATTGTGAAAGCTTAAATGTAATAGTTTTGAGGTTAGCCATAGAGGTAGAATATAGTCTATTTTTCCCTCTTCGATAATCTATTTTTCTCTCTGCGATGATCAACTTTTCCCTCTAAAGTATTCAAGTTGACCATCTTATTTTCACAATCCACAGGTAATAAATTACACTATCTAGAAGGCTGTCCTATAGTTTAACCTCAAATATAGTCTGCTTCACCCTCCAAATGTTTAGGTTGACACTCCAGTTTTCTCAGTGTGGTTTTAATGCTTGCCAATACTTATTTCTCATAAGGGAAATTTCGACAAATCCAATACTTCATTCAATCATCAGAAATGTAAGTGAGGAAATATCCATCACGAGAAGATGTAAGTTTCTAAATCTGAATTAGTGAAAATTTCTTCTGCTTACACTGGTTAACAATATTAAAAGCTTTTTTTCCATGTCATGTCTTTAGGTATTTTCTATGATTTTTCAGCGCTGATTACAAATCTAGAGTCAAAAATGTCCTATCACATCATGTTTCTGAGACAAATGGGGTTTTATGGGCTAAAATCACGATTCCGACTATTTTCATTACATTGTAGTAAAACGTGCAAAAGTATTTCAATGCATATCACTGATATGGGTGTATCTATATTACGCAACGCCATTTCCTGCAATTTTTGACCTCCATTTTCCTTTCTGTATGCAAAATATTTGTTCAATTTTCCCTGTAGTTATTCATCGTTTGTAACGTGTCCAATCCGGTAAAATACATTTGGCTCTTGAAGTTTCTAATTACGGAGTTACCAAACGTATCTAAAATGATGATAAGTTAATACTTTGAAAAAAAAAACATTTTGACTAGGTTCTATCTTCCTTGACGTAGTCAAATTACTTAAATCTTTAAGTAAATTAATTATCTCCCGTTTTACTACAATAACTTGAAAATAGTGAAAATCGTGATTTTTGGCTCATAAAACCCTATTTGTATCAGAAAGTTGACGTGATAAGGCAATTTACCCCAGATTCGCAATCAGCGTTACAAAATTAATATTTATTAAAAAAATCAGTGGAGTTAATTAGCAGCTTACTTTTCACTAATGAAGAGCTACATACAAAGCCACTAATACCTACACACATTTCTTCATCGTGAGGCAAGAAAACAATAACTTTCAAAAAATTAATCAAGATTGACTTTTTATAAAAAAGGTATAGGAGAAATTATTCACAGATTCAATATATACGATGTGAAAATAGTATTGGATCTTCTAATACCTTGTCCAATACTTTTTCATGAGTGTATAGACCTTATAGACATGAGGATCGAGTGTTTTAAAAACGTTCAATTTCCGCGTGGCACCATACAAGAATGTCCCATTTTAAGAAATTCAATATTAATTAAACAGAATTTGAAATATTTTGGAAAATTGAAATTTAAACAATTTACCTCAAGCAATTAATGGATGGCCCCCATATGAAAAATCAAACACTGAAATATAAATATTGAACGAGAGAAATGACTACTTAATTATTGAAATCTTTTATAGAAAACTAAAAGAAGGATTCTTTTGAACAATGGTAGAGTTGAAATTGCGTTTAAATATAAACGACCGAAGCACCTTCTTGGCTAGTAGATCTTGCTGATTTAGAATCTTTTAATTAGTTTCTCATTCCTGCTTTCCCATTTCTCCGACTTTCCATGGCATGTACGAGAACAGGGTATGGACATAAAATTGTCTGAAGAATGAGTGTACGAGGTCCGACGAATTACGTCAACGTAAATCGGCGCATGTCGTCTTGTGCTCTGCTCTAAAACGATGAAAATTAGAGGAGAGGAAGCGGAATCGTCGAACGTCGTCGTGACGATTTTAGACCAGAGCCCTCGGCTTGTAGTTCTCCTTCCATCAGATTTCGTGGTGCAGGGTGTACGGCGGGTCGAGTGTATTGGGGAAAAAAAAAGAGAAAGTTAAAACGGAGAGAAAGACGGAGCTAAGGGAAGTGTTGATCGCGTGAAAATCGGCTAGTGTCGGGAGTTATGTCAAAGCCAACAAGGATTGTCAACTGCGTTACCTGACGGAATGACCCTAACAGGTAAGCCATTCTCATGCGCTCCATCTTCTCACGCCTTCCGTCATAAAAATCACTTCACTTTCTTTGGTACCATTCCCAAAAGAAAAAAAGAGCGCACAAGGTCAAACAGACACTTCAACAATTTTAAGTTCATTTACAACTACATTTGACATTTTATGCAATTATGAATCGTCTGTTCTTTTCGAATGAGATTTTTATTTGGAATCATAAATACGATTCATAACGTTGCGAAACAGAGTGAAAAGTAAATTTTCATAGAAATTGTGGAAAGTTTGACACATAAAATCTCAACAAGGATCTTTAGAATTTCATAACAGTTATTGCCGACTTAATCTATTCTTTAAATTTATCATAACATGTAAATGGGTGTCGATTTCTCTGAAACTATAGCGTCTTTCAAATATTTTGAGACTGCTAGACTTTATAAACACTGTTGCATAAATAAGAAAATTGTTTAATGGTTAATGTAAGAATTTTTGAATATCATTAAATTCGTTGATAGTTTATTGTAACCAACTGTCATTACCGTTAAATACTTTGGTGATAAAAATAGAAGGAACCTCCGAATTATGACGTGTGCTGACAGAACCGTCTACGAGTAAATAATTTTATTTATCATCAAAGAGAGATGTTTGGATGGATTTTGTAGATCAGCAAAATTTGTAACATTTGAGAGAGGTCCCTTTGCTTCTTTTTGGATTAAAATTCGATACGTTTGTGTTTATTCAAGAGTAAAATAAAAAAAAGAGATGGAACGAATTTACTTGAACCTACTTTTCTTATACGCGGTCATTTAAAGGGGCGGTATTTTTAGAAAGCCGGTAAGTCGAACTTAACGAAACATCATCATTGCGGTTTTAATCGTGCCCTAACTTTTCCAAAGATGCCTTTGTTGATGGATTGGAAGAGTCGAGTAATATGGATTAAAAATTTGCACAATTCTCATATCTTGTAGATCATTCCTCCGGAGCCGAACCATCGCTATGGGAGGATGGCGACCAAGAAATAAAAGCAAACAGTCAATCGGACAAAGACATCATCATTCCGGTGAAGATACGACAGTCCGAAAGTTCCAAGGATTTTCAGTTCGAACTGTAAGTATACACTGAGAAAACGGTTTTGCTTGACCAACCAAAATTTTGTTGCCGCAACAAAATAATTTTTTTGTTATTTGTGCAACAAAACTGTTTTATTGAGCCAGAAAATTTTTTTGTTGGGTCTCTTTGTTAGTCCAACAAAAGTTTTCTGTTGATGTAACAAAAATGTTCTTTTGGTCCAACAAAACTATTTTGTTGGCCTAACAAAATCATTTGTTGGCTCAACAAAAATCATTGGTTAGCCTGGCAAAATAGTCTTGTTATCCTAACAAAATAATTTTCTTCTTTTGAAATAATATCATTTCGCAGCTTTGTTTCAAATTTCATTTGAATTCCAAGCACTTCATTTTCTAAAAGTTTTGCGAGGAAGGAACTGCTGGGCATGAGAGCCTCAAATGCTTCTTTATCTATACATTGCTCTAAAAAGCAAAAAGTTAAGTCTTAATATATTTAACAATTTAATTTGAGACATATATAAAAAGTATTTAAAAATAATAAAATGTATATCGATGAATATATCTAGGTTAACATTTTGACTATACTTATTACTTACTTTTGAAGGTGTCAATGAGGCACTTTAAACCCCAGTTCTCTAGAAGTCGTCTTGTTTCCTTGTCTGCCATATTATTTTAAATAAATACATCACATACAATCGACTAACGAAAATATTTTTCAATCGAGCATAGAGAACAACAGCGTCATCCATCATATTAGACATGAACGTGCTCGCGTCTCCGGCTAACAATAAGTGAACACGCATGCGCGATCGCGTATCTAATTAGTCTAATTAAACAGTTTTATTGGCTCAACAAAACTTTGTTTAGGCCAACAAAATAGTTTTGTGATAACAACCAAAATTTTGAAATAGCAACAAAAACTGCTTAACAAAAAGTTTTTGTTGTGATGCCTAAATTCTTTTTACATTCTCATCATGGATGAGAAGGTATTGGTTTTATGTGAAAAATGACTTTCGAAATTTTCATCAAATCTTTACGTTTTGAGACCCCCTGAGTCAGAAAAAATGGTTTTTACGAAAGTGTCTGTCTGTCTGTCTGTAGGTCGTGTGCGGCATAACTCTCGATAGAATTATCAGATTGAATTGAGCTTTGGTACACTTTATCGGAGCCGAAAAAGTAAGGTCGAGTTCGTTAACCAGCCACATCTTATCAAAATTGAGGGGTTGAGCACCACTTTTGTGTTTTTGAAAATAATTTTTTGAAAAAATCAAAAATTTCAATACTGGTTTTAGATAGTGCTAATAAATCTCTACAAATTATGCTGATAACATTTTTTGATTAAATCAAAATTAGAAATGTTACAGCATATTCAAATTCGAAAAAAGTCAATATCAAAATTCCATTTTCCAGTTAAATTATACGAGATACGAAAAAACGTTATTATACAATATTATTTTTTACATAAAGAGCTACAAATTTGAATTGTAACATTTTTTAATAAGATTCATATTTTTCTTTATAATTAAAAAAAAAACTAATGAAAATCCAAAATTTAATTTTTTAACAATAATATGTGAAATACGAAAAAAACGTAAGAATACAAAGTTGTTCGTTTCAAAAAGATCTACAAGTTTTGTCTCACGCAGTTTATGAAAAAACATATATTTTTCGTTTCAATTCCAAAAAATACGATTAAAATTCAATAATTCCATTTTTTAGACAAAATATATGAGATACATAAAAAAAGTTTAGATGAAAAATTATTTGCCTAAATGAGGTCTACACATTCTTATTAAGAAATTTCTCGACAGGATGTATATTTTATGTTTTGATTTTTAATATTAAAAAAATTCGATTTTTTTCACCAAAATATGTGAGATACGAAATAAGCGTTGTTCTGCAAAATCGTTTCCTTAAGGTAGTACGATCACGAAAATTAGACCTCAGGCTAAAATACATAATTTTGCTTTCAAGAATAGCAATATTATTTTTGAAGGGCTAATTTGAAAGAGAAAAGATTATTTTTCATGAAAAAAATTTGAAACACAAAAAAATAATGTTATTAATAAATTTTATTTTTGCCCAAACTTATTTTCTTATCGCTTCGAGTCACATTTTTGAAAATGATGCGATTCTAATAAATTATGGTTCATTTTTTTAGAAAAAAGATTCTCTACAACTTGACCGTTTCCTATTTTTGAAACTGGATTAATTATTATCAAATACAGCAATTTGTTTATAAAAATTTTGTTTTGAAAAATTGTTTTTTTATAATTTCAGCCATTAAAGAATTCATTTTCAATAATCGGAAACGGTCAAGTTGTAGAGAATCTTTTTCCTAAAATAATGAACAGTGATTTATTATAATCGCATCATTTTTAAAAATTTGGCTCGGAGCGATAAGAAAATAAGTTTGGGCAAAAATGAAATTTCATGAAAAATAATCTTTTCTCTTTCAAATTAGCCCTTCAATAATAATATTGCTATTCTTGAAAGCAAAATTATCTATTTTAGCATGAGGTCTAATTATCGTGATCGTACTACCTTAAATAAAGTCTACGATTATTTTTTCTTTTTGAGAGATATGGAAGAAAATAAATTATTTTAATCATGTAATTTATTAAAAAGTTACTGAAATGTATACAGAAACTACTACTACTACTACTACTACTACTACTACTACTACTACTACTCAAAAAATTTTTTTTTTAAATCCCGTTATACGTGTTGTTTAATTTTTCAACCTTGGACCCTAAAGCCAATTACCAACATCAACATATATCTTCAATTAAAAGGAAGCTACAAAAATATAAGAATGTCCCATATGCATATTACTCATTCCAACTATATACATCTGCCCCAAATAATTAATTATACCTTCTTGAATTCTAAATTTTCTGATCTAGGAATTGTAATTTTCAATATCACTTCGCTCTCGTTTCACTATCGCTTCGTATTCGTTCTTCTCTGCGTTCAACTTGTAAACTATTCACCTTCAGTTTTTCGAGAATTTGAGACATAATATTCGCTCCACACTCGCCAAACACTCGATTTTTTAAATAGAAAGTGTAGCGAGGGCAAAGAGAAGGCAAGAACTTCGACTCGGGGTTACAGCAGATCACAAGTATTTGTAAAATTGAGTTTCCCTATATTTTTTATTTGAATTTAAAAGCTAGATTTCAAGCAAGATACAGGTATTTATAAAATTCCTTGAACTTTTCTAAACTGTTTCAAAATATTTTCAAAGATTTACAAACTTTTTAAGCTCCTTTATAATTTTCCCAAATTCTTCTAAATTATAAACTTACTCAAATTTTCTTTCAATTCATCTACATTCTCTTGACATATTTTTAAATCTTCTGAAATCTTTCCAAATTCTGTGAAATTTTTTAAAGTTACATAAACACGTCCTCTTGAAATTGTTTTATGTTTATATGTATATTGAATCTAAACGTCCAAGATACTAAATAGAAATTTTTTGATCTTACTAAATTTGATAGAAAATTTGCATACAAGTTAAGGAAAAGTTTTTCCTTGAAAATTTTTTAAAGTGTTTATTATGTTATTTAATTCTCAGAAAAATTTAACATTTAATCTGCTTAAGGAGATAAATAAATTGGATTTTCAGTAGACAAAAATGATCCGTGGAGCGCATGATAGGAAATTATCATGATATTAAGATCTGATGATTATTGTTCATGTTCAATATTTCCTCAATTAAGTTGAAATATATCAATTTATATATAATTTTCATCTACTAATACTTACAAACAATAATAAAATCTATAGAAAGTAAAGCTGGCTCTTTAAATGTTTTTGACAATATTATGAGTAAAATTTGATGAACATGCTAAATAAATGGTAGATGGTTTTTCACTAATTCATATTTAAAAAGTGAATAAATTCATCTTCATTTTTGAAATAGTTGAAAATATTTTATTCTTATTTAAAGTTATAATTTCAGAATAATTCGTTCAAAAGATAATAGGCAAAAGTATTGACAATCTCAAATATTTTTGAATTCAACCTTGAATACATTTTCTAATAAATAAATTAAAAATGTATTTTCATTCTCTCAATATCTGTAAATGTTTTGACATAAAACCTATGAAGTAATTCTTATTGAAGAAATTTGAACAGATTAGGGTTACGATTAATGTAAAATATGCTGTAGTATGCAAAGTTACGTATAAACGTTTTCCGCCAATTCGTCCTGATTCTCGTGAAACCATCTAGTGTGCCAAGCACCATCAGAAAGTGTTTATTTCCAGCCGTCGTGGATTTAATTTTACGAGGTCGGAATTATTTTTGTCATGTCATTTCGTCGAGCTTGTCTTCAATGCCAGGGACATGTGGGATCATTGCATTTTCTCTGTCTCCGGTTAAACCATGTGGACATTTTCTATATGCAAGAGGTCCTACCGAAATTTAGAACCTGCTTCAATCTTTAGAATTCACTATTGAAAAAAAGAAACTCGAAAGAGAAGACTGATTGGGAGTTTCAACGTTTGAGCAAATCAGAACGATATGTTATGCGGATAGAAGTTGATTACGAAAGGAACGTCGAGACGCTTCCCGACGCGGCTAAATCCGACTCTGAGTTCACGGCTCGAACACAATTCGTAGAATCATCGGATATGTTCGAACTTTCCGTTTTACGCCTTTTTCGGAATTATTATCATTTAGCGGTTCAATTTTTATTAGGAGTTTTAAAAGATTTCGAAAGTTTTAAAAAAATTTTCAACATTTTTAGTAACAAAAATTGAGTTATAGAGACCTAATAATGCATGGCAAAAATCTTTAAAAGCTCGTAGGATTTAAAAAATTTTCTACAAATTTTACAAAGTAATTTTCAAAAACTTTTTAAATCTCCGTATAGGGGAGAAGCGGCGAAATTGGCGCACCTAATAGAAAGTGCGAGTTTAAAAAGAAAGTATATGACTAAAAATTATGAAAAAATATTTATTTAATAGCTGGATATCTTTTCTATACTTTCCAATGGATAAAGATTGCATTGAAAATTATTAAAGCAGGTTTTTATTCAGATTTCCGGAGGACTGCACCTGCGTCAATTTACCCGCCATGTCGGGTAAATTGACGCACTAATATTATAATCTTCTCTTGCCACGTATTAGTTATATTTTCATAGATTTAGAATTACATTTCAGTAGCAAAGGTTGATGAAAAGAGGTAGTTATAATTTGAAACTAAATTTGAGATAGTATATCAAGATATGTGAAGTTTTTTATACCTTTATTCACATAAACCAGCCAAAGTTAAAATATATTTTATATTTGTACAATAAAATACTGGCAATTGTGGATATTTAAGTGAATATTCAAATTTAAATCATTTTTATAGAGAATTATTTGAATTTGTAATCAGAAGTATATACAATTATTAACTTTAGAAGACTTATAAATAATAGAAACAATCAATCAAAAATACAAATTTTTTACTTACATTGCTTTCACATCTTAAAATCGAGAAAACTTTCAAAACACTGTCAGACTGCAAATTAATTATTAAAAATCGCTTTTAAAATGCCTTAATACCTCAAACTTAAAAAAAAAATTTAACCACTGATTGTTCCAATGAATATAACCTTACAAAGTCGTTACATCAGTTTTGCGAACCACATTACCTCCCATGTCACAAAAAATCTTAAGAAAAAGATTAGCAGAAAAGTCCAGCAACATTCAAATGTATATATTTATATATTAATAATTGTGTACTTACTATCTTCTTTATATTTTCAATCATAAACATCCGAGCACTTGACTTCAGTCACCGGTTTCCAGAAACACAACACGTGTGCCAACTTCGCCTCTGATTTGAATCTCGTATGCGCCAATTTTGCCGCAAGTGTATCGTTCATTAATTAAATACTTTTTACGTAAAATGGTTATTTTTTCATACAAATATTCTATCCTAATCGTAAGATTAAATATCAAAGATTATAAAATCGTTGCATTAATCTAATTCACCTTGAATTACTATTATTTAACGATTTAACTCAATGGCTTCGAACATAACCATTATGCCAAAAAACGATTAATCGCAATAAAACTGTATTAAGCAATTAGATTTTTATAATGTTTTCTATCAAATACATATCATACAAGAATGCACACGATAGAACTATTTTTATTTTCTGTTATGTTATCATTTTCTGAAAAATAGGATGCGCCAATTTAGATGACGCGCCAATTTCCCCGCTTTTCCCCTAATCACATAGATGTTTTCAAATGTTTAAATATTTTTTGAAATCCCTCTTAATCTTTTAAAACCTGTAGAAATATTTTAAAATTTCTCAAACTATGATAGTTTCTTATTGCTGACAATTTTCTGAACTTTATCGAAATATTTTCAAATCGATATAAATCTTAATGTTCCTCGTGATATTCTAAAATACTTTACAACAATTCAAATCTTTTTTAATCCCTTGCATGCAATGACGTAAGGCTCTTCAAAACTGACTGAATATTATATAAATTATATAATTATAAAATAAGTATATAATATTTGTGCATCTTATAAAAATATGCCAAATTTACTCAACATTTTTGAAATCTTTCTAATGTAAAACTTGATTAAGTGTCTCAAAATTGAGTAAATCTCCTTAAGTCTTCCAAAAACTTGTTTCAAACTCCCGGAAACCATATAAAACTATATACATTTGAAACAGTCAAAATTTGACTAAATTGTAACCAGTGACCCATTTTTCACAATTCAAACAATCATTTTGACTGAAAATCAATGGAATATTACTGTATATTCATCTTAAGGGGGTACTTTTATATCAAATTTGGTACCATTTTGACACTATTTAAAAACTTTTTGCAGTCATAATAACAGTTAGAATCAGCTGTACAGCGTTTGGATGACACTGATGTGAAAAAATGAAGATGGACAGCGCCCACGATTGAAGATTTTTTTTTCATCTGAAATCAAAAAACGAAACAGAATTTTAATCTGTGGCTATTGTGTGAACTTAAATCAAATGGAAATATTGAAATTTGTATTTTTTACAAAGTTTTGGAAAAAAGTCAATTTTTCGTATTTTTTTAAACTTTTTAGGCTTATAAAAAAAAATAGATAAGATATCTTAAGTATTCTCGTTAAGACAAAAAGTAGAAGTGTATAGAAGATGTGTACGATATTTAAGCGAAATCGGTTGAAAACTTTTCGAAATATCGTAGGCGTCGCTGATGCATAAAATGCTGTTTTAAGAAAAATGCGTCTGCAAATTGAAGTACGTATTCTATCAAGTTTTAATTATTTTACATCCACCGAAAAACCAGTTACAAGATTGAAAAGGTGGAATTGAGTTATTGATTGAATCAAGTATATGAAACTATACTGATTAAAATTATAAGAGTATATTTAGCTTTCATTATTTACAAATGTATTCTTAATTACATTCACTAATAAATCAGTTAAAATCAACTGGCAGTGTAGTTATAAATCAGTCACTTATTGAAAAAAATTTAAAAATTACTCTTTTAAGTGTAAAGAGTGTGTTTTTATGCTTTCAAGGAGTAGGTGAACTCTCTAAGCATTTCTATTTATAGAAAATAAACCATCAGACGAGCAAAAAACGATCAACCATTTTCTAGATTAAATCGAATCTAATGTTCCTGTAACTAACTCAAGAAATATCCTGCACTTGTGCACGTTTGTCTCATAAAAATTGAGAATAACAGCTATCATTTGCTTGATCTAACGCATAGACAGCGTAGACACATAAACAAGTGATGAATAAAATTAGACGTAGCATTAATTCTATTTCACCCGTAACTTCAAAAGTCTAGTTCTAATTATCTAGTAAGACTTGAGATTAATTCTTGACCTATTTTTGCTTTGTACCTCTCCTCTTTCCCTTAACGCAGTAGTAAAGAGGTAGGTAGAAGGGGTGGTGCAGAAGATGGAAATGGTTACCTAAACGACGGGTGGCTGACTGCCACCGCTATCAGTCTTGCGAGAAACGTACGCGACGATCGAGACAATCGATCGAGGATCGACGGACTGTCCTTGCGTTGACAGCGACGGACGCAATGCTCTTCAAAATAGGACGAAGTGCGCGCGAAGTGGTCGAACTTTCGTTCTGGTTGAAGAGCTTTGTGACTCTAGTCCAAACGCCCTCTTGTGCTTCAATAGAATTAATCAGCGTGCGTGTCTTAAAACAATAACTTCTCTCCCAATTTCCTCTTTAAAATTCCAATTTTACCTTTTCGAGGTCAAGTGTCCCAATAATGTGCCGCGCGAAGAATCGAGCAGGAAGGGGTGGTTTTATCTGTGGATTATTGTGATCAAGAAGTGATTCCGGATCGTTTCGGTGCAGAATTGAGGTTCTCCCACTTCAGATCTGAGTTATGGGTGGCAAATGTTGCAAGTGTGCCAAGAAAACCTATGTCGCAAACTCTTCTGATGGATCAAGACACCAGTAGGTTCAGGATTAAAACAGAACGCAATAAGTTGAAAGATTTATAGCATTGAACATAGTTGAATTTAAGATTATGTTTTCTTGATTCAATGTCACGTCAATGTTGCATTGCCGTATCACTGACATCACTTCTAATGGAAGCTGATGAGTTTGGCTTCTGCCTATGATTATTTCAGTCAACTATTAGTGCGTTCCAAACGTAGAAATTTGGTGTCCTGAAGGGATTTTGCTATTGAGTAAATGATATGTTTAAACCCTAGAGCTATATAGCGTGATGTGCTAGAAATATCGCGAACTAGAGCCTCGGTCTGACGGTTGCGTCGTCTTGTGTATATCTGACGTAAGCTTACGCATTTTACTCCGCTTTACTCGCGTCATAGTCTAGATATGTTTTATATTTGAAGGGTGTCAATATAAAAGGGGACAAGCTGGATTTGATGAGAAATAATAATAATAACTAATAAAATCCGATTAAACCCAATTGGACTGATTTAGAAACATCCTAGAAACTAATTTATTTAATTTCATTTAGTGGGATAGCACCAAATGAAACCGATTAAACTAATTGGCTTCAATGATGTTTATAAATTGGCCTTAACAGGTTCAATCGGATCCTATCGATTATTTCTATAAGGAATTACTATGATAAAAAAATTCTTTTGAGACATTATGTATTTGATTCTTAAAAGATTTTTGCGCAATTATAAAATTTAGTTATATCAACCAAAATATTTGTCTATTCTAACCAAATTTGGTCAAACAAATTCTTCCATTGAATCGACTAACATTCTCTTCCTCAAAGCGCAGATACAGACGGATTGAAATCTTATCTGAAACTTGCATCACCGTCGGTCCTTATACGATTTTGAAGTCAATGATTTCAATTTGAAGGTAGATGTTTTAGAATTCAAAACGGTGTATCAAATATTGTATGTTGATCACACTTGTATTTTCCAAAGTAACCATAGTGACGATTCGATTTTTATAACATAATACTAAGAAAATTTTCAATTTTGAAGCTTTTACTGCATAAACAGAATTAGTCACCTCAAAAATCCTAAAGTCCTTTGAAAACTTCAACATTTTCTTCAATATTCTTTAAAAAACATTCTCTGCCCAAAATTGTTCAATGTTTCAAGTTGAATCTTATGAAATGAATATGCCTATTTTATTTTAGTTCAAAAACAAAAGGTATATATTTTTTTCAGTAAAAATTACGTTGTTATTAAAACTTCTGAAAATGAGGATTAATAGACACTTTTTAGTTACTGCATTCTATTAATATCAATATAAAAGAGTTTTAAAAACTGCTATTTTTATATTTTTACAAATATTACGCCTTCAAGATGCAAAATTTTTCTACTTAAGGCAGTTTTTACTGGTCCAAGTAGAAAATGAATGCTATAGTGAGACAATGTATAAATTCCTCTTCAGTTCAATTCAATAAGTTTCCAGTTCTAGAAGTGTAGGGGAAGAAATTTCTAGGAAGTGAAAATTTAGCAGAGTCAATTGTTTTTCAATTTTCTTTTAAGTAGAAGACAAATTGATGTACGTAACTAAAAGTCTTTGCGGAGACTCTATTACAAAATCCTCTTGAGCTTTCCAATCTTCAAACAGTTTCCGTGATACTAAATATTAATTAAGTTTAAGTTGGAAAAATTGTTCATAATTTTTTTTATATCATGCATTTTTAACTTTCAATGCCAGACAATAAAAATTGAGGATTGTTTGAATGTAACTAAAATAATAGTACATTGTGTGACGCGCACGCATCCCACATACTATTTCAAAAAACATACCATGAAAAATTCGGTTCTAAAAAGGAAAATTTGAGTGTAGAGTTGATATGAATGCTGCTTTTTGATTAGCTATCAGCCATATGTGAAAACTGGCCAAATATTCTCAACGAACGGTTCGGCGTGCGCGAATAAGTTCTCTTATAAAACGTGAGAACTGGATCATTTGCGTACACTATGCAGGCACCAGAAATCGAACTTCGCACGTACGTTTTTCAAAAACAATATTTAGCCACTAAGTATCAGTTTTAAATAGATGTTCATTTAATTAAAAAACTATCTATGAACTTGAATCATCGGAATAAATTGATAACTGTATATAGTAAGTTAACGTGATATTTTCAGAAAATATAAAAATAACACTGTGTTACATATATTTGCTATGGCGTTCGCTTATACATTTTTATACCACGAATATGACATATATTTAGTTATGATAAACAAAGTAGGTGATAAAGTTAATACAGTGATTCAACAACGTTGTTGAAATTGTTTTATACGCGAATCGGAATTCGAGTATTCTTAAAAGTATTGCGCAAGCGAAACGTGCCGGCTGAATAGGAGAAGTTGGTAGAATACCTATTACTAGAAGTACAGTGGAGAATAACACCACGACGTTTCAATTGGATCCTAGCCATCAAATAAAAGCAGCCACAAAATTCAACATTGAATTTCGGAAACTTTGATACAATTCTATTTCACAAGATTTTTGAATTTTCATAAAAATCAATTACACATTATGAGAAATAAATATTTCACATTTTATCGAAATAGTTTTTTTTTTCAGAGGAGAAAAGAGAATGAATTTACGCACGCTGTGTGGGACTCGGCCGAAGCAATACCCACTAAACTCAAAACTCCACTATTTCCTCGCCAGACAATGACCCCGGAATCGCGTCAGCATTAGTTCAGAGTCATTGTCTATGGGCGCAATTCGCCGTACCTCAGCGCTCTACTTTGTTGCCTGCTTGGACTCTCTTCACGGCCTCTTCAAGGCTTCCTATTTGGAGCTGCCTTTCGGAACACCGCGCAACGCATTGTCCCCGGTATATGATAATCCCGAGACTTCTCCTCTTGTGCAGTGCAGAGGTAGCACCGCGATTTCCTTGAGCAGGACGCCGCAGCGTGTCCCTCCTCGCCGCACCTCCAGCATCACCTACGGCACTTTTTTGGGAGGGCGAACTCGTTTAGCTAGTGTTTTAGCTGTTTGTTACCTTAATGCTGGGCGTTTTTTGGACGTTTTCGAAGCGTCTGGCTTTTGTTGCTTCTCGCACAATGTGTCAAGGCTTTCTGGCGAAGTCAAAATTGTGCTACTTATTTAGCGCCGTCCACGATTCGATTTTTTAGCTGCTGGCGCGGCCATGTGGTCAAAATGGAAGAAAGGCTGGTCTCACGAGACGTGGATGCCGAAGGCTCAGTGGATTCGATTAAAAATCACTTTTTTAACGTTTCGCGTCATCAAAAATTGACGCAGCAATGTTATTGCTGTATATAAGTACTTTTTTGATCCTCCATAGTGCTAAATGAATTCTCCTTTAGATCTACTTAGTCCTTAACATCCTCGTTGGATTCTCTTATGTTCTATTTATCTGCTTTTAATTCTCGGTTAGTCTCTTTAAAATTTTTATAGTATTTTGCAAGTCCTCATTTACACCTCTACAATTCTCTTCAATATTTTAAGTTCAATTTTAATCCTCTGTAACAAATCAACAAATGTTTAATAGATTCCTCATGAAGATATTTCGCAACACTTAGAAATGAACACGTCTCTGGATTCAATAAGGATGAATTGGGAGAATTGTTTAACATCACTTTACATTTTTTTATGTGCCACCGGGGCGCAAACTCGTTTTTTCGCTACAGTTAACAGTAGCGCAATGTAGTACATTTCGCCAGAAAGGAATGAAATGTAAAAATTGAACTGCGCATGCGCCCACAGCCATGAAACGAAGCTCAATCCTTCTTATTCTTCTTCTTCTTCGTACAGCGTTAGCATCTTACTGGCAAAGCCTTGTACATTTGAACTGGGCATGCGTCTACTAAAATCCATTACTACTACACAAGATCGATAAAATCAAAATGGCCGGAGCCACATAAAATAGAATACGTGCCAATGCACACAATTCGGGAAATTGCGAGACTCGCGACAATGCTCGCAGGACTGATCGCGCCTCAGCTTTGTCTCGGCTTTGTCTCGGCTTCGTCTCAGCTTCGTCTCGACTACGCCTCACCTACGCCTTGGCTCCGATCTCCTGCGAGCATTGTCGCTCGTCACGCAATAACCCTCATTGTGCGCCCAGGCACGTAATATACTATTATGTGCCACCGGCGCGCAAACTCGTTTTTTCGCTACAGTTAACAGTAGCGCAATGTAGTACATTTCGCCAGAAAGGAATGAAATGTAAAAATTGAACTGCGCATGCGCCCATAGCCATGAAACGAAGCTCAATCCTTCTTATTCTTTTTCTTCTTCGTACAGCGTTAGCATCTTACTGGCAAAGCCTTGTACATTTGAACTGCGCATGCGTCTACTAAAATCCATTACTACTACACAAGATCGATAAAATCAAAATGGCCGGGACTAGTCGTGACATATTAAGTGTAATGACTAGCGCCGCAAACAACTACAATACTAGTTTAGATTCCAGTGTACGCATAAAAACTCGTATACGCACCGAAGTCACATAAAATAGAATACGTGCCAATGCACACAATTCGGGTAATTCCGAGACTCGCGACAATGCTCGCAGGACTGATCGCGCTTCGGCTTCGTCTCGGCTTTGCCTCGACTACGCCTTAGCTTCGATCTCCTGCGAGCATTTTCGCTCGTCCCGCAATGACCCTCATTCTGCGCCTGGGCACGTAATGTACTATTATGTGCCTCCGGCGCGTGAACTCGTTTTTACGCTACAGTTGAGAGTAGCGTAATGTTGTGTATTACGATACAGAGGAATGTAATTTAAACATTGAACTGAGAATGTGCCTATAACCGTACATCGGAGCGTAATCTTCTTCTTATTCTGTTTCTTCTTCGTACAGCGTTGGCATCCTACTAACAAAGCCTTGTACATTTGAACTGCGCATGCTTTATTACAATGCGCTACTACTACACAAGATCGATAAAATCAAAATGGCCGTAACCAGTCGCGAAATATCAAGTGCAATGGACGAGAATCATGATGAATACTAGATTAGATTCGAGTGTACGCATAAAAACTCGTATACGCACCGATGTCACATAAAATAGAATATGTGCCAATGCACACAATTCGGGTAATTACGAGACTCGCTTAAAATGCTCGCAGGACAGGGAATTTGTCAGGACATTATTTATTTCAGAAAACGGACTGCGCTATCAGAATAAAGGTTGGTCATAGAGTATTTGTGTCATGTTTTGGACAACGAAATATGATTTATAAATTTTTTATTAACATTTAAGACCAAAAAATCGCATCTTTTTTAGTTTTTTGTTTATAACATTAAAGGTAATTATCCAATCTTAATAACATCAATTGAAAAGTTTTAGACCAAAAAAGTTAAAAATTAACTGAGATATTAATTTGTTTAACAAAAGCTAAATTTCCCGGTTTTTCCGAATTTTCTCCGCTTCTAATTATCCAATCAGATCAAGCGACGGCTTATTTTATTGACAATTCAATTGTCTAAAACTTTTCAATTGATGTTATTAAGATTGGATAATTACCTTTAATGTTATAAACAAAAAACTAAAAAAGGTGCAATTTTTTGGTCTTAAATGTTAATCAAAAATTTATAAATCATATTTCGTTGTCCAAAACATGACACAATATGCGCCCAGGCACGTAATATACTATAACTTGACAAAAATTTCTTAAATTAATATCTAAATCGCAAAAACCTTTTTAAATGCTTCAGAGTCTCAGGTCTCAAAATAAGTAGATTTTCTATTGTGTTAGATATCGTGGGGAGCTGCCGATTCCAGCTAATCGATTTCGGATTGAAACTCGAGGAAATGTAGTGCAGTTAACGCTGAAACGAACGAAGCAGGACGATGCAGGACATTATTCTCTAATTGCAAAGAGAATCTCACAGAATGGAAAACAGGATCAATTTGCTAGAAGGATTCACCTGAGTGTGGACGACACGTATGGTTGTGAAGAAGGCGATCCACCTGTTTTTATTAGACGATTGAGTGATCTTTCTGTAAAAGTTGGCACTCGAACCAGATTTCTCGTCGAAATTCGAAGTTCTACTGTTCCAAAAGTGAGTATTGATTGATTTTTTTGCCAATCAATCATAATTTCAAGGATAGTATAATCCCCAAAACAATAAACAACAATAAGCAAGCTGAATAAAAAATGAATTAGAATCTAATGGATTTTATTTAAAACAAGTAAACATGGTATTTGAAATAAGTACATATTTTATTGTATCTAATACATATCATATTTATTCGAATAAAACATATTCCGATTCAGTAAAAAAGCCAATTAGAGTTTTATTGATGAATAAAATTTTCATTTTCTCATTAATATTCATATTTACTTGAATATGAGTCAATATTATACAGATAGCAATTGCTAACATATAACAGTATTTAAAAATAGCTTGGTCTTAATTTTTACGTCAATTTATCATCTTAAATGCAAATTGACGGATATTTATATAAATGAGTATGAATAGTCAGAAAAGTCAAGAATACTTATATCATGGAAGTGTTACACAAAAAAATAAAATTATTCATATCTTATTTCTCTATTGACCAAATAAACATTTATTTTATCTAAAGAAACTTCTTATTGAATTAAAACAAAATTTATTACTTGAATTAAATTGCATGTTTTTTTAATTTTTAAAAACTTAATATTTGTGTAATAATAGGAAAACAACAGAATTCTATTAGTCTCGTTATCAAAATATGATTGAAGCTTTCTATAAACATAATCAATGAAACTACTGCTTAGCGTACTTCATTAATCAAGCGTATAAATTAACTTAGGAACTTAAGGACTGATAAAAAATTGCTGAGCAGGCTCAGCGCTTTACATTATACAGGGCCCACCTTAACAATTTTTTGAAATAAAAAAAAATCATTTATGGTCAGTATAATGTCATGAAAGTGTTAAAGAATTTAATATTTAAATTTGATTGTATAGACTATAATTTATTTTCTTTGAATGAAAATATTACATTTTAGGTAATATGGCATAGAAACGATGAATCTGTACAATCAGGTTCGAGATTTTCATTCGTTCATGAAGGAAACTTTTATTGCGTTGACGTAGCTCCAGTAACTGTCGAAGATGAGGGTCACTGGACTTGCATGGCTGAAAATCAATGCGGAAGGTCATCATGCACATCTCACCTAACAGTAATTGGTGAATTTTTTTTTAATTTATTTCTCAGGCTTTTTTCGAAGGCTGACAAAGTTGAAGATTTCTGTAAAATTTCTACGAAAATTCAACAAAAAAATAGTCTGTAGATTCTATAATATAGATTGCGAAAACAGTAATTAATATAGTTTATTTATATAATTATTAATTGATAAAATAGCAAATAAGATATATATAAATAGATAATAGATCAAATGTTTCGATTGCAAAAGGCATTTTGAAAGGTCTTAAATTCTTCCAGAACTTGCAGAATTGTTTTAAATTTTTTAATCCTTTTAAAATGTTTTGAAGGTTTTTATAATGTTTCTAGAATCTTCTATTTTCATTGTTCCAAAAGCATTAATCTATTTTCTAAATTGGCTCAAAATAAATATTTTGGAATCTTTAAGGATGTCTAGGATATTCTATAGTTATTTCTTACCATAGATCTCCAATAATTGTCTTTTTTTACAAAATCCTTTGGTATCCGTTTATTAATTCTGAATTACACGTCCAGTTAGTAAAGTTAACAAAAATTAAAATTTGCAGAAACTCTGGCCTTTATTTACTTGGCTTTTTACTCCAGTTAATTTTGAATTAATACTTTGACGTGATTTTCAGTTCCAAAAGGATACAAGAAACCAGAATTTGTTGGAGAACTCCGTGCCTTGCTAACGGAAACTGGAACTGTTTCGTTAGAATGTAAAGTTGTTGGTATACCAACACCATTGTTAAAATGGTTCAAAGATGAAAAAGAGATCAAGGCAGGAGATGTTTTTGCTTTAACTGCAAATCCAGACGATCCTACATCTTTGGGTACCTACACTTGTGAAGCTGTAAATTGCATGGGAACCACTTGTTCTTCATCGCGGGTAAAGTAAACTTTTATTCTAATACAGATTTTTTCAGTAAGAATAAAAAATACATTTTTATATTAAGCCTTAATTTGATATCAATTTTAATTTTTATGAGATTAGGTACATGTAGTTGGTAAAGGTAGTAGAGAAGGATCACTTAGACCAGCAGACACTTTGACTCCTTCAGGACCTCTTCCGGTCTTCAAGAAAATTTTACGAGATGAATCATGCAAGATTGGTGAATCCATTCTCTTATCCTGTAAAGGTATATAAAGTTCCAAAAGTAATAGAACAATCGTTATAAATTTGGTATATGAGAAGAAAATAATTTATTTTTCAGTACAAGTACCGCCATGGCCGAAAGAAATAGCGTGGTACAATAAAGAGGGTCGAGTAGAATCAAATGAAAAATATTGCATCATGGAAGATGGTTTAGGAGGTTACTCGATAGAAATAAATCCTATGGAAGCTATGGATGAGGGAGAATGGAAGTGTGTTGCTACGAGTACCGAAAATATGAAGCAATTTGTGACGTGTTATGTCGCTATGTCCAGTAAGAAATTTTGTATTTTGCCTAAAAAAAGTTATGTTATCAGTGTGTGTTCGAACTTAATTAACTTTTTAAAGGTACAGATATCAAATTTAATCTTCTCCTTGATAAAATATATTCTTTAAAATTGAATCTTGATTGAATTTTAAAATCTTCCTAATTAGAACATGATTCATCATTACTTTCACAGATTTTAGTCAAATTAAGAGAAGTATTTCTTTTTCATTCCTGATGCGTTTAAAAATAATTAAATAATAAAATTAGAAGTTACAAAATGCAAAACCTTTCATGACAATGTATACTTCAAACTTTGACAGTTCCAAAGAATTACCGCAAACCTCGTTTTATGGAGTCTCTAAAGGCAGTCTTGACAGAAGAGGGTTTAGTGTCTTTTGAATGCAAGGTTGTTGGTTTTCCTACACCTTTACTACGATGGTTCAAAGATGGCCTAGAGCTCAAGCCAGGGGATGTTTATCAGCTAACTGGTACCAATTCATTAGGTATTTTCATTCTACTAGAATAATGTTATATTCTCAGTAAATGCATGTTTATACCAAACATTTATCACTATTATTCTATTATATTCATTACACAGGCTCCTATTGTTGCATCGCTAGAAACTGTATGGGTGAAACAAAGAGTGTTGCTGAGTTAACAGTAGAAGATATCCAAAATCAGTTGAACGATGAAGAACGCCTCCAACTTTTGACTACAAATCTACCACCAAAATTTATTATAGGTCTGAGAAGTTGCGAAGCCAGAATCGAAGAAAATTTCCGATTTTCTGTACAAGGTGAGAATAAATTCACTCTTTTCACACTATGCAGGATAATTTCCAACTTCCCTAACAACCCCGTCCAGAGAACGGTCAGCGAATTCGCTCACCATTCACTGACCATACGCTGACCTTGTAATAATAAGAATAAGAAGAGCATGAAAAACATTTGAATTGTTTTAATTATGATTCTGCGTTACATTTTGAGTTCAAAGATATTAAAGTTGAAACAATAATTTTATTTTCTAGAGTTAAAAACTAAAAAATAACATGATATCTGTCATTGAAGGCAGAGTGGTGGTAGTAGTGAAACATGTCTGAACCACTGCACTGCCTTCGATGACAAGTTTTATGTTCTTTTTTAGTTTTTAACACTAAAAAATAAAATTATTGTTTCAACTTTAATACCTTTTAACTTAAAATGCAAACCCAGAATCATAGTTAAAACAATTTAAATGCTTTTTATGCACTTCTTATTCATATTATTAAGAGGCCAGCGAACGCTCAATGAATGGTGAGCGAATTCGCTGACCGAATAACCGCTAGGATTACCACTGAAACCTAATAAATTAATAGAGCTTAGGAAGTCAAATGAAAAGTAATTAATAAAAAACAATCTACTATGCCATCACTCGCATGAATGTGATGCGTACATTCCTCCATGGAGGATGCATCAGCGTCGTAATTTGAAGGTGCGTCTGCGGATTGATCCGTACGTGTGTCTTTATTTTGCATTCACATGGGATTTTCCTTTATATTTTCCTAAGCTCTATTACTTTTCTAAGCATCGGCTATGAGTCGAGGATTGATTAGCGTAAGAAACTGCATCTTCTAATCATACGCAGAAAACTGTAAAATATATTTGTTTGTTTCAATAGTTAGTGTCGTGCCTGAACCAACGCTCTCTTGGTATCGTGATGATAAACCCATTGTCGATAATGATAAATACAAAATAGCGAGAGAGACTCTAGGAACGTACCATCTTGAAGTACAAAGACTTGAGTTCGTCGATCAAGTAAGCTTCGAAAATAATATAAATAGATATTTATATTTCTGACGAAATGCCAGTTGAAAGAAACCTCGAGAAAGCGGAAATGTAGATTTAATTTAAAAGTCCCAATATTTATAAAAACACAATGTTTTTGACCACCTTAATAGAGACCAAGTTATAACTTTACATTACAGTTTTAAGTATAGTATAATATACTCTGATAATTTTTATTTTATTTTAAATACAGGCCGAATGGAAATGTGTAGTCAGTAACGATTTTGGCCACAGTGTTACCTCCTGCTTTTTGAAGCTCATCATTCCAAAACATTACAAGAAACCGAAATTTCTTGAAAGCTTGCGAGCAATTTTATCAGAAGAAGGAGCAGTGAACCTTGAGTGCAAAGTAATAGGAGTCCCGCAACCAGTTTTGAAATGGTATAAAGATGGCTCCGAGTTGAAGCCAGGAGACATTCACAGAATAATATCCGGGCAAAACGGAACCTGTTGTCTTGGTACCTACACTTGTGAAGCTAAAAATTGCATGGGAAATGTTAGCAGCTCAGCATCTCTACTTGGATTTGAAGATCGTGTCACTACTTCAGCTGGAATAGTAGATACTCCTTTGCCTTTCGCAGTGTTAGATAATGAGCGTGAATTAGCTCGTAATCTATCCTTATCGACTATTCACGAAGAAAGGACTTCTCAATTACATGATACTCATCAAACTGATCATTCTGTTACTTTGGATGATCGTGGTGAAGTGTCTTTTAGTTTCGATGGCAAGGAAGTATCAGTCAGTTTGTACGAGACACCTGATCTCACTGAAGAAGAAGCTATTCAGATTGTAGAAATGTATGCAGATCAGTTATCAGAACACGTGACAGAACAAAATGTGATTGAATTGCCACCAATGCGATTTGTAAAAGAGACATCAACATCAGGGAATCTGTTAATGGAAGCAGTTGTGATCGATGTATCCCCTGACTATTTCGTTAGTATCGAAGAGGGTGATGATCTTCGCACGGAAGCTGATGTAGAAGACGTATCAATTCTAGATGACCAGGCTAATCATACACAGTCTCTATCATTATCACTACCACTTGATTCGCGAGTTGAAATCAATCTTGTAGAAGAGGATAAGCCACCAGTCAAACCCCCACGAAGGAAATCAAGTAGTGCTGCTTCAAGAAGTGAGCGGAGCGAAAAAAGTGATAAAAAGTTACAGGAATCTGAAAGCTTCCACAGCGCACAAGAACCTGATAATAATGAACTTTCATCTCAGATAATTTCCAAAGCTGATAACAAATTTGTTGAACTTGAAAAAGATGTCTATATTGAAAAGAATGGCTCTTCTAGTCTTGATGCTGGAGACTTGTCGTTTGATTCTGCAGTAAGCAGTGGTGCGATTAAAAAGTTGAATATAAAAAAGAAGAGGTCCTTGGTCGAAAAAGGAAATGCCGAAGAATCTACGAATGAAAAACGAACGAAATTAAGACGAAGCGAATCTATGGAATATGATATGTCTATGAGCATTGAAAAATCTCAAACCGATGATGAATCGGAGAAATCTTTGTTAATGAGTAATAAGGAAGTCCTTTTAAGCATTTCCAGACAACTATTTGAATCAATCATAATTATTCGAGATGCTCTGGTGGATTTTGATTTAGTTCAATCTTTAGAGAAGATGAGTAGTGAAGAGCAGGAGGAGTTTATTTTACAGAAGTTCGTATTTCCCATAAAACATTTATGTAATCAACTCACAGCAATTGAAAGTAAGGCCTTGAAAAGTGCTGAAAAACGAACTTTATCACAAAAGGCGAGAATCGCAATATTGGAAGCGATAAGTGGTCCGATTGAAGAATTACTTCGCGGTATCGAGATAATGAAGCGTAGAGAAAATGAAGATATTCAAAAGACTGACACTGTTATTTTAGAACCTCTGGTTGATCCAGTGGATGAAATACTAACGGGATTGGCTGAAATAGAGTACGAACTATTCGGAAATTCTAGGCCTGAGAAACCGATAGTTCTTGAGCGAATGATGCGCACAGTTTCCTGGCTAGGTTACCACATTGAAGGAGCTGAGGTAACTTCGGTTATGATGAAGCCCATGAAGGAAATTTATAAAATAGTGAATCCCTTCATAAATAAAATTACTATAAACCCTGTGAGTGGTACCTGGGCAGAGAATATTGATGCTGTTCTTATCGAATCTTTATGCAGGCCTCTAGAGGATTTGGCACGCACATCAACTGATATTCTAAATAATGACACTTTTATGAATCCTCAGATAGCAAAACAACTTTTAGAACCATTTGATGAACTACTCACTAGGCTTAACAGTTTAGTGGCAGCTTTAAAAAATAATGACTCTGATCACAGAACTAAATTTGTTTTGTCTCTCAAATCATCTCTATCTCGAGCAGCACAAGAGCTGGCTAGATTAATCGAAGTAAATGTCCCATCGCAAGAATCGATAAGTTTGCCTGAGGTAATTCTAGATCCGTTAATAGATGTTCAGTCGTCAATTAATGCAACTCTGCGTTTTATTGAAGAGCCAAAGACTGAGGAGGAAGTTAAAATTTCTCAAGTACTTCTTTCATCAGAATTAGTTAGGAGTCTTGCAGAGTTAAGGCAAGTAATGTCCACTGTTGCTCAAATTGCTACGACTTTGAAAGAAGAAGAAACAGCCATCGCGTTAACCGAATTACGAGAACCTTTATTTGATTTACAACTTGCACTTTCATCAGAGCATTTTTTTGAAGAATTACCTATTATAAATAGTATGATTTCGCCCTTGAATGCAATGAGGGTCATTTTTTCTACTACACTTGAATATGCTAAAGGATCAGAAATTTCAAATTCGATAATTCCTATTCTAAGAATGTTGGAAGAAATACAGGAACAAATTTCTATGGCCATTGAAGAACTGAAATTAATGAAAGGCAATTCTCCAGAAATATGTTCACAGAAAAAAGAACCTGATCGAAGAAAAGTACTGACAGAAATTTTAGAAACTTTAGATGTAGCAAATGAACTAAGCGCGGTATTTTTCGACTTGTCGTCTGTCTTGGAACAACAAGAACGGAATTTTGGAAAGTCAACTTTAAGTAATTCCACATTTGCTTCGATATTAGAGGAAGTAAGAGAAAGCATAGGTTCAGTGACAGTGGCCCTTGGTAATCTTCCAATCAAAATATCATTAAACGACGATGATATCACCAAAGAGTTGGCTCAACTAAGTGCACCTTTGATAAATCTACAAAAGGTAATAAATAAAGGACACGATGTCTTGGAACAAGAAATATTGAAAGGAATCACAAAACCAATGGGCAAGCTGAGGACTATTGTTGCAAAAATTGCTAAAAGCATCGTCAGACCAGAAAGAGTTATCCTAGTTTTGGAATTACTGGATGACATTGAAGAAAGTCTAAAGATATTGCATAACCAGATATGTAACTCAGAACTTGTAATGGAAACTTTTGATAAGTTAAAGTCTGAATCTCTTCAACTAAGTGAAAATGTAATTATTGAAAGGCCTATCAAGAACGAAAGTTTTAAATTAATTTCAGGAATTGTGTCTTCAGAATTACCTCAGGTATTAAATTTGTCTCTTATGGAAGAAAATGTTAAAATGAAAAAAATTGAGGATTCTAATGATCATTTTAATGATGAATGCTGTTTAAAAAAAATCAGTTTTGAAAAATCAGAAACTGCCGTTAGAACGAAGAATTCAGAAGAATTGAAGATATCATGTGTAAAGGATACTGAAAAAGCTTTGGAGATAGATAAAAAAAATGTCCTTGAATTACAAGAGGCTTATAAAAGAGGTGTTCTTATAAGTAAGGAAAAAGCTGAAATCTCAGAAGCACTGAAAGTAGTACAGCTGCTTGAAAAAGAAGATGTAATAGAATTCGAAGATGCAGAAATAAATGAGGATCCTAAAGAGAATAAGTATTTGCAACAATTAAGTAAAACTGTCTCAATAACTAAAATGGCTGAAGTTACAGGACCTCCAGATGTTGTAAAAACAGGAAAACATCAAGATAGTGAAAAATTCGAAACAGTGGAAAAGATAGAAATAGAAAAAAAGAAAGAATCAGATGTCTATGTACAACAATATTCTAAAGAAAAAAAAGAAGTTAGGATGGGATTTATAAATCAGCCAAAAGTTCTAACAATGGCCCAAATTGTAGAAACAGAAAAACTTGACAAAGCTTTAATACTAGAAAATACAGATGGAAGTGAAAATGTTAAAGGCATTGAAAGAATTAAAATAGCTGAAAGAATTGGTATTATAGAAACTTCTACAGTAATTGGTATTAACAAACATTTATTAGATCTTCAAAAATTGAGTGATAATAATGATGTTGAGATTACTGAGGTTGAAGAAACACATGAACCTATTGATTTAGCTTATATTGAAAAATCGGAAGTTCCAAATGTATACACAATATCAGAAACAAAAGATACTTTACAGATATTAAAAGCAACATCTGAAATGGAAGAAATAAAAAAAGTTAACAATCAGTTGAAAAAACCAAAAGAAGATAGAAAAGTAAAAGCAGCACACGTATCAGAAAAATTAAACGTGATTAAATTAGGAAAAGTTGAAGAAGTCTCACTACTTGAAGAAGTTGCAGATTTAAATAAGGTTAGTGATACTAAAAGTATCGTGAAAAATACTGAAGAATTGAATCAGAACGTTGACACTGCTAAATTGACAAAATTACGTGATGTTTTTCAAATGGCAACAGGGCAAATTGAAAATCTTGAGGATTCAATAGTGGAATTTCTAGAAAAAAATAAAAACATTGAAATCATTCAATCGAATCAGTCAGCGGAATTAATAGTTGAAGTAGATCTGATGAATACAAATGTTGGCTTACCAGAAATCACTTCAATCGAAGAAGATAGTACCTCAGAAAAGCCGATCCATTTCAAATTAGCAGAAGCTTTCGGATTTTCTACAACAGAAACTTCATTAGAAGAATTAAAAGAAGCTACGGATAAAGGGGCTGTAAATTCACACGTCTTGCTAGAACCAATGGAAACATATGTAGTGGCATCTGAAAAACCTCCTGAATTGTTTAAAATGGCACAAACCAATGAGGCGATGTTATTTAAAAAAGTCGCAGAAGAAGCTGATATGACTAATATAATTAAATCGAAAGTTCAAGTATCAGAAGAATGTGTACAGGTAGAAGCAGGAAAGGTCATGAAAAAACCAAAAGTATTGGCTTTTGAAGAAGTAAAAGTTATGCAAGAAGCATTAGAATCTGTGGAACCAAGTTCTGTAAATATCAGTAATATACAAGAGGCATTGAAAATTGCAAAATGTGGAGAATCTATGGAAATAGGTGTAGTAGCAATAGAGACAGAAGGTATGGAAATTAATCAACAAGAATCGCATGAATTCATGGAGACGAAAGATAGTGAATTGGAAGAAGTTGTTGGAGTATTGTCCAAATTGAAGAAAAAAAAATATATTAAGGAAACGAGCTTCGAGAAGAAATCACTAAAAATAGCGAAAGTAAAAAAAGATTCAGCAAAAAAGGTAGAAATCAAAGAAATACAAGGAATAGAAGAAGCTACAAAAATTGTTGAAGTCCAAGAATTAATACTAAAAGCTGGAGAAAAAATGAAAGCTTCAGAAGTAAAAACACCAATAGATAAAGTAGAGAAAGAACAAGAAAGTAAGGGAGAAAAGATCAAGGTTCAGAGAGAGCATCAAAAAATTACTGATATTGTAGAAGAATTTGAACAGAATGCTGTAACAACTCCATCCTCAGCAGTTTCAGAATTAGCTACAGCTATAGAAATTCTTAGAAGAGCTATTATACATGTGCAATCTAATGCCTTAAATTATACTATTCAAATTACAGATCCATTTACTGGGTCTGCTTTACCAGAACTATCATGTGATAAGGAAGGACTTATTGAGAATTTGATGGAAATGTTAAATTCATTAATTAAAATCGGTGAAGCATTATCAATGACACAGGAATATGGTGCACCCAAGATGCTTCTTTTGAATCGATTAATTCAACCAATACAAGATATCAAACAAAATGTAGTAAACTTGGTTATCGAATCGAGTTCTCGTGAATTAGAAGATTCCGCATCTAATAGTCTGAAACAAGTGGCGCAGGCTTTGAAAATTATTGAAAATGAAATTTCTCTCACTCTTAGTGACGTTAATTCCCGACAACAAATTATGAGTGTTTTACATAACGTTCTAAGGGCACTGGAAGTCGTTAGAGAACGCATGAATGATCTTGATGCATCTGAAGAACGAACTCTTGAAACGGACGTTGCAAATATTCTTGTTGGACCAACTAATTACTTTTCACGAATACTTGCTGATCTACTGAAACAATTTGAAGTTTCTCAACAGCCGGCCGAACAGATTCAAAATGCTGTGCTCAACTTACATCAGTTGATAGAGCCTCTATTTGAATTTCACAGTTCTCTTGCTGTTGTCGTTAGTAGTAGTAGTCGTCGAAGTTCAGTGATAGAAACAGCATTATTAGAAGAAAGAAAGAATGTTATTCTTCGTTCAGTCGGAGGATTGAAGACGGCATTAACTTCAATAATAGAAACAATGGAAATAGAACCAAGAGTTAATAGGAAAGACCTTGCAGAGACTCTTCTTGATTCATTGATTACATTAAACGCAGCTATGATCTCTGTGCAGCGACATGTCTGGTAAGTATACAAGTCATGTTCATAAACTTCTTCTACTATTTAAACTCCTTTAACATAATTAATTTTAATGATTTCAGCGAAGCAGAGTTCAATCGAAGAACAAGTTGTGGTAGTACACTTCAAGCACGAATTACTCTTTCACTAGATAAACTGTCTACTACAATAGCTATTCTTCAAGATCAGTTGGATTACCAAACACTTGATTTAGTATTGAAGCCTTTAGAAACTTTACACAAGCAAGTCCAAATTACGCAACATCACCTTAATCAAACTTCAGATCAAACTCTGGATGAAGAAGCAATTGTTGAAGGCTTTCTCTATCCAGCTAATTTTCTTTTATCTGCATTAAATACACTAAAGGAAGGTCATAAAAGTAAAACGTACCTTATAGCTGAACAATCGCTGAAACTTTTGCAATGTTTAGATGATGCTACATCTGAGTTTGAATTGTCCCTATTGACTTTGCATAATGAACTTATTGCTGAAAATGATAGTGAGAAATTGTCAACGATTGAAACACTCAGGGCTGTACTGTTACAATTGAAAAACGTAAGAAATGCTTTAATATCCATCATTAAAGTGAGTGGAAGAGAGATTAATACATTCCAAATTGAAAATTTGTCACCTCATGAAGTGGAAAAACAAAAGGAAGAAAACAAATTTAAAGCTACTTGCTCAGAAGAAGGGGAAATAAAGAAATTTGAAACGAATCATGTCCAGCAACAGCAGAATTTAGAAGATTTTGATGCTAAACAAAGTGTTCTTAATGTACTTACTACTGTTGAAACTATCATTGATGAGACTATTGAAATTTCGAATCGGCAAACTGAATTTTTATCATCACCCGAAGTTCATAAGGCTCAACCCACAACGAAAGTTGAAAATAATCAACTAAATAATTATATAGAGCTAGGAATCATGCTTCAAGCAGAAAATGGTGCAGTAAAGAAATTAATAATAAATGAAGATACAAAGAATGCAGAAGAAACTACATCAAATGAGAAGAACAATGATTCTAAACACTCACTCCATAATTTTGAAGAAAAGCAGTTGCCTTTTGTAAGAAGTGCTGGTCTTGATCGAGAGTTAGCAGAATCGTTTGAAGCAGCTAACAAGGAATTTTTGATATTAGAAAACAATGATTCTTCTTCTAAATATGGTGAAACAATACAAATTGAAGATGCAAATTCTTATGAATCTGTGTCACCTCTAAAATTAGAAAGGAAAGAAAGTGTTATCGCCTTCTGGTCTCCAATTGACGAACCATTAGATGCCTTGAAGAAATCAATAGCCAGAATAATCGATGAACAAACTGATTTTGAAAAAGCTGCACAATTCCATACAATTAAAGATGAAGATGAGTTGCCCTTGCAAAATGTAGTCATTCAACAGCTTGCAGAACTGCAAGCTTCAATTTCAGTGATTCAACAATTATCTTACGCAGAATCAGAACGATCTGAAGAAATTACGTGGCAAGAGGAAAGTCTCCCTGCACTGCAGAATTTAGCTCGATCACTGGAAGAATTAGGAGAGCATTTACCAGTTATTACTAGTGAACCATCGATTCAGAATGAAGAATCGGTTACAGCTAATATTATGGTCGACAGCTCAATTGCCACTACCTTGAGGTTTCTAATTAAACCACTTCAAGAGTTAAGAGAATCTCTTGCTCTTCTTGTGGAAGATCACATGCTCCTTGAACAAGAAATAGAAAGTTCAATAGATGAATTTTTATCTATAAAGCCTGAGGTATCTAAAGCAATCCATGTTAAAGATTCTAAAAAGTTGATGGCAGCTGCTAATACGTGTAAAGTACAAAGTATAGATAAAGAAGAAATTCCAAGAATACGAATTGATGACGAAGTATCAAAAAGAGGAGAGAGCCAAGCGTTAGATGAAGGGGAAAGTAAACAGCAACAAAGTGAAATAGAACGTAATATTAACAAAAATGCTCAAAGTAATGAAAACGGTAAAAATGTCCAAAAAGAAAAAGCACAAAAAGAGTTATTGCAAAAAGACGAAGCTATGTCTTTAAATGATGGAGAAAAAATGGAGAAGAAAAAGCTGATAGAGGAATCTGAACAATTGAATAAAGATAAAGCAAAAATAAATGTGGAAGGTGAAAAGCGGGGCGATAAAAGAAAACAGCTGGAAGTGCAGGAGAGGAATGAAAAAGAGAAAAAAAATCGCTTGAAGAAGGAGAAATTAGAACATTTTGAAGAAGAAGAGAGAAAAGGAAAGGCTAAAGAAGAACAAGAGAGAAAAGAAAAAGAGGAGAGAAATCGATTGGAGAAGCAAGAAGCCGAATGTTTGGAGAATGAAGGAAACGAAAGAAAGGTAAAGGAAAAAGGGAAGAGAGAAGAAGAAGAGGAAAAAGATCGATTAAAAAAAGAGGAAGCAGAACGTTTGGAAAAAGAAGAAAATAAAAGAAAGACAAAAGAAGAACAAGAGAGAAAAGAAAAAGAGAAAATAGATAAATGGCATCAGCAAAAAGCCGAATGTTTGGAGATAGATGAAAATGAAAAGAAGGTGAGAGAAGAACAGGAGAAAAAAGAAAAAGAGAAAAAGGATAAAATAAAAAGGCAAGTAGCAGAACGTTTGGAGAATGAAGAAAACGAAAAGGAGGTAAAGAAAGAACAGGAGAGTAAAGAAAAAGAAGAGAGAGATCGATTGGGGAAGCAAGGAGCAGAAAGTTTAAAAAATGAAGAAAATGTAAGAAAGGCAAAGGAAGAAGAGAAGAGAGAACAAAAAGAGGAAAACGATCGATTAAAAAAAGAGGAAGCAAAACGTTTCGAGAATGAAGAAAATAAAAGAAAAGTAAAGGAAGAACAAGAGAGAAAAGAAAATGAAAAAATAGATAAATTTAAAGAGCAAGAGGGAGAACGTCTGGAGAAAGATGAAAGTGAAAAGGAGGTAAGAGAAGAACAGGAGAGGAAAGAAAAAGAGAATAAGGATAATAAAAAAAAGCAAGAAGCACAACGTTTGGCGAAAGAAGAAAACGAAAAGGAGGCAAAGAAAAAACAGGAGCGGATTGAAAAAGAGGAGAAAGATCGATTGGAAAAGCAAGGAGCAGAAAGTTTGATGAATGAAGAAAATGAAAGAAAGGCAAAGGAAGAAGAGAAGAGAGAACAAAAAGAGGAAAAAGATGTGTTTAAAAAAGAGGCAGCAAAACATTTGGAAAAAGAAGAAAATCCAAAAAAGGCAAAGGAAGAACAAGAGAGAAAAGAAAAGGAGGAAATAGATAAATTGAAAGAGCAAGAAGCAGAATGTCTGGAGAAAGATGGAAGTGAAAAGGAGGTAAGAGAAGAACAGGAGAGGAAAGAAAAAGAGAATAAGGATAATAAAAAAAAGCAAGAAGCACAACGTTTGGAGAAAGAAGAAAACGCAAATGAGGCAAAGAAAGAACAGGAGAGGAAAGAAAAAGAGAAAAATGATAAATTGAAAGAGCAAGAAGCAGTACGTTTGAAGAATAATGAAAATGAAAGAAAGGCAAAGGAAAAAAAGAAGAGAGAAGATGAGGAAAAATATCAAATAAAAAAAGAGGAAGCAGAACGTTTGGATAGTGAAGAAAATGAAAGAAAGTCAAAGGATGAACAGAAGATAAAAAACGAAGAGGAAAATGATCGCTTGAAAAAGGAGGAAGCAGAACATTTTAAGCAGGAACAAAAGGAAAGCGAAGCAAAGAAAGAACAGGAGATGAAAGAAAAAGAGAGAAAAGATCAAATGAAAAAGCAAGAAGCAGTTCGTTTGGAGAAAGAAGAAAATGAAAGGAAGACAAAGAAAGAACAGGGGAGTAAAGAAAAAGAGGAGAGAGATCGATTGGGAAAGCAAGGAGCAGAAAGTTTGAAGAATGAAGAAAATGAAAGAAAGGCAAAAGAAGAACAGAAGAGAGAAGAGGAAGAGGAAAAGGATAAAATAAAAAAGCAAGAAGCAGAACTTTTGGAGAAAAAAGCAAACGAAAAGGAGGCAAAGAAAGAACAGGAGAGGAAAGGAAAAAAGGAAGAAGATCGCTTGAAAAAGGAGGAAGCAGAATGTTTAGAGAAGGATGAAATTAAAAAGAAGGGAAAGAACGAACAGGAGAGAGGTCAATTGGAAAAGCAAGAAGCAGAACGTTTGGAGAATGAAGAAAATGAAAGAAAGGCAAAAGAAGAACGGAAAAGTAAAAACGAAGAGGAAAATGATCGCTTGAAAATGGAGGAAGAAGAACGTTTAGAGCAAGAACAAAAGGAAAGTGAAGCAAAAAAAAAACGGGAGAGGAAAGAAGAAGAGAAAAAAGATCTCTTAAAAAAGGTGGAAGCAGAACGTATAAAGAATGAAGAAAATGAAAGAATGGCTAGGGAAGAACAGAAAAGAAAAGTAGAAGATGAAAAAGATCGCTTGAAAAAGGAGGAAGAAAAACGTTTGGAGAATGAAGAAAATAAAAGAAAGGCAAAGGAAGAACAAGAGAGAAAAGAAAATGAGAAAATGGATAAATTGAAAGAGCAAGAAGGAGAACGTCTGGAGAAAGATGAAAGTGAAAAGGAGGTAAGAGAAGAACAGGAGAGGAAAGGAAAAGAGGAGAGAAATCGATTGGAAAAGCAAGAAGCAGAAAGTTTGGAGAGTAAAGAAAATGAAAGTAACGCAAAGGAAGAAGAGAAGAGAGAAGAAGAAGAGGAAAAAGATCGATTAAAAAAAGAGGAAGAAGAACATCCGGAAAAAGAAGAAAATCAAAGAAACGCGAAGGAAGAACAAGAGAGAAAAGAAAAAGAGAAAATATGTAAATGGAAAGCGCAAGAAGCAGAACGTTCGAAGAATGAAGAAAGTGAAAGAAAGACAAAGAAAGAACAGGATAGAAAAGAAAAAGAGAAAAAAGATCAAACGATAAAGCAAGAAGCAGAGCGTGTGGAAAATAAAGAAACCGAAAAGAAAGCAAAGAAAGAACAGGAGGTGAAAGAAAAAGAGGAAAAAGATCAGATGGCAAAGGAGGGAACGGAACGTTTAAAGAAGGAAGAAAATGAAAGAAAGGCAAAGAAAGAACAGGAGAGGATCGAAAATGAGAAAAAAGAGAAAACAAAAAAGCTAGAAGCAGAGCGTTTGGAGAAAGGAAAAAACGAAAAGAAAGCAAAGAATGAACAGAAGTGTATAGAAAAAAAGGAAAAATATTGTTTGAAAAAGGAGGAAGCAGAACGTTTAGAGAATGTAGAAAATGTAAGAAAGGCAAATGAAGAACAGAAGAGAAAAGAAGAAGAGGAAACAGAACGCTCGAGGAAAGAAAGTGAGGAAAACTTGAGGAAAGAAGGGAATAAAAGAAAGATGAATGCAGAACAAACGAGAAAAGATCAAGGAGAAAATGATCGTTTGAATATAGAAGAAGGTGAATCTTCGGAAAAAGAAACAAATGGAAAAATGATGAAGAAAGATTGGAAGAGAAAAGAAAAAGAGGAAAATGGAGGCTCAAAAAGAAAAGATTCGGAGCATTTAGACGAAGAAGTTCAAAGGAAGCTTATAAAAGATATAGGTGATGCAAAAAGAAAAGAATCTGTGAAGGATCAAGAAAGTGGAAAGCCTAAAGTTGAAGAAAAGCGTCGTATGGAAAAGAAAGAAAAAGATAATCAAGATAAGGAAATTAAAAATTTTGAAAAATCACGAAAAGAAAATAGTACCTGTATGCAAGTAAGCGTACCCGACGTAAGTGAAACTAATGAAAATAATTGTAAGCGTATCAAAACCGAAATTCAAAAAGATAATTCAAGTAAAAAAAGGTCTGATATATTCATGATTAAATTTGAAAAAGATCTACAGGGAATTCGACACAAAATTAGTGTTGACGAATACTTAAATAATGAAGAAGTTGGTCAACAGAAAGAAATAAGATACGAAATAGAAAAAAACATTAGCCTTAAGGACTATTCCGGAAGGAATAGTAAAAGTGAAGTACGACGTAAAGTGGGCCAATCTTATATACTGGAGGAACCAAGGAAACGCGGAGGATCCTATTTGGGTGATTCTTCCTACACGGATACTTTATCTCTAAATATTGGTTATAAAAGTAAAAATAGGATTTTTCACGAGGATTATGGAGGGGATCCAATACGATATCCCAGATATGATATAAGTGTTTCTGATTCTTTATCCAAGACAAGTTCATCAAATTTTCCAGAATATGTGACCATAGTTCCTTCAATAAATAGAGCTACAAAGTTTCCGACTGCCTATTCAATATTAGAAACCATCCAGAGTGATAATAAATTTTATGATAGATCCTATAATAAACTCAGGAGAAATCATGAATCATATCTTAATTCAATTTCACGGCCTAATGATCATCGTTTAGCACATATGTATCCTACTCTTAATTATTCAAAAAGAGTATCAGAGAGTAGAAGTCCAGCTCTAATTCCAGACATCGACACATCAGCCTATTATTTAACAAGCAGAAGAAGTCGTAATCTAGAGGTATGTAAATTATATTCAAGCATGTCAATGTAAACAAATTTTTTTTTTAAATTGACTTTTTCTGTTGCATTTATTATAGGTGAGTTCTGTAGATCATGCAAAGTGTCCCTTTTTCTGCACGAAGTTGACAAGCCGTACAGTGGCAGAAGGTTCGCAAATTAGACTAACATGTACAGTGATTGGACAACCAGATCCTCAAGTACATTGGACAAACAATGGCAAAAAACTACGCCCCGGAATTCGAGAAAGAATGAAATTAGAAAATGGATTGGCCACTTTAGAAATAAGTGGTGCTCTTACAGAAGATTCTGGTTATTATGCTTGTATCGCAAATAATTCTTATGGTCAATCATCTACTGAAGCACTCGTAAGAGTTTATGCTGGCTTCGAAGCGATGCCTTTACTACCTACGTTTACAAGCTCCATGAAAGGTTATTCCTGCTCAGGCATGAACGAATATTCTAAGTTCAGAGTTATAAATAATTCATATTTAAATCTTATTTCACAGATACTTACAGATTCGCCGACCATGAGTTAATTTTAGAGTGTAGAGTTCGAGGACAGCCAATGCCTTCGGTTACGTGGTTGAAAGATGACATTGTTCTACTAGGAGGTCGATACAAGCAGAGTTTTGATGGCGATGGCATTTGCCGCTTGCAAATCACAGAGCCAGATAACTCGGATAGTGGCGAATATACATGTCGAGCTGATAATGATATGCGTACTCATCAAATAAGACATGTCGTGCATTTTGAAGGTAATATTTATAATAAGTAGATTCTTAGAAATACAATTGTTCATTGTCATGTTTATTGGATTTCTTGAGTTGTTGAGTTGAATTCTCTCATTACTGAACTACATAAATGTCTAAAGTTTAATCTTTTTTCAGTATTAAGTTCATCATAGGAACACCTTTGTCTTGACATCAGATAGGGTACGTCCACAACAGATGTTCTTCTAATTAAATTTTATATACTATTTTAATTTCTAATTTCTAAATCTGTAAAACACTTAATCACATTTTCACCTTTATAAACAGCTAATTTCACTCCGTGGAACATTAGTGGTTTTGTTTCCATTTAAAATGTACAGGAAGATGTCTTATTTTTAGTTCCAATAAATTTCACTAATTTTGACTAATTTTTCTATTTCAATAATTTATTGTTTGGTTCAATTTCTTTTGGAAAATAATTTTTTTCCCATCACTGGCATTTCCACTAATAAAATGTTTTGAAAAAATTCTTCTTTACTGTAGAAATTTAAAAATAAGATCCCTTCTCATATATTTCCAATGGAAGAAATACCATCAATGTTCTAAGAAGTGAAATTAGCTGTTTATAGTAGTCGAATTGCCTAAATACTTCTATTGTATTTACAAACACAGTAGTATAACTGAATCTTTCTTTGAAAAGAGAAATGTCAGATATCTGTGTAGTTCACTGATGAGAGCGTTCTGCCTTTGATGAGTAGATATCAAAAGAAATTTGAAACTTACCCACTTAATTACTATAACTCATATTTATGTGTATTTCAAGGCCACAATCATCAATTTGCCAGTGCACAAAATCGAATTTTATTTGACGATAGAAATCGTACATCTTGTAGAGAGATGGATAGACGTCCAAGATTTTCAAGCTACCTCATGGATCACAGTGTACCAGCTGGTGGTACTATGGCATTACAAGTTGAAGTGCGAGGTAATAATTTTGCTAGGGTTTTTGACTTACATTAAAGTCACCTATGAGTCAGAAGAAATTAAATTAACAACCTTTACATAATAGGAAATAATCGTACATCAAAAATATGTTCCTTAACCCTTTGAAGCATACATTTTTCTGACAGCCCAATTTCAACGAAACTTGATACTCAGGGGTTTCGTTAGACGCTGATTTAGAATTCAAAATCAAAATCTCAAAATACAAAATCGCGAACCAAAAACTCAGAAACTGATTTGATTTGCATAAAACTTGATACACGGAGGTTTTTGCGATCGCTGATATAGAATCCGAAATTCAAATTTAATAATTCGAAACAGTGAATCCAAATTGGTGGACTGAAAACTCAACAAGTGATTTGATTCGCATGAAACTTGGTACTCGAGGATTTTCGGTAACAGTAGTGAAATATTGCTGAACCACCGCGCTGCCTTCAATGACAAGTATTATGTTTCTTTCGTTTAAACTAAAGAAACGCTGATTTTAGCGTTAAAAAATAAAATTATTATATTAACGTCAATGCCCTCAAACTCAAAATGTACCGCAAAATCATAATTGGAACAATTTAGATGTTTTTTATGCTCTTCTTATTCACATTATAACGTGGTCAGCGAATGCTTAGTGAACGGTGAGCGAATCCGCTATCCGTTCACTGGACCGGGTCCAATAAGATCCCTACTCACCGATTACTATCAAATTTAGATGGTGTTTGAGAGAAGAAGACACGCACCAGTGTTAATAAACCCTTTACATTAGATTTTGGACCAAACATATCAGATGTGGTAAAATCACCTGTGAATATTTTCACTTGTTTATTCCCTAATTAATTTATTGAATCTCTGGTTTACTAGACAAACCTTTATGCAACACAATTAGGGAAAAAATTTGATCTTGCAACAAAGAAAGAGATGCGTGAATTCCTTGGTATGAATATTATGATGGCAATAAGAAAACTCCCCCCATACAGGGATTGCTGGTCCATAAATACCCAACTGAATGATCCTTTTATCATTTCTTTTATGTCGGTAAACAGATTCGCATCTCTGCTATCAAATCTGCATATCAATGATAATTCTGTTCAAACGCAAAGAGGAAATCCAGACTTCGAAAAACTCCACACGGTCAGACGTCTCATTGAAGTACTTTTTCACCAGAAGTTCTTTGAAATATTATATGCCCAAGGAACCAATAAAATGTTGTCATGAAGTCTGGATAACAGCTGACCAATCTGTGTTCGTTTACGAGTTTCAAGTATATACTGGAATGACTGAAGGGAGCGCTTGAAAACTCCTAGGTGCACGCGTAGTGAAAAATGAAGGTTGCCGCGGCAAAAGCATGTAAGGCCATCAGGACAAATTTTCCAGGATAGAGAAAAAACGATATATATACTCTGCCAATTTGCTAAAATTACTTATTACATTCTCATCATGGATGAGAAGGTATGGGTTTAATGTTAAAAATGACTTTCGAAATTTTCATCAAATCTTTACGTTTTGAGACCCCCTGAGTCAGAAAAAAGGGTTTTTACGAAAGTGTCTGTCTGTCTGTCTGTCCGTCTGTCTGTCTGTCTGTCTGTCTGTCTGTAGGTCGTGTGCGGCATAACTCTCGACAGAATTATCAGATTGAATTGAGCTTTGGTACACTTTATCGGAGCCGAAAAAGTAAGGACAAGTTCGTTAACCAGCCACATCCAATCAAAATTGAGGGGTTGAGCACTACTTTTGTCTTTTTGAAAATAATTTTTTGAAAAATTCAAAAATTTCAATACTGGTTTTAGATAGTGCTCATAAATCTCTAAAAATTATCCTGATAACATTTCTTGATTAAAATAAAATTAGAAATGTTACAGCATATTCAAATTCGAAAAAAGTCAATATCAAAATTCCATTTTCCAGTTAAATTATACGAGATACGAAAAAACGTTATGATACAATATTATTTTCTACATAAAGTCCTACAAATTTGAATTGTAACATTTTTTCATAAGATGCATATTTTTCTTCTTAATTCAAAAAAAAAATATTGAAAATCCAAAATTCAATTTTTTAACAATAATATTCGAAATACGAAAAAAATGTAAGAATACAAAGTTGTTCGTTTCAAAAAGATCTACAAGTTTTGTCTCACACAGTTTATGAAAAAACATATATTTTTCGTTTCAATTCCAAAAAATACGATTAAAATTCAATAATTCCACTTTTTAGACAAAATATGTGAGATACAAAAGAAACGTTTATATGGAAAATAGTTTGCCTAAATGAGGTTTACAAATTCTCATTGGGAAATTTCGGGACAGGATGTATATTTTATGTTTTGATTTTTAATATTAAAAAAATTCGATTTTTTTCACCAAAATATGTGAGATACGAAATAAGCGTTGTTCTGCAAAATCGTTTCCTTAAGGTAGTACGATCACGAAAATTAGACCTCAGACAAAAATAGATAATTTTGCTTTCAAGAATAGCAACATTATTATTGAAGAGCCAATTTGAATGAGAAAAGATTATTTTTCATGAAAAAAATTTGAAACACAAAAAAATAATGTTATTAATAAATTTTATTTTTGCCCAAACTTATTTTCTTATCGCTTCGAGTCAAATTTTTGAAAATGATGCGATTCTAATAAATTATGGTTCATTTTTTTAGAAAAAAGATTCTCTATAACTGGACCGTTTCCTATTTTTGAAATTGAAATAATTATTATCAAATACAGCAATTTGTTTATAAAAATTTTGTTTTGAAAAATTGTTTTTTTATAATTTCAGCCATTAAAGAATTCATTTTCAAAAATCGGAAACGGTCAAGTTGTAGAGAATCTTTTTCCTAAAAAAATGAACGGTGATTTATTATAATCGCATCATTTTTAAAAATTTGGCTCGAAGCGATAAGAAAATAAGTTTGGGCAAAAATGAAATTTATTAATAACATTATTTTTTTGTTTCAAATTTTTTTCATGAAAAATAATCTTTTCTCTTTCAAATTAGCCCTTCAAAAATAATATTGCTATTCTTGAAAGCAAAATTATCTATTTTAGCCTGAGGTCTAATTTTCGTGATAGTACTACCTTAAATAAAGTCTACGATTATTTTTTCTTTTTGAGAGATTTGGAAGAAAATAAATTATTTTAATGATGTAATTTATTAAAAAGTTACTGAAATGTATACAGAAAATCGAGCGCGAGTGTCATGATGAGAATGTGTTCCTTAAGGCCGATAGAGCCTTAAGTAAATTGAATTTCCTGTTTCACTTAAACTGAAAAAGAAATTTAGTGAATTTGAGAAAATGAGTAATTCATATCATCTTTAATATTATAAAATTGGTTTGAGCTTCAGTATTAAATTATAAGAAATAAACTTAAATGTATGCGAAGAGCACAAGACCGAGCGCGAAGCGCGAGGTCCAGAAAGATCGGAGCGCAAAGCGCGACGATCAAATCGCGCGCCCCAGGCGCGTTCAAGCTTGCGAGCGAAGCGAGCTGCGCGCGAAGCGCGTGATGAGAATGTGCCCGCGAAGCGGGCAGATTTTTAAAAAATATTATTATGAATATTCAAAACATAACAGACCTATCTCAGTAATTTTTTATTTATTTCCCAAAATCTCAAGACGATATTTCATTCTCCGTGGAAAATTTAATTACAGAACTGCAATTGTCGATAAATTTCAGTTTTATAATTTAAAATGAAAAAAATTACAGGATTTTTACTAAAATGAAGTCAAGAGGCATTCCTTATTATCTTCTAATACATTTACCAAATTTTGAGCAAAATATTTTATAAACAAAAAAAGTTATCTTACATGGTTGAATTAACATACAATTTTTGTCACGTGACACGTGAATTCTCAGAAAAAGAAAAAAGCTTGAAAGTACATTCGAGATCTGATGGAGTTCTAGAGATCTCAATAAACAAAATTTTGAAAAAGTTAATTTTTTTCGAGATGCGAATGCGCATGAATTGTCGTGCATCTTGCATGGTTATAAATAATCACGAGTTTCAAAAACCCACTTCCGGTTCGAATTTGGATATATCCTTTCACCACAATGTCCGGTAAAATCGTAGAGAATTGCTAAGCCAATAAAAGGGTGTTTTTAAAAGAATTTTTTAAATCTCACTCGGAATATTATTAAGGGACTACACGACTGTGAAATTTTATTTTATTCATAATTTTTTAAATCCAATATTTTAAAAAGTTATCAACGGATTTAGGATCTCTTTTTTTATTGGGAATAGTATATTATGTGCCTAGGCGCATAATAAAGGTTATTACGCGATGAGCGACAATGCTCGCAGGAGATCGAAGCCGAAACAAAGTCGAGATAAAGCCCAGGCGCGATCAGTCCTGCGAGCATTGTCAGGAGTCTCGTAATTTTCCGAATTGTGTGCATTTGCACGTATTCTATTTTATGTGACTTCGATGCGAATACGAGTTTTTATGCGTACACTCGAATCTAATCTAGTATTGTAGTTGTTTGCGGCGCTAGTCATCACACTTGATATTTCGCGACTAGTCCCAGCCATTTTGATTTTATCGATTTTGTGTAGTAGTAGCTTGTTGTAATAGAGCATGCGCGGTTCAAATGTACAAGGCTTTGTCAGTACGGTGCCAACGCTGTACGAAGAAGAAGAAGAAGAAGAAGAATAAGAAGTAGATTAAGCTCCGCTGTATGGTTATAGGCACATGCGCAGTTCAATTTTTACATTAAATTCCTCTGTATCGCAATACACAACATTACGCTACTCTCAACTGTAGCGTAAAAGCGAGTTTACGCGCCGGAGGCACATAAAAGTAATTTCCACAAGTTTACACTGAAGAATTCATCAATGGATCAATTGAAACATGCAATTTATGCTCCAAATCTTCGTTTGTTCCTATTCGACTGATTTTCCGCGTGTTGAATTCTCTATCGCTTTTAACCCTATAACGGCAAGGTACACATAGGTACCACCTACTTTGAAAAATCGTAACTTCCATGAAAATGAACATATCGACATTGTTAAGGTCTCATTTTGAAGGTAAAGGATGCATCTAATCATGGGAAATTTAGCGAACGCGAGGGTTGCACCCATTCAGTTTTACACCCTGTCAAAAAGTGCGAAAATTGGAAAAAAATGAGAAATGGGCATAACTTTGAGGCGAAATTTTTATTAGAGTTGGGATCTTACATGTATGCTTTGGAATCACATAAAGAATTTTGAGCAAAAAGGTCCAGAACGAAAATCACCCCTAACAATAAAAAAGAACATCAAAAACCACTCCTGGCAGTGGTGATGCGCCAGAAAAGAAATGCGCACATAATAAATTTTTAGACAAAATATCCGAATTGAAAACTACCTCTAACAGTAAGGGAATATTAAAAACCACCCCTAGAAGTAGTGAATAGTGATGCACCTGAAAATCAACTCTCATTGGTCATTCAGATCAGGATAAAATAACAGAAAATGAGATGATAACATTTTATGCATTGGAGAGTGAATTTTTCTTCATTGAGAGGTAGTTCATAGAGGTTGATTGATCCTCAAGTTCTTCAGAATCCCACTACGTGTTCTGGAATGACTATTTCTCAATTTATAGCAGAATTAAACGATGGGAAATGAATTAAAAATATTTTCAAGCGATTGGGGTGGTTTTTTCACTTGGGGTTAGCTTTTTGAAAGTAGGAAAATTCTGGAATTTAAGCACATTTATCTCTTTTTAGATGCTATAGCCTGAAGAATCATACTGAATCTTCTGACCAACTTATTATCAACCCTTGTGGTTTCTGAAATTAACTCAGGATTCTGGAAAAGTCGTTGAGCTGTATTTCCATTATTAGACGTCCCAGTTCCAGCTTTTGGAACGTCTACAATCAGGCCCATTTTCTCCTGCAATTCATTTTGTATCCTTTCTTTGGCAGTATCCATTTTTTCTTTTTTCCAATCGATTTTGCCGCCCATTTGCAGAAACTCAACCAATATGCAAAATGGAGGATAGTTTCCATAAAGCGTACGAGTATCTTCGCGTGTAAAGTAGCGAGACCGAAACAGAAGTGTTCGGTTTGCCCTGTTAGCTGATTATGCACATTACATATTCACATTCGTGACCATATACAGGGTGCCTAAAAAATCCCGGGACGATTGGATATTTCCTCAGGTAAAATATTTTTCAAAAAGAGAAGGTCATTCCTGAAGTAAATTTTAACGAGGAATTCAATGGTGACCTTCATTTTGACCTTGAAGTTGACCTTCATGTCTTTGTGAAGGTCAAATTTGCTTTTTACATTCTCATCATGGATGAGAAGGTATTGGTTTTATGTGAAAAATGACTTTCGAAATTTTCATCAAATCTTTACGTTTTGAGACCCCCTGAGTCAGAAAAAAGGGTTTTTACGAAAGTGTCTGTCTGTCTGTCTGTCTGTCTGTAGGTCGTGTGCGGCATAACTCTCGACAGAATTATCAGATTGAATTGAGCTTTGGTACACTTTATCGGAGCCGAAAAAGTAAGGACAAGTTCGTTAACCAGCCACATCCAATCAAAATTGAGGGGTTGAGCACTAATTTTGACTTTTTGAAAATAAATATTTGAAAAAATCAAAAATTTCAATACTGCTTTTAGATAGTGCTCGTAAATCTCTATAAATTATTCTGATAACATTTTTTGATTAAATTAAAATTAGAAATGTTACAGCATATTCAAATTCGAAAAAAGTCAATATCAAAATTCCATTTTCCAGTTAAATTATACGAGATACGAAAAAACGTTATGATACAATATTATTTTCTACATAAAGTCCTACAAATTTGAATTGTAACATTTTTTCATAAGATGCATATTTTTCTTTTTAATTCAAAAAAAAAATATTGAAAATCCAAAATTCAATTTTTTAACAATAATATTCGAAATACGAAAAAAATGTAAGAATACAAAGTTGTTCGTTTCAAAAAGATCTACAAGTTTTGTCTCACACAGTTTATGAAAAAACATATATTTTTCGTTTCAATTCCAAAAAATACGATTAAAATTCAAAAACTTCATTTTTTAGACAAAATATGTGAGATACAAAAAAAACTTTGAGATGAAAAATTGTTTGGCTAAATAAGGTCTACACATTCTTATCGAGAAATTTCTCGACAGGATGTATATTTTAATTTTTTGATTTTTAATATTAAAAAAATTTGATTTTTTTCACCAAAATATGTGAGATACGAAATAAGCGTTGTTCTGCAAAATCGTTTCCTTAAATGAAGTCTACTATTGTTTTTCCTTTTTGAGATATTTGGAAGAAAATAAATTTATCAATAATCATGTAATTTATTAAAAAGTTACAAAAATGCATACAGAAAATCGAGCGCGAAGCGCGAGCGCCATGATGAGAATGTGTTCCTTAAGGCTGATAGAGCCTTAAGTAAATTGAATCTCCTGTTTCACTTAAATTCAAAAAGAAGTAGAGTGACTTTGAGAAAATGTGTAACTCACATCATCTGCAATATTATTATAAAATTGGTTTGAGCTTTAGTATCAAATTATAAGAAATAAACTTAAACGTATGCGAAGAGCACAAGACCGAGCGCGAAGCGCGAGGTCCAGAAAGAACGGAGCGCGAAGCGCGACGATCGAATCGCGCGCCCTAGGCGCGCTCAAACTTGCGAGCGAAGCGCGCGATGAGAATGTGCCCGCAAAGCGAGCAGATTTTTTAAAATGGAAACCCCCTGTTTTCACATCTGCAATCGATAGAGCGGAAAATTCTACGTTCAGATACGTACCCAAGTCATAGGTCAATTGTAACGTTCAAGGCCAATTAGAGGTTATTTGAAATAAAAAAAGTTTTCCAAGAGGTCAGTGCAATTCCTGAAGTATTTTTCAACGGGGAATTCAATGGTGAGCTCTGTGTTGATCTTGGTGATGATCTTCAAGGCTTTTTCAAGGTTTTTTCCAAGGAGTTTACGTTTACGTTTAGCATTACCCAGGAACAACGACGTGGATGTAGTAAATTCTGTTCCCTTTGGGGTGCTTGATTAGCGTGAGTCCCTTTGCCTCTCGAGTTTCGGGGTGCTTGATTAGCGTGAGTCCCCTTGCCTCTCACGCTTCAGTGAAGATGTTCGAACTAAAAACCTTGAGCTTCTTGACAAAAAGCTATGCGATTGTAAAAATGAGTTACAGCATTACGAATCATCTCCCTATCAATCAAAGTAGCCTCTTGCAGAATCCGATTCTGCAATTCGTCTACTAAGCTTTGGGGTTGCGTTGAGTATAATTTGCTCTTTAAATAACCCCAAAGAAAATAGTCGAGAGGCGTCAGATCAGGAGATCTAGCAGGCCATTCGATTTCACCCCTTCTTCCAATCCACCTATGAGGGAACTGAGTATCCAAATATGCTTGAACCTCCCTACCGTAATGATCCGCTGCTCCGTCCTGCTGGAACCAAATATGTTGAAAATCATCGCCTGTAATCTCCCTTATTCTTCGCACAATTTGGTTTCTGAGAAGCTCTTTATATGCACGGGCATTGAGATTACCATCGATGAAGAAAGGGCCTATCAATGTATCATTCAAGATACCGGCCCAAATATTAATCTTTTGTAGATATTGTGTGTGACTCTCCAACATCCAATCAGAATTTGTGTCGGACCAATATCTACAATTTTGCCTGTAAACTTCACCTTTTAAAGTGAAAGTAGCTTCATCTGAAAATACTGTATTGTACTAGAAAAGAGGATCTCTATCAATTCTGTCCATCATAATTTCACAAAATTCAACCCGACGATCAGGATTGTCTTCATTGAGCTCTTGTACCAGATGAACTTTGTAAGGATGGAGATTAATGCTTTTTAAAATATTTCGCACTGTCTAAGGAGCAACGTCACGCTCATCACTAGCTCGACGTAAACTATGGAGTGGGTTTTCAACAAATGCTTGGGCTATGTCTATCTGCATCTCCCCAGATCCTGCAGATTTTGGCCGACCAGTTCTCTGAAGGTCCTTGATAGATCCATGATTCATAAAGCGCCTTACACTTCTTTCAATTGTTGATTTTGAGACAGGATTTAACCCATCTCCATTACGAAAAGTGCGATTAAAAAGCAAACGAACTTAATCATAAGATCGAACTTGATCTCCCCAACCACGCATCATTAATACAGATACCCTCTCTCGTTCAGAAAGTTTAACTTGCGCCATAATAATCTTTTAGCGAAAGATAGTAAGTATGTACTCGTAATACGTAAATTTAGTTTCAATTCGTAATATTCGCATGGAGATAGAAAAACGGTATAGGACTTATGGCATCGCCTTAGGTATTGACTTAGGTATCGAAAAACGGTATAGGACTTTTCGATATAACTCTTTGGGGAGGAACAGAACTCTCACCAGAACTCCTGGAACTTTTAATGAAAAATTTCCTATACATATGATTTTACAATATTCAAAACGCTGTAACCAAGATCAATACAGAGCTCATCAATGAATTTCTCGTTGAAATTTACTTCAGGAATTACACTGACCTCTTGGAAAACTTTGTTAATTTCAAATAACCTTTAACTGACCTGGAACGTTACAATTGACCTATGACTTGGGTACGTACTTGAACGTAGTATTTTTCGCTCTATCGATTGCCGATGTGAAAAAAGGGGGTTTCCATTTAAAAAAGAAAATTTGACCTTCAAAAAGACATGAAGGTCAACTTCAAGGTCAAAATGAAGGTCACCATTGAATTCCCCGTTGAAATTTACTTCAGGAATGACCTTCACTTTTTTGAAAAATATTTTACCTGAGGAAATATAAAAAATCAGGACATTTTGAAGATTTTCAAAAATAAATTAGGACGCTGCGAAATCTTCAAAAAATGAGGACATACATACTTTTTGCTTCATCTGCGAACAAAAAACCGCAAAGAACTCGCTTTGGCAATTTAAATTCATCCATTATTATAACAATCAAGTTAGAAGTAAAGCTCGAAACACAGAAGTACAGGCCCAAAATATAAAGGAATAGTTAATGGAATTAATACCTCGCATTAAAAGCGCATACAGAAAATAAATACTTTAATAGTAAATTTTATACTCAACGCGAGCGTTTTGCAAAAGATGATTGATAAGACAAAACAAATGGCAACACAAATAACGAAGTCGTTAAACAATAAAGAATCGCAGTAAGAATATACAGGAATATAAGACAATACTTTATTAAGTTGATATCTCGCATTGGATAAATTTCATACTCAGTGTTTAGCAGAGAATGATTGACGAAACAAAACAAATGACAGCACAGAACAAACAAAAAAAAACATGAAAAAATCACAGCACAGACCTACAGAAATATGAGTACACAATATAAGTACAAAATATAAGACAAAAGTTAATAGCGTTGATTTCCCACATTAAATTAACTTCACACTCAGCATTTAGCAGATGACAACTTATGAGACAAAACAAATGAGAGCACAAAAAAAGACGTAAAACAAAAAAAAATGAAAGGTAATGAAATATATCACTTTAAGACCATGGACCAACCGGATAACGTGAATAGATTCCTACTTTATCAGCCTATTCATTTTCTGTAACCCCATTTCTGTAAAAAAATGAGATAACAAGTTAGAAATTTGTGAGAGTTAATGAAATACACCAAGCCAAGTCTATGTCTTCATAAATTTTTATGATAATAAAAAAAAAAGTTTTAAAGAAATTTCTAAAAATAATTATGAACATTTGTGACTATGCCAGTAAAGTAGGAATCTAGTCAGTCACCAGGTTGGTCCATAGCCTTAAATAAATATGAGATTTGCGTACAAAATTTCGACTCTATATTATTTATTTTTATTATTAACTAGCATAATATTTAGTTATTAAATTAAAAATTACATCTGTGTAGAGCCTAGGGCGCGCGATTCGATCGTCGCGCTTCGCGCTCCGTTCTTTCTGGACCTCGCGCTTCGCGCTCGGTCTTGTGCTCTTCGCATACGTTTAAGTTTATTTCTTATAATTTGATACTAAAGCTCAAACCAATTTTATAATAATATTGCAGATGATGTGAGTTACACATTTTCTCAAAGTCACTCTACTTCTTTTTGAATTTAAGTGAAACAGGAGATTCAATTTACTTAAGGCTCTATCAGCCTTAAGGAACACATTCTCATCATGGCGCTCGCGCTTCGCGCTCGATTTTCTGTATGCATTTTTGTAACTTTTTAATAAATTACATGATTATTGATAAATTTATTTTCTTCCAAATACCTCAAAAAGGAAAAACAATAGTAGACTTCATTTAAGGAAACGATTTTGCAGAACAACGCTTATTTCGTATCTCACATATTTTGGTGAAAAAAATCAAATTTTTTTAATATTAAAAATCAAAAAATTAAAATATACATCCTGTCGAGAAATTTCTCGATAAGAATGTGTAGACCTTATTTAGCCAAACAATTTTTCATCTCAAAGTTTTTTTTGTATCTCACATATTTTGTCTAAAAAATGAAGTTTTTGAATTTTAATCGTATTTTTTGGAATTGAAACGAAAAATATATGTTTTATCAGAAACTGTGTCAGACAAAACTTGTATATCTTTTTTAAACTAACAACTTTATATTCTTACGTTCTTTTCTTATTTTACATATTATTGTTAAAAAATTGAATTTTGGATTTTCAATAGTTTTTTTTTTAATTAAAAAGAAAAATATGCATCTTATGAAAAAATGTTACAATTCAAATTTGTAGGTCTTTATTTATTCAATAATATTGTATCATAACGTTTTTTCGTATCTCGTATAATTTAACTGGAAAATGGAATTTTGATATTGACTTTTTTCGAATTTGAATATGCTGTAACATTTCTAATTTTGATTTAATCAAAAAACGTTATCAGGATAATTTTTAGAGATTTATGAGCACTATCTAAAACCAGTATTGAAATTTTTGATTTTTTCAAAAAATTATTTTCAAAAACACAAAAGTAGTGCTCAATCCCTCAATTTTGATTGTATGTGGCTGGTTAACGAACTTGTCCTTACTTTTTCGGCTCCGATAAAGTGTACCAAAGCTCAATTCAATCTGATAATTCTATCGAGAGTTATGCCGCACACGACCTACAGACAGACAGACAGACAGACACTTTCGTAAAAACCATTTTTTCTGACTCAGGGGGTCTCAAAACGTAAAGATTTGATGAAAATTTCGAAAGTCATTTTTCACATAAAACCAATACCTTCTCATCCATGATGAGAATGTAAAAATGAGAAATAAGTGGAGTTGTTTATAAAAATCGTTTATAACAATACTAATGTTGTCCGACGGCAATTAAATATGCAAAAATATTATTTTAGAGATAGAAGGAAATGATTCCATCGATAAGAAAAATGCTCTACCAGGGTGTTTGATAATGACGTGATACAATAAACAAGAATTCATTTTTTGGCAATAATCCGGTTCAATTCTCAATTTACTATCCTTTTAGCTTGATACAACGAGTCCAACGATCTTTCAACTTTTCTATGTCTTCCAAATAATACGATCTTTCAGAAATTTAATAAACTTCAATTTAAAAAAAAAAAGTTTTAATCCGTTGAGAAGTACGATAGCTGAAACTTTTTGAACCAAAAATTGCCATTTTTCTTCACTGTGTGACGGGCCGTACAAAGTCGTCTGTATCTTTGACAATTTTCGAAATATCACCACAAACATTTCACAGCATATTTTTGAAACTATAATGTGCACGAAAATGAAAAAAGAATCTTAAAAATTTTACTGTGGTGTAGCCCCTTAATGTAGGTATTGCCCGAATTACAAGTCTAAAGAACCTTATAAGACTTTGTGCAAAATAAATTCGTGCATTAAAGATTATGTATGTTAAATTTCAAACCAATCAAGCATCTAGTGTCAGAGAAATTGTTGACAAAAGTAAAAGAAAATAATTTAGATCTTTAGGTAACTCGTGAGTAAGGCTCGGTAAGATACTCCATACAGTTCCGAATATTTGTCATACAAAAATCGTGATTCGCATTGATTTTAATACAGTTCAGGTTCAGATATGTGCTTACACGCATTACCATCGACTAGGGTGTTTGATATTGATTTAAAATTTCTATAAGATGTCACCACTAATAACAAATGGCTATCATTGTTGACAAGTTCCATATTTCAAACCTCTTCTATCAAAATTTGAGACAAATCCATTGATTAGTTCACAAGTTACAATGTCTAAAAGCAACCAACCTCCGATTTTTTTGCAAAGATGGAAAAAAGAAATTTCGTGTCTTGATGAAACACTACTTTTTGCGTAGAAAAACCTTATCAGAAACCAAAGTGAAGCTAGATAAATATTATTCGGACTCTTCTTCGTCGTATGGAATGGTTAAAAAGTAGTTTACCGAATTTCGTTGTAGTCGTACGAGCACAGAAACCATACCAAGTCCAGGTCGTACAAAAGTGAATGTGCGTGAGATAGCTGGGATCGAATCTATCTCAATTAAACGTGTGATCAATATTTTGCATACACATTTGTGCATGAGAAAGCTCTGTGCAAGATGGGTGCCGCGATTGCTCACAATCAACCAAAAATGCATTCGTGTGACCACTTCGGAGCAAAATTTGGCCTATTTTAACCGCAATCCGAAAGAGTTTTTGCGTCGATTTGTGACGATTGGTGAAACATGGATCTATCACTGAATTCCGGAATCACGTGAAGGGTCAAACAGTGGGTTAAACCTGGTAAAAGTGCACCAAAACTTCTGAAAACGCAACAATCGGCTGGGAAAGTTACGGCTAGTGTTTTTTTGGATTCACATGAAGTTATCATCATCGAATACCTTGAGAAAGGAAGGGTGATTACTAAAGCAAATTATGCTGCATTATTGGAGCAATTGGTTCACGAAATCAGGATAAAACGGTCATATTTGAAGAGGAAAAAAATCCTTTTTCATGATGACGATGCACTATCTCACACATCGAACATTGCACACATATTGCACAAGGCATAGAAAAGTTGAAAGATCGTTGGTTGTATCGAGCTACAAAATAGAGTACATTGAGAAACAAAACCGATTCTCGGCAAAAAAATAAATTCTAATTCATTTTATCACGTCAATATCAAACACCCTAGTATATCGATATTGTACAAGCATAAAGATTGTTTTTCCCAGTATTGTGATTTTCTAAATCAGATTTACATGTATATTCATGTTTATATAAAAATATGATACGTAAATCTTCGCTTGACCTGAATAGTTGGCCAATAATTATCTTAAGCTAATCATCGTGTTTTCTTTAATATTTTTTTCACGAGTGCCGAACCTCTTGCCTTTTTTAAAGGAAATTGAAACCAATTTGAGGATATATTCTCAGCGCGAAATCCCTAATTATAATAGATTTTATGCATTTCACGTTTTTTTTAAAGTGGGAACCAGCATATTGGTATAATTTTTGAGAATTTTAAAATTTCTACTTCATGTTTGGAATCAGCGATGCCCAAAACCTTTTGAGTACATGTTATCAAAACAATAAAAAATGGAGGCATATTTTTTTATTCAATTTAACAAGGTGTGGCTCATGTGCTACATTCATTCCTTCAATTGGGAATATTTTAATGTTAATTATTTTGTCATCTGAATTTTTTGACTTTTAATTATTTTTAATTTGATACATTACTGAACACAATATTTTTAAACAAATTTGTACGTGTTTGCAAGTATTCAATGGTAAATTTTTCTAATTTACTTTTTTTCATATTAAACTTGAGTTTTAAGAATGCCTCTGAGTATAAAAAATATGGAGTCATTCAAATTGTATCCTTAAATGAACATTATATAGGAATGCCAGCGCCTGAAGTAATATGGCTACGCCGTTATGGTGAAAAGAAAGAACATATCTCAAGTTCAAAAGTTCGTATGTTTGCGGAATCTGGCGTTCATACCTTAATTTTACCAGAAGCATCAAAGTCTGAAGCTGGTACTTATGTATGCAGAGCAATGAATGCATATGGACAAATCGATACAAGTGCGAACGTTGAAATCGTAAAACCTAATAAATTTGATACCATTGGAAAACCGGCAATGTTTATATCAAGACCAGTTGATAAAATAATCACTGCAGTTGCTGGAGAAGACGTTGTAGTGTCTTTTAGAGTTTCTGGCGTTCCGAAACCTCGAGGTTTGTTTCGTACTTGAATTTAAATTTACACTGAGAGACTGTCCGTTAAAGTAAATTATAAAAATGAATTATATTTTAGTATATCTTTTCAAAATGAGGCAAACAGGTTTTACGTACATATCCAAAATTAATATAGTGGTTTTCAAGCGGCGAAGTTAATATTTTCGTTTGAATAAATGGAATATATGTTCTACTAACTGTTATAAAACCTACGATAATTGGAAATTCACTATATCAAAATTGCGAAGCGAAACAAAGAATATGTGAATCTGAAAACCTTTATAAGAAAAATCACTCACTCCACCAAAAGGTTTGACCTTGAGAAGTGACGGCTCCGGATTATGAATTTTTGTATCTTTTTCTAACGCGTCCAAAACAAGAGGAAGATACTCGGACGACATTCTGAAACTAATTATACGAAAAACTGAAAAACTGTTGTTGCGCCTCACCAGATTTCTGGCAAGTTTATATTCATAATATGAATTTCTCAAATATGCTTTCCAGGTTATATTGTAATATTCATTGTTCGACTTATTAGAGTTATTTTTAGAAATCTTAGTAATCATAATATCATTTTTCCGTACTCTAAAGTTTTCGAATTTGGTATTTGTTATTAAATATTTGGTATTTAAAATACTAATTTTTCTTCTACATGTTTTAGAGATTTTTATGACTATATTAAATTTCGATGCCATAATATGAATAAGTGTAATAAAACCTCGGCTTTCCCCATTTCAAAACAATATTATACTAAACTTTCATTCAATTTTGTCATTTACTCTAACGAAAAATCTCTCAGTATGGTATTAAAATTGAAAAACAAAAAATAATATCACAATTCATGTTTTTTTAATAGTAACATGGATGAAGGGAATTAGAGATATTACAGATGGACCTCGATCTCATAAAAATACGATAGACGATTATGTTCGTATCATATTGAGCAAGATTATTCCTTCAGATGAAGGGACTTACTGTATTTTAGCGAAGAATCGATATGGTTGTGACAGAGCGTTTTTTACAATAAAGGTATATAAAAGTATCAATATTTACTTTTTATAACTTTATATAACTGTTTAATTGTAATTCTGTCTCTAATTTATATTCATTTGAAAGGTGAAACAAAGAGCCCGGTCACTGACACCTACAATTCTAACCGATGCCGGAAATCGTTTGGAGGACATTCAGAATGAAGAAATGAGATCGCATCTGAAAGGTATGGCACATTATTTGAAGAGCAATGTTTTTTCTATGTTATGTTGTCTCATATGTTTTCTGGAAAATATTTAAAATTTTAAGAAAAATTATTGTCGCCTTCATGTAAAGAAAAAGTTATAAGTTATTTGAGGTGTGAATTATTCAGCACAGTGTGGTGTATGAATACTATTAGCAAAGAGTGTTATGTGTAAGCAAAACTAAGAAAGTAGAAGACAAGAGAGATTGGTCAAGCCAATAACAAAAAAAAAATCTTCGCGTAGCCCCACCTTCATTCTAGATTTGAAGGACCCCTTAGGAAACTCACTTGGTTATTTTAGTCCGCCCCCGCTTACTCTCCCCTTTACACCACCTGTATTCTTGAACTAAAATTCAGTTCGAGTCGAAACGCGCGGTGCCTATTTTTCCGCGAGTATTAAAATATATGATTGCGGGAGGTCCAATTTCATGCGCCAGTTTAGTCACACCATGATGTTTCGCGTTCCGTTGACTCTATTCAAGTGCAATTTAAACTGTTTTGTACTTTCAAAGCTAAATAATTTTACACAAAAATAAATTGGAGGTCAAATATGACCTCTAAAGTAAATGATCAAGACCTTGAACATATTTGTGAAACAAAAAGAAATTTAGTTAAACGACTTAGGCTTTCATGGTTCAATAGAAATTGTTCAAGCGATGAATTAATAAATTATCAAGGTATTTAATTGATTTAATGTATATTTGATTATGCAGTGGATGTATTATTGCATATGTAGAAAGATTTAAAAATTATTTTACTATAACCTACTTAACACATCATGAAGTTTTTATTTATAACCCAAATGAGTGCAGATTTATATAGAGGGTTCATGAATAATTTATTGTGAAGAAAGAGTCTCTTCATCAATAAAATACTTTTTGAAGATTCTTTCTTGATTTTTTGTTATAATTTTAGAGCATCATATCTAAAGGAAAGATTCAAAATCACCTTCAGTGACTATCAATAATAGAACATAATTCAGATTGATAAATATGATTACAATATTTCAGATGCACCAGGACCAATTAGTACCGAACCGATTGTTGTAGATGGAGGAAGGAATTGGTTATCTTTGAGTTGGGGTAAAGCAGAACAAAGGGGTCCAGCACCTGTTGTTGCATATAAAGTCGATGCTTGGTTACTTGGTGAAGAAGGTGGTGCAAGATGGGTAGAGGTAAAAAAAGAGATATTAATTAATTGCCAAGATTTATTACTTGAAGTAAAAAATTGTGACAGTTAAATAAATATTTATGCTTTTTGAATCTAGCTTGGAATAAGTCCAATAAATTCATTCGATGCCTTTAACCTTCGACCTGGAGGAGAGTATAAGTTTCGCATAACACCTCGAAATCGATACGGTTGGGGTGAATCGGTAACAAGCATAGACTCTTTCACAGTTAGTGATATTGTCGAGATACCAGAATTTTTGAAAAGTCTTCCTGGCCAATTGAAAGCTCTTGAAGGGTCTGCTGTGAAATTGGAATGTGAGGTAAATAAAATGTTTAAAGATCAAGGTGGTCCAGTGATACAGAAGGTTTTAGACATGTTAGGCTATCCTTTAGAAGTCAAAGGATTCGTATAAATTATTACTGATTGTTTACTATATTTATATAATGCAATTAGGTCCGAGGAGACTCAAAAATTGATGTCCGGTGGTACCGAGAAAATAATAGAATCGATCCCCATGACGATCCAAAATGCACTCTTTACTACAATGGTTTTAAATGCTCTCTGATCATAAGCAATATCCAAGAGACTGATTCTGGAAGGTATATTTGTGAAGCTACGAATAAAGCTGGCAAAGTTTCTACCTTTGCTAGAGTTTTGGTGGTAAATGACCCAAAAATTTTGAAAGCTGATGAAAAGTTAAGAAAAAGGTAAATATATATGTATGATTTTTTGAAATGTATACAGAAAAGAATGCTCTCGATTGCTGGCCAAATACCATGTTATGTCGTTATGTAATGCATACAATTCAACGACTAAGAGATCCAGTTATAATCTATTCTCTTTAAACTCAAGCACTAAGTTATTTTATAATTTATGTACATATTTACATAATTTCATTGTTTTCTTTACATTTTTTTATCAATCATAATAGTAACTGCATTCTTCTGTTGACTTTAATAACTTTTCAAAGGTACTTTGATGGCAAGAGTATAGAAGGTCCACCACAATTTACGATGCGATTACGAGACAGGCGAGTGCAGGCAACATATCCAGTTAGATTAAGTTGCCAAGTCTTAGGACATCCAGAAGCTGAAGTTATATGGTTTAAAAATGGCAAGGAAGTCTGTCAAGATGGTAAGGGCCAGAATTCAACGATATAGTTATTTATGTTCAAATATTTGAATTTGTTTAAGTTACGATATTGTATTGTTCTTTTTGAAATCATTACAACATACTATTAACCCAGGGAAAAAATTTATGTATGGAAAGAGTGAATTTCTAGTTTTATTATTTTTTTTTAATATTCTGTATATTCAATTCAACAAACCTTTTCCTTGGCTTTGACTTTTTAAAGGGGGTTTCTACCTTGTTGGGTCAAAAAGGTATACCATTTTCTCGAATTTTTCGGGAGAAAAGTTAAAAAGATAAACACTTGAAATTTTGTCTAGGTATTAAAGTAATTGTGTTAATGTATGAACTAATTTTTTCACGGGCTACATTCGAGGGGGGGGGGGGGGTCGATAAATGGCGACGCGTCCGAGAGGAATTGTGCCATTTACAGAACTTCTCCTGCCAATAGAGATGATCTGAAACACACAAATAGAACAGATTCTTACTCTGCATATTATTACGCATGTCCTGTACCAGAATCATTCAAAAATCTTCAAAAATGAATGAGTTGTGAGTTACTAAAGTTTAAGTACCGATTTTTGCACTTTTTTCTTCACATTATTGTTTATAAAAAAAAAAATTTCCAACATTGTTTGTTGATTCTAGTACCAGACATTTTCACACTTCTGAAACATGCATGTGCAAAATTTCATCGCGATTACTCATATATCGTGTCCTGGAGGAGTTCCGTAAATTTGGAAAACGTGGTTTCGTGAAAAACGTTTTGAAAGTATTTGTGTCTCAGTGAGCGAAACCTAGATAGCGTGATCAAAATCAGAAGGTTAAAATCGTTTGTTTTCAATGAGAAAATGTACTGAAAATATTTTGGGGTCGCTGATCCCGAATTTGAAAATGGATTTTCCAAAAAACAAAATTGCGGCTACAAAATGGCAGACATTTTTTGAAAGCGGGAATCAGTTTCCCCGCTGAGCCGAGTTCTCCGGGATTCCACAGCACTCTCTTCGGCGACCGATAACTTCTCTAATTCTACAGATTGCGACTCAAATATTTTTGAGAGAATTCTTGGAACGTATATCTGTCCGATAAAGCAAAAAAGAAAAAATCAATTTTTTTGAATCAACAAGGTAGAAACCTCCCTTAATATTTCAAGTATATGTAAGGATAATGTTTAGAATATTAATACATAATAAAAAAACCTTCAGGATTTCATGTATTTTGTAACGATGAGTCCCATTTCCATACCTTGGAAATTTCATGTTCAACGCTCGAAGATTCTGGTTGTTACATGGCAACTGCCAGAAATTTCAATGGATCTGTATCTTGTCGTTGTATTCTCGTAGTTGACAAAGGAATTAGAGCTTATATTGCTCCTGAATTCTTGTGTGGCTTGAATGCAGCTTATACAGTGAAATTGGGTGGAGAACTTAGAATGTATGCACAAATAGAAGCATATCCGAGTGTTGGCGTTGTCTGGTAAGCTTCGAATAAAATATAAAACAGTTTTTATCAACCACATGACATTTTTACAAAGTATTGGGTTGTCCCAGAAGTAATTGCCGATTTCACATAAAGATGTCTTTAACCATCTTTTTAAATGACTTCTGTTAATGTCATGATTTTCTCCTTCTGGAATTTATTATTTATTATTTATTAGTTTGGCATCAACTTTAAGATGGAGTGTAAAAACGAGCATTTTCGTCATATTTTGTTTCTTTATTTCCGTAAAGTAAAGAACGCAGCACAGGCTGCTAAAAAATTACGTGATGTGTATGGTGAGGAAGCCTTAAAAGATAGACAGTGTTGAAATTGCTTTGATAAATTCTGTTCTGGGGATTTTTCACTCAAAGATCAGTAACGTTCAGGTCGGCCAAATGAAGTTGATGATGGCCAAATCAAAGCCATAATCGAATCGGATCGGCATGTAATTGTGCGAGAGGTTGAAGAAATTTTAAAATTATCAAAATCAGCAATCGACCGTCATATATAACGTCTTGGACTCCTTAAAAAACTTGATATTTCGATTCCACGTGAATTGAAAGAAATTCATTTAAGAAACGCATCAACGCTTCTGATTTGCATCTTAAACGCAATGAATTCGATCCTTTTTTTAAACGAATTATCACTGGTGATGAAAAATTGATTGTTTACAATAACGTCGTTCGAAAATGATCATGGTCCAAGCGTGATGAACCACCACAAACTGAACTTGGTTCAGTTTTTTGCCGATAAAGACCAGAAGTTCTATGAGCGTGAAATCATGAAGTTACCAGAAAGATGGCAAAAGGTCATTGAACAAAAGGGAAAATATATCATTGATTAAAGTTCATTCCTTGTATTTAAAAAAATGTGTTTAATTTGTATGAATAAATCGGCAATTACTTCTGGGACAACCCAACATTAATTACTTAAGAATTAGTTAACTGACTCTGTGCCTGTCTATCTTCTTAAAATTAATTTCAATGATAATTTCACTTTGATCCACGATTCGAACTATAAACTCTTCTATTCCATGACAAATAAGCTTTTAATTATGCTAACCCAGACCCAGTTATGTTTTTTCTTGAAATTCATTTTAAGAAATTAAACTGGCATAGATTTAAAAAATATGTATCGTCTAGCAGTGTTTTATAATTAATAAAACATTGAACTGAACGTTAAATGCTGTATTGAAACAAAACATATTTCATTAATTAAATCATAAACCTTCTCATTCTAAAAAATACAATTATTGTATTCACGAATAGTGATAAGATATTTTATTAGAATTTTTGTAAAAGTTCAAGAAATGACATGTATCCATACAGGATTTAAATGATAATATATTCTGATATACAATAATAGTCTTCAAGTGAAAAGGAAATTTAAATATTCATACTAGCAATTAAAATGTGCTAATTTTGATTTTGCAATGTATATTTTCTCTAGAAGGATAAGTGAGTAGTTAATCAATAATCTATGAAGTTGAACATAATTAGGCATCGAGATGGAATTCGTCTTCGACCCAGCAGAAGAGCTATAATGACCTTGAATCATGACGGGACTGTCGAATTGTCATTGGCAAATGTCACCAGCAGAGATGCTGGAATTTACAGCTGCACTGCTACGAATGAAGTTGGAAGAGCAAAAACATCAACAAGGGTTGCTATTTTGGATGCTGATGAGCATGGTTCTCCCGAAGCATCATCACCTCATGTCATTATAGACCCCCTGACGGATCCAGGAGTTCCGTAAGTATTATGATACTCATAGATAATAATAATAAACTATATTTAATACCATCTTATACATTGCTCGATGTTAATTTATCATTATTTTCTTTAAAATGTCCAAATAAATTCATATAAATATTCAAAAATAACAGCAGTATTTTAGAAAAATTTAAAGTTCATAAAATTCAAGTGACTGAAAAATATTAATCTTCCAGACTTAATTAAGAGTTGAAACTTTTTCGTTCTTCAGATATTCACAGAAACCCCTTTTCGTTACAAAACCACTTTCAACTGAGGCTGTGGAAGGAGATACAGTCATCATAATGTGCGAGGTCGTCGGTGACCCTAAACCCGAGGTCATGTGGCTTCGTGATTTCCTAAAGGTGAGTTCATGGAAGAGGGTGAGTTGAAGATCTTCTCAAAGAAAGTTTGTTTTCACGGGCCATCGTTCACTCAACTGTCATTGTTCCTGATGTAGCAGAGGTTTAAGCTAGGGAAGATTACGCAATTTTGGATGACGTGTCGCTAGTACTGCTTTATGTGGGTCAAGGTGCCGCAAAAAGAAATGATATTCATTATGCCCGTATTCGGTGATGCATTATGTACGATGGATAATCGACGTCGTTGATGTGTGCCGCCTCAGACGTGCCTGTTATTATTCGTTTTGATGCTTTTTCTTTCTGTTGCAAATTTGAAATTCACATCCAAGCGCCATGCCGCAAGAAGAAAACTTTTTCGCAATTTACAACTCAATTTGTACTCCTTTTAGTTTCAAATTATTTTTGGAATGCTTTACAAAGAAATATTTCCATAAGCTTACTGCTGGATTTTACTTTAAAAAAAAGATTAAAACTTAAATATGTCAATTAGCATTTGAAATTCAGATACACTACAAAGAAAAACAAAATTTTATATAACCCTCTTTAGATTTTTAATTTTCGGCTGTAGAATAACTCTTGTCAAGTAAGAAAACATATGAGTCATCTTTCACATTTCATTTTATGTCAAGTATGAAAGATATGTAAAAATGACGTGATTTCGATTCATATATCAGCGACAGTTGAAGTTAATGGAGAGAATTCTATAGAGTAGACGAATTTTAATTAAACATTCTATTCTTAAATATTATAGATTGTCGTTTATAAATTTAAAATCAAATTAATAAAATGCATTTTAAGAACATTTAAAATAACAAGTTAGTTATTGCATTAGAAAATTACTGAATTTGAGAAATTATACGATATGAATATTTTTTGTAGAGAAGATTTTTAAAAATTCTGAAATTAAAATATTTTTGACTTTTGAAATTTATAGAGGTATATGATACAATAATCTTTGCATTATTAGAAAGAGTGATAAAAATTTCTAACGGTTCAAAAAATAAAATTATTGAAATTCAGTTAAAGATTACTAGGTAATTTATCTTACTACAGCTGAAATTTTTAGTGTTGAAACCTCAATTTTTCTGCAATTATTCTTTATTATAATATTTTAAAAGTAATTATCATACATAAGAACATAAAACACTTGACCTTTGGCTTTTTTTTAAAGGTTTTAGACACCTGAAAGATTGTATTTTATCACAATGAAAGTTGATTTCAAACGATACAATAAGGCGTATCAATTTATGTCTTAGACAAAGAGTAGAATTTTATGTATAGCAAAAATTTTAATTAAAAATAATAATTATATATTCCCGAATAATATTATTGTTTTCCGTTTAAAAAAAGCGTCTAGATATAGAGTTAAAACTTAATATTTTTGAGGTCTTTGAAATATGTTTTTCCTACATTACTGAGAAAAAAACATTTAATTATCTGGCCTTTACACTCTTTACTTTTGTATTTAGACACTTGGATATTAGACGTTACGTATGTCTTTGCGTAAGAAAATGAACTCTTGAAATCACAGATTTATTTCAGAATGTCTTTTTTGCGTCAATAACTCCTATGATATAAATGGGGGACATTTTTAACTTATACGATAGTTTAATATACTTAAAATCTAAATATTCATGAAGAATTTAGAATAAGATTTTACCCTGTTATAACAGCATTTTTCATTCAAATAGTTACTGAATATTTGATAATTTGAAAAAACCCCATGAAATATTCTAATAATTTTTGAAAGTCAAAAATTTCAAACTTTCTTAACTTTTTCACATTTAAATTATTTTTGGCATTTCGAATTTGACTATTCATAGTGTTTAAGGTTTTTTGGAGTACTAGTTTCAAATCTGAAATTGAAACGTTTAAAATCCAAAATGGTGAATCTGATTAGTATCAATTTTTATTCCAATCATACAACTTTTACAATTTTGGTCCGGAACATTAAGTATTCATCATTTTGACCTTTTTGAATTTAATTTTGGGTTTGTTATCAACGATCTCAAAGACCCCAAAGTATTAATTTTCATACAAACAAATACTAAGAAGGTAAAATTGTTTATTTTTTTATTATTTTTGCAAAAGGTTCAGTCACAAGTAGAGGCCTCTTTTAGTGTAATTTTTTTATTTTTATTGAAAACTGAAAAAAGTCATGCGACCATGATAAAGTAATTGGTAATTTATTTAAAAAGCTGAAAATAAGTTATTAGTTACTTTATCATGATTGTATCATTTTTCAGCTTTAGTTTCTGAAAAAGTCGACACTGAGGAGTGGCCATCTGTACTCGACACATCTGCATTTTCTCTCTTCTTATTTTTTATTCATCTTGAAAAAATGAACCCATGCAAAAAGAAAATTATTATTAATTTAATAATGCGGGTTAATTAAACATCATATAAAATAACAAATATGTCACGAAACGAAAAAAAGGAATGTTTTGAAAGTCATCGTTAAAGGAAGAAAGTTCGTAAAGCAGTGAATTTTCATTGTGAAAATTTCCTATACATGCAAAGAGGAGATGAACCTGCATGAAAATGAAAAAGTGTGTTGGATGATCTACTCGCGTAATCCCGATTACCTGTCGTCCATGTTGCGTGAAACCAACACGAAGAGATGATGGTTGAAGCTGTTGAAGCAATAAAGAACGCCAAACCAATGGATCCCCACTCGACTGATCCTGAAGTTAAGAGTTCGGTTAAACTGAAGTATAGACGTCGCGTCGCGTCGCGTGCCGCGAACGGGAAGGTGAGTACGAGTGCCTTTGAACGCGTTGGCGTTGACGATGTTGTCGCGATCGATCTATTGATCGACTCAGTGCATGTGCGATCTACCCACGTAAGATTTTAAAAACCATTGAACATATCACCTTATTAAATTAGCCATGTGATACCTTTATACCAAAACAATCAGGGAGTTTTCATTTATCTCTGATGGCGTTCTTGTATGAGTTCAGCACAATTTTATCGATTTTCGTTACCTGAGGATTTCTGCAGATTTTACTTCTCATTAAAGTGCAACACAGTTCGTTCCGTTTTTTTTTCGTTTTAAATTTTAAAGGATGTGATTTTTCCGATTTTTCAATGGAAAATTGAAATTATCACTGCGACATAAGTGACAATTATTTATAAATACTATTTATTTGCACAGTAATATCTTAAATATTGATTTAAAACATTGAAAAATCCATTTTTAAAGGTTTTGAAAAGACTCTGATAATTCATTGGCTGTTAGTCTGGGTTAATTAATTCATTAGGACTTATCTTCGGAGCAGTGTACGATAAGGGGCACAAATAGTTGTACGTATTTAGCAGCTTTTAGTTTTTGCAGTCGAGACGCGTACGACGTTGCTTGAGAAAACCTCCGAGCAGTCGTTTTTGTGAATAAATGGTGACATTAGCGGAGAAACCTCCCATGAATCTATGAGATCGGCTCTGTAGATGGGGCTCATCCAGTGACTCACACCGTGCGGAACTCATTAATCATTCGATTGAATCATTTTCTCGCAATCCCCCTTTTATCGATTGAGCCCTGTTCTCCTCAATTCTTGCTGAGGAGGAAGGGACTGGTTCACTAGGAAAAACAGAGTTCGCAAAAACAAACCGTGTCGGAGTAGCACTGTAGCACCGGGTCGGCCAAAAACCGATACGATTAACTTTCGCTCCTTATATGGGTGAGAGCACACGTCCAGGGTATCTTTCTTGGGCGTCCTGAAAGCTTACAACGCTATTCATGGAATAGTCACATTGACAAATATGGGCTATTATCCATTATTTCTCAAGTGACCACACTAGACAAATTTAATTACTCAAATTCGATTCAAATTAGGCTAATTGTAGTTCTATTTGACACAAGTTTACGCACCAAATTTTAGGTCAATAGAACAATTAGTTGACGCATGCGCATAACTCAAAATTTCGATGATAACCAATTTCAATGCTTTTAATATCAAGCACAAAACGAAAAACGAGAAACGAAAAATGGCATCATCCTAATCATATCATTTTACTTTCTATCCACAAATATTTTTATCTTCTACGATCTTTAAGTTTCCAAATCTTCAAAAAATTGTAAATTCAGGTATTTTGACAGAAATATTAGAATCCAAAAAGTAAAAAAATTAGGGTACATAAAAATTAAAGAAATAAAATCTTGAAATAAAAAACATCTTTAAATCCCATTTTTGCAAATATCTGTCTTGAAATTTTAACATATTAAAATTTTCAATTTACTTATTTTTCTACTCATTTTCAGTAACCTAAATTTACAGAGTTTACTTACTCCAACGACTTTTTAACGAAAATGAGAATCAATAATTAATTATCGCTAGATTAATCAATCCAAAGCAGCTGAGCGGTTCTCCGTATTTTAAAAATAATTTTTCTTCTTCCTGAACAATTCAGAATAGAAAAAGAACTTGTTTAATAACTGCTATATGCTTGTCCCACTTTATGTAAGTTATAATGGAACGACCAGTGAAAATAATAAACACTTGTCATTATTTGTAATGTATTTACTCTGTAATGTAATTACTCTCGTTATGATGAAATTGTATTGTTATTGAAGCTTTAAAAATTAAAATATGACAACGCACCTTTTATTACTATAAATTTCAGAGAAATTTACATTATATCAGAAATAAACTGTAAAAAAAGTTTTAACTGAATCCAAAGAATTGTCAAACATTAATATGTAACAAAAACTAGATCATTGGTTTTTTGCTTTTCCCTTTCTGCTATGTATTTTCTTTTTCTGCATATATTTATTTTGATGAATTTTTTTAACCGCAGTTATTTTATTTTATTATTTTATTGATTTTTGATTATTTTTATGGTAATTTCTGTTGCCAACAGATTATATAGATTCGTCTGGTAAGATAAATTTAAAGAAAATATATTCTAATAGAATGCACAGATAAATTGAATTAATGAATACCCTTTCTGCATCGCTGATCAGCATTCAAATGCCATGATTAAGGAAGAAATTATCTTATTAGTTTGATTTTATTATTGCAACCTTGCGTCACTACTGCATTACTTAGTTGTTCACCTACAGGTACATAAGTAACTCAGTAAATTATCTTACTAGTCGATGAATAAATACATTTTACCAATCTCTTGACAGTTATTAACTGAACGGTCATTATTTTTCTGCAGCCAGATTACTATAGAGACGCATCACATTTTCGACATATTGGAGCAGGGCCTCAGTATCGTCTGGAGATTCCTTTCGCGAAGCTGGACTTCACTGGGACCTATTCTGTAATCGCCAAAAACTGTCATGGAGAAGCGAAGGCCATAATTTCTTTACAAATCTACGCTAAAGGTAATAACTATCAATATGTTAAGTACTTGTTTTAGATTGTAATAAGCAGCTTAATTTATATTTTTTAGTAAAATAAGTATCTGGATAAATGCTGGCATTTAGATTCATGATTTCAGCACCGCTAAATTTTTTATTTTTAGTTATTCAATTTATTGTAAAACCTCCAAATGTTCCAGTTTACAAATTTTCTCAATTAAAGATTAAAGAATCAACATAATAAACTATAAAATACATAAAAAGAAAGGTTGCTATATTATTGAGGTCGTCTTTTGTTCTTGACGAAATTTTAGATTATATTAGACTTATATTAATATTGTTAATTAACTTAGAATACATGCAATTGCAAGTTTAGAATTATTGTGAATGAAATGTCTTCTGATATTCACGCTGGAAGTTTCTCGAACTCGAAAATTCCCTCGATATTTCTTTTTGCGGAAGCTCGAAAAACACAATGCTCAGCGCGTATTGATTAACATTAAAATATTAATAAACAAATTACTTTTTTTGTTACAAGTCAAGTGTTGTGAGCATCGCTAGCATATTTTACGCAAGTATATCAAATTTGAGCTCATTTCGTCGATAAACAACGAAGTGTTGACGAGTTAAGCACGAAAAAAGTATTAAATTCGATCCAATTTGTAAACCAGTTTTTATTTTTTATTTCGTAAATGACAAGTCCAATCGAAAAATTTGTTCAACATAATTTGTGCGATTTTAAATGTTCTATATGCTCATATTTTTTTCCCTTCATCTTCCGACTTTTTCTCCAGGACAATTTTTTTCCGGCACCTTACCTTGCGAAAAGATAAACGGAAGATGCCTCGCCGTTCCTAAATGGTTATTGCACGGAGGCCCTCAATTGCAGAATTAAACGTGATAATAGGAAGATATCCTATTCTTACGTTTAATTCTGCAATTGTTCTATAAATATTTTCTATGGCTGTGTGAAAATTTATCACGATTTGCTTCATAACTCAAAATTTCTATAATTTATAGGAGTTTTTCCAAAAAAATTTTCTCAGTGTATTACGTCACTCCTGCTGCCCTGAAACAAAATGTGAAGAAAATAACCAACTTTTTTATTTTTTTGAGCAAATGGCGTTACACGAGAAAAAAAGGCAAATGCATTAAAGGTTTTTTATTGCAAAAAGCTCCACAAAAATTATTTCCAGGGCCTTTCTGCTATCTTTTCATTACATATTTCTAAAAATAAAAAATCAATCTAACGAAAGAAATGTTTTATATCAATAATTTTTTCAAGGAAACAATTCTGTTCCTCAAAATATTTTTGCGTTTTGTATATATCAGTACAAACATAAATTTTATTATTTCCAAAACATTTTTTACAATTAAAATTATAACTACAAGTATTATCAAAAAATGATTCAGATAATATTTTGTAGTTCCTTTTAAAGCAAATAATTTTATTTCTTTTTTTTCTGTAAATTGCATAGTTTAGCTTAAAAATAGGATTTTAAGTTTTCAAATGTATTTTGTAATTATTAAAACATCTATAAGTGTGAGGTGTTGTTTAATCTAAGAAAAACCTATTTGGATGAGTATATATTGGGTCATTAAGTATGAAGTTGGAAGTTTCTTATGTATGAATTTTGACATTTAATATCTTTTTGACATTTGCTTTTGCTTTGTATATTGTGAAGCTACACTATTATTTTTTGACTACGCTTTGAAATTTACAATTATTTTTAGAATAGAATTTTGTGTAAAATATTCTGTGAAACCTGTGATATGTCGAAAATTCGTGCAATTTTCGAATATGAGTTTTGTTGTGGAATCAACGCATCAGACACAGCTTTTAAAATTAATAATGTGTTTGGTGAAGGTTCAACTAACCATAGCACAGTGTAGTTTTGGTTTGACAAATTTTGTTCTAGGGATTTCAGTCTTGAAAATGAACCACGAGGAAGACCCCAACCCAAAGTAAATAATGATGAACTGAAAGCTATTGTAGAGAGTGACACATGTCAAACTACTCGTGAGTTAGCATCGAAATTTGGTCTTTCTATCCCAACCATATACAAAGAAAAATATTCAATTCCCAACAGGCTATCGAAAATGCCTTTCGCGCTTTCATCAGTTCTCGCTCGCCAGGGTTCTGTGCAAAGGGCATAAATGAATTACCATTGAAATGTCAAAAGTATATCGATGCCTTAGGAGCATACTTTGAATAATTGAAATGTTATTTTATTCGAAGAACAATAATCAAACTTTTGAATCCGAACTTCCAACTTCATACTTAATTACCCAATACTTGACTTCGAAAGTATTCCCTATAGTCCATTTACGCTAATATAGTGAAAACTGGTTTTATGGGGAACTTTTGATTACTATAGGCAGAGTACAATAGGTTTTACTAGAGAGTATGGGAATTTAGTGTACCTGCCTGCATGATCATAATAACTTTATTAACCTTTTAGCTGCGGGGGTGGTAGATATATCGACCACTCAAGAGGCACAAAATATTTAATGTTTTTAGGCAAAATTTGATGTTTTGAATACGTAGAAAATAGTTTTAAAATTCCAAGGGGCTCACAAAAATCAAGCACTCCAATGGGATCACCTTTTCGCCACGTCCACGTCGTTGATCCTGGGACGTCATGCTGAGAGCGAATGTCAAAATATTTCTTGACATCTCCGGAGATGCGACAGTAGCTTGCTGCGTTTGTGGTAGAAATTAAATTTGACCTTTAAATAGACGTCCTACATAACAAGAGTGCCTGCGTAATTTTTAAAATGTTTTTTACGTATTCAGCGCATCAAACTACGTACGAAAACCTTCTCAAAACTCAGCTTATACTAGAAATGAAATTTTACCTTGAAATAGGGATTTTCAAGATCAAAATACCATTTGTTCACAATACATGTAAAAATTTCGATTTTTCGCAACAAAAAAAATTCGCAAAATATTTTGCAAAATTTTTGCAAAAATTTCAGAAGTAAACCGTGTTAGAGATTGATTTTCAAATAAAATTGTATTTTTCATTTGTCTACTGTTATTATTAAATGTGCTTTAATAGTAAGATGTTGGAAAAATGCGTATTTTGACGGTTTTTATTATTTTTTACCCCCGTTCACACCTTGCAAAAATCTGCAAAAATTCTGTTTTAATCATCGATAGGTAACTAATGAATAGAATAATTCAAAAGAGTGGTCGCGCAATTCAAACATGAACAAAATTGCGTGCAAAAATTTTCACAATTTTTTGCATCGCGAATTATGCATCAAAAAATCTGCGAAAATTCACAAATGTGTTTTCTATTGGAAAAAACAACCCTGATTTTTTTCAAAATTTTCCTATGATTAGTTTAGCTAAAAAAAGAAAAAAACGAAAATGGTAAAATCCGCCATTACTCATTTGAAATGGCAGATAATGATCTGAAAATTTGACAAAATAATCTCTTGCCCAACCTCTTCCATATGGTTTATGCGAAATTTCATTTGGTTTTAAGGCCGATTTCACATGGAAACCCGGCTATGCCCTTTTGCATTTTATCAGAGGTCGATTTGTACTGAAATTTCCTTGCAGCTAAACGGTTAATTTTGGCCTGATTGAAAAATGTCTTAAAGATTATTTTAAAACTTTTTGAGCAATTTCAGAAACCGACCTTACAAATTTGGTTTTTTCTAAAAGTAGTTTTTAAAAATACCAAAAATACTCTAATTTTCGGAGTTTTTGTCGGATTTGGCTCGTTAGCGAATTTCCTTTCCTTTTTGGTCGACAATAACAGACGAAAAAATTGAAAAACCCCTTTTTTACGACTCAGGAGTTATGAAACCTGAACATCTATAAACATAAATATCGGTTTAAAAAAGTCTATGTCAAATTCCACACAAATCCTAAAACTAAAACCTGCAACTTAAAATTTTTAACTTTATGAATTCTCCCTACTTTATATACACTACCGGTCAGAATTGTGTGACCACCTGTTTTTCAATAATTGCTAAAATTATCCAAATTTAAATTATGCGAGTAAAACTATTTGTTCTCTTAATTAAACTCAAATCTATCAAAATTCTTTATAAAATGAGCCCAGCATGAATTTGTTTTGTTGAATTTTGAAGAAGTTATTTAAGAAACAGTCAAGATTTCAATGATTTCTTAAATTTTAAATAACGTTCGAAATAATCAACATTTTTCTATGTTTTTGGACTCATTTTTAAGCTAAATTTCTGCAAAATTGCAGTAAATTGTCATTATAAATGTATAAGTTTTTTCTTGCATATTGAACAGGGTTAAAGTTCGAATAAAAAAGTTGGAAAAATTTCAATACTGCTTTTGCTGAGAAAAATATTTTTATAAGATATATAAAACATATAATCATGAATTTTCTATCAAATTCCCTTAAAATATATATTCATCTAATCTTTATTATGATTTACCTACAGATGAAATGTTTTCAAAATTTCCCTACATTTTTATCACAATTTTAACTCCTTTGCATTATGCAAGAAAAAAATTATACATTTATAATGACAATTTACAGCGATTATTTAGAATCTTAGTTTTAAAATGAGCCCAAAAACATTAAAAAATGTTGATTATTTCGAAAGTTATTTAAAATTTAAGAAAATATTAAGATTTGGACTTTTTTGCAATAACTTCTTCAGAATTTAACAAAACGACTTCATTCTGGACTCATTTAAAATATAATTTTGATGGCTTTCACATTATTAGAAGTGCAAATTTCATCACTTACACTTTACTTACTTACACTTCTACTGAAAACTGCCACGATAAAATTATCTTCCTTAAACCGATTTATCTACCAAAATTCGAGCATCTTAACAATTTATGGAATTTATTGCAAAATAGGAAATTCATAGAATTCGCGCATGTTTGATTAATCAAAGACACTATTTTGAGACGGGATTTATTTTCGACAAAAGTTTTGGTTTTAAAATTAATTTGATTACTTCTACCTTCGTCGAAATTTTCCCTTCACCTGGCGCGGCTTGGGTCAAGAGCTGCCAGGGCTCGATTTATTATTTGACGATTACTATTTAAATTTGTTGAGCGCCAGTTAGTTTTATTGAAACTAACAAAAGGAAATTTTAATTTTCATAAACAAATTCGGCTAGTGACATGCAAGAAATAAGGCGAGGTTCGATTGGGAAGACCCAATAAATCTGGAGAACTACTAGGAAAACTTTATTCAAGACAAAAGCAAAATCCGATGAAAGGAGACTTACAATTCGTCGATAATCTCAGCTATCCAAATTGTCGAAGGCAATTGCGCACTTAACACATTAATTAATTTTTAATTTTAATGTTCGTTCGGGAACCGATTCTCAATCTCTACGTTAGGAGAACGACGAAGGAGAGTCAAAGAAGAATGCTGTATCGCGTCGTCAAGTGCCGCGCTTTCCTTACCCGTCGGTAATACAGCGCCCGACTTGATTGACAAATTAGTCTCCCAATCAGCGCTAGTCAATTTTCGTCTAAGGTTCCCGCGACGGCGAATCCTAACCTTGACGTCTGCGGACATCCCTTTTGACTATGATTGGTTAGACCAGTGTGTGAGTGTGCACAGATCTGATGCCGACGCAGTCACAACTACAGAAGCACCTCCTGTCCGTGAGGAGCGAGTAGGGAAAGGCGGTGGCGTGCGCTGCCTTTCTTTCTTCCTCGTCACTCTGGCACGCGAGAACGACTCATCCCACTTCTCCTTATTCTCCTCGCTTCCTCCATGCAATGCTATTTTTAGACTTCACATTTTACGCTTTCAGTTATCGAGTCGAAATTGAGAATTGTATTTCTCTCGACTCCGTGCAAAAGAGGCGCGAAGCAGACGACAATTTGAAATGTATGAAATATGTTATTTGAGAAACAACACTTTTTTTTCAAATACATTGGAAAAAATCTGCCTGAAATAAACATCTAAAAGATCGTGCAAAATTTTATAAGCATTTGAACATTTCAAAAATAAACTTTCAGTAAAATTTCTTGCCAATAAATGTTCAAAATTTGAATCAATATATATTTTTCTATTTAAATTTCCATACTTCTAATCAATTTTGTACATTTAAAAAATTTTCAGTTAGAAATATATTCTATTAAGAAAAAATAAACATAAAATTCAAGTTTAAAATTTCATTCTCAGTTTCATGTTAGAAATATTTTCACCTTACATTTTTGTAGCCTAGGCACAGACTTTTCATTTAAAAAACGAAATGTTCTACAAAAAGGAAAAATTTTCTAATAGAAGTGGATAAATCAAAATGCTAAAATATGTGTTATCTTCATATGAACAAGTAAATATTTACCAATATCAATTTTTACATGAACATTTTTGTTCGAAGTGTTGAAATCTTGTTACAATTTGACAAGATCATATGGACAAGTTCAATCTTTTAAATGAAATATCTTGTGATTTTTAATTTGTCTGTTCTTCTGAAATCGGGGGAAGATTTAAAACGTAAAAAAAAAAAATTTCCAATGGAATCCAAGGTCAATAAATGCTAAAAGTTTTAAATCAAGATTTTAATTTCAAAATTTTGAAGCTTTGTAATTAGCTTTATAAATGACTACTTGTATCAGAAAGTAATTCAGCTCTGTACAGCATTTTTATAATTTGAATTCAAAATAGGTGCTTAGGCCAGAAAAAAGTAAGATAAAAATTTTTTCACCATAAAACTAAGAATGTAAATTTTAAATTTATTATGTCATATGTTTATCTCTTCTTATTGGAAAATACTCTGCACATAATTCTCTGTTTCGATATTTTTTAAATGTACGCGAACATTTAAGAAATTCATAAGTATTTCACCTTTTTATGAAAATTACAAATTTCCAAATAACACTTTGATTAACAAAGCTAAAAATTCGTCAATAATTGATATATTGTATTGTATCATTATAAAAAGATTTTGAAACCTAAAAAAAAAATTTTCAGTTTAATTCAAAGTCAATAAATATTCAATGTTTGAAATTGAAATATTAAGTGAAAGATTTTCAAGCTCTGGGAATCAACTACTTTAATAACACAATTTTTCTTCTTCGTAAAGCATCTCAATTTTCAAATTTTAAATACAGATTTCAAACTCAAAACCTATTTGCCGGAAATGAACGTCTCAAAGATCTTGTAGAAATAAAGGGAGATTTGAATACTTCAGAAATAAATTTTCAGTAAAATGGTGAACTCAATAAATGTTCAAAACTTAAATCAAGATATCAGTTTACAAATTTTTAGTTACGTAAATTGACTACTTCAATTTGAAAATTACTTGAAAAAATCTTATATTTAAAAAAATTAGGCACATAAAATAACGATTTAAAATCCACATTCATAGATTCATGCTAAAAGCAGATCAAAGTTTATTAATCTTACGTTTTAGTGGCGTATGCACAGATTTTTAATCAAAAAAATGAAATAAAAGAATCTTTCAATGAAATTCAAAGTCTATAAATGCTTAAAGTTTTATCTCATGTTTCTTAGGTCTAAAATTAAAATATTTTGCACCAGATTTGAATTTAAATTTCATCCTAATTTTATGTGGCCTAAGCACAGACTTTTATTTTAAAAAATATTTATTGATTTCAACTCCGACATAAAATTTTATTTCGAAGTGTTTAAATCTTGTTACGACTTCACAAGATCTTATGGATGTTTTTCCAAATATCAAGAAAAAAATTGTAATCTTTAAAATGAAATAATTTGTCAGTTTTAATTTTCCTATTCTTGTGGATTCGCAGAAAAATTTGAACACTAAACAATGAATTTTTTCAATGAAATACAAAGTCAATAAATGCTTTAAGTTTTATGTAAAGATATTAATTACAACATCTTCAAGTTTTATGAATCAACCACTTGATTTAGAAAATACATGTAATTACTGTTTTGAACGTTCATTGAACGATAAAAAAATTTTTTCTTTCAAAACAAAATTAGTTATTATGCACTTAGAAAAAGATTTGATTGAATCAGAGAAAATGATTGTTTGAACGACTTTCTTTGATTCAAACAAATGATTTATTGAAATGAAATAAAATTTATTTGATTCAAACAAAATATCTTTGCACCAAATAAATGTTTGTTTGGATCAAATTAATTTTTCTTCAAAACAAAGAAATTAGTGCATTGATATATGGTCAAACATATAATTTGTTTGATTTACGGCAGAAATTTATTTGATTTAAAAAAATATTTATTTGGTTCAAAGATATTTTGTTTGAATCAAACAAATTTTGGTTCATTAAAACAAAACATTTCTTTACGTCAAAGAAAGTGTTTCAAACAAATAATTTTTTTGCTTCAATCAAATATTTTTTCTGAGTGTGTATATATTCAGAGCCTTTTAAAGATACAATCTGTTATTAAATATATGCTATTTTTTAATTTAATGAGGAAGAAACCAATCATTTAGTTTGCAAAAATAATATTTTGTATCGTTCAATGAACGTTCAAAACTATAAATATATGAAAATATTTCAACTTTGTAGAGCATTTTTATATGTTGAATTCAAAAACTGTGCTTAGGCCACAAAAACGTGAGATGAAAATAGTTTTAGTAAAAAATTGAATATATCAATTTTGAATTTGAAAAGTACTTGCTGAAGAAAACTTCTGGAAAATATTGTAGAAATAATGGAAGATTTAAAAACTCGAAAAATAATTTTTTAGCAAAATGAAAATTCAATGAATGCTTAAAGGTTTCAAGTTAAGATATCAATTGAAAAAGTTTTGTAGCTTTGTAAGTCAACTGTACTTCAATTAACAAAATTTTCTTTTTTTTACAGCATTCAATTTGTTCGAAATAAAAGTCTGTGCTTAGACTACATAAAATTAAGATAAAATTTAAATTTAAATCCGGTACAAAATATTTTCATTTTAAACCAAAGAAGCATGAGATAAAACTTTAAGCATTTATTGACTTTAAATTTCATTAAAAGATTCTTTGATCAGTGTTCAAATCTTTCAACAATTTCGCAAGATCAGCTAAATTCAAAATTTTACGAAATATTCAATTAAAATAATTACACTTATATTTCGAATATTATAAAAAACATATGCTTAAAATAAATATTTATAAGATTTTGTACAATTGTCAAAAGATTTGAGCGCTGAAAGAGTAAATTTTGAGTAAAATTTTAAATTAATGAATGTTTGAAGGTTTGTGCAAAAACATCAATTAAAAATTGTTTTAACTCCATAAATTTCATCAATTACAGTAATAAGAAAATTTCGACCTTCTGTAAAGCATTTTTATTGTTTTGATTAAAAGTCTGCGCACACGCCACTAAGACGTAAGATTAATAAACTTTGACCTGCTTTTACCATGAATCTATGAATGTGGATTTCAAACCGTTATTTTATGTGGCTAAATTTTTTAAATATAATATTTTTTCAAGTAATTTTCAAATTGAAGTAGTCAATTTACGCAACTAAAGATTTGTAAACTGATATCTTGATTTAAGTTTTGAACATTTATTGAGTTCACCATTTCACTGAAAGTTTATTTTAAAAGTATTCAAGTCTCCCATTATTTTTACAAGATCTTCAAGACTTTTATTTCAGACACATAATTTTTTTTTTGTACATTTTGGTGTTACCGGTATTATAATATTGAGGAAAGTAGATGGCCTTTCCGGTTTTTTGTATAGATACTTAAGTTCGTGAAATATGTAAGATACAAATAATTTTTGAGTTTGAAATCGATATTTTATATTTTATAATATAAAGTATTTTCATCTTACGTTTTTGTAACCTATGCGGAGACTTTTAATTTGAAAATTGAGATGCTTTACGAAGAAGAAAAATTGTGTTATTAAAGTAGTTGATTCCCAGAGCTTGAAAATCTTTCACTTAATATTTCAATTTCAAACATTGAATATTTATTGACTTTGAATTAAACTGAAAATTTTTTTTTGAGGTTTCAAAATCTTTTTATAATGATACAAGATGAGTCAAATTTAGAATTATAAAATTTTTCATTAAAAAAGAAAAAGTCACTCACCTGAAATAAACCTTTGAAGGAATTCTCAAAATTGAAGAAAGGTTTAAGTACTTTAAACATAGGATGACTTAAAATTTCACAATGACATTATTTTTCAAGTACTTAAACCTTTCTTCAATTTTGAGAATTGACAATACAATATATCAATTATTGACGAATTTTTAGCTTTGTTAATCAAAGTGTTATTTGGAAATTTGTAATTTTCATAAAAAGGTGAAATACTTATGAATTTCTTAAATGTTCGCGTACATTTAAAAAATATCGAAACAGAGAATTATGTGCAGAGTATTTTCCAATAAGAAGAGATAAACATATGACATAATAAATTTAAAATTTACATTCTTAGTTTTATGGTGAAAAAATTTTTATCTTACTTTTTTCTGGCCTAAGCACCTATTTTGAATTCAAATTATAAAAATGCTGTACAGAGCTGAATTACTTTCTGATACAAGTAGTCATTTATAAAGCTAATTACAAAGCTTCAAAATTTTGAAATTAAAATCTTGATTTAAAACTTTTAGCATTTATTGACCTTGGATTCCATTGGAAATTTTTTTTTTTTACGTTTTAAATCTTCCCCCGATTTCAGAAGAACAGACAAATTAAAAATCACAAGATATTTCATTTAAAAGATTGAACTTGTCCATATGATCTTGTCAAATTGTAACAAGATTTCAACACTTCGAACAAAAATGTTCATGTAAAAATTGATATTGGTAAATATTTACTTGTTCATATGAAGATAACACATATTTTAGCATTTTGATTTATCCACTTCTATTAGAAAATTTTTCCTTTTTGTAGAACATTTCGTTTTTTAAATGAAAAGTCTGTGCCTAGGCTACAAAAATGTAAGGTGAAAATATTTCTAACATGAAACTGAGAATGAAATTTTAAACTTGAATTTTATGTTTATTTTTTCTTAATAGAATATATTTCTAACTGAAAATTTTTTAAATGTACAAAATTGATTAGAAGTATGGAAATTTAAATAGAAAAATATATATTGATTCAAATTTTGAACATTTATTGGCAAGAAATTTTACTGAAAGTTTATTTTTGAAATGTTCAAATGCTTATAAAATTTTGCACGATCTTTTAGATGTTTATTTCAGGCAGATTTTTTCCAATGTATTTGAAAAAAAAGTGTTGTTTCTCAAATAACATATTTCATACATTTCAAATTGTCGTCTGCTTCGCGCCTCTCTTGCACGGAGTCGAGAGAAATACAATTCTCAATTTCGACTCGATAACTGAAAGCGTAAAATGTGAAGTCTAAAAATAGCATTGCATGGAGGAAGCGAGGAGAATAAGGAGAAGTGGGATGAGTCGTTCTCGCGTGCCAGAGTGACGAGGAAGAAAGAAAGGCAGCGCGCGCCACCGCCTTTCCCTACTCGCTCCTCACGGACAGGAGGTGCTTCTGTAGTTGTGACTGCGTCGGTATCAGATCTGTGCACACTGGGTTAGACAGACATTAAAATGATTTTCCTGTCACAATTTAAACAATATGTTTTTAATTTTGATTAATAGGTCAGGGTAAAGGTGACAGCATGGATCGTCAGACATCAGTCAGACACGGGTTAGTACAATAAACTTCGTCCAGAACTTGTTCCTTCCAGTCAAATATAAATAACACTTTACTTCCTGATTAGGAAAGTACTGAGTCTGCCAGTCATAAGGAAGGAACTACGAGATCTTAGATGTTGTGATGGAGATGCTGTTACACTGGAATGCAGAATTTATGCTCCTTCAGAGCCACCAAATATTCGCTGGGAGAAAGGGGGCAAGGCAAGTAATAATTTTAATTTTTCATCTTCATTTTTAATGACTTCTTGTTCTTGGAAACAAATGGCCAGAACAATCAACTTAATTGTTCAAACTCCAAACTCGAACCCTACTTTTTCATACAAGTTATACTTATAAAAGCTGTATGATTAAACACATTACTTTAAAAAAAATTATGAATGTCATATATTTCACGAGAGTGTTACACCAAGTATGCGTTCTTCTACTTATTTCTTTCATCTTTACAAGCACTTTCTCAAAATGATATTATATTAAATCACGTGTATTAATTATTAGTGTTACTCCGCAAGAACGTTTTTTATATATGTTAAATGGTTTCATTAATTGTCGAAAATTCTTAAGGAGTAAAAGTGTAAACTAAGGATGTTTATTGTCAGCATAAATTCAAAATGCGTTTGTGTAAAGCTTCGGCACGTTTTACTAGGCCTAATCCTGTGTAGACCTTGCAGCTTGTTTATGACTTTAATTTTTCGTATTGAGGAAATAATGTCAAATAAGGTAGTTAATAGGCAGCAGGAAAGGTTCGGCTATTTCGTAATTTTATATCATAAACTCAGTATTGTATGTCGGCTCAGACTAATCCTTTTAGGATCTATTGTCACAGCCGGTAAACAGATTTCACTTAGCTAGGTAAATTTCTCCAGACGACACCTTCGCACACCACCTTCAGGGGTTGTACCCGCCCAGCTACTCCCGTTTACAAACTTCTAACCAATCAATGTATCTGATCACTCCTTTGAAGTTTTGCTTAGAATCTAAAAACAAAACTATATTCATTCTTGGTTTGGCTACTAATCCATACTTTTGAACTTAACTTGTCATGTCGATGCCAACCAAGACAACTACGAAGTCCACTATTATATTTAACTTGTAAACCTTGTCTGTAAAATATATTTTATGTGCCACCGGCGCGCAAACTCGTTTTTTCGCTACAGTTAACAGTAGCGCAATGTAGTATATTGCGCTACAGAGGAATGAAATGTAAAAATTGAACTGCGCATGCCCCTAAGGCCATACAACGGAGCACAATCTTCTTATTCTTCTTCTTCTTCGTACAGCGTTAGCACCTTACTAGCAAAGCCTTGTACATTTGAACTGCGCATGCGTCTTTTAAAATCCATTACTAGTACACAAGATCGATAAAATCAAAATGGCCGGGACTAGTGGTGAAATATCAAGTGTAATGACTAGCGCCGCAAACAACTACGATACTAGATTAGATTCGAGTGTACGCATAAAAACTAGTATACGCACCGTAATCACATAAAATTTTAATCAGAAACTAGAAAGCTATCAGAAAATTACGTAATAATTATATACATTTTCATTTTCAAATTAATTGTTGAATAGCATTTCATACATGATTTTAATCTTCTTTACATTTCTATCTATACCCGGCTAGCCAGGCTCGATCGAGAAAAAATTTTCTCGGAAACGATCTCTGTTACTTTGCTGTAACATTGATTGCAATATATTACTGAATCGTTGTTTTCTCTATATTTCTGTAATAGTATATTATGTACCTAGGCGCATAATGAGGGTTATAACGTGACGAACGACAATGCTCACAGGAGATCAAAGCCAAGGCATAGTCGAGGCGTAGCTGAGGCAAAGCCGAGACGAAGTCGAGGCGCGATCACACTGAGAGGGACTTGGCATGGCCAGTGCGCTCGCATTGTAGCCAACACGCCCAACCCGGACATGTTAGATTAGCTTGAGAAAAGCGCAGTAGATGCGCAACTTTGCGCAGTGGACGAGCACCGTAGCGTAATAGCAGCGCCCTCTCGTAGTGTCTAACGGTCGTTTACTGCCATGCGTCTGATTCGTGTGCACACATCGGGCGCCAACGCGCAAAAAAAGCGCAGCCTGTGTGCAAACTAAGAGCGTGCCGATCAAACCTCAGTTTCGACCCCCTGCCGTCCTTTTTTAGCGTGCTATACGGACGTTAGTGAAGTGTGGCCACGGCTAGTGGCACTAGCTTTGCCAATTCTCTCTCAGTGCAGTTCTGCAAGCATTTTAAGCGAGTCTCGTAATTACCCGAATTGTGTGCATTGGCACATATTCTATTTTATGTGCCTCCGGCGCGGAAACTCGTTTTTCCGTTACAGCTGAGAGTAACGGAATGTTGTATATTCCGTTACAGAGAAATATAATGTAAAAGTTGAACTGCGCATGCGCATATAGTCTTACGGCGGAGCAGAATCTTCTTCTTATTCTTCTTATTCTTCGTACAGCGTTAGCACCTTACTGGAAAAGCTTTGTACATTTGAACTGCGCATGCGTCTTAAAATCCATTACTACTACACAAGATCGATAAAATCAAAATGGCTGGAACTAGTCGTGACATATCAAGTGTAATGACTAGCGCCGAAAACAACTACAATACTAGATTGGATTCCAGTGTACGCATAAAAACTCGTATCCGCACCAAAGTCACATAAAATAGAATACGTGCCAATGCACACAATTCAGGAAATTACGAGACTCGCGACAATGCTCGCAGGACTGATCGCGCCTCAGCTTCGATCTCCTGCGAGCATTGTCGCTCGTCACACAATAACCCTTATTGTGCGCCTAGGCACGTAATATACTATTGGCCATCCCACTTGACATTTCCCGAATACTTCCGGCCATTTTGATTTTCTCGATCTTGTGTAGTAGCAGCGTATTTTAATAGAGCGTGCGCAGTTTAAATGTACAAGGCTTTGTCAGTACGGTGCAAACGCTGTACGAAGAAGTAGAAGAATAAGAAGAAGATTACGCTACACTGTATCGTAATAGGCGTATGTGCAGTTCAATTTTTACATAACACACCTCTGTATCGTAATGCACAACATTACGCAACTCTCAACTGTTGCGTAAAAACGAGTTTACGCGCCGGAGGCACATAATAGTATAATACGTGCCTAGGCGCACAATGAGGGTTATTGCGTGACGAGCGACAATGCTCGCAGGAGATCGAAGCCGAGGCGCGATCAGTCCTGCGAGTATTGTCGCGAGTCTCGTAATTTCCCGAATTGTGTGCATTGGCACGTATTCTATCTTATGTGACTTGGGTGCGTTTACGAGTTTTTATGCGTACACTCGAATCTAATCTAGTATCGTAGTTGTTTGCGGCGCTATCCATTACACTTGATATTTCACCACTAGTCCCGGCCATTTTGATTTTATCGATCTTGTGTACTAGTAATGGATTTTTAAAGACGCTTGCGCAGTTCAAATGTACAAGGCTTTGCTAGTAAGGTGCTAACGCTGTACGAAGAAGAAGAAGAATAAGAAGATTGTGCTCCGTTGCATGGCTTTAGGCGCATGCGCAGTTCAATTTCTACATTTCATTCCTCTGTAGCGCAATATACTACATTGCGCTACTGTTAACTGTAGCGAAAAAACGATTTTGCGCGCTGGTGGCACATAAAATGATTAATGAAACGGTTCGACATCCGAAAAAGTTTTGGACTAGTTGTTCCTTTCCCACATTTCCTACCAACCAACTTTCATACGAACTAAGTAAATGAGGCGGAAGCCACTTGATGTCAATATGACACAAATGTTCTCAGTAAAGCAAACTGCAATTCGGGGACAACTTTGCTAGCCAGGAATTTTTATAATTCAATATTATTAACTGCTAAGTATTTCAAGTATTTAAGGTGGCTTGAGCGTTTGGTGTCGTATGAAGTGAGGCGCACCGTGGGGGCACGTGTTACATGAATGCTCTTTGCTACTTATTTTTTTAATAATCATATGTATTATAGGCACCGTGCGAAGTCACGGTAGGGAGAGTTAGATCGACGCCAGCGCACGCAGTGGATAATTTAGGCGTTAAAGGAGGCTGTTTTATATTTCCGAGTAATCAAAATATATGTGCAAATCTTAATTTTGTTCTAATTAAAAAAATATAGCTGAAATGAGCCACCGAAGTTGTTGTGTTGTGAATTGTAATAATACAAGCAGGAAAAGTGAGTGTAAATTTTATAAATTTCCAATGCCTAAATGGAAAATAAATCAAAGGAATAAGTGGGTAGCTGTAGGGTGTTGCATGAACTGATGCTTGTCGAATTATACGAGAATTTATTAAATAACTTTCATTATTTCTACGGAACTCTTGGACATCTCGTACGTGTTCTGCTAGAACGAGATTTTTACCTTCAATTTTCATTTGCGGTTGAAATTCTGTTGTATGTTTAATTGATTGAAAACCTGTTTTAATAATTATATCCATGATGAATTTGAATCTGAAAATAAGCAATTAATATTTATTTACTCAAAAAGTACCTAAAACTGTCATCATGAAATTACAATTTAATTCTTTATTATTTTTCTAGTCTGTTTTGATCTGCCATTAACTTAAGGTAGTCGTCATGCCAAAAATCAGTCTCTGGAAAAGAAGTTTTTCTATGATTTCAAGATTGAGAATTATACCATCAGCCGTGTCATATGTAAGAAAAGACACTTTTTTTAATGAAAAAATTTAAAAATTACGAAAAATAATATTTTAATAATGTTTTTTGTAATAGGATATTTCCTTACTATCGCTTCTTACCAATTTTTTGAAAATGATTGAAGTTTCTTAAATCATAGCTTATTTTTTCGGGGGAAATATTCTCTACAACTTAACCGTTTCCAATTTTTGAAAATAAATCAATTATTATCAAATACAGCAATTTGTTTATAGAAAATTTGTTTTGGAAAATTGATTTTTAATTATTCCAGCCATTAAAGAATTTATTTTCAAGGTCAAGTTGTAGAGAATATTTTCCCCGAAAAAATAAGCAATGATTCAAGAAACTTCAATCATTTTTAAAAAATTGGTAACAAGCGATAGTAAGGAAAAATCCTATTACAAAAAACATTATTAAAAATTTTTTTTTCGTAATTTTTAAATTTTTTCATTAAAAAAAGTGCCTTTTCTTACATATGACACGGCTGATGATATAATTTTCAGTCTTGAAATCATAGAAAAACTTCTTCTTCCAGAGACTGATTTTTGGCACGACAACTACCTTAACCTTATATTTACTGGTTTCTATATCATTTTTATTATGGAAAATACTTACTTTTTACTGCTGATTTCACACAAATACTTCACAAGGAAAAACAATTGAATTTTAAAGTGAATTAAATTGTTTTTTTGTTGTTTTTTCATTGATAATAAACATTTTTATAACTAAGTCCCATTATAATACATTGCAAAAGTTCTCGAACAGCCTCCTTTAGTTCACTCATGCTATGGCGCTGCAGTCACGCACAGAGCGTATAGTTACATCTGAGTAGAAGGGTAAGAAATCACGGAAATGTCCCCTGAAAAAAGTGATAGTAAAAATTTATTAGTTTCACCTTCAGGTGATTTTCTATATTCTGTACTTTTCTCGCAATTTTCTCTTGATTGAAGTCGTCAACCCTTTGTTTTTATAATACTAATAGATTCCTTAAAGTCGAAAGTACTATTATATATTTGATTTATGGGGACTTGTGTTTTGTTCCGGAGTTTCACCGATTTTGATGAGGAATCCCATAAGACTACGTGTTAAACTGACATTTTTTCGGTAGCGATTTTTTCGGCATTGACATCGTCAACCACGGTATTTCTTTTTTCCAAATGAATTTAGCATATTTTATTAAGATAATCTCTAAATTTCAGAGCAATCTGTAATTTTTTTCAAAAACGCTCAAGCCACCTTAAGCCTTTTAAATATCACTTAGGAAGAAGTTTTGATATATTCAAACAAAATCTTTAAAAATCAAATAAGGCTGTGTGTTACTATGGGGTTAAAAAGCATTTTCATAATTGAAATGAATTTCTTAGTTGGCTTTATTTTCGTAAATTAAACAATTCTTTAGTGTACTTGAAAAAAGATTGTTGAATTTCGAAAAATAATTTTTGCAAAACATGCACTAAAATAGTAATTCGAGTCCCTGATGTAGAGCGGTAGTAAGGACGTCCATTTACGACCTGCGTTTTCATATTGTATCTGTTTTCGTTCCTTATATCCTACTTTTGTTTCTTACATCTGCTGAACATCTATGACAATATGGGTTACATTTTCCCAATGTGCGTCGTTGGCATGCAGCCTACGTTTTTGAAATGACTGATATTCATGTACGCAATTTCTAGTTTCCCACCGTAAATGGACACCCTCGACACCGCTCTACAAACATTCGAAATACTTCTTTAGGACGTATTTTACAAACAATATCGTGTGTGCTACACAGCTCGGCCATTTTGGGACTCAACCAATTTCAGTATGAAACAATATGATAATATAAAAACGCCGATCCTAAATGGATGTCCTTACTACCGCTCTATAAGGACTCAAAGTACTTGTTACCCTCGCTTTGCTCGAGCATCAAACTTCAGATTCGCAAAATAAAATTTTGTTTTCCTAGTTACATAATATACTATTCCTGTGTCGAACATGATTTTTTATTTACTAGGGAGTCAGGAAATGGATTTGTTTGCCCCGCACGGGGCAATAAAATCCACTTTATGACCCGCTGGTCAAAAATAATATATTTTATATAAGGCAACCACTTTTTTGACATTTTATGATACTTCTGGCAGAAACACTAAAAGCCGTTTACCGACCGGTGTATCCAGAGGCAGTACTATACTTCACAGCTTATTGTTGTACTAGGACAATAATGAGCGTGAATCTGTCATGTCAAAACAAGGACTAGTAGTCCAGGCGATTTAGTGAAAAGCGCGATGTTTTCTTGGAGCAGGCTGAAAAATTGAGCTTAGGCGTCAAAATATATGTGAAACAACATATATTTTCCCGTAGTCTCAAATCGATGGACGTCATTGTTTAAATTACGGTTATCTATAATTTTTTAACGAAATTTTACGGTTTTCGCTTATATCTTTGATTCTTTTCATTTTATCGGAAAATAGTTTAGTAACTTTTTTCCTCATAAAAAAACCTACAAAATTAGATGCTGACCGTAAAAAAATATTAATTAGGTCAAAAGTTATGAATAAAAATAGATAATGTTTATGACGTTTAAATAAACAATCATTCAAAGGCTTTGTTTACTCATATCGCGCCGTTCAACAACGTCCGAATACTTCTTATTATAGAAAATCATGTGCGCAAAACCTGGAGTTTTTTTTGTTAGTTTATGACTTATGGTCTTATAAACAAATTAATAAACGGTTAACCTGTACGAACCTGAGAAGTTGATATGGTGATGCTGATTTTTGTATCGATAGATTTCATTATTTTACATTAAAAATCATCATTGTGTAATAAAAAAATTCAATTTTGCAACTAAGGGAAATTTTTTTATAAATTTCTTAGTTGGAAATGCATTTATTCAAGTGTTCCACTTAATTTTCATAACTTTTTATTGCGTACACTGAAAGTATATGAAACGAGCTTTCATTTTTAAAAAAAAGTTCAAGATTCATTAAGAAACAAAGGAGATACAGTGCGATGAAGTTTTTGCTCTACTGTTTAAGAAATTGTGACAATGAAAGCCCGCCGCCTAAAAGATCTAAATTAATTTAAAAAATATCATTGTACAGTCATTAACGAAAGGATTTGTAGGCATGATATATAAATATATTTTTCTAAAACATTGAACATTTTATGAAACGATAAAATTGTGTTTATGGTTAATAAAATCTTAAGATTCAATTTACGATAGGAGTAGAAATGTAAATATACGTGTAAAAAATAAATTATCTTGTTCGTAAAATCCTTTTTTATTTTTTCACATCGAAACATCGAATAAAACTGCAACGAATTTCAGTTAATAAATTACGCGTATTTCACTGCTCAACTAGCAAAATTATTGGATTTTCAACAGTAGAAATAAATTCCTCTCGCTGCATTTTGTAACTAAGAAATTTATAAACAAATTTCCCTTAGTTGCAAAATTGAATTTTTTTATTAAACAATGATGATTTTTAATGTAAAATAGTGAAATCTATCAATAAAAAAATCAGCATCACCATATCTACTTCTCAGGTTCGTACAGGTTAATTGTTTATTAATTTGTTTATAAGGCCATAAGTCATAAACTAACAAAGAGATAAAGAGGTGAAGGCACCGGATACGACCTCACACACTCCTCCGGGGGCTGAGGGATGGAGGGACGTCCTTCAGCTCCTGTAGGAGCAAAATGGAAAAATGGAAAGGCTAGCCAGGGCCCTCAGCGTTATCCAACAGGGTATGCTGAGGAATAACCCTGGCTTTGTAAAAGATTCGGTGAATGAGGCAACTGAGGTATTGAGCGGTATGCTCAACACCCAAAAATGCCTCCTAGAAAGCGGGGTGGAAATCCAAAAGAAGCTGGAATCCCACCCCGCCTCAAAAAAGATGGGTATCTTCCGGAGACTACGTTCTGCGTCTCTGGGAGATACCCCCAAAAAGCTGAAAAACGGGGAGAAGAGGGTTGCTCCTTCTCCCCTTGAGGATAAGAAGAAAGGGAAGAAAGGGAAGGGCGGCTCATCGCCATTCTACGCTGCGGTCACCACAGGCCAGACCCCACAAAAGGATGGGGAATGGCAGCTGGTGCAAAAGAAAAAGAAAAAAAAAAAAAAGAGAGATAGAAGAAAGAGGTTCCTGTGCCTTCTGCGCAGGAATCTAAAGCAAAGGGGAAGTTGCCGAGGCGCTCTCCGACTGCCAGGTCGGGTGATGCTATCAGGGTGTTAATCCCCAAAATTCGGGAGCGGAGGTCGTCTCCATCCGAAGGACCATGAGGGAGGAAATCCTCTTGGTCCTGAACAAGGGTGGCAACGTCTCAGCCTTCGAGAAGGCGCTCGATCGGGCGGTTGGAGAGAAGGCCAGCGTAAAGTCTTTGGTCTCGAAGAGGACCCTCGCAGTTAGGGACCTCGACGAGACCGTCACAAGGTAAGAGGTTGTTGCCGCGCTGTGTATCGCGCTGGCTAAGCCAGGACCTCGGGGACCAGTGCAGGCTGTACAAGCGCTTCGGCGGTGTGCAGACTGCGGTGGTCCGTTTAACCGAGGCGGAAGCTCGGAGCTTGCTCGAGCTCGGTAGGCTAAGGGTGGGGTGGGTGAACTGCCGCATCCGAGAGCATGTCGAGGTTGCCCGGTGCTTTAGGTGCCAGGGATATGGCCATGTGTCGCGTGGCTGTACGCTTCCCGGCAGGAAGGACGCCTGCTGGAGGTGTGGGGGCGCGTCGCACGTGGCCAAGGAGTGCAAGGCTCAGCCTTAGTGCCTGACATGTGCCGATAGGGGTGAAAAAGATGTCGCCAATGCTTCGGGGAGCGGTTCTTGCCCAATATTTAGGGCGGAGCTCCAGAGGTTGAGGGGTTGGGCAAGGTCTGCTGGGTCGTTGGAGGACACTGTGCGGGCGGTGAGGCGGAAAGTGGTCACTGCATGTGACCACTCGATGCCTCGCCGCAGGCACAGGCGTACCGGGGACTCGATGTACTGGTGGAACGACCAGTTGTCCGTCCTGCGTCGAAAGTGCCTTACAGCGCGGCGGAGTTTTACCCAGTAAAAGGGTGATCCTCTGCTGCGCGAGGCATGGAAAAAAGCAAACTCAGCTCTGAGGCAAGGCATAAAGAAAAACCGACTTCAGTGCTGGAAAGACTTGATCAGAGAAGTCGAGAAGGATCCATGGGGTCTCGCCTTCAAAATAGTCACTAAGAGATTGGTGACTAGAAGAAAGACCCCGGGCCTGGATAATGCCGATCGAGTCAAATACATCGTGCGAAGTTTGTTCCCGCATGTAGAGCCGTTCCAAAGACAGGACCGAAGTTCCTGCGTGGTCCGGGGCGAAGAACTCTTCACTCTCGAAGTCTTTAACTCCTGTCTCCGGAAAGAACTGGAAGAAGCAGAGGTTGGTCCTGCTGAGGAAGGGCAACAAACCTCTAGGGGATGCCTCATCGTATAGACCAATATGTTTATTGGATACGATGGGGAAACTTCTGGAGGAAATAATCCTACAAAGACTACAGGGTCACATGGTCCGCGAGAATGGTCTCTCGGAAAACCAGTTCGGCTTTCGGAAAGGCAGGTCCACAGTTGACGCCATTCAGGCAGTGGTGCCCATCGCCACTAAAGCAAGAAGAGGAACTGGTAAGCGTAAGGGATTCTGCGCGTTGATCAGCATTGACATACGCAATGTGTTCAATACCGCGAGATGGAACATCTGCATCGAGGCGATGGTGCGGAAAAAGGTTGCAGACTACCTGTTACGAATGATAGATGAGTATCTAAACGACAGGTGGGTGATATACGAGGGCGACAAATGGTCTCTCAAGGAAGAGATGACATGTGGCGCCCCTCAAGGGTCACGGGTAGGTCCACTCGTTTGGAACGTCATGTACGACGATTTCCTGCGCATGGACCTGCCTGCTGGAACGAGCATCATCGGCTTCGCGGATGACGTACTTGTCGTGTGCGCCGCTGACGACGTCAAAATCCTGGAGCTGAGGATCAATGATAGTCTGTGGCGGGCAAAGCGTTGGTTGGATAGCAGATGCCTGAAAATGGCCCCTGAAAAGACCGAGGCTTTGCTGGTCACAGACAGGAGATCCTTCAAATACCCGAGGATCGTTCTCGGGGAACATGAAATCAAGTGGAAAAAGAGCATTAAGTACCTGGGTGTGCAGTTGGATCGAAGGCTTAGCTTCGGCGAACACCTGCAGATCGCGACTGCCAAAGCCATCCATGCTATCCTGAAGAAGCTGTTCTCGGCACAGAGAGGTGTGGTGATGAGAATTGTCTCAGCATACCGAACTGTGTCGACGAGTGCTGTGCTGGTCCTGGCGAGCGTCCCGCCAATAGATTTATTGGCGGAGGAAAGGCAGGAGACCTTAAAGCTTCGCAAGGAGCTTACCTGCGTCCACCTGCAGGAAATCGCTCGCGCGAAGGAGGCCATCCGCAAGGATGGAAGGCGCAGACTCGTCGAAAAATGGCAGACGAGATGGCATGGTGACCGAACCGGGAGATGGACACACCGTCTGATCCCGGAGCTCGCCACCTGGCTGGATAGAAAGCACGGTCAAGTCGGCTTTTACCTGGCGCAAGCGCTTTCGGGCCATGGTTGCTTTAATGCGTACCTGAAGCGCTTCAAGAAAAGAGACGATGAGTCGTGCTGCTACTGCGGTTCCCTTGCGGAAAATGCAGAGCACACACTCTTTGTCTGTGCCAGGTGGGGCGCGGAAAGGGAGGCTGTCGTTCGGGCAGTAGGCGCACAACTCACTCCTGACACGATGGTCTCTCTCATGTCCAGTCTGAACAGATATGGATACTTATCGAGTCATTCGTCACCCTGGTGATAAAGACGAGGGAGCTCGATGGGCGTGAAGAGCGCGGAAACAATGGGGGCCAGTAGAAATCGCATCGGGGCCTACACCCGCGGTCCTGCATCTTGGGCGGACTTGGCTGTTCGCGTCGACCGGGTGAGGAATCTTCTTATTCCTTTCCTGGTTGGCGCGGCTAGCCGGCCTGCCTAACGGACGCGTTTCCGCGGATGGGAGTCCCGGGCGAACGGACGACGGAAGAGTCGTACGCGACTTTAAGCTGGAACCAACTGCCTGCGAAGTTTAAAGCCGAAAGTCGGTTCCGCGGGTGGTGTATTGGTTCGTGAGAGGGTGTTTTTTGGTTTTAACAGGTATGCCTAGACCCGTCCTAGGAGAGTCCTGTACAACGTCTATAAAAGATTTCGCCATTTTTCCTCCTCATCAAAAAAAAAAAAAAAAAACAAAATTCCCGACTCCAGGTTTTGCACACATGATTTTCTATAATAAGAAGTATTCGGACGTTGTTGAACGGCGCGATATGAGTAAACAAAGCCTTTGAATGATTTTTTATTTAAACGTCATAAACATTATCTATTTTTATTCATAACTTTTGACCTAATTAATATTTTTTTACGGTCAGCATCTAATTTTGTAGGTTTTTTTATGAGGAAAAAAGTTACCAAACTATTTTCCGATAAAATGAAAAGAATCAAAGATATAAGCGAAAACCGTAAAATTTCGTTAAAAAATTATAGATAACCGTAATTTAAACAATGACGTCCATCGATTTGAGACTACGGGAAAATATATGTTGTTTCACATATATTTTGAGGCCTAAACTCAATTTTTCAGCCTGCTCCAAGAAAACATCGCGAAAGGATGTTTTTTGGACTATATCGCCTCGACTATAGGTCGATAACAGGTCCATTGTTCCTATTACTACTGTGCGTTTGGTCGTTATTTCCAATTTCGGTCGGTATGCTAGAGCGCTGATTGTAAGGTCAATATACAAATAGAAGCTAACCTCACGTGATTTGAAATATTTTTCCAACACGCGTCTAGAAAAAATGAAATCTTTTTTTTCATAAAATGGCAAAAAATTACTCACGTTACATAAACCATACCTTATGCATCTTGGAACCTAAAGAGATGATCATATGACAGTCAATGTTCGCGGACTCGTCTTATGCCTTGACTTCACGTCAGCTGTGAGACTCGTCCTGCGAACATTTACCCTCTCATATAAATATCTCTGTAAGTTTCTCGATACATAATATACTATTTACATCAAATAAATTAGTTCAACGAAAAAGTTGTTTTTTTCAATTTTTTTTTAATCAAACAGTTTTTGTTATATGAAAGAATTTTTATTTTGGATTAAGATAAGGAGCTTGAGCAAACGATTTTTTCAATTTGAATCCAAGTTTTATTTGATAAGTATAGAAAACTTCAAATTTGTGAAATTGTAAATATTACTAGTTAAAGCAATTTGAAAATAATTGTAATATGATGATATCAATAAATTAATATATTTCAAAAACTGGTGACCAAATAATATGAAAATTAACTCCTTCACTGTCAGTGACGCATCTATATGCAAAATAAATTGTCACACTTTTCAGGAAATAAAATGGATATCAATTATAATTTCTGAATATTTCTCTTATTACAGACAATTCCATCAAATGGGGATTTTTCTGTGGATTTTGACGGCGAAATAGCGCGTCTCAGCATTCAACATGTGTTTCCTGAAGATGAGGGCGAATATACTTGCATAGCATCTAACCAATTAGGAAAAGCTTTCACTTCAGCGTGTCTGATTGTAGATGGTAAGTATTAAATATTTTTAAGAAAGTTGATGCTTCTAAAAAAAAAATATTATTTATCGAATGTAACCGATCATCACTTGTGAATATTTATTGCACAATCGAAATGATGTTGTCCCATCCAATTCGTTAGACTCTGGGGTGCAATCCAATTTATTGATTGGTACGAGGGTCGTTCAATAAGTCCGTAGAAATTGATAGAAAAACAAATTATTTTATGTAGATTTGTTTTTACTTTTCAACATAATCTCGTTTTAACTCTATACACGTTCCGAAGCGTTTCTCCAACTTTTTTAAGCCGTCCAAAAAGTAAGATTTCGGAAGGTCCTCAAAACAGGCATCTGTTTGGGCGATGACCTCCTTGTTCGAAATAAACTGATGTTCCCCGAGCCATTTTTCAAGTTTGGAAATAAAAAAAGTCATTGGGGACCAAATCTGGCAAATACGGTAAATCTTATAATAATTTAAATTTGAATTTCATAATTTTGGCCATCGAAATTGCACAGATGTGTACCCGTACATTGTCTTGATGGAAGATGATCTTTTTCTTTTTCAAATGAGGCCGTTTTTTCTTGATTTATTCGCTCAACCGGTGCAATAACGACGCATAATACACTCCATTTATCTTTTGTCCTTTTTTCAAGTAATCGGTGTAGATAATTCTGCGAGCATCCCAAAAACGGCCACACGTTTAAATTCATTTACTCAATTGTAAACAGTTGCTTCACTCAGATTTGATGTCTTTCCGTTTTAAGCCTTTTAAATAGAAGTGTTTAATCACCGCTCGAAACTCGCTTTTTTCCATTTTTCAAAATACAGAAAATTTTTTTGCTTCTATAGACAATAAAAATAAAACCATGTGATGGATATAACTGAGACTTTAACAGCTGTCTAGTGAGTAATGATGCTTACTAAAACCAAAACCATTTTCGATACTACGAGCGCCATCTCTTGGATTTTCTAAAGACTTATTGAACGACCCTCGTATAACCAATTTTTGGTTAGCACAACCACGAGTTGATTGATGTTAATATCCAGAATAGTATTAGATAAAAATAATAGGTGATGAAATTCCAATTAATAAAGAACTTGAAAACTCATTAAATTCACATAACAATTATCGCATTTTTCTGACAGACTCCAACTGAATGCTTTAATGACTTCCTGCTATCATTGAATGATTCTGAAATGATCAATCAATTTTTTAGACTCTTGAATTTATGATTTTGTATTGAAAGATAAAATATAAAAAATAAAATAAACAAATTAACATGTAGTCGACAATAGTCTTGAAAATTGTTATTTACAGAACTTTTATTTCAATCCATATGTACTACCATGCGGAAAAAAATGGGTAGCCAACTTGAATATCTGGAATGGCAACCTCATTATATTTGAGTTTTAAATATGGGACAACATTCTACGTAGTGTAACGTACTATCTGTGAAGTGTCAAAACTAGATGTTCAGCTTGACTTTCCTAGAGTGTATGACAATCCTGGAACGTATGTAAACCTGAGTATCTCAGGAGCGTTAGCTCGATTATCTCTGAGTGTAAGTGTTGACAGGTTAACTATTTCAAAATGTAAACCTGACATTCTGTTGATATTCAAACAGGTTATAAAATTATGGTCTCCCTGACTATCAAGAGAAAATTATAGATAGTACGTGGTACTATCTGCAATATAAAACTGACTACCTAAATTTTGAAACTCAAAGTTTGACACTCTATTTTTTTCCGTGCAACAGTGAACTTTAAGCCGCCTTCACCAGACGTGAAAATTCCACATTGTGTTTTTTTTTATTTTTTATAGTCGGGAAATAAAATTATCAATTTTTATTGTTAAGTTTACTAGGTCAATTTCAACAAAGTACCACACTATCAACATTTTAAGTGTTAATTTTGCGCCATTTATTCAGCTTACACTCATGTTACCGAAACGTTACCCAATCGTTACCGAAATAATACCCAATTCGATAAGAGTGCGGTTCAAGCGACACGCCAGGAAATAAACACATAAATTTCGGTAATTATTACAAAAAAAAACGTTGCTAAATGTATTCAATGCCTTTGGCAAACTTCTATGTTCCCCAACATACTGGGGTAATTTTCCATATAATATGCAGTTATGCGCTGGAAAAAAGTTCGGATTACAAATTAAATTTTAGTAAATAACTAAAAACTACTAAAATCAACTAAATTTACAATTAATTTAGTAAACTATAAAATTACTGAACCTGCTAGCCAACCAGACAACTGGCTAATCTTGCCAGTTTTTTTCATAGGAGATGTTACCTACCGTAAGGGCATGTGATACTTGAGAAGAGTAGTAAGTTAATGTAAACGACTTGGTTAAGTTACTACATGTTTACGCCCAAAATACATAAAATTTTGTTTATAAAATCTGAGAAACGATAGAGAAGGTAAAATTGGACGTAGATGAACTGCTTTTGAATTTGATAATGAAAACAAATTTCGATAGGTTTTGCTAAAATTGAAAATTTTTTATTTTTCAAACCAAAAGTAGTCTATTTACGTCCGCTTTTATCTTCTCTACCATTTTCCAAATTTTTGGAACAAAATGTTCTGAATTTTGGACGCAAACATGTAGAAACCTAAAATCAATAATATTTGCTAATTTGATAAGTATCACATGCCCTTAATGAGAATCCCTGCGTAAAAAATCTTGATTGTACCTAAATAGGATCCCATGCAGAATTTCATACTTTTTATGTTGTGAAAGTTTGAATGTTATGCAGGAGTCTGTAAGGATTTTCAAGGTTGCATATCAGTTGGATGTAGAAACAAAAATAATAAAAGTGAATTTTAGATAGAAATCCATGTGCAGACATTTGTAGGTTCTACACTGAAAAAACAGTATAGCTAAGAGAACTATATTTTGGTCTTCAGAACCAGAAAATATTGCTATCAGACCAATGCTATGGTACGGTCCTCAGAACTATACGAGTATAGGTGAGACAGCTATACAAGTTCGTTGATATGACAATACCATGTATAGCGATCGTAAACAAAATATTCTGTCATCGTTATCGCTCTTGTGAATTTTCGCATGTGATAAAACAATACGCGATACGCAAAAATGATCTTTCAATGAAAGAAAAAATGCTCGAAAAAACACCTCGAAAAAATGACACTTCTTTCTCATTTCGAGGTTAGAGTCGCGTGCATGCGAAGCAATGTATAGGTCGCGCGGCAAACCAGTATAGTTGTCTCACCTATACAACATGGGTCGAGACACTATATACCGGTATAGGTCGAACAGCTATACTGTTTTTTCCGTGTATCAGGATTTCCATACTTTTTCATGTCTCAATTTCCAGCTCAAGCAATTGTATAAGAAAATGTTCATGAAGGTTAGAGATATTCAAAATTCACAAGCACCAAAATTTCTTCTTCTGATCAATTAGCAGTTTTTATTATATTGTTCTTTTATTTTTTGACAAGTACCCACTTTTGAAAATAATTTAAATGTATCTGAGCAAATCCAGCAAGTGCACTGTTAAAGATTCTTCGAAAATTCTTCGAAAATATTCGACACTAAATAATCACACAAATTTTGATAAATTTCCTAAACAAAAATTTGCTAAATTTTTTTATTATCTTCGGTAAACTTTAATATTCCTTAACTTCTAACGATAATCTTTCATGTGCCATAGAAATATTTCCTTTGAAAACAACCATTTTTCCTGAAGAATTGAAAAATTTATAATTTTTAAGAAAAATGAATTTAAACAATAGATGCTTATTTTATTGGGCCACGTCTTTTACGCTGTTCATAATCATACCCCTAAGAGGCGCACATAAAATTTTTATTCTGAATATAACTTTATTAATTAATAAAATAAAGTTAAAATTATTAGTATTGCAATATATTTAGCATTTATTTAAGTGTAGTTTGAAAAATCATAATTTACGCAGGTCGGATCTATGTAAGACAAATAAGAAGATTTTTACGAATCTATTTCGCTTGACATGTTTCAGTTCCCGAGGGTAAGGAGAGTCTATTAAGTCAACCACGCCTTACAAGGCCTACAGGATTATTATCAAGTTCATCAACTCCTAGATCAACACCTAGATCTACACCCGTCAGGAGCTTGTCTCCGGAAGTTGGTAAGCGCTTTTTGTCAATTTCTATCCGGAAATTTTTGAGACTAGATAGTTTTATTTGCTACATATGTTTCCAAATAAATAACAACGCCTTGAAGACTTCAAGTAAAACGGACACTATATGACCAAATTCCTCTAAAAATCACTGTAAGATGATTTTTTCAAAATTCTTAGACATTAAACGTAGTTTAACAACATTCTTTAACAATAATAATAATTTTATTATTTTACAAATTATATTGCTGAGAATTTGGAAATTACAATTCATGTTTCTGAATCTTATATGTTTATACCCTATTTATGATAGCAATCATAGAAATATATGAGTTAGATATGTTTTAAGAATCACATAAAGCTGCGTCTTTTGATAGGGATGAATAAAGGGTGTCAGTATAGAACTAAAATAAAACTCAAGATTTAGATATTTCTCGGTGTACTTAGTTGGCTTTACGGTCCAGAAAAAATGTAAACTCAAGGTTTCATATTTTCAAACGTTTCGACTCAGGTTGGAGTCCTCATCAGTGAGAATTTATTTCTATAAAAAATACAAAGGAGGAAACTTTTAAAATGCCCATGTGATGGATGAACATTGTGGTAACAATGATATAAAAGAATTGCAGGTGTGAAAATATAAATTTGGACTAAACTAAGGAGAGACTTAAAAAATAGCACGTGTGACGGATAACATTGTGGTAAAACGATATAAATGAATTTTATGTGCCTCAGACACGGAAACAATGTAAAAATTGAACTGCGCATGCGCATATAGTCTTACAGCGGAACACAATCTTTTTCTTATTCTTCTTCGTACTGCGTTAGCACCTTACTGGCAAAGCCATGTACATTTGAAATGCGCATGCGTCTATTGAAATCCATTACTACTACACAAGATCGATAATATCAAAATGGCCGGGACTAGTCGTGACATATCAAGTGTAATTACTAGCGCCGCAAACAACTGCAATACTAGATTAGATTCCAGTGTACGCATAAAAACTCGTATCCGCACCAAAGTCACATAAAATAGAATACGTGCCAATGCACACCATTTGGGAAATTGCGAGACTCGCGACAATGCTCGCAGGACTAATCGCGCCTCGGCTTCGTCTCGGCTTTGCCTCAGCTACGTCTCGGCTACGCCTTAACTTCGATCTCCTGCGAACATTGTCGCTCGTCACGCAATAAACCTCATAGTGCGCCTAGGCACGTAATATACTATTACAAGTGAAAATACAAAAATGGTGTAAAATATATTTACAAGAAAATAAAAACTGTACAAAAAAATTATTATGTAAAATTACTGAAGAGATAAAAGAATATTAAAAATTAGCACATTTGACGGATAAACATTATGGTAAAACGATATAGATGAGTTGAACATGTGAAACTATGAAATTGGTTTAAACTAGATTTACAGCAAAATGTACCAAAAATTTGTTTTTTATACAAATACAAAGGGAAATAACTTAAAAAATTTTTATTATAAAAGATGCTGTTGCGATCAATGAGGGTCAAATATAAAGAAGAAAACTCTTCATAATGTCATAATTGTTGCGACGTTTCGTTGGCTATGGGTTTGCCAACCTCATCAGGCTTTATTAAATTAAAAAAAACACCAAATAGTAAAATTGTCACACACAAGAAAAATAAAAATTAAATTAACTCAATATCAAAAACATGCACAAAATTATTAAATTTTACCTTTATAAAAGAAGGTTAACTCATAATGAGTAATGTCGAGAATATAAAATTATAATAAAAGTCATGATTTTACTAATAAAATGACGTGATGTCATGGAGTCGACGACACTTTGTCTACTAAATTATTAGATTCAGACAGTTAACTTTAAATATTGACAACAGTTATTGTAAACATAGAATTTGAAATGTAAACAGACATCAGCTGGAAAGCTATCATGAATTTAATCTATTAAGTAATGAAAAATAAATTCTATTCAAAGTAAATATGTCTTCTATTTTATTTATACTAAATTTATTAAATTTTATATGGATCATCTCTGATGTTAATCTTTTCCGATAGTCAGAGACATAATCAACAATCTTGGTATTTTCCCAATCATATTCATGGTTGAATTCCAATTGATGTTCACAGACTACGGATTCACTGTTTTTTTTATCTTTTTGTTCATTAATATGAACTCTTAATGCTCTCTTAGATTCACCAATATAAGTCGCAGGGCAATTTTTACAATTAAATTTGTACACAATATTTGTTTGTTCCCATTTGTTTGTGTAGTCTTTAACTAATTTTATTATTGATTTCAAAGTTTTGTTAACGACTGGGATACTTGACATATTGTATTTTTTGAAAATATTAGACAATTTAGTGAAGTTTGTTACGTTGTATGGCAAACAAACTTTTGGTTGATGTCTGTATAAATCTGAACGGTTTTTTTTATTCAGAGAATTTGGAGAGCTATATTCAATTTTAATCATACGGATTTTTATATTTTTATAGATAAAGCTATTTGGATAATCGTTGTTTAATAATATTTGTTTAACAATCTTCAAATTGGCGTTATGAAACGTTTAGTGAGATAAAGATATCGCTCGGTCAACTAAGTTATAAACAATTTTTTTTTTCTGACAAATTGGATGATTGGAAAAGTAATCAATTGTTCTATTTGCTGAGGTAGGTTTTTGAAACCAATTAGAAATAATTTTATTTTCTTTTATAATTAATGACAAGTCTAGAAAGTTAATTTGATTATTTTGTTGAACCTCAAAGGTGAATTGTAAGTTCTTATCTTGTGAATTAAAAATGTTTAAAACCAAGTCAATAAATTTCTTTTGTACACACAGAATAGTGTCATCTACAAATCTGTAATAAAATAAAGGAGAGCAATTATGTTTGTCTTTTAAAATTCGTAGGCAATCATTTTCCAAATCATCCATGACAATATCTGCGAATAGAGGTGAAATTGGTGAACCCATTGGAGTGTCAAAAATTTGCAAATAAATATTATTATTAAAAGTAAAGTATGTGCTTTCGAAAAGAAATTTAGTACAATTTATAATTTCATCAAATGGAATTCTACAGTTATTATGAATAAGCTGGCACGTGGCACGCAGGCCGTGTTCGCGAGCATAGGCGATAGCGGCCACTATACTTTGATCCTGTTTTGAGCTTACGCCAGATGGCGCCGAAGTATAATTTCTTAAACCTCACCCCGCTGACCACCGCACCATAGTTGCATCACTAATGGCTGCTAATGGTCACTAAAATGTGCTAAGATGCTAACGAATAGGAATAAACTTGAAGGTTTAATAAACTATTTAAGTAATTATTATTAAGTAAGTATTCGAATCGCATTGATAAACTTGCTTTTTGTGATTGCAGTTTTCTGATAAGTGCATCCTTACATACATGGAGTATTATTATTTCAATGTATATATTTGTAATTTGGGACGCTTGGGTGATCATCTCTATTTTTGTTTAGCCTGACAGTACTCTGCGATACACAATTAAAACTCCATGTATGTGAGGATGCACTCATGAGGAAACTGCAATCACAAAAAGCAAGATTATCAATACGATTCGAATAATTACTCGATAATAATTACTTAAATAATTTTATTTAACCTCAAAGTTTATTCCGATTTCATTATTTCCTGAATTATCTGAACATGATCTGTATATGATCTGAACATAAAAATTCCCTTTTTTCCTCTTTCTTTTCTTTCGTGGTGAACAAGTCAAGCACATAATTTTTGTAAAGGAACTCTTGTCACTACAGATTTATCTTCAAAACTGAGTTGCATTTGGAAACAGACTTGGAAACAGACTTGGAAAAGACTTTGTAAAGTGAAGTGGAGGGTTAGGTTTTTTGCCTTGGAAAGTCTCGATGAAATGAAAAGGAGAAAAAAAGTGTAAATATGTCCACAAGATGACCAGAATACTGTGACAAAGGGGGGCTGTGAAATTTGAAACGACTCATAACAGTCTGTATATAACTGTTAGAAATTTCTACCACAATCTCCCGAAACATGTGACTGGAGTTTTTTAAACAGTCACAGTGTCGCAAGATTAAGATTGAAATAAAATTGAGTTGAATGTTTTGAAACCTGTATCTGAAAATTGTGAAACTTATAACAGGAATGATTTCTTTTCACCAATGTTCAAATTGGAATAGCTATCAAAGGTATCAAGGAAAAATGGGCAAAAATTCAACCACATGTCAATATGCACGTATTCTATTTTATTTGACTTCGGTGCGAATACGAGTTTTTATGCGTACACTCGAATCTAATCTAGTATTGTAGTTGTTTGCGGCGCTAGTCATTACACTTGATATTTCACGACTAGTCCCAGCCATTTTGATTTTATCGATTTTGTGTAGTAGTAGCTTGTTGTAATAGAGCATGCGCAGTTCAAATGTACAAGGCTTTGTCAGTAGGGTGCTAACGCTGTACGAAGAAGAATAAGAAGAAGATTCTGCTCCGCTGTAAGACTATATGCGCATGCGCAGTTCAATTCTTACATTATATTCCTCTGAAACGGAATACACAACATTCCGTTAGTCTCAGCTGTAACGGAAAACGAGTTTCCGCGCCGGAGGCACATAACAATTTTTTCTGTTCAGTTTTTTACATTAAATTTAGACCAATTTTATAGGTTCACATGTACAATTCATTTACATCGTTTTTATCACAATGTTTTGTCCGTCACACGTGCTGTTTTTTAAGTCTTTCCTTAGTAATTTTACAGAAAATATCTTTGTACAGTTTTGCTTTGTCGCAAATTTAGTTATTTAGTCCAAATTTATATTTTCACACCTACATTTCTTTTATATCATTTTTACCACAATGTTCATCAGTCACATGGGCAATTTTTAAGTTTCCTCCTTTGTATTTTTTATAGAAATAAATTCTCACTGATGAGGACTCGAACCTGAGTCGAAACGTTTGAAAATATGAAACCTTGAGTTTACATTTTTTTTGAACCCTAAAGCCAACTAAGTACACTAAAAAATATCTAAATTTTAATACTAAGGGTCGATATAAGTCCTGTTTATTATTAAAACTTAAGATTATATCTAAAATAAAAAATAAATTTAATATTGGGTACTTGAATTAATTTTTTGGGTTTTTTGATGTTGTTCGAAAGAGCGTTTATTTTAAACCAAGATGAAGAAACATGTTATTGAAAGTATTAGCCATCGCTAGCTATAACATTTTGCCGCTTTTCTGGTAATTTACGGATTCCGTTGCGAAAAAACTCTTCATCTTTTTCTGAAGTCCTCAAAAAACTGGAAACGCTTCTCGGCCAGGGCATGAGATATCAACCGCAATAAATAGAAGTCGGACGGCGTGATGTCAGGGGAGTATGGCGGGTGGGGTAACATTTCCTGATCAAGCCTTTTAAGCAGCCGTATGCATCAGCCCGTATTTCACGATTCTAACTTGACCCCGTTAGTGTCCTAAGTTGAATTCCTAAGTTAGTTTGCCGAATCGTCACACGTGGCGCTAACTGTACCATCACTTCTGAAAATTCACAGTAACATACGAAGAATTTAATATAAAAAATTTTAAAAATATATTATTCAATGCCATAAATAAATAAAAGAAATCAGACTTTAAATATTAATATTATTTGAATATTTTAAATTAAATTTTTCCCTTTTTATTCATATTTATCTCGTAAAAAAACTATTTTGAAATAATGCAAAAAAAGTCCAAATTTCATAGTTTTAACCGTTTTTAATAACACCTAAAGCAATGAACTTTTAAAAAATTTTAGTTCATCTATCACAAAGTTAGATTTACGGAAAATATCCGATGTATATGAAAGAAACTGTAAATATTTTTACCTGGATGCTGTGAAAGTTTAAATTTAGGAAAACAAAGTTGTGAAAATTGAAATTCGTGAAATAATTCATAAAAAAAATATAAAAATACTTTTAATGTATTTCTAAGTTACATATTTTCTATTTTGTTTCTAATAATTAATTTTCACAATTTGTAGGATCCGCTTTTTAGGTATGAAAATACTTTGAATTTTTACAACTTTTTGTTTCCCTAAATTTCAACTTTCACATTTCGTGAATGTTAGAGAGAATAAAAACAAACGTATAGATAGACTACTTTTGGTTTTGAAAATGAAAAAAAATACATACATTCAAGTTTATTTACTATGATTTGATAATGAAGCTCAAACCAATTTTATAATATTAAAGATGATGTAAATTACTGATTTTCTCAAATTCACTAAAATTTCTTTTTCAGTTTAAGTGAAACAGGAAATTCAATTTACTTAAGGCTCTATCAGCCTTAAGGAACACATTCTCATCATGGCGCTCGCGCTTCGCGCTCGATTTTCTGTATACATTTCAGTAACTTTTTAATAAATTACATGATTAAAATAATTTATTTTCTTCCAAATCTCTCAAAAAGAAAAAACAGTCGTAGACTTTATTTAAGGAAACGATTTTGCAGAACAACGCTTATTTCGTATCTCACATATTTTGGTGCAAAAAATCAAATTTTTTTAATATTAAAAATCAAAACATAAAATATACCTCCTGTCCCGAAATGTCTTAATGAGAATCTGTAGACCTCATTTAGGTAAACAATTTTCCATCTAAACTTTTTTTTTGCATCTCACATATTTTGTCTAAAAAATGGAATTTTTGAATTTTAATCGTATTTTTTGGAATTGAAACGAAAAATATATGTTTTATCAGAAACTGTGTCAGACAAAATTTGTAGATCTTTTTGAAACGACAAACTTTGTATTCTTACGTTTTTTTCGTATTTCGAATATTATTGTTAAAAAATTGAATTTTGGATTTTCAATATTTTTTTTTTGAATTAAAAAGAAAAATATACATCTTATGAAAAAATGTTACAATCAAAATTTGTAGGACTTTATGTAGAAAATAATATTGTATCATAACGTTTTTTCTTATCTCGTATAATTTAACTGGAAAATGGTATTTTGATATTGACTTTTTTCGAATTTGAATATGCTGTAACATTTCTAATTTTGATTTAATCAAAAAATGTTGTCAGGATAATTTTCAGAGATTTATGAGCACTATCTAAAACCAGTATTGAAATTTTTGATTTTTTCAAAAAATTATTTTCAAAAACACAAAAGTAGTGCTCAATCCCTCAATTTTGATTGGATGTGGCTGGTTAACGAACTTGTCCTTACTTTTTCGGCTCCGATAAAGTGTACCAAAGCTCAATTCAATCTGATGATTCTATCGAGAGTTATGCCGCACACGACCTACAGACAGACAGACAGACAGACAGACAGACACTTTCGTAAAAACCATTTTTTCTGACTCAGGGGGTCTCGAAACGTAAAGATTTGATGAAAATTTCGAAAGTCATTTTTCACATAAAACCAATACCTTCACATCCATGATGAGAATGTAATATAAATTAATATTCACCTTATTTTATATTCTATTTTCTTTAATTATTCATAATGATTAGAATAGAATGGTATGTTGTTGGAAAATTGGCTTTAGGGTCCATAAAATGATTAAGTCAAATTTAATCAAACGTTTCGGCTCTGATCGGAGCCCTCATCAGTGATATTTATTAAAATCTAGAAAATACAAAAAAGGTTGCTGTCGCTAATTTCACATATTTTCATCGGAGTTACTGGAGTACTTAAAATATGGCACAAAAGGAGTACTTGATATATTAAATAAAAGAAGGAAAGTTTGGATATATTCTTTGGTGCGAAGCTGAATATGGATAACCTGGTATAGACAATTAAGGCTATCTTTTGACTAATTTTTTCCGAAACTATTTTAATACTATTTATAAGCTATGTATAAAAATATTCACATTTTGCATTTCTTGTACATACCGGTGTCTACAAATAAATTCGCAAAACTGAATTGGTTGAGGCTATTAGGGATTTGATTGAATTATTTTTCCTAAACTATTTTAAAACTGTGTTGAAATATTTATATATATATTTTTGAATTATTTATCTGAAAACTATTTTGAAAGCATTCTTGAACAATTTATTACAATATAATTCACAAAACTGAATTGCTTGAAGCTATTAGGGATTTGTTTGGACTATTTTTCCTAAAATATTTTAAAACTGTGTTGAAATATGTATATATATATTTTTGAATATACACTGAGAGACTTTTCGTTAGAGTAAATGATAAAGATGAATCAACATTTAGTATAATTTCAACATAGTTTTTTAAAATAGCTTAGGTGAAACAGTTCATACAAATCCCTAATAGCCTCAACCAATTCTATTTGTGAATTATATTGTTATAAATTGTTCAAGAATGCTTTGAAAATAGTTTTCGGACAAATAGTTCAAAATATATACATACATATTTCAACATAGTTTTATAATAGCCTAGGAAAAATAGTTCAAACACATGTGAATATTACTTAAAAAAATTTTTTTTAAAGAATGCTTTCGAAATAGTTTTCAGACATATATTCAAAAATATTTATATTCATATTTCAACATAGCTTTTTTAAAATAGCTTTGGTAAAATAGTTCATACAAATCCCTAATAGCCTCAACCAATTTTGTTGTGAATTATATTGTTATAAATTGTTCAAGAATGCTTTCAAAATAGTTTTCAGACAAATAGTTCAAAATATATATATACATATTTCAACATAGTTTATAATAGTTTAGGAAAAATAGTTCAAACAAAAGTGAATATTGTTATAAATTGTTTAAGAATGCTTTGAAAATAGTTTTCAGACAAATAGTTCATAAATATATACATACATATTTTAACATAGTTTTACAATAGCCTAGGAAAAATAGTCCAAACAAATCCCTAATAGCTTCAACCAATTCAGTTTTGTGAATTATATTGTTATAAATTGTTCAAGAATGCTTTCAAAATAGTTTTCAGATAAACAATTCAAAATATATACATACATATTTCAACACAGTTTTAAAATAGTTTGGGAAAAATAGTTCAATCAAATCCCTAATAGCCTCAACCAATTCAGTTTTGCGAATTTATTTGTAGACACCGGTACACTGAGAGAAATCCTATTAGTTGTGCTGACTAAAAGGTCACAACTATATATTTTTAGTAAGCAGTACCAAAAATTTCGTAAATGCTACTAATTTTTTTTTGTAAAATTGATCAAAATCATTTATTTTGAGGAATGTAAATATTTCATTTCCATATGCAATATTTCGTGTGTAAACATGACTTTCAATTCTTTGGTAATAGTAAACTTCAAGAAATAATTGTACAGACGAATTACATTCCATCTGCTTATCAACTGTTTTGAATCGTTTTGAAATCGTTACATATATTGATTTCTTAAAATTTTGTTTTTGTTCTTCATCAAAATGAGAAGCATTAAACCATAGTAATTTTAAAGTATAATTGTAAACTGTTGTTCAGTTTTTTATGAAAAATCATCCTTTGTTACATTTTGAAAAACAATAATTAAAAAAGTTTTTCTCCTAAACAATTCTAACCTGAGAAAGTTCCCATCGACATTAACAAAAATAAAATAGATAAAATGGTAAATTTAACATTTTTTTAATGTTGCAATTACTATTTTAATCATGTACGGATGAAAAAAATTAATCAGTTTCTAATTAAGATATTGGAATAGTTTTTGATACAACTTTTCTCCGCTATGTCGAAAAAATATATATTTTTGTAATAACTACACTGGACAAATAGTAAAAGCAATCAACGCAATTAGTAAGTTTTACAAAAACGTATTGATAACATCTATTATAAGCTCGATACAATGTGGGAATGCATGAAAATAGTCGCGGCTACAAAACGGACCGACTAATCGGATTTTGTAAGTTTTACTAAAAATTTTAATCATTGCTACTCAGTTAATATTGCTGTAAGAACTAAGATGCTTAGATGATACAGACTAAAAAACATACTTGTGACCCTTTTTTACAAAAAAAATAGGTAACCACGACTAATACTTTCTCTCAGTGTATGTACAAGAAATGCAAAATGTGAATATTTTTATACATAGCTTATAAATAGTATTAAAATAGTTTGGGAAAAAATTAGTCAAAAGATAGCCTTAATTGTCTATACCAGGCTATCCATATTCAGCTTCGCACCAAAGAATATATCTAAACTTTCCTTCTTTTATTTAATATATCAAGTACTCCTTTTGTGCCATATTTTAAGTACTCCAGTAACTCCGATGAAAATATGTGAAATTAGCGACAGCAACCTTTTTTGTATTTTCTAGATTTTAATAAATTTCACTGATGAGGGCTCCGATCAGAGCCAAAACGTTTGATTAAATTCGACTTAATCATTTTATGGACCCTAAAGCCAATTTTCCAACAACATACCATTCTATTGATATTAAGGGTCAATACAAGGTACAATACTTTTAATTATTCATAATGATTTCCAACTAATTACAACTCTCATCAACTTCGTTCCTTGTTCAGAATTTTTAATTTTTTTTTCCATTTTTCAACTTAATTTTACCTCAAAAAAATAATATAAATTCAGTGATATGTAGAAAATTAAATATAAAAATTTAAAAAAAGTTATTATTCAATTCCATAAAGGAATAAAAGAAATATTAATATTTAAATATTAATACCAGCTGAATGTTTCAAAATAGTTTTTGTACGAAATAAATATGAATAAAAAGGGGAAAATTTAATTTAAAATATTCAAATAATTTTAATATTTAAAGTCTGATCTCTTTTATTTGTTTATGGCATTGAATAATATATTTTTAAAATTTTTTATATTAAATTCTTCGTATGTTACTGTGAATTTTCAGGGAGTGATGGTACAGTTAGCGCCGCGTGTGACGGTTCGGAAAACTAACTTAGGAATTCAACTTAGGGCACTAACGGGGCGCCATTTTCTTTTCTGATGCATACGGCTGCTTTTGAGGTACATCTTTTAAATCCTAGTCGCGTAAAATGAATTTGATAAATACCTAATTCACCCTAAGTCAATAACAATAAGTGTTACATAGGGAATGGTAAGGAGTTGAATAAAACGTTATCGACGACAGGGCATCAACATGCGTCAGTGGGTTAAAATGAAATGTATAAGTATATCACCGACGCTTGAGGTGTTACAAACCGTAGTTGAGTAAAATGAGCATCGGCGTACTATTTTAACTGTCAATGGTATGGTTCTCTTAAATAAAAAAAATTTTTTACCTCGAGCCTGCCATTAGTTTTCCGATACATACATACATAAACAGCATACAAATATATTCACACCATTCAGTCGTAGCCAATAATAAACATTTCATGAAATCAATTTAATTTAAAAAGCTTAAGTAAAAAGGAAAAAGTAATTATGAATTAATAGTATATTACATAACAAGGGCAGAAAGTTGAGATTCCTGCACTGCGCGCCATAATGCCAGAGGCGAAGCCGAGGGCATCATGGCACGCAGTTCAGGGCTCTCAAATTTCTGCCCATGTAGTGTATACTATTTTATGTGCCACCGGCGCGCAAACTCGTTTTTTCGCTACAGTTAACAGAAGCGCAATGTAGTACATTTCGCCAGAAAGGAATGAAAACGAAGCTCAATCCTTCTTATTCTTCTTCTTCTTCGTACAGCGTTAGCATCTTACTGGCAAAGCCTTGTACATTTGAACTGCGCATGCGTCTACTAAAATCCATTACTACTACACAAGATCGATAAAATAAAAATGGCCGGGACTAGTCGTGACATATCAAGGTGGTGTGAGATTGCGAAAGGTGCGAAGCGTCGCGTGAGCCGTGGCTCGTACAGGATTAAGACAAACTGTTATTTTGTTGAAGTAAAGACAAGTTTATGATTCTAAATAATCTTTACTTTCATTTAATGAACCCTTAGCCGTTAACTAAGGTTAGAGTTATATTTTTATTATAACATAACTAACATTAATTTACGTAATAAAGTTATAAAATGACAATCATTTATGTAACAAAATCATAAACTATGCAAATATTAATAAATTTTCTAATTAAAAAATTAAGGAATTTTTTTTTTGATAAAAATTCCTACAAACTATTAGTAATTACAATGTGTTACATAATATTAGAATTTCTCTACAGCTCGATAAATGCAAACTTTGATATTCTTATATATCACTTAACAGAAAAAAAATTATTCAACAATTTTAATATTTTCAACCAACTCACCAAAATTTATCCTATACCATAAATATGGTATAGGATGTAGATGTAGATGTTTCTACATCTGAAGCAAGACATAATAATTTTAATTTTGGAAATTTAAATAAACTTTACACAATAAAACTCTGTACGATAAAAGAGAAAACCCTACTGAACATAAGTTTATTAATAATTTTTTAAGCACAATGAAATTGTACAACAAATTATAGAAATTAAATTTTGTACATTTAAATGAACTCTATTAGAATCTACGAGAAAATATTATGCACCCGATTAGATACTTTTTTATTAGTTTAATTTCAGGGCCATGACACACTTACCCGATTACTACCTTGCTTTTTTAAACCAACTTCCAGCCACACGAAATAAGATATCGATTTGAAGTTTTGAGAACTTAAATGAATGGCACTAAGAAATGTTTATGATTAAAAAATAATTTTTTTCCAAAAATTTTTATCTAAATTGTTATTGGAATTGTAAAAATTTTGAAGTAAAAAAAGTCCCTTCGTGACTCTTATTCAAGAGCCTGAAATTTCAACTCGATATCTTATCTCGATATCTTAAGATAGTCGAAAAAAATGTTATATCTATACACTGCTGTTCAGCATTATTTACAAATTCCCGCAACATCCAGAAGTTCTGACAGATCGTTCACGAGTAAACGAACCATCTTTGAAGAGAAAAGAGATCTGCTGCCACCCTCTTATGTAAAAGAGTATATTTATTTGTATAAAATCATGAGTTCTTAAAGCAATCATAATGAAGTTAAAAGTTTCTTTATAACATTACTCGTATTTATTTTATACCTATACACTTCTATTATTAATAGACCAGCATACAAATTCCAAAACTATGTTGCACACACTTTCTCAAATAATCAGTCTCAAAGAAATTAGAATTTAAGAACAGTATCATTAAAGAAAAATCCGACTTTAGCTGAAAGAAAACAATCTAAATTGTGCATAAGACTAAAAATAAAAATCTGCCCGCCTCGCGGGCACATTCTCATCGCGCGCTTCGCTCCCAAGTTTGAGCGCACCTAGGGCGCGCGATTTGATCGTCACGCTCCGTTCTCTCTGGACCTCGCGCTTCGCGCTCGGTCTTGTGCTCTTCGCATACATTTAAGTTTATTTCTTATAATTTGATACTGAAGCTCAAACCAATTTTATAATAATATCAGAGATGATGTGAATTACACATTTTCTCAAAGTCACTCAATTTCTTTTTGAATTTAAGTGAAACAGGAAATTCAATTTACTTAAGGCTCTATCAGCCTTAAGGAACACATTCTCATCATGAAGAAGAGTGCTTCGGATGTCGAATATTCGACATTCGAAGTGCCTTAATTCGGATATTGAACATTCGATGAGCGCAGGATGTAGTTTGCAACTTTTAACCAGACATCACACAATATACATACATTGTATAATTGTATTTTGATTTTATATCGCCATAGCCGAAAGAATGTATTACATTTTCATCATGAATCGAAAAAATCCGATCCGAAGAAGGGTGCTTCGAATGTCGAATATTCGACATTCGACTATGCGGCCGATCGAATCGCAAAAATCCGATCGGACAAATAAGGCGAATCGAATCGAATTTGCGACATTTGATCCGACAGAATGCGCACGTCTAATGTCCAGTCGTATTTTATTGCTAGACCCTAATTATTACTTACTATATTTTATGTGCCTCCGGCGCGTAATCTCGTTTTTTCGCTACAGTTGAGAGTAGCACAATGTTATGTATTGCGCTACAAAGAAATGAAATGTAAAAATTGAACTGCGCATGCGCCCATAGCCATGAAACGAAGCTCAATCCTTCTTCTTATTCTTCCTCGTACAGCGTTAGCATCTTACTGGCAAAGCCTTGTACATTTGAACTGCGCATGCGTCTACTAAAATCCATTACTACTACACAAGATCGATAAAATCAAAATGGCCGGGACTAGTCGTGACATATTAAGTGTAATTACTAGCGCCGCAAACAACTGCAATACTAGATTAGATTCCAGTGTACGCATAAAAACTCGTATCCGCACCAAAGTCACATAAAATAGAATACGTGCCAATGCACACGATTCGAGAAATTACGAGACTCGCGACAATGCTCGCAGGACTGATCGCGCCTCGGCTTCGTCTCGGCTTTGACTCCGCTTCGTCTCGGCTTTGTCTCGGCTTCGTCTCGGGCTTTGCCTCAGCTACGTCTCGGCCACGCCTCACCTACGAATCGACTATGCCTTGGCTTCGATCTCCTGCGAGCATTGTCGCTCGTCGCGCAATAACCCTCATTGTGCGCCTAGGCACGTAATATACTATTATGTGCCTCCGGTGCGTAAACTCTTGTTTACGCTACATTTGAGACCAGTGTAATGTTGTGTATTACGATACAGAGGAAATAAATGTAAAAATTGAACTGCGCATGCGCCTATTCCGATACGGCGGAGCATATTCTTTCTCTTCTTCGTACAGCGTTGGCACCGTACTGACAAAGCCTTGTACATTTGAACTGCGCATGCTCTATTACAATGCGCTGCCACTACACTAGATCGAGAAAATCAAAATGGCCGGAACCAGTCGCGAAATATCAAGTGCAATGGACGAGAATCATGATGAATATTAGATTAGATTCGAGTGTAGGCATAAAAACTCGTATACGCACCGAAGTCACATGAAATAGAATATGCACCAATGCACACAATTCGGGTGATTACGAGACTTGCTTAAAATGCTCGCAGGACTGATCGCGCCTAGGGTTCGTCTCGACTTGTTTTCGCCTTTGCGTCAGCTACGCCTCGACTACGCCTCGGCTTCGATCTCCTGCGAGCATTGTCGCTCGTAACGTAATAACCCTCATTATGCGCCTGGGCACAAAATATACTATTAATAACTATATTCTTAATTTCTCATTTTATTCTTGTGACCTTGGAAAGGTAAAAAAATTAATGTCAAATGTCTGAGAAACGACCAGATGCCCTTTTTCTGAATTGTCTTGGTTTTTCGGGGTAAACAAATGTTCAAGATGCTTCACAAAAGTCGATGGAATGTTAAGGTGTGCATCACCTTGACCATCATGACCTTCAGGTCAATTTTCAAGGTCACTTGAAGGTCAAGACGATTTTTCTTAGATTGAACTTTGTGTCCAGATAAATTTTGTTTGTAGACTGTAGAATGTGGATTGTTATCACAGCACCTCCCCAAACACACCCAGACAGTAAGAATCATTTAGGATAAGATATAATGACTGTGAATATGTAGTTACAAAAGTGACAATCCTGCCAATGTCACTACTCTGTGACTAGTTACAAAAAAAAGATGATGCTCCGCCACATTTTGCACTTATCGTACGTGAATTTTTTAACTTAAATTTCAATGAGAGATGGATTGGACGAGGAGGTCTATTCGAATGGCCCCCCTGCTCACCAGATCTAACATTACCTGATTTCTTTTTATGGAGATATATTAAAAATGTAGTTTTTGCTCAGCGACCCACAACAAGAGAAGATCTGATGGAAATAATTCGGAGAGCTTGCGCAGCCATCTCTCGAGAAACTTTGCTAAAAACTGGACGGTTTTGAAAGACGTCTACGTTTGTGTCTTCAAGCCAATGGAGAGCACTTCGAACATGGACGTAAGAATATATGGACGGAGCCCAAAGTCCCAACATAGGCGAGGGGGACAAACCAACTGAGCGGAGAAGGGTAGGTAGAGCGGCCATATTACTTGAGGACATTTTTAGGCCTTTGATTGGCTGGTTTGGTGATTAACTGTGATTGGTAAAAAGAAGTCGCACGCTATTTTAAATGCGATTTACCTATTAATTTTGACAGATTAGTTTAAAATTTGGTTAATACAAAATATTCAGGTATACATATTTGAAAAAAAATCTATGTAATATTTAAATTTCCCTTCTCTTTTATATATAAACTGCATTTATACTTACAATTGGAACGGCATTTAGTTGAAGCCTGACAAGATTAAGAGATGTTTTGTCAACGGCATTTTCGGGAAAATGATCTGAACAAACTTTATGGCTGTCCTTCACATCTTCTAATCGTAAATTTAAAGCACTAGCCCATTTTTTTCTTCTCAGTTTGTCCTTTGGTATACTGAAATAAGTTTAGTATACAATACAAACATTTAAACGTAGCTGCAATGACCTCTAAAATTATGAACAAGTGTTTTTACCTATGGTAGGTCACCTTTTTTGTATTTTCTAGTAGCTTTAATCGATTTCTTTTTGCTGATCCTCTACGAGGAACATTGTTTTTGCAATTTTTCACGTCACAAGTCCACATCTTTCTGTTTGTTTACACTATTTACACTCTACGCACATAACGGCTGATACGCAACATTTTAAAAGCTCCCACTAAAATCTCAGCCAATCGAGAGATAAGAAATGTCCTCAAGTAATATGGCCGCTCCCCACCATTTCCACTATTTCCCCCTTACTTATTTCGGCACAGACCCCGCAGGCTTGGGCTCCGTCCATATATTCTTACGTCCATGACTTCGAATAGTTACTCCGTGGTTGATTGTAACATTGGTAGCAATGGTGAGAGGCAAGGGGACTCACGTTAGTCAACCACCCGAAACGTGAGAAGCAAGGGGAAATCACGAGAAGAAAGCACCCCAAAGGAAACAGAACTTACTACGTCTACGCCGTTGTTTCTGGGTAACGCTAAAAGTAAGGACAAAGTGTCTTTTATTATAACTAGTCACAGAGAAGTGACATTGTCAAGATTGTCACTTTTGTAACTACATAGTGACAGTCATTACATCTTATCCTAAATGATTGTTACTGTCTGGGTGTGTTTGGGGAGGTGTTGTGATAACAATCCATAGTCTGCAGTCTACAAACAAAATTTATCCGGGCACAAAGTTCAATCTAAGAAAAATCGTCATAACCTTCAAGTCACCTTGAAAATTGACCTGAAGGTCATGATGGCCAAGGTGATGCACACCTTACCATTTCATCGACTTTTGTAAAGCATCTTAAACGTTTGTTTACCCCGAAAAACCAAGACAATTCAGGAAAAAAAAAAGGGCACTCGTAGCTTACCGCCTAGGAGAGAGCGAGAAGGCATGCTTGAGAGAAGAAGAGGGCAGACACTGACGTGTTTTGATTCTGACAATTAGAAAAGAAAAGAATCGAATCCAACCTCAGAAGAATCACAGAGATCGTTCCGACAGTTGCGCGCATTGAGCTGCATCATTACAATTAGGAAAAAAACGTTTTCGTGATAATAGCAGTAATCGATAGATAATGCGTAGTTTTATAGTAAATTTTTTTCCTGAATTTTTAAAACGCATATTTGCCTGTAAAATAAATTGTTGAAAATTGCACATTTTCAAACTAGATTCAAACGCGCCAAAATCATGGCGCGCGGCTAGCAGAAGGCCCTGTGACGTCACGATCATAAAACTGGGATACGTTAACGTAGGATTTGATAGACTCGCAAGTTGAAATAGATTGTTTTCACTAATTTATGGTACAATGAGCGAAAGAAAGACAGGTAACAACCAAGCAAAGTTTAAAAGGTTATCGAGCATGTTTCGTTCCGTTGTGCGGGAACATTTCAAAACGAATCCTGATAAAGTGTTCGTTCACGTTCCCATCGATGCCAAAAAAAATGTCGTGACACTCCTACCAATTCACATTATTATTGTTTCCAGGATCATTTGAATGTAAGTACACTACATGTGAAATACGAAATGTAAAAGTTATCGTTTATTACACTGACCTAACCTACAAATGACTTTGATTTTTATTGATTGTAGATTGAGAATGATCTTGAAAGTTACACGCGATTCAAATATAATATCAAGTTTTTAATATTTACTTACTCGTTCATTTTTGAATTTCGAACTTCAGGATCATTGAACCTCTCATCATTTTTTACATAATCTAATACCATAAAAATATTCACTTTTGGAAGATTTCCAGAGTCACTGACTCTTTTACATAACTTGACACCACCTTTTTACTCATTTTTACTTTTTGTAAAATAATACAATTTAAGTCCGTTTATTTTTATTAAAAAATACGTTGGCCGTATGAACTCTATAGAAAGATCTCAAGTTGTTATGATCGTGACGTCACTGCCTTCATGAGTCAGTAGCAAACATGGCCGCCCGCTGTTTGAAAAGTATTTAAAAATACGCATCTTAAAATCAATTTAAAAAAATATTTTAAAGGTCAAAAAAGTTTTTTTTAAATATAAACATTTTATATATAACATGTAGATTGTACTATAAAAAACGCAGGTTGTTTGAATAAAATTTTTTGTACCTAATTGATTCCTGTTGATGAACGCGGCTTTCAAACTTTTAGAATCAATCTCTAAGATTTTACTATATAAAGCTGATTCCCCATATGATTCTAAAAAATCTTTCGACGAGCCACTGATTCTGAATCGATTATAAGTGGAAAATCATTGATTCTTCTAGTGAACGGCCCCTCGGGCAGGACAAGCGGCTTCATAATATTTATTGCCTAGAAGAGGCGCGTATAACAAAGTCATTTGTTTGAATAATGTGTTATACGATGTCCAAATCATAACTAATCAAATATTTACATTTTTATGATCCTTTGCCATAAAAACGAGTATGTTAATAATTTTTTTATATGCCTAGATATTCAAATATGTAATTAAGATAATGTTATCTTATGCTTTTTTAGAAGATAATGAAACTATCTATAATTTTACAATAAGCACATTGATCATTTTTCTGGAAATTCGAAGAAAAGGCCTGAAATTTGTTTACAACAAAAATAATGTAAGTCATTATCCCAAAGTCCAATTTATTGTAGTGCGAATCTTCTCCTCTTCAACCAAAAAAATTGCTAGTGTCAAAATATCTCCCCAAATCGTTGACATTTTCAAAGTCCTACTGTAACTCAGATAGGGGATCTTCAATTTTCTTCAATAAATGAATACATAAAAAAGTTTTTTTTTTTCATGTTATCAATTAAGTAATTTACTTTTAGTTTCAGTTTTCTTAACTTTCATTTTATCAAAAAATGTATTAAGGGATAAAACCATGAATTTAGTATTACATATAATGCAGATTAAACCAAAATATTTGTGCAATAGATATTTCTAATTTTGTGCATACTAATTTCTGTATAAATTAAAAATCATAAGCTACAGTAAATTAGTTACAACTCGCCTCTCGCAAGTTAAAGCATGAAGTTATTAATTGATCTCTTTGTTAATGACTTTGTAGGCTGTAGGATGCAGAGATGATGTGCGATATCGACAATCCAGTAAATAAGAAAGAAAAATTTGTTGGAAAAGAAAATCGGTTTTTCAATTCCGTAGATAAAGAATCGTTTTCAATCAAATGAATCAGAATCAAACATCTCTTACTCAAATAACAAAGTGTCCACATGGTGCACGCATGATAGAGATGTGCATGATCTCACATCGTATGGATTGATTCACATGTTGTAAGTTCATATGTCACGACACAGATGTGTCCTCCATAGAGGTGTTGTATACAGAAAATCGAGCGCGAAGCGTGAGTATCATGATTAGAATGTGTTCCTCAAGGCCGATAGAGCCTTAAGTAAATTGAATTTCCTTTTTAATTTCAAATCATAAACAAATTTAGTAATTTTAACTTAAGTTTTATAAGGATGGTACTTTCGCTCATAGTAATTTTTTTCAAACAACCGTCATCTATACGTCAGGTCGGGTACTTCTGGGACTACCCTTGTAACCACAATATTTTTTTGGATCAAACAGGTTTTACTTACCAAAGAATTTTGTTAATTTAATAAAATATTTTTATTAGATCAACCGAGTTTCACTGTTCGTATAAAAACGTATAAAAAATAATTTTGTTAATCCCAACCAAATATTTTTATGAGTGTAATATGTAATATTGGCTTTTGATGAAATCCTATAAAATCTCATGTAATCTCTGAAAATGTAATTCCCAGAAATCCCTGCCAAATCATTTGCAATATTTTCATTTCAATATGAATCTATTTAATCTCTTTCGGTATCAAAGCCATCTTAAGGTCAAATTCATTTTTTCAAATGGGATAACCCACTTTCAATACTAGAAATCGATAAAGCATGGAATTTTACGTTAAAAAAACATAGGATAATATGTAAGGTCAAATTGATCCCAAAAGGTCATATGAAGCTCACAAAGTTTAATTGTTAAAATTATATAATTTTGCAAAAGGGACTGCAGCAGGCAAGTGTAATAGTATATTATGTGCCTAGGCGCATAATAAGGGTTATTACGCGACGAGCGACAATGCTCGCAGGAGATCGAAGCCAAGGCGTTATCGACGCATACGTGAGGCGTAACTGAGGCAAAGCCAAGACGAAGCCGAGGCGCGATCACTCCTGCGAGCATTTTAAGCGAGTCTCGTAATTACCTGAATTGTGTGCATTGGCACATATTCTATTTCATGTGACTTCGGTGCGTATACGAGTTTTTATGCCTACACTCGAATCTAATCTAATATCGATCTTGTGTAGTAGTAGCGTATTGTAATAGAGCATGCGCAGTTCAAATGTACAAGGCTTTGTCAGTACGGTGCCAACGCTGTACGAAGAAGAAGAAGAATAAGAAGAAGATTACGCTCCGCTGTATGGTTATAGGCACATGAGCAGTTCAATTTTTACATTACATTCCTTTTTATCGTAATACACAACATTACGCTACTCCCAACTGTAGTGTAAAAACGAGTTTACGCGCCAGAGGCACATAAAGTCATATAAAGGTCATTTTTTCCGGCCAATTTTTTCTACAATCTGATTTCTCAGTGTCGATCGAAGTCATCTTCATTCAACTCACGAACCAAATGGATGTTAAAATTATGACATTTATTTTTCTGTAATATTTTTTTAACACACATCCGATAGCCAAAACATACAGAAAGACTGGGCAAAAATAGAACAACCTAGTTTTTGTAGTTACTATAAAGAGTTTAAGAAGAATACGGAAATGGAGACATATTATCTGAATAAAAGGCTAAAGGTGAGACAGAATGAGGTATGGGCTAGATGGAAGTGCAGAAATGCGATAAAAGAAGGAAAGAAAGGCTTCAAAGACAACAATTGCAGGCCATGCAGAAACAAGGTTAGTGACAGAACTGCAGAAGGAAGTGGATGGAAAGTTATGTTCAAATTTGGGCAAGATAGAGGAGAGACTCAGAGTTAAAGACTAGAGATACAAATGAATTTTGATAATAATTAAGTAAAACTAAAATGTAACACCAAGGAAAAAAATATCTATTTATTTTACTATCTATTAAGGTCATCGATCAACCAGATCACGTGACATATTCCTGTAAAAGTTCGTGTAAGAAAACTTTTTTATTTTACAAAATGTCTTCCTGGAAATTTGGAAAATGCAATGGAAAACGACCAAAAAGGTTCAACTTCGTTTGAGTACAAATTTTGCAAACAATTTTACAGTTAACTGTAACTGTCCATAAGTTTTCAAATTTTTTTCAAAATTTTTACTGAAAAGTAGTTAACAGACGTGCTTTATTGTCTTTCGTTACGTTTCCCAAATTTTCAGAAAGATACTTTGTGAGTTAAAAAAGTTATCTTACATGAACGAATAAATGTATAATTTAGTCACGTGGTTCGATTGGTGCATGGTCCTAAGCAATCAAATATTTTAGCCCATTTTGGAGTGAGGGGGTCTCGGCAAATTTAACGATCTGTTACTATTTACTGTTACTGCTACTATTTATCAATACTATTACATAGTTTGGGTTGAAAAATAAATACGCTGCATTGATTATACTTTTTTTATATTTCAAATCGTATTACGTTTTGTGTATAGCTAAACTTTCCATGTCATATTTCCAACTTTTTGGCTCGTTATTTAGTGTTCTATCAGTTTGCGACGTTTTTTATCAAAAATTAGGCATTTATTGTGAAAGAACGGAACCTTATGTTTTATTCAAAGTATTGTCCATCGTATTGTTCTTCTTGCGTTTGGCACGAATCTTGATCCAATAATGCTTCCAATTCTGCGTCTCTCAAATTCATCGTTTTTAAACTTTTGAAACCAGTCACGACATCTCTCACTTAAGGCAGCCTCACCATATGTACTGATAAAAATTCACTAATATTTCAAGGTTATGTTGCTGACAGATGCCCAACGTTTCGACATTGACGTTTTACATCTGTCAATTTCAACCAAAACTTACTGGTGGCCAGGGCCGAATTTACCGACGAGGATGCCCTGGGAAAACTAGAATAACCGCCCCTTTTTATTTTATTATTTTTAATTATTATTTTATTTATTATTTGATAAAATAATAATTAAGTTATATATGGTGAGAGTAAGGGGTTTAAACTATTTTTTTTCAACTTGTCCAAAATTGGCAAAAAATATCTTACATAATTTATGGATCACCTTTTACCGTGACCGTTACTTGTTACAGAAAGCATTGACGTTAAATTATAGTTCCTATAAAATATAATAACTGTAAAAGTAACTTTCCAATAAGTAACTCTTTAATGCCTAACACTGATCTTAAGATATATAATGTTATAATATATTGTTGAAGCTTATTTTTTTAAACTATTTTATTGATATTCATAAAATCGGACTTGTACCGACCCTCAAATGAAAATTCAATACCATGTTTAAATTTCATCATAAAAAAGAGATTAAACCTCCTTTCACAGAGAGGTTTAAAAACGAACACTCACACACACAAAGTATCTCAAAGAATCCCAAACACACACATACGCACAACACACTCAAACTCAACAGGTCAAACCCCTAAATATGTACAACCCCTTATGTACAAGGCCTATCGGAAAAACTGTCAGGTATTTTCAAACCCTTCAATATAAAAATCGCTTCTCGCAATACTAATGGCCTCTCACACCTTTTTAACACTAGAACTACCAAGACCGTCATTTTGACGGTTTTCAAATTTCACGCTTAAAAATTGGATATAATTTATGTAATTGTTTTAGAATTTTATTACGACTTTTAATAAAATATAAGAACAATTAATTATTACTATTCAATTTCCCCTCACCGACTTTAACACTAGAACTACCAAGGGGGGTCAAAATGACTTGTTTGACATAGTAGAAGTAGGTATACCTCGATCGTCGGTAGTTCTAGTGTTAAATCAACCAAAGACCCTATTTCAAAACTCGATACTGCTAATGTCGTCTACAATATCCCTTGCTCTGACTGCACAGCACACGGAAAAAATAAGTACTGGGAAATTTACTTGACAGTCCTCGACTTTTGGACAGGACAAATTTTTCCGAAGATCGTATATACTTTTTATTAAGAAGCTTAGAACTTCATCGAAAAAAAGAAAGAATGTTCTAGATTAATTGAAGCACAGTCAATGAATGAAATTCTTTGAAATTTTATTGTATAGTATTTGAAAAAATTATAGAAAGGCAAATAATACTTCTTCTAAAGAGCACTTCACGTTTTAAAAGAGTTTGGATAGAATAATTTGATTAGGAAGAGATGAATACCTGTTATACAAATCAAAGAAAAATTCTTGGACTGCGCTTGAAGGTCTTGTGAAATTTTTAGTGGTACGATGCGCAGTTGTCAATGTCAGTTTTTTAGATACGCAAAATTTTTATTACTGTGTAAATTGACATAAACTTCAGAAATTATGAAATTCTTATATTTGATATTTTAGAATTCAATAATTAATTTATTAAAAATCTCTTCATCTAAAAACTTTTGTTAGCCTTATATAAAATTGATGGCGAAACATGGCGCAGCAATTTCTTACACGGCCCTGCATTTTCAAAGGATAAAATCTACCCAATATTTTTTGAGAAGTATCGCAAGTGCTTCGGTAGCCGTGCGGTTTAATTTATAAGGTTAGACTGCGTTATACATGTAGGTTAGGTAAAAGTTAAGGTTCGAATCCTATCAGTGTAATATTAATTTCAACAGCGGTAATATAATTTGTAATAAAAATCAATAAAATAGTATATAAAAAAAAGACAGCTTGCGAAAATAATTTTTGTTTCTTATTGCCTTTGATAGTCCATAAAAATTTAATTGACTGGCTTTGAAGTTTTCATGCGCGAGTGCTGTGCGAGCTCTATCTGCCTATATTCAGAATTTCATATTAATTCGTAAAAATATCCAATCTTTGAACTTTATTTTCTCAAATGATTCATAGAAATTATACATTTTGCGTACTCAGAATTTTCACGGACTTTCTACTGAATATACTTTTGGAAAGTTCTATACTTTTTCCAGGATTATTGATCTAATTATACAAGAACGGTACTTCTAGTTTTAAGTAACTTTTGAACGTATCTGAAAGTCGAGCACTCTGTCATGTCAATTTCCCGGTACTTATTTTTTCTGTGCAGCTTATATAGGTACAATCAAACGGCCTCTAAAAACTAGAATACATGAACATACAAAATGGACTGCTTTAACCAAACATGCTTGGCATCAAGACCACAAGTTCAATTTTGATAAAGTAAAAATAATCGACAGATCAGATAATTACAAAAAACGTATGATACTTGAAATGACCCATATAGCTGGCAATCCACATGCGGTAAACCAAAGAGCTGATACTGAGAACTTATCTGGTTTTTACCTCCCTCTTTTAAACAACAAATTGTAATCTCGCCAAAAAATATTTCAAGCACATACATTAAATTAAACACATACACAAATTTCCTGAGAAAATTCAAAATCTGTCGAAAACAAACTATTTTAACTCATATTACACTTTATGGCCTCCTTTTTTTGTAGTACTCCAGTCATCTGGAATACATCCTTCCATTTTTTTCTTTCTCCTTTTCCTTAAAATCTCAAATCTAAATACAATAGAAAAAGCATACCCTCCACTTTCATCCCACATTTTCGGTTTCAAATCATAGCGTGTGATCAGGAAACGGTAAAATAGTATATTACACTACAAGGGCTTTCAAATTTCTGCCCATGTAGTGTATACTATTTTTCTTGCTACCCGGTCGAAAGTACGAAAACAATTGCATGTGTGCATTGGAATATATTGATGCCTGCCCCAACATTTGCGGCACGAGCGGAGCGAGTGCTGCTGGCCGGGGGGGGGGGGGGGGGGCAGGCATCTACCCAGGCGGAAATTTATAACCGGCGCAGCACCGCGCCAGCACTGCCAGCGGACTTCCAGCGCTGGCATAGTGCTGGCAGTAGATCCTCATGAAGTCTGTCGCGGTGCTGGCGGAACTCCGATAGTTAACAACGGCATAGTGCTGACCAGCGGTACTGCGCTAGCGCTGGCCTTCAGTGCTGGTGCGGTGCTGGCACTAGTACAAAATTTCACTCGGCTGGAAGTTGTCTTTTAGTACTGGGGCGGTACTGGAAAATGTACCGAAAATCTGTAATGTACTTAGATAAAAAGTACAGGGAAAGTTCGAGTTAAGACTCTAATATTTACCGTTTTTAACGGCAACGGAGGGATAGTCGCTTGGAAGGTTAAGTTTACTGTTTTCACAGTAAAAAAATCTGTTTTCAAGCTAGAAAATTTTTTCTGAGTAAATTGACAATACTTTTTCGTTACACGTACACAGAAAAAAAATTTCAGTAGGATTGACTACATTTTAACTTACTTTCCGTAGTTCGTAAAGGCCCCAGTGTCATTTTTGAAGTCAAGTGAACTGCAGGAACATAGGTAAATCAAATAAGAGCAGTAATTGAATCGATGAATATTCTTAGTACATTTCAAAACTTTATTTACTTTCAAGCAGACTCTAACTTACTATTTTTATATACAAACTTAGCTACAAACACACATTCCCCTTTACACTACACAAACGCTCGTATAGGTAGTATTAAAAATTATTCTTAACGCTGCGGATTCGAACCCTCTCTACTTACAATTAACGCATTACTTTTTTTTTTTTTTTTTTTTTTTTTTTTTGGTGAGGAGGAAAAATGGCGAAATCTTTTATAGACGTTGTACAGGACTCTCCTAGGACGGGTCTAGGCATACCTGTTAAAACCAAAAAACCACCTCTCACGAACCAATGCACCGCCCGCGGAACCGCCTTTCGGCTTTAAACTTCGCGGGCAGTTGGTTCCAGCTTAAAGTCGCGTACGACTCTTCCGTCGTCCGTTCGCCCGGGACTCCCATCCGCGGGCATACGCCCGCTAGGCAGGCCGGCCAACCGCGCCAACCAGGAAAGGAATAAGAAGATTCCTCCCCCGGTCGACATGAACAGCCAAGTCCGCCCAAGACGCAGGACCGCGGGTGTAGGCCCCGATGCGATTTCTACTGGCCCCCATTGTTGCCGCGCTCCGCACGCTCATCGAGCTCCCTCGCCTTCATCACCAGGGTGACGAATGACTCGATAGACATCCAAATCTGTTCAGACTGGAGCATGAGAGAGACCATCGTGTCAGGAGTGAGCTCGGCACCCACTGCCTGACCGAGGGCCTCCCTTGCCGCGCCCCACTTTGCGCAGACGAAGAGTGTGTGCTCTGCATTATCCACAAGGGAACCGCAGTAGCGGCACGACTCATCGTCTCTTTTCTTGAAGCGCTTCAGGTACGCATTAAAGCAACCATGGCCCGAAAGCGCTTGCGCCAAGTAAAAGCCGACTTGACCGTGCTTTCTATCCAGCCAGGTGGCGAGCTCCGGGATCAGACGGTGTGTCCATCTCCCGGTTTGGTCACCATGCCATCTCGTCTGCCATTTCTCGACGAGTCTGCGCCTTCCATCCTTGCGGATGGCCTCCTTCGCGCGAGCGATTTCCTGCAGGTCGGCGCAGGTAAGCTCCTTGCGAAGCTGAAAGGTCTCCTGCCTTTCCTCCGCCAATAAATCTATTGGCGGGACGCTCGCCAGGACCAGCACAGCACTCGTCGACACAGTTCGGTATGCTGAGACAATTCTCATCACCACACCTCTCTGTGCCGAGAACAGCTTCTTCAGGATAGCATGGTTGTTAAGGGCACTTGTCCAGATCGAATTAACGCATTACTAACCTAACGACTAAGCCTCTCGGCTGCGCACGCTAGGAATACAAGAAAGAAAATAGCGCTTATAACCTTCAACTACTGCAGGGCCGTGTAAGAAGTGTATAGGCCCTGTGTAATCAGGAATTTTTAGATTTTATCCCAATTTATGATTCTGATTAAAATTTTTAAGATTTTTAATTATTAAATCGATTTTCTATAAAATAAAATATTTTTTGAAAGAAAGCGATCAAATTTTTGAATTAAAGAACATTACATAATAAAAAGATTTATATACATTTTAGAATTATTAACTTTTATTATTGTATATTAGTGATACTTTATACAGGTTATGCTTCCTTTAATTTTTGTTTTCAAGAGTAAAATCAACGTATGTTCAGAATCTGAAAATTTTGAGTTTTTTCAATTTCAAAAATATGATGAAACTTTGGAATCAAGAAAATTATCTCAGAACGAAATTATGCATTCAAGTTCGCAATAAGTTATTCCAACTTATGAAGTACTATGAAAAAAAATCTGCCCGCATCGCGGGCACATTCTCATCGCGCGAATTAAACGCGAAGTAAACCGCAGCATACTTTGGTACAATCATAAAACTAATCGATGGAAAGTTTAACTAATTCAAGCAATAAACTTTGGTTTACTTCATTAAAAATGTTTTTCGATCAGCGAAATTTTACTTACCATCACACCAATGCGGGCACACAAACGAATGTGTAGAATGTAATTGATTTTTTTAGAGTACTGCTCATAGCATTACTAATATGTTTGTCGGCGATATTTGTTGATCGTAAATACTGAAAAGCGGTACCGCGCCGGTGCTGCACCGACGCTTGGCATTACTCAAAAGTTGGTTGTTTGCCAACACTGAATGTTGGTACTGCGTCGGTGCTGATTCAGTGCTGCACCGATGCTTGGCAATACACAAATGTTGGTTGTTTGCCAGCACTGAAAAGCAGTACTGCGCCGGTGTTTAGCCAGTGCCGCCGCAGCGGTGTGCCAACGCTTGGCACAGTGCTGATCGGCAGCACTGGTATTACTCGCGGGTTACAACCGGAACGGTACCGCGCCGGTTGTAAGGATTGGCAGTACACCGATTTTTCCGCCTGGGTAATACACCTATAAATTAAGGTTTAGATTTCTATTTTCTTGTTTCCATCTTTGGTAATTATCATAGACTAGCATGTATCTGTCAGCAGACTTTTTGGGTAAGGTGTCACCCGAGTCGAACTATTGATTCTCTATTGATTCTCTAAGATGCTCCATTTTCGAGGACTTGAGAGAATCAAAAGAGGCGTATTAGCTGTTTAAATCAATGTAATTTTGATCCTCTGTTGGTGCTCTTCTCCTGTAGATATTTCCGTTTCTGCACCTTGGAGGATCTTAAAGAGTAGCAACGAAGATTCTCCTTACCTCCTCTATGATTCTCCATTTCTAAAAGTATATAATTCCTAATGACGTCAGGAATTAGCAACGGTTTATTATCTTCAGTTTCAAAGTTTTTATTAATTTCTTCTTCATCTGTCGATTCATCAGATGATATGTCCTTCATTTTATTTTTTATTTTTGTTACACTTCAGTCACTACTATTACATTCTAAATAATATTCACTCATTGCCACTAATAAACATTAGCAGAGAGCGGACAAATTTTGACGCTTGAGGTTATTAACGTTTTTACTCCCGCTATTATAGAGGGCGTGCATATAGCTTGACCAATGAATGAAAGTTAGACTTTCTGCCCTTGTTATGTAATATACAATTAAAAATTATCTGAGGGTATCACAATCCCTTATTTTGGAACTTTACAATACTACATTTAATAAGGTTAGTTACATTTATTTTCAAACCCCAAGTGTTGATGAGTCCGGAAAATTTAGATATCCCTTTGTCAGAAGACATTGTTTTTGTAAAACTAATATTCGAAAACTGACATTATTATGAGCTATTTATAATTTTGCGTTTATATTGCAAGTTTATTCACTATATTTCAATTTTTACGCTAAAATTTTTTTTACACGTTTTTATAAAAAATTGTTATAAAATTATAAAATGTATCTTGAAACTACCAAACTGTAACAGAACTGTTATTAGTTTATCACAAAATTACGTAACTGTAACGGATTTTTGGTTGTATGTCGCGGAATTTCGAGCTGCATGTAACTGCATTAAACTTCAGTTACAAAAACGTAAAATTATTCCTATTACAAGTTTTAGTATTTCCAGAAGGACATATACAGAATATTCAACACTTTGTATCTGAATTTTATACAATAAAAAATTCCTTTTTTCACAGAAAATTTCTTCAAAAATTATATTGAAAAAATTCCACCTAGTCTTACGAGACGTTAAAATTAATTCTAAATCACAGGTTGGTAAGGTTGATATGGTAGAGTTCCGTTATCACATAGAGTGATACACTCTTCTAATGATCGACATAATCGACTGAAATGATTTGAAAAATTGTTTAAAATTTTTTTACATTTTTCACATTACCAAAGTTTATTCCAAGATCGGGCTCATATGTGCAATATTTATCCAAAGTTTTGATATTTTAGAAATAAAGATTAGTGATGAGGACTCCGATCAGAGTCGAAACGTTTGAAAGTATATAACTTCCTGAGTTATCATTTCTGGACTCTAAAGCCAATTATGAACAACAACATCGTATTAAATTATTTTATTGATTTTATATTGTTTTGTGTTTTTCAGGTGGTCGTGAGCTAAGCACAATTAATCTCTCCAGACGAGTAGAAGCTGGTGGTAACAGAAGAAAAGGGCCAAAAATAACTCCCCCGAAGTTCTATACCATTCCACACAACCGAGTAGCTGAAGAAGGTGAAACTGTTCGATTCCAGTGCGCTATCACAGGTCATCCAATGCCTTGGGTTGTGTGGGATAAAGACGGAGTAACCGTCACGCCTACGGCAAGAATCTCGATCAAGGAGAAAGATGATTTACGAGTTTTAGAAATCACCCAAGTTACATCAGAAGATATTGGACTCTACAGAGTAACCCTTGAAAATGATGTCGGTCGCACTGAATCAACAGCCCGTCTCGAAATTATCAGTACACAACATTTATACCATTTTTATTTTTAAAAATAATTAATCATGCAAATATAAATTGACTGATATTTTATTAATGTATCTAATATAGATCAATAGTTACTATTGTACAGATCACGCTAAAAAAGGAATTCGAGTTGTTCCTAAATATATACCAATTACCAAATGTTTTACTATTTACAAGAAACAATATTTTGATGAAAAACTCTTAACTAGATAATTTTAATTTATTAAGGAAACAATTAAGGGAAAAATTGAGCTGCTTTATTGAATAAAAAAATTTTGACAGTTTTGTATAGTATTTTTTGCAAAAAAAAACATTAGATACAACTTTTTTCATAGAGAAAAATAGGTTTACTCTTGAATTTTTTAAAAGAACATATGTTTTAGAGATTAGAAGTCTAAAAATTTGCAAAATAATTGTAAATAGGACTTATGTCGACTTTCTAATAATAATTTTCAACCATTGTTGATGTTTTAACCCATTAACGCCCAAAATCACAGACTTTTTAACTCATTTTTGGCCCTTGTTGACAAAGCGAAAAAGGGAATATATCATGACCAAACCTTGTATACTTTATATTTTTGAGTCTCCTTTTTCGATTTATGAAGTCAAAATTACATTACCGTGCACTGGAAAACCAATATGGCGGATTTTATTTTAAAAAGTAGCGAAAATTTGAAATTTTTTTTTTTTATTCTTTTTTTTTCAAATGGATAAATCATATTGATCTATTTCAAACTATGGACAAAGGTGGACAAAATAGTTGTAGTTTACGAAAAATATTTTTTGGTCCAGCTCCCTATGTTTTATCTTTTCCAAAATGGTGGAAAACAGATGATTCAATATGGTGCTTGGAGAACTTGGAAAATACCGAGTTTTTCCAAGATTATCGTTGATGAAAATTCCTGAACTTTTATTAAATTCAATTTTCCTATGTTTCTTGGCACATTATATGAAAATCCGGTGACAGTGTTAGAAAATTAAAAATGGCGGATCCAATATGGCGGTCCGAGTATTGAAGATTTAATAATATGCTAATGAAAAAAGTATTTTCGTATTTTATGTAAAATTTATGATCAAAATTGTTTTCAGACATTTTTTGATTGAGATCGCTAATTCAGCGGAAAAAATTCATAAAGTTCTGAATTTATATTTTACGATCTGCACATTCTCCAACACTTGATGTATGTGGCTAAATGAAGTTGGATGATGGATTTAGTAAATGAGTAGATTGAATCTATATGATCTATTTTAGAGTGAATGAGTGGATCGAATCAATATGATCTATTTTAGAAATGTCATGAAAAAACGCGTATTTTTCCAAATTTCCATAGTTTTCCGCCATTTTGGAAAATATATAACATAAGGAGCTAGACCAAATAATTTTTTTCATAAACTACAACTATTTTGTCCACCTTTGTCCATAGTTTCAAATAGATCAATATGCTTTATCCATTTGAAAAAAAAAAGAATAAAAAAAAAATCAAATTTTCGCTACTTTTTTAAATAAAATCCGCTATATTGGTTTTCCAGTGCACGATAATGTAATTTTGACTTCATAAATCGAAAGAGGAGACCCAAAAACATTGTGTATACAAGGTTTGGTCATGATATATTCCCTTTTTCGCTTTGGCAGCAAGGGCCAAAAATGAGTTAAAAAGTCTGTGATTTTGGGCGTTAATGGGTTAAGTTGTCTTTAGGGTCCAGAAAGAATGAAACAAAGTTACATCTTTTCAAACGTTTTGACTGTGATCAGAGTCCTCATCAGTGAATTTTTTTTTCTAAAAAAATCCAAAATGAAACCTGAAACTAATGCGCGTGTAAAACAAATCTTTTCAAGTGAAAAAAAAAATTTTTTATTTAAAAAACAAAACCTAAAAATTGAAATAGATAATAAGGTAAAGGATGTTTATGAGTTGTATTTGGATTATAAACGTTATAAAGAACGTATAGAAATTATGTAAAATCTAAAACTAAAAGTGCATATAAGATTTTTCGGGAAAAAGATTTGAAATTACTTGTAAAAAATAATCCCTTGCGAAACTGTCTGGAATTATACATGAAAAATTTTGTTTGTTTAATTATAGTACTGAATTACCTAAAAACAATTTTCTTTAAAGTTTTTTGTAAGTTAAAACATTATTTGGACTAACTTAAGATTGCACACAGGAAATTCTTTTATAAGAGAAGTGGCAAAATTTAAATATAAGATAATTCTTTGGGAGATTTATTTAGATTTCTGACAGAATCTTTGGAAAGCTGATTGACGCATTATATATGAAATATAAATATTGCAAAATTTGTTCAAATAGAGAGGAAAATATAAACTCTAAAACTTGATAGTTGTGTAAAATAAAATACAAATAAATATAAATGATAATAAATATATATTATAATAATATATAATAATAAATATATAAATAAATATAAAAATATAGTATTCACGAGATTAACATATATTAATCAAAAGTTAATTTAAGGCTGTCCAAAAGAGCATACAGATACGATTAAACTGAGAACGCAAATAAAATTCTTTGGAAAAGTGACAATTATAATATGAAAACATTGGTTAACAGACATCTTCGTTTTCCAGTCTCATTAAAAAAGGGGTATCTGTTATCAGACTAATCTTCATTAGAATGTGGCTGCGCTTTAGTAAGTACATTTTGGTCAATAGGTTTCAAAAATATTACTTTTCTCCTATTGAAGCCAACTTAAAACATCAACGACGGTTGAACATTTTAAAAATAAGTTTCATTTGTCAGAAAAATTTTCTGATCAAAATATTTTCATTTGCAGCTATAGTGCAGTCCATTCTTTTTGCTCCAAACTTAAATTAATTTGTTTTTTTTAACAAGAACATTAGTATATTACTGTTTCAGTACCCAGTTTTTCCTTTTTTTGTACACCCTATATATAATAGTATATATTTATGTAGGATATTATATATGAAATAAACGTAGGAGAAATTTCAAAGAGATACTAACAATAATTTGCATGTAGTCTAATATTTACTGTTTTTAGTTGATTAAAATTTTGTTTTGATAGATCGTCACAGTCTGGTCCCTCGTCCAATTCGAACCAGAAGCGCGTCACCTAGAACTTACCCAACTTTTACGAGAAGCCTTATTGGTTGTACATCCAGAGTTAATGGTAGATTTCAATTACAGTGCGATATTAGAAGTTCACCAAGTCCAGCTCCATCTTGGTACAGGTATATTATTTGCTTACACTTAATAAAAAATTGTTTTGTCTAGTTTCTCATTTTATTAAATAACACATACATATAAAATACATTGTAATTTTCAGAAATGGAAGACGAATAGATCGTTCAAATAGAATCAGAAAATATTTCGATGGCAAGACTTCCACATTAGAAATTTCTGAAGTTAAAGAGACCGATGCTGGTGAATATGTTTGCGAAGCAACCAATCTATTAGGATCGACTAGAAGTAGTTGTCAGGTGCTTTAATTTGTCTTTAAATATTTGCAAGTAACATTTATGGACTTTTTAATCATGTTTTGACTTTTGAATTAGGTAATCATTCTCGATCCGCAAGATCCTTGCACACTGGATCAAGAAGCTCCGAAGTTTTTACAGACTCTTCCAAACGAATCAATAGTTATGGAAGGTCATTCATTTGAACTACAAACTAGAATTACAGGTAATGATGCTTTTAATTAGTTTCTACTTCTAGGTATATTATAAATTATCAGAGTCACAATAACTCATCACAACACATGCGTAATGTTATTCCAGGCACTCCACCATTTGCGATAAAGTGGATGAAGGACAAAAACGAAGTATGCGATACAGACTGTTATCGATATGTTGTTTATGAAGATGGAGGTGTAGCTCTCAGATTAGCCAACGTGAATCCTTCAGATGCTGGAGAATATACTTGCCATGTGCGAAACGCTTTCGGTGAATCGTCTTGCAGTGGTTCATTTGCTATCCAAGGTGATAACTTGAAATTTCTTTTCGTTCTTTCTATAATACATATTTGTTATTTTATATTCAATTATTTTTGCACATATTCAGATTACAAGGGAGCATCTAAAGTTGCATTTTGGTTTACAAAAACTCCTGTACCAGTTTTAGCTTCAAAAGATGAAACGATATCATTTTGTGCAAGGATTCAGAGTGAAAGACCTATCGAAATCGAATGGACTATCAACGGGAAAAGCGCCAGAGAAAATTATAGATGCAAGGCAAATTGAGAAACATCATTATTTATCAGTAAAATTTTAATTAAAAAAGTTAATTATTTATTATAACTTACAGGTGGAGAAAGATGGGCCTACAAGTATTTTGAGAATAAATTCTGTTACGTATCGAGACTGTGGTGAAATTAGGTGCACAGCATCCGTAACTGGTGGTCGAGGTCCGTCGATAAGTTGCGCAACCGATCTTCGTTTCATGAAATTCGCTGGACCAAGAGACAGATCTTTATCTCCTGCCAAGAAAATGACTTTATCTCCATTAGTAAGACGCTCTATGCGTATTTCGACAAACCCATACAGACAAGAAGATAAAGAAAATGTGAATAGAATGAGTCCAATACCTAAAGATGACACAGATACTCTTTTCAAAAAATCTCATATTTCGCAACCTTTTTTCATTTCACGTAATGATGTTTTCTGTACCAAGACTGGAACACAGAATAGTGAAGATGTAAGAAATGAAAATAAGTTAATCAATGAAGATATGTCAGATATATCAAAATTAAATAAAAATAGAAGTTTAAGAACTGAATATCAAAACCAAAGTAAAACTACTGAAGAAAATGAGTCAGATTTGAAAATAGATGAAGAGCTGGACAGAACGAAAGGAAAACCAGTTGAGTGTTGTGTGATAAATCAAAATTCAATTCAGGATGATAAAAACGCGAAGTCTGTTGGTAAAGAATCTCCCTTGGAGCCAGTGAAGCCGGAAATGACAACAGAGATCAGGCCGACCTCTCTTTACAGTGAAATCAAGGTCAAGGAAGAGTCTCAGTGTTTGGAGAGATATGAGTGTGACGAACCAGCAGTCGTGTTACAGGCGCCATCAGATGTAATCGCTCTTAGAGGTTCCACAGTCGTCCTCAACGTGTCATATCGAGGTCACCCGGAGCCGAGAGTCAGATGGCTTCAAGCTGTGAGTTGATGAAACGCTTTTAATTCGTATTAAAGTAGAGATCTCAACTTATTTATAAGCATAAAAGCGGCATTTTTTCGAGAGGTTCGTCACAAACTTTATAAAAGCGCCAGTTTTCTCAGTCTTATCATAGCTTTGTGTTTTTAACTCGCATTGATGCACACATTAAATTTTTAATGTGCGCTCTAATTTAAATAATTTGCAACGCTCGCAAAATTCCATAAATATGTATTACAAAGTAAAACTTACAGTTTGTAGTTATCATTGGAAGGTTTTATTAAAGCAGAGAAAAAAAAGAACACACATACTGAAATTTTGTGTGAAAAGAATAGCTGAACAAGTTAGTGATTGACGTGTCAGAGAAAACGTCTGGCTATATTGGTTTCACTTTCTCGATCGTTTGTATTTTCCGTCATATACGTTATCAGAAAGGAATTTCAAAAGTGAGTTGCGTCAGCTTGTACACTTGTTTTTATAATATGGGCTTCCGATATGCTTCAAGAGTTGGGTGATTATAATAGGTAAGAAAGAAACATATGAATTAGTCGGGCTTTTATAACGACCTTGCTTTTCGGGCACGTGGAATCGGCTGTTACTTTTGTTCACTTTTGTACAGTTTTACTTACGCGACACTTGATCTGACACGACTCATATTGCTTTTGCGAGCGACAAAAGTGTTTGATTACTAAGAAGTTTTATGCGTTATTACGAACCTGGTTCAGAAACTCGTAAATAGTCTTATTAAAATAATACTTCCTAAACTGTATCATTGAAAAATGAGCAATTTAATCTAATTCACTTTTTTGAAGAATAGTGTTTTTTCTGGATATTTTTTTTCCTCATATTAAATTTAAGTGAATTTTTTAAATACTTTTCCTGTGAATTTTCGACCCATTGTGGTAGTTGCGAGGCCAAAAATTATTCTTATTTTCGATATAAAAAATACAATGATCAGATCTCGAAAAATTTATTTATGTCACATTAAAGTTTTTTTTTTCATTGAATGAAAATGTATATCTCAAATTCTTAAAGTGAAGAAACAGGTATTTAGAAACGATTCTTTTCTCAGTGTTTTAATATAAATGTAGATTATCTTAATTCTGAACAATTTTTTTAACCAATATTTTTGATTGAATAGAAAATCTTTTAATATTGTAAGATTATTCAAAAATATAAAATTTTAAAATTTCAGGGTCGAGCATTGATTCCTGTCAACAAAATCCAAATCGATACCAAAAAGGGAGCGTCTAGTTTGACTTTAGACAACATAACGGCAGATCAAGCTGGAAAGTACGGGGTATTTGTCGAAAATTCTCTTGGACAGGATTTCAAATACACAAGTCTTGCTGTGGAAGGTAAAAGAAATTTTATGAATTACGAATAAATTTTTCGTATTTTACTGAACGGAAATCGACTCTGATCATTTGAAAAAAGTTGTGAATTTCAATTTTTGTAAGATACACTTTGAATGAGAATTACATTTTTCATCTTTTTCCTTGGGGAAACAGTCGCAGCTTTTATTGTTTCTAGAATATTTATAAAAAGACGTTTTTTTGCAAATATTAATATTTAAGATTTTTTACAAACAGTAAAAGATATAAAAAATGTCAAGAAACATAATTGTTTAGCAAAAAACACCTACAAAAAGTTCTATTGAGCCTTTTTAATAACTCGAATTATTTTTGAGGTATCCACCAAAATATAAACAAAAATTTTTGAGTTACATTATCTGGTAAACGATACAAGGTACAAAAAAGCACCAAAAAAGAAAAAAATTATGTGGTAAAATTTTTCTCAAAAGCAACGGGAGAGATAAGAAAAATCTAATACAGATTTACAAAAATTCGAATCATTTTTCAAAAAGGAATAAAAGCCTTTTGACTCTAACATTATAAGAATAAACTAGAGGATTAGAAATATTAATTCATAAAATTTAATATCATAAATAATAATTTATTTAAATTATTTAGTTGGTGCAGTCGAAAGCGTCTTTTTTTCCACAGAAAGATTTCAAATTTTTTAAATTTGTATAATTTATTTATATGGTATATGTGATATTAGAGACTTTGATGTACAAAATTTGAAGTTTTATTTTATTTTAGATATCGATGAAGTAGCCTTTTATAATGCTAATTGGCAGTCGCTTGAAAGTAAATAAAATTAAAATAAGTCGCAAATAAATATAGAAGACATTTAAGAAGCAAATGTGCTTTACATTTTAAGGTCCACGGAATCCGAAAAATAAATAATATTTTTTGTTCGTGCATATTAATATATATTTATTACATTAATATATTATAATTTTATTAATATATTAATTTACATTGCACACATTTTTCAAGTTGAGAACACTTTTCTGGTAGATCGCTCAATAATTAAAATCTGAAATAAATTTCTATGAGTAAATGCAGTTAGAAGTATTGAAAATGCAAGTGAATAATGTAATCGATTCAAATTTGGTAGAATAAAAATTTTAAATAACATCAAGCTTGAAAGCAATTGAAGTTTGAAAGCGGAGTAATTGGAATGATTTACGTTTTGAAAATATCCTCATAAATTAAAACGGTTACTTTAAAAGTTTCTTCTTCATACCGAATAAAGTTAAATAAAAGTAAACAAACAAATACTCACTGTGAAATTACAGTTTTCAGTGTTTAGACCTTCAATTTTTATTAGATGTATGCAAACCAAAAAAGTTTGTACTTGTATTCCTTAAAAATGTATTCATAAATTTTACAAACTTACCACAAATTTGAATATTTTAAAATTGAAATATGTAAAGCTGGTAAATTAGTAACTTTATGATTGAACGTCAAATAACATTAGTGATTGAAGCAAAAAACAAATAATAATAATAAATAATAAATAATTGAAAACTTTGACCAAATTTTATCGAAATTTATCGATTTTATCAAATTTATCATTAAATTGCAAAAATTTAAAAATTATATAATTTCTGTTACGAGTCTTATAATTCCACATACGGGCATCATAATATCTATCACTTTGTATGTACATTAAAAACTCAATTTATTTTCCACCTTAATCTTGCGACACTGAGACTGTCAAACAAAAAAATTTTAAAAAAACACCGGTCACATGTCTCGGGAGATTGTTGGTGAAAATTTCTAACAGTTATACACAGACTCTTATGACTCGTCTAAAATTTCATAGCTCTCCTTTGTCACAGTCTCTGGACATCTTGTGGACATATTTCCACAATTTTTTTTTCTCCTTTTCATTTAACCGAGACTTTCCAAAGCAAAAAAACCTAACCCTCCACTCCACTTTACAAAGCCTTTTCCAAGTCAGTTTCCAAGTGCAACTCAGTTTTCAAGTAAAACCCGTAGTGTCAGGAGTTATTTGTTCAAAATTATGTGTCTATCTTGTTTGGGACGAAAGAAAAGGAAGAAAAAGGGAATTTTGTGTGTTCATTTGGATTAATCTTTTTTATCATCGCTGTATGTCTACTTAATAAAATAACAGGTCAGTTTCGTTTACAGTGTTTTGTTGGTGATAAGCTCTCACTTTTTGACTTTTTATCCCGCAATGTTTATCCGTCACATGTGCTATTTTAAAATTTTTTAAATTTGTTTTCTCCCCTTAGTAATTTTACAGAATTAAATTTTTGTGTACTTTATATTTTCATGCAAATCGAATTTTTTAGACCATTTTTATAGTTTCACTTATACAATTCATTTACATCGGTTTTACCAAAAATTGTTATCTGTTACACGTGCTACTTTTAAGTCTCTCTTGTTAGTAATTTTTTCAAATTAAGGTTCACAGTTTTACTTTTTAGCTAATTTAGTTATTTATACCAATTTTATAATTTCAAACTTGCAATTCTTTTACATCATTTTAACAGAATGCTCATCGGTCACACGTTCAAAATTGTTTCAAGTTCTTCTTTTGTACCTTTATAGAGAAAATTGTTCTGTACAGTTCATTTACATTTAGTTTAGACCCATTTTATAGTTCACATGTATAATTCATTCATATAATTTTATTACAATGTTATCCGCCACACGTGCTATTCTTTTAGGTTCTCTTTAGTAATTTCACAGAAAAAATTTTTTGTACAGTTTTTGTTACAGTTTTACTTTATCGAAAATTTAGTTATTTAGTCCAATTTTATAGTGTCAAACTTGTAATTTTTTTACATCATTTTTTAACAGTATGTTCATCGGTCACACATTCAAGATTTTAAGTTTCTTCCTCTGTCTTTTTACAAGAAATTTTTCTGTACAAGTTTTTTTACATTTTTAACATTTGGTTTATACCATTTATAGTTTCACTTGTACAATTTCATTCATATCGGTTAACCAAAATTGTTATCTGTCACACGTATTACTTTTAAGTCTCTCTTGTTAGTATTTCTTTCAAATTAAGGCTTTACGCCTTTACTTTTTAGCAAATTTAGTTATTTAGACCAATTTTTTAATTTCAAACTTGCAATCCTTTTACATTATTCTTAACATATTTTTCATCGGTCACAGTTTCAAATTGTTCAAGTTTCTTCATTTGTATTCTTATAGAAATATTTTTTTCTGTACAGTTCATTACAATTCAGTTTAGACCAATTTTATAGGTTCACATGCATAATTCATTTATATCATTGTATTACAATGTCTCTTTAAGGTTCTTTTTAGCAATTTTACGGAAAAAAAAATTTTTTTGTACAGTTTTGTTACAGTTTTACGGTATTGCAAATTTAGTTACTTAGTCCAATTTTATTTTTACACCTGCGATTCTTATATCACTTTTTTACTACAATTTTTATCCGTCACACGGTCAATTCTTAAGATTCCTCCTTTGTATTTTTTATAGAAATAAATTCTCACTGATGAGGACTCCAACCTGAGTCGAAACGTTTGAAAGCATGTAAGAACTGAGTTTTCATCATTTCTGGACCCTAAAGCCAATTTACACATATATCGAATAAATAATAAAATTGCGTGAACTGAAAAATTAGAAAATTAAAAAGATTTAAAATTGGGAATCACGAATATTGGGATATATAAAAAAAAATTTTAAATATCATTACAACGTAATTTTGCAATTATTTTGATTTTAAATATTCATTTTTAAATTACTTAATAATAAATATTCTTGGAATACAAATAAAGGGTAGCACAAAAGAAGAAAAAGGGATAATATAATTTTAGAGAAGGTAGGATATAATTTCCGGATATAAAGCTAAGCTCACTATAAAGAGTTTAAATTGCGTCCAAGTGTCCACGGTCCAGTTCTTTGCAACTGAGACATATAAAAAACAGGGTTTATGTTGTCTCCAATGACATCGCAGAATGGAGTGTAGTAAGATTTATACTTTAATACTAACTTCTCTTAATTATATTTGCTTAGTAAACATCTTGAGATCTCTTCAAGCATTTTTGCTTTCGATTTTTTGTTTTTTAAATTGGTATCTTCTATTACTGTTTGTTTTCTTGGAATTTTTACAGTATACATATTAATAAATAGAATCAACAAATACGTGATAAGTAAACTCAATTTAAATAAAGGTGTAAAAAAAATATAGTGAATTGTAGCTTTTTACGACCCCCAAAGAAATACAAAAAAAATGTACATGCAGCCTTGATTAATTGCAAAATTATATTCAGGACTCATTGCGAAATTGAAAAAAAAATGAATTAAAAATGAATAAGCAGTGATATTTAATAATTTGGAATTTTTTCGTTATCAAAATTCCATACTTGAAAATAGACAAAAAATAATTCATTTCTAAATCTTATTTTTAACAATAATATATATTTATGCATATATACATGTTTATTTTCTTCAAACAAAATGCATTTTTTCAATAAAATCTATTTTTTTTAATTTAATATTAAAAATTTCTGCAATACTCTATTTTTAAGAAAATACTTTATTTTATAAACAAAATAATATTAATAATTTACCATCTTTTACTGCCTAATATCGAAAAATTATTTGCATTATGCCAAACCGTCTAGTTGAAAATTAAAATTCTCTCTTTTTGACATTCAACAGTTTGATATAGCGAGAGCATGTTTTTATTTTATTTCTTTTTTTATTTTGAATTAAAAATTGAAATACCTAAAAAATTGAAGTAAATCATCAGTACCTATTCCAAGCTGATCCGCAATTGAAATTGTGCTTAGTGTCAGTCTAAGATAGTCAATTTTCATATCTGTTTTATCACAAACGGATATTTTTTCGTTATCCAACTTTCTTGATTTCAATTCAGCGCAGTATTTAAGCTGGAACGAATATTCTTATTTTTTATATAAATTGAAATATTGAAATAAAATATGCCACTACTACTTTATTAGTTACACAGCTACTTTTCTGGTTAATGCTTTCTGGTTATCTGCATTGTTATTTCGAGAACTCGAGTAGCAAAATCATCTAGAAAATTGTCTGTGTAACTAATAAAGTAGCAATGACATATTCTCAACATACTATTAAGTAAGTTCAACTAACTATTTTTCTTCAGTCTAAAATTACCATTTTCCGTCTTCTCTTTTATTATAATACCCTTTATTTATCATTAAAGGTCCACCGGAACCACCAGCTGGCAAACCTATTGTGAGTTTCTGCAATGTGGGCAGCGACATCTCAAGTGTAAATGTGGCTTGGTGTTCACCTCCTTATGATGGAGGCTGTGCTCTCACGGGATACTCAATCGAAATGCGTCAAGTTGATGAGGAAAGCTGGACCCTTGTAGGAGAGACGTATCATTCCCTCAGTCATACAGTCAACGGGCTGGTACCGGACGAAACTTATCTATTTCGTGTTAGAGCGATAAACATTCATGGAGCCAGTGAACCTAGTATAGAATCTGATCCATTTAAAGTTCGTTGCAAAATGGAAGATATCAAGAAAGAAGAAACGAGGCAGCGAACGATTGACAAAGAAGACGAAGAAGAAAGTTAGTATACAATAGTAATTTTGTTACATTATAAAACTTAATTTCATTATTATTGTCTACTGCATACTTTTCATTTCTCAATACAGGCATTTGGGAGAAAAATATCGAGGGATCTGTAGTTACTCCAGAAGACGCCCAATTATTTGCAGAGCGATATGAAGTGCATGAGGAGTTGGGAAAAGGTCGATATGGAATTGTTAAGAGAGTTGTTGAGAAATCGACGGGATGCAATTTTGCTTCTAAGTTTGTAAGAACGATTAAAGTCACAGATCGGAAGCAAGTACGGGAAGAAATGAAAATTATGAATATGCTCAGGCATCCGAAATTACTTCGATTAACTGCAGCTTTCGAGAGTTCCCGAGAAATTATTATGGTCACTGAATAGTAAGAACAATTTTTGAATTTATATTTTAAAGACTTTCCGAAGACAAGTATCAAAATATTTTTTCTTATCGCATTTATTTGTAGTATTTCAGGTGGAGAGCTTTTTGAAAGAGTCGTTGCTGATGACTTTACACTCACTGAAAAAGACAGTATTCTTTTCATGCGACAAATTTGTGAAGGAGTCAAGTATATGCACAAAAATAACGTTGTTCACTTGGATCTTAAAGTAAGTCAGTTTCTATACTCCAGTTCAATAATTGAGGAGTTATATTCAATAAGGCGACAGGCACTCGAAAACCTGTAAAAGTATTGTCCGCCTCGTGATGTTATAGTCAAAAATTGAAAATCGAAATTCGAAAAAACTAAAAACATGGTTTTATAGCTCGTGAAAAATGAATGTTAGTTTACCCTTACAGTTTTTTTATAACGTTGCAAATTTTCGAGTAAATTAATAAAAAGTGTGTTGGTTTTAAAGCATAGAAACCATGTTTTATTTCAATCCACTCGCCTCGAAAAATTTATTAATCAGCGGATTGCGAATTTTTTTTTTGCGTTCTACTCGTGAATCTCTGGCGGAGGCGACAGTGCTTGCAAAAAATTTTTTTGTTCATTGTTAAATAGTTTTTTTTTAATCCGAAGAAAAAACTATGTTTTTCGAGCTTCGGAACGAAAAAGTGAGCGAGGAAGTTTGAGCTACAGTAAACTTCTCGTGAACAAGTTGATCATTAGTATATGGAGCAACTTTTCGGAAAATATCAACTCAATTGAACAATTACTTTCGAAAATACAACGAGTTGAACGCAAATGCGAATTAGGTTTTGACGCGATTTTACCGGTTTTGTTACGAGCAATGCAAGCGCGCCAATGAGTAGAAGCGAAGAAAGATAGAGAAAGAGAGTAGGAGTGACATGCGATGAAAATGAGCGTCAAAACCTAATTCGCATTTGCGTTCAACTCGTTGTATTTTCAAAAGTAATTGTTCAATTGAGTTGATATTTTCCGAAAAGTTGCTCCATATACTAATGATCAACTTGTTCACGAGAAGTTTACTGTAGCTCAAACTTCCTCGCTCACTTTTTCGTTCCGAAGCTCGAAAAACATAGTTTTTTCTTCGGATTAAAGAAAAACTATTTAACAATGAACAAAAAAATTTTTTGCAAGCACTGTCGCCTCCGCCAGAGATTCACGAGTAGAACGCAAAAAAAAAATTCGCAATCCGCTGATTAATAAATTTTTCGAGGCGAGTGGATTGAAATAAAACATGGTTTCTATGCTTTAAAACCAACACACTTTTTATTAATTTACTCGAAAATTTGCAACGTTATAAAAAAACTGTAAGGGTAAACTAACATTCATTTTTCACGAGCTATAAAACCATGTTTTTAGTTTTTTCGAATTTCGATTTTCAATTTTTGACTATAACATCACGAGGCGGACAATACTTTTACAGGTTTTCGAGCGCCTGTCGCCTTATTGAATATAACTCCTCAATTATATAATTTTGATTGTTCAGTTTATTTTAATTTATCAACTTTTTTATCTTGCAGCCAGAAAATATTATGTGTCGCACGCGAACATCTCACTCTATTAAGTTGATTGATTTTGGACTAGCTCAGATTTTGCAACCAAACGTTCCCATCAGAGTACTTTTTGGTACTCCGGAATTCATACCTCCTGAGATTATTAGTTACGAACCCATAGGCACTGAATCAGATATGTGGAGCGTAGGAGTAATTTGTTACGTTTTGTATGTATGATAATTAATCTGTATTAGCTCGTAAACTTGAAATTTGTTGTATTATATAAATATCGTAAACTAATTTATCTATAATCTAAAAATATAGATTGAGTGGCCTCTCTCCGTTTATGGGAAATAATGACACCGAAACTTTTGCGAATATCACACGAGCCGAATACGATTTCGACGACGAAGCATTCGATGCTATTTCGCAAGATGCCAAAGATTTCATTGGCGAGCTATTGATTAAAAGAAAAGAGTAAGTGAACGTTTATGATGCATTAAATTATTAAGTGGTTGAGTTAAAAAAAAATATATAAGCGTCTAGCTTATGAGAAGAGTATTTGTTTATCAGTATCAGATTGAGTACGTTCCCAAGAAATGTTCCCCTCAGACAATTTTAAACATATGTATGAAAATTTAATTTCTGCTTTGACAAGGATATTTAAATATTTTTAAAATCTATAAATAAAAAAAATTTTCCAACTGCGTCGGGAAGTGAGCTTTTAAATTTCCGATCGAATGCTTTTCACTACCGACTTACACGCGTCATCATTTCAATTTTCACAGAAAGACAATCGTATTGCCGTACATTGTAAAAATTCGTATAAAAAATTCTCAAAGAAATCTTCTTATTATTCTCAGATAGGATTAAAATTAAATAAAGTATCGAATTTCTTGAAGAAAGCTTTAAGGATTTTTTACCTGTATCGTTCATTTGGCTTTTTATGCTTTACTTTAATTTTTGATAAACATTTTCAGGTCTCGTATGACAGCGAAAGAATGCTTGGAGCATTCATGGCTAGCTCAGCACACAGAGAATATGAGTAGAGTAGCCTTATCGACAGAGAAGTTGAAGAAATTCCTTGTACGAAGAAAATGGCAGGTAAGAAATTTTTAAAAAATGAATTAAACTCATTCATATATCAGTGCATAATGTATTTTGTGTTCAAAATTCCAGCAGATTGAATTTTATAATTGAGTCAATGAAAATAACAACTTGGTAAAGCCCATTTATAGTTGGCCTCTATCCAAGGAGGATAAGAATGAGACTCAGGTGCTAATTTAAAGTCAGCTTTACCTAGTTGTCATTCTCATTGCCTCAATTGATAACAGAACTAACAAGTTTTTACTATTGTTTCACTTACAATCATGTATAGTTTGATACGTCTTGAGTTTCGCTTGCGTTTGTTCTAATAGAAAACAGGGAATGCTTTACGTGCTCTTGGAAGGATGTTTAAATCCGCAAATAGTAGAAGGAGTCCGTCATTATCATCAGCCTCATCTGTTTCAAACGAAACACCTTCTTTTGATAGTTCTGTCGATGGACAGACCTGCTGTACACGAAAGAATTCTTTTGAGGAAAGCATTCTCGAATGTAATAACCCTCTAACAATTATTGATAAAGAGACTTTTTTGAAAAACGAAGATAACGTAAAAAGGGAAATCGTTGAAAAAACATTCGACAATGTAGAAAACCCTCATGTTGAAGGTTCTAATTTAAAAGTTTTAGAATATAACGTAAAAGAGGAAGAGATAATAAATGATGACAATAAAGATGATGCGCTCGATGTCAGAAATTTATACGAAGAAGTGACTCTTAAATCTCTTGAAAACGCTGAAAGCGAAACTTCGATCACGTTAAAAGACGAATTTAACAAAATCAATCAAGTCAAACCTTCAGTTAATTTTGAAAAACCTGATATTTCATCGACAACACAAGGTTGTGATAATAGTTTAAATCTAGATACACTGAATATTTATTTTGAAAATAAAGACAATCAGAGTGACATTGAATCAAAGGAACCAGAACAACTGGAATCTGAATCTTTTGAAGACTCCGGCTTTAAAAATGGAGTTTGTATATCTGTATGCGATGCTAACCCTTTGCACGAAGGTGTGTATGTTGCTTCATTAGAATGCTTTTTACGTGAGTTCGTGCAATCAAGTTTTAATTGTTACTCTTTTTTCCTTTTTATTTGGTTTTATTATTGCTAAATTTACTTACCTTTTTTAGATGAGAATAGTGAGGGCACACGGATAATCCAAAGCAGTCAAGGTCGAAATTATCTTCACATCGGAAATGTAAGTCGAACAGCGAAAATGTTCGAAAAGAAGGAAATAGAATCTTCTACCGAAAATCGAGTGGAAGAAAAACCTGTCCCTCTTCGCCGAAAGGTCTTACCCTCTACTGTACCAGTAATGAGAACGAATACTCAGAGCGAAAGAATTCAAAAAGCATTTGCTTTTTGGAAAAAGTGAATTTAAACGAACGTTGGCGCACTAGCTGATTTTTAATATTATGCGACATTTGTCAATTGATATGCGCCAGGTACATAACATCATTAAAATAAATTGTTCGATTTTGTTGCCGTACGCGATCTGCATATATCCGGCAAAAAGTCTCAGCATTCTAAGTGCATATAAGCCGAGAGAAGATGTTTGGAATTCAAATTTAGTTTGTAAAATAAAAATGCATGTAAAAAATGATGGAGTTAAGTTTATAATTATTTTTAAAATTTTGATGAGTAAACTATTAATTATTATCTCCGACATGATAATGCGTATTTTTTAGGGCATGGGTGTTATGGATACTCCATTTCATCAATGCTCTTATTGATGACACGAGAATATTTTAACTTTCTAAACGAAAAATGAATTTTAGTATCTGAATTTTAATATTTTATTCTCCAAGAACAAGTAATATTTAATATTTATTCAAGCGAAAGACATGCCTCTAATTTATGCATTATAAATGCATGATGGTTACTTAAAATCAATATCTCTACCCTGATTAAACAAAAGACATTTTTACATTTCACCTGCTTGTTTTCTCTTACGCAATGCAGCTGTCTACAACAAGTTTCAATAATTAACTCAGTGATCTACTTTATAATGTAGAGTTAATAGAATCTATCCTTCTTAACGTTTTTTACTTTTATTTAAAAAATGATCCTCTATATGTATAATTAGAGTTAAGAAAGCTGCTGATGAATTTATGAAAACATTTTTAATTAATTCATAGTAAGAATTTTATATATTACAGATAAAACTTCGTTTCATATTTTGACAAAAGGCTCAGCAGTCATAGCATTTTTTTTTCTTACTTTATTATTCTAGTGGACAGACTTTTCACGCCGTTTGACTGCAAGCGATAAAATACGCTGAAGTATGTTCCACATTTCTTCTACTATCTCTTACCTTTATTCTCCTTCACTCTTTCTTCCATTCCTTCCTTTCTAATCCCCTTCTCTCTTTGGTCACCAACGGTCAGTGACCTTGAGATTATCTTACCTGCATGCCATTCAATTAGCTTCCTAATCCAAGTCACTCAGTCCAAGCTTTTCCAAAGATTTAAAAAACAAATTTATTCATGATACAAACTATTTCAAATAATGATTTTGTTTTCAATTTTATTAGTATATTTGTCATTTTATTTTTAACTCAAAATTTCAAATTCCAGTACAAAGTCTAACACTAAGTGGAATCCCATAGCAAATTGTTTTTTAATTAAAAATTTATCAAATTAAAAATTTTTTCTTGCTCGTATCATTCAATTTTGTAATACATTTCAAACTGGTAAAGATATTCAAATTGCAGAATTTCAATTTCATATTCTCTTATATTAAGTATTTTTTTTCTTTCTACATCAAGGACAATATTAATCATTTTTTTCACAATACTCAATATTTTTCAAAATCTTTAGAAATTTTTTACAATCTTACAAAATCATCTGAAGATTTTTTGAATTTTCTTAAAATCTTTAACAACGTTGATTGATTTACCACTTTTATAGTTTTTTCAATTTTATCATGTTTGGGGTAAAAAGTTTAGATTTAATCCAAGAAACTTTGTGTTGAAAAATTTTAAACTGAGACATACTAGATTTAAACACTTGGTAAATTTTAAGACAATTAACATTTTTGGAATCTTGCACGTCAGTTCAGAAGGTTTCAAAATATTTTATTTTCCAAAATCCTAATAACTTCATACATTTCCTTACCTTTTCCAGATTATAAATTATTTTTGAACTTTTGAAATATAGAGGATAGGCAAAAATTAAAATTAAGTTTTGGAAACTTGAAAAATCTAATCTTCGGAATTAATGAGTTCAAAAATATGAAGAATTTGAGGAATAAAAATTTGAAAAATTATTATTTTGAAGTTGAAAATATAAAATAAGAAAATGATATTTTCATTTAGAGGAAATAAAAATTTGATGAAGGAAACGTAAGAGGATGTATACAATGAAATATTTTTGCTTTTCTGCGCTATTTTCACTTTGTTGGGTGATTCATGTTTTGGATATCAAGCGCGTCGCTGCCAGACGACGATAATGCGCCATCACATTCCAGCCTGATTGTGACTGAATTTTCAGCTATACACGAAATGAAAGTCACTGCTGAGCCACCGTATTCACCAGATTTGGCTGCCTGTGACTTTTGTCTGTTTCCAAAACTCAAATATCCGGTCCGGGGAACGCACCATGAGTCGATTGAGGCCATAAAAAGAAATTCGCTAAATGAACTAAAGGCCATACAGGCCGAGGCCTATAAAAAGTGTATGGAAAATTGGATTAACCGTTGACATACTTGTATTGGCTCAAAAGGAGCTTATTTTGAAGAATATAATAAAGATTCGTATTAAAATACATAAAAATGTTTTTTTTAACCAGTCCGGGTCAAATTTGATCAGGTGGTATATAAAGGGGTTTCCAATAGGGACATAACAATTTTATCTATGAATAAAACACAGAAATATTTGAGATATTGAGTTCAAATTTATTGTAGGTGCAGTGCAAGCATTATACACTTTATGAATGAAATTCGATATCGGTCATATGACCACCGCGAACCCGTTTACAGCGGTCGATTCTTTGGACCCAATTTTCCACCACTTTGGCACACATTTCGACCGGAACGTTGGCAATTTCGCGTTGGATGTTGTCTTTGAGGTCGTCTAAAGTTGCTGGCTTGTTGGCATAGACCAGTGACTTCATATGGTCCCATAAAAAGAAATCCAATGGCGTTAGATCGTATGAACAAAGTCATTGAGCCAGAAATGAGCTTCATCGCTGAAGATGATTTTTCGATGAAATTCATCATTTTCTTCAAGCTTTGCCAGAGCCCAATTGGAGAAGTTTCGGCGTTTCAAATGATCAAGTGGCTTTATTTCTTGAGTCAATTTAATCTTGAAAGCATGTAGGCCAAGATCTTTTCGCATAATACGCTACAGTGTCGTTTGAGCGATGCCCAATTCTTGAGAACGACGTGGAATCGACTGATTTGGCTCATTTTGAATCGATGCACTTACGGCTGCGATTATTTCTTCGCTTCGAGCAATACGACGTTTTTTTGGCACTAGAACGTCCAATAGTGTAAATTTGGTCTTGAATTTATCCACTATAGCACGCACAGCCTGTCGGGTGGGACGATTATTACGGCCGAAAATTGGAGTAAGCGCTCTTAAAGTTGCGACAACCGACTCAGAATTTCGGTAGTAATTTTTAATAATTTCCAAACGTTGCTGGTTCGTGAACTTTACCATGATGAAAATGTTGACTTTAACTAACGTTTTGACATTGATAGTTCATTAAAAAAGTTTTATGTCCCTATTGGAAAACCCTTTATATATATGTAAAAAACTATTTTTTAAATTAAAGCGAAAAATACATGTTTTTTATGTTATATTTACCCTGATTCTAGTGTAGAATACAAATTCTTCACTGAATCCGATGTTATATTAACCGAGTTTCAGGGTAGAATGTTGATTCTATCTAGAATTCATATGTAAACATGTGTGAATGAAAATTTGTGCATGTCTTAAAAATTACAAATTTTGCATTTTAATATTCTTTCATATCTCAAATAGTTTGACTGGTAAATGAAATTTGATAGTTTTTAAATTTTTTAAATACTGTAACTTAATTTTGTCGAATTAAGAATGTTATGCAGAAAAAAAACGATATTATATTAGGTGCGCAACTAAGTTCCCACTGTTTGTCAATAGAAGGCTCCAGCAGTAAGTGCTGGTCGATTTTGACATATCCAAAACGTCATGAACCAAGATTCAAAATATGGTAAACAAACCGTTTTGACACATTAGTGATTTTGTTTTGGCGTCATATACTTTTGGTTGTGTAAAAATGTCTGATTTTGTGCCAAATAATCGTCATTGGCGGGAAGTGTTGTTTTTCTTCTTTAATTCGAAGAAAACAGCGGTTGAAGCACATCGAGAGCTCCAAAAAGTTTACGGTAATGCTGGTCTAAGTGAAACAACGTGCCGTGATTGGTTCCGTCGCTTCAAAGACGGTGATTTTGATATTGACGACCGTCCGCGTGTAGGAAGGCCAAAAACCTTCGAAGACGCTGAATTGGAGGCATTGCTCGATGAGGATCCGTACCAAACGCAAGAAGAACTTGCTACATCATTAGGAGTTACCCGCCATGCCATTTCCAAGCGATTGTATGCGTTGAAAATGGTTCAAAAACAAGGAACTTGGGTTTCTCATGATTTTAAGCCAAGGGACGTTGAGCGTCGTTTTTACGCCTGTGAACAACTGCTTCAGCAGCAAAAAAGGAAGGGCAGAATTCATCGCATCGTGACGGGTGATGAAAAATGGATTCATTACAGAAAACCCAAAGAGAAGAAAGTCATGGGGACTACCCGGTCATGCTTCTAAGTCGTCAGCTCGGCCGAATATTCACGCTGCGAAAGTTATGCTGTGTATTTGGTGGGACCAGATCGGTGTTATTTATTATGACTTGTTGAAACGGAACGAAACTATCACTTTGAAACGGTACCGAACGTAATTGATGCGTTTGAGCCGAGCACTGCGCAAAAAACGGCCACAATACGAGCAGAGGCACGAAAAAGTGAAAACCTACCTGGAATCGCTTAAATGGGAAGTCCTACCCCACTCGCCGTATTCCCCAGATATTGCGCCGTCCGAATATTACTTGTTACGGTCGGTGGCACATGGTCTGGCTGATCAGCACCCGTGTAGAAATTGCCTTATTTTTCCCTACTTTAAAATGGGTACTGTTCGGGTATTAACCAGGTGAACCTGACTAGAAAAATCTGAGTAGGCTCTGATTGGGGATTGTTATGTTTAATTTCGAGACATGTTTGTATTAATGTCTTCAGTTTTTATCTTGACCCAAAAATAAATTCAATGTAGTTTATTTATATTGGCATTGGGTCATAATTTTTCATTAAAAAACAATGTTCAAGCAAACATATAAAAAAATTTTTAAAGGGGCAGAAAATATATTGTAGGGATGAAAAAGGCAAACGTTTCGGCCACAAATGGGGGCCCTCTTCAGTGCCAAATTTAATGTACTTAGTGTCCAAGCTGTAAACGTGCAAGAAAAGTTATTAGCACTAACATTAGATTTTTTTGTTTTTGTTTTTTTGGTCTTTTTTAATGATATTTTATAAACATGCAAAACTTATGTGAGAAAGGAAGATGGTAAGCTCCAAGGCATCTAGGAACGATACCACTCCAAAACACAGCCTTAAAAAAGTGTGAGAACTCCTATCTTGCAGATCCGCGAAGAGTGAATCCGCAAACTGCCCCTCCTCAAAGGTACACACGAGAACCACCTATGGACACTGATATCTCCTACAAAATAAGCACAGATCCTGCAGAAAAAACATCACCATCCACGAGGGGCTCACAACACCCACAAGAAGTAAGCACTTCACAAAATAACAAAACACGAACCCGGACGGAAACAGATTTTTCGTTAAAGGGCAAAATCAAAAATTGATAGTTTTTATTTCAATTTTTAATCTTCTATTTTCCTTTAAGACACAGAGGCGGCAGATAGAAGTAGCCACACACTCTGTTTGGTGTCAAAAAGGAAACTGATTTGAGAAGAGAGCAGTACCGTTTGAAAACTAGCGTAAAATTTTAATATATACAGTGAAAATTTGTTGTGGAGGGTCAAGTTACAAACGCATAAACAAACCCCATACACGGTCTATGTCCTGGAAACTCGGGACCCGAGTACGCTTAAGTGTTCGGAGAGCGGAGAGAGAGAAAGAAGGGTTTCAGACCACATGTTGAGAGAGACCCTCGGAGGAAGTAATTTTGGAATAAAATAAAATGTGATGATTAAAAAAAAACATATTCTTAGAAAGAGAGTTGCAAAACAATGAAAAGGGCTATGTCTTATTCAGTTAGTTTAATTAAAAATGCATTATTTTATATTTATAAAAATCTTATATTTATAAAAATTTATATTTATAAAAATTTTATATTTATAAAAATTTTATGTTCGGATTAAAACAAAAATATCATATTTAAGATGGTAAGAATACGTATAAAAATCGCATTTCTTTTAAAGGTACCACTCGCGTGTGTACGTTATTATGTAGCGTTAATTAAGTAAAGAATGTATTCATAATTTTAAACCGGCGTTGAATCAAAGTAATTCTCAATTGCTTTAAATCAGCGAGAAGTATTAGCGAATGTAATATAGTGAACGCTTCGCGGCTTGTTAATGCGATTTAATATTCGCATCGAACTAACTTTGAGCAATCTCACATAAGAGACGTTAACTGTTAATAAAAGTCGTATTTATTTCATAAGTAAAACTCGCGTGTATAAATTTTATGTAGCGTTGAGAATGTGTTTAAAGAATCCATCATTTGATAAACGACACGGGGCGCGAAATTCAAAATTCTCAGAGATTATATTCCGCGAGAAATATTCGCGTATGTAATATGTTGAACGCTTCGCGGCTTGTTTATGCGAAAATATGTTCACATAGGACTAATCCTGACGAATCTCATATGTAAGACGTTTAATATAGATAAAAATCGTATTTATTTCCCAAAAGTAAACTCGCGTGTAAACATTTTAATGTAGCGTTGAGTACCTGTTGAAAGAATCCATCATTCAGTAAACGGCACGGGGCGCGAAACTCAAAATTCTCGGAGATTATATTCCGCGAAAAGTATTCGCATATTTAATATATAGAATGCTTTGCGGCTTGTTTATGCAAATTGATGTTCACATAGGACCAATCCTGATGAATCTCATATGTAAGAAGTTAAATATAGTTAAAAATCGTATTTATTTCCGAAAGTAAAGTCGCGTGAATAAATGTTATTAAGCGCTGAGTACCTGTTGAAAGAATCCATCATTTGATAAACGACACGGGGCGCGAAATTCAAAATTCTCAGAGATTATATTCCGCGAGAAATATTCACGTATGTAATATATTGAACGCTTCGCGGCTTGTTTATGCGAATATATGTTCACATAGGACTAATCCTGACGAATCTCATATATGAGACGTTAAATATACATAAAAATCGTATTTATTTCCCAAAAGTAAACTCGCGTGTAAAAATTTTATGTAGCGTTGAGTACCTGTTGAAAGAATCCATCATTCGGTAAACGGCACGGGGCGCGAAACTCAAAAATCTCGGAGATTATATTCCGCGAAAAGTATTCGCGTATTTAATATATAGAATGCTTTGCGGCTTGTTTATGCAAATTTGATGACGTCAGTACTTACGAAGTTAGGACGAATGATACGACCACCAAGATACAGAATAAGGTCAACAAACACGTTAAAAAATGGGAAAACAAAAAACTAATAAACAATCTCTTGGCGAAGGAACTCAGAACTTCTATCGCAGTTCCTTCCAGATTTTATGGTCTGCCCAAGATTCACAAAGTGGGTCACCCTCTTAGACCTATCGTCTCCTATGTGGGTAGTCCTACGTATAACCTAGCATCCTATTGTAGTAACGTCATCACGAAAAACGTTACACCTCCACAGTCCAAAGTTATTAACAGTTTCGAACTGGTAAAAAAACTAAAAAATGTTACAATTCCTAACAATGCAGTTTTCGCCTCCTTGGACGTTGTATCCCTCTTTACAAACTTTCCAAAAGAGGCAGCTGTATCTGCACTAAAAAGTAGATGGCATGAAATTCAGCCGAAAGTAAAAATGCCATGGAAAGATTTTGAAGAAGGTCTACGTCTGTGTTTGGATAGCACGGACTTCAATTTCAATGGTAAAACTTTTCTAGTCATGGACGATTTAGAAAAAGAAAGGTTATCAAGCCTTGGTTTTCAACTACCGCTATACCTTCCGTACGTTGACGATATTTTAATTGTGGCTCCTCATACAGAGATTGAAAATATTTTACAATGTTTCAATACAAACCAATTCAACATCAAATTTACCCTAGAAAAAGAGAAAGAACGGACTATTAACTTCTTAGACGTTTCTATTACTAGAAAACAGGACCAAAAACTCTCGTTTAATTGGTATAGAAAACCTACTTACTTGGTCAGGTAGATACTTGAACTTTTTTTCTCACCACCCATTGAGATAAAAAAAACGTGTAGTCAATAACTTAGTGGACAGAGCCATTCTTCTACCAGACAAGGAATTCCACACGGAAAACCTTGACCTAATAAAAAACGTTCTACAAGAAAATTGCTATCCCTCAACCTTTGTAAAAGAGATCATTGAATTTAGACTTCAGACGTTAGAACGTAAATCACGACTAGGTAGAAACCAGATAGTTGCAGACACAGAAATTAAACCCTTTATTAGCATACCTTACGTTGAAGACCTATCTGAAAAAATTTCAAGAATCTTAGGTAACTACAATATTAATACTGCCTTCAAAAACCATAAAAGTTTAAAAATGATATTTAAATCTACAAAAGACCGGTTAAAAAAAGAACAGCTCTCTAATATCGTGTATAACAGCCCATGTAAAGAAAATAACTGTAACGCTGTTTACATAGGGCAAACGAAACGTTTTATAAAAAATCGAATAAACGAACATAAAAATAATATTAGAGAATGCCCTACTAAACAAAACGCGTTAACAAAACACACCATAGAAAAGGACCATTTTTTCGATTTCGATGGCACCAAGATATTATCCATGGAATGTAATTACAAAAAAAGATTGCTGTTGGAAATGTGTCACATTGCAGGTACGAAAGAAGCCGTAAATCTCAGAACAGATATTGAGAACCTTTCTAAGATTTACAACCCGATCATAAAAAAATAAGGTCTCTCGGTCTAGCTGTTCCACAACATCTAACCACATGGCGACCCAGAATGAGAAAGAAGTCACGTTCAAACAATAAAGAGGGCTCATTAGGCTCATTAGGCTTATAGTCCTAATTTTTAAAAAATATATATCAATTTCGAATGAAAGGTTTTATTAATTATATCAACCTTTAGGAAACTTTTCTATCAATTCATTTATTCCTGGAAATTTTCAATTTAATATTATATCAGACACCGTTTATATGAGGGATAAATGATAATATATATAAATAAACAATATTATAAATAAATAATTATTATTAGTATAAATAATTATAAATATTATGTATAGGCCACTAAACGCTCGACTTATACTTGTTAATATTTCTGTTAATATAAAATCAATTAACGTCTCATATATAAGATTGGTCAACGATAGTCCGTTGGGAATATCAAATTGCATGAACTAGCCGCGAAGCGTTCCATAAATTACATACGCGAATACTTCTCGCGGAATATAATCTCCGAGATTTTTGAATTTCGCGCCCTGTGTCGTTTATCAAATGATGGATTCTCTAAACACGTTCTCAACGCTACATAAAATTTATACACGCGAGTTTACTTTCGGAAATAAATAAGATTTTTATCTATATTTAACGTCTTACATATGAGATTAATCAGAATTGGTCCTATGTGAACATCAATTTTCATAAACAAGCCGCAAAGCATTCTATATATTAAATACGCGAATACTTTTCGCGGAATATAATCTCCGAGATTTTTGATTTTCGCGCCCCGTGCCGTTTACCGAATGATGGATTCTTTCAACAGGTACTCAACGCTACATTAAAATTTTCACACGCGAGTTTACTTTTTGCAAATAAATACGATTTTTATCTATATTAAACGTCTTACATATGAGATTCATCAGGATTGGTCCTATGTGAACATCAATTCGCATTAACAAGCCGCAAAGCGTTCAATATATTACATACGCGAATACTTCTCGCGGAATAAAATCTCCCAGATTTTTGAGTTTGGCGCCCCGTGCCGTTTACAGAATGATGGATTCTTCCAACAGGTCCTCAACGTTACATAAAAATTTTTACACGCGAGTTTACTTTTGGGAAATAAACACGATTCTTATGTATATTTAACGTCTCATATATGAGATTCGTCAGGATTAGTCCTATGTGAAGGATAATCGCATAAACAAGCCGCGAAGCGTTCAATATATTACATACGCGAATATTTCTCGCGGAATATAATCTCTGAGAATTTTGAATTTCGCGCCCTGTGTCGTTTATCAAATGATGGATTCTCTAAATACGTTCTCAACGCTACATAAAATTTATACACGCGAGTTTACTTTCGGAAATAAATACGATTTTTATGTATATTTAACGTCTCATATATGAGATTCGTGAGGATGAGTCCTATGTGAACATATATTCGCATAAACAAGCCGCGAAGCGTTCAATATATTACATACGCGAATATTTCTCGCGGAATATAATCTCTGAGAATTTTGAATTTCGCGCCCTGTGTCGTTTATCAAATGATGGATTCTCTAAACACGTTCTCAACGCTACATAAAATTTATACACGCGAGTTTACTTTCGGAAATAAATACGATTTTTATGTATATTTAACGTCTCATATATGAGATTCGTGAGGATGAGTCCTATGTGAACATATATTCGCATAAACAAGCCGCGAAGCGTTCAATATATTACATACGCGAATATTTCTCGCGGAATATAATCTCTGAGAATTTTGAATTTCGCGCCCTGTGTCGTTTATCAAATGATGGATTCTCTAAACACGTTCTCAACGCTACATAAAATTTATACACGCGAGTTTACTTTTGGGAAATAAACACGATTTTTACGTATATTTAACGTCTCATATATGATATTCGTGAGGATGAGTCCTATGTGAACATATATTCGTATAAACAAGCCGCGAAGCGTTCAATATATTACATACGCGAATATTTCTCACGGAATATAATCTCGGAGAATTTTGAATTACGCGCGCCGTATCGTTTAAAAAATGATGGATTCTTACAACGGGTTCTCAACGCTACATAAAATTTATACACGTGAGTTTACTTTTGGAAATAAATACGATTTTAGGTATATTTAACGTCTCATATATGAGATTCATCAGGACTAGTCCAATGTGAACATCAATTCACATAAACAAGCCGCGACGCGTTCAATATATTACATACGCGAATACTTTTCGCGGAATATAATCTCCGAGATTTTTGAGTTTCGCGCCCCGTGTCGTTTATCAAATGATGGATTCTTTCAACAGGTACTCAGCGCTTAATAACATTTATTCACGCGAGTTTACTTTCGGAAATAAATACGATTTTTATGTATATTTAACGTCTCATATATGAGATTCGTGAGGATGAGTCCTATGTGCACATATATTCGCATAAACAAGCCGCGAAGCGTTCAATATATTACATACGCGAATATTTCTCGCGGAATATAATCTCTGAGAATTTTGAATTTCGCGCCCTGTGTCGTTTATCAAATGATGGATTCTCTAAACACGTTCTCAACGCTACATAAAATTTATACACGCGAGTTTACTTTCGGAAATAAATACGATTTATAACTATATTTAACGTCTTACATATGAGATTCATCAGGATTGGTCCTATGTGAACATCAATTTGCATAAACAAGCCGCAAAGCATTCTATATATTAAATACGCGAATACTTTTCGCGGAATATAATCTTCGAGATTTTTGAGATTCGCTCCCCGTGCCGTTTACCGAATGATGGATTGTTTCAACAGGTACTCAACGCTACATAAAAATTTTTTACACACGAGTTTACTTTTGGGAAATAAACACGATTTTTATGTATATTTAACGTCTCATATATTCGCATAAACAAGCCGCGAAGCGTTCAATATATTACATACACCAATATTTCTCGCAGAATATAATCTCGGAGAATTTTGAATTTCGCGCGCCGTATCGTTTAAAAAATGATGGATTCTTACAACGGGTTCTCAACGCTACATAAAATTTATACACGTGAGTTTACTTTTGGAAATAAATACGATTTTAGGTATATTTAACGTCTCATATATGAGATTCATCAGGACTAGTCCAATGCGAACATCAATTCACATAAACAAGCCGCGACGCGTTCAATATATTACATACGCGAATATTTCTCGCAGAATATAATCTCGGAGAATTTTGAATTTCGCGCCCCGTGTCGTTTAACGAATGATGGATTCTTTCAACAGGTACTCAACGCTACATAAAAATTTTTTACACGCGAGTTTACTTTTGGGAAATAAACACGATTTTTATGTATATTTAACGTCTTACATATGAGATTCATCAGGATTGGTCCTATGTGAACATCAATTCGCATTAACAAGCCGCAAAGCGTTCAATATATTACATACGCGAATACTTCTCGCGGAATAAAATCTCCCAGATTTTTGAGTTTGGCGCCCCGTGCCGTTTACAGAATGATGGATTCTTCCAACAGGTCCTCAACGTTACATAAAAATTTTTACACGCGAGTTTACTTTTGGGAAATAAACACGATTCTTATGTATATTTAACGTCTCATATATGAGATTCGTCAGGATTAGTCCTATGTGAAGGATAATCGCATAAACAAGCCGCGAAGCGTTCAATATATTACATACGCGAATATTTCTCGCGGAATATAATCTCTGAGAATTTTGAATTTCGCGCCCTGTGTCGTTTATCAAATGATGGATTCTCTAAACACGTTCTCAACGCTACATAAAATTTATACACGCGAGTTTACTTTCGGAAATAAATACGATTTATAACTATATTTAACGTCTTACATATGAGATTCATCAGGATTGGTCCTATGTGAACATCAATTTGCATAAACAAGCCGCAAAGCATTCTATATATTAAATACGCGAATACTTTTCGCGGAATATAATCTTCGAGATTTTTGAGATTCGCTCCCCGTGCCGTTTACCGAATGATGGATTGTTTCAACAGGTACTCAACGCTACATAAAAATTTTTTACACACGAGTTTACTTTTGGGAAATAAACACGATTTTTATGTATATTTAACGTCTCATATATGAGATTCGTCGGGATTAATCCTATGTAAACATATATTCGCATAAACAAGCCGCGAAGCGTTCAATATATTACATACACCAATATTTCTCGCAGAATATAATCTCGGAGAATTTTGAATTTCGCGCGCCGTATCGTTTAAAAAATGATGGATTCTTACAACGGGTTCTCAACGCTACATAAAATTTATACACGTGAGTTTACTTTTGGAAATAAATACGATTTTAGGTATATTTAACGTCTCATATATGAGATTCATCAGGACTAGTCCAATGCGAACATCAATTCACATAAACAAGCCGCGACGCGTTCAATATATTACATACGCGAATATTTCTCGCAGAATATAATCTCGGAGAATTTTGAATTTCGCGCCCCGTGTCGTTTAACGAATGATGGATTCTTTCAACAGGTACTCAACGCTACATAAAAATTTTTTACACGCGAGTTTACTTTTGGGAAATAAACACGATTTTTATGTATATTTAACGTCTTACATATGAGATTCATCAGGATTGGTCCTATGTGAACATCAATTCGCATTAACAAGCCGCAAAGCGTTCAATATATTACATACGCGAATACTTCTCGCGGAATAAAATCTCCCAGATTTTTGAGTTTGGCGCCCCGTGCCGTTTACAGAATGATGGATTCTTCCAACAGGTCCTCAACGTTACATAAAAATTTTTACACGCGAGTTTACTTTTGGGAAATAAACACGATTCTTATGTATATTTAACGTCTCATATATGAGATTCGTCAGGATTAGTCCTATGTGAAGGATAATCGCATAAACAAGCCGCGAAGCGTTCAATATATTACATACGCGAATATTTCTCGCGGAATATAATCTCTGAGAATTTTGAATTTCGCGCCCTGTGTCGTTTATCAAATGATGGATTCTCTAAATACGTTCTCAACGCTACATAAAATTTATACACGCGAGTTTACTTTCGGAAATAAATACGATTTTTATGTATATTTAACGTCTCATATATGATATTCGTGAGGATGAGTCCTATGTGAACATATATTCGTATAAACAAGCCGCGAAGCGTTCAATATATTACATACGCGAATATTTCTCACGGAATATAATCTCGGAGAATTTTGAATTTCGCGCGCCGTATCGTTTAAAAAATGATGGATTCTTTCAACAGGTACTCAGCGCTTAATAACATTTATTCACGCGAGTTTACTTTCGGAAATAAATACGATTTTTATGTATATTTAACGTCTCATATATGAGATTCGTGAGGATGAGTCCTATGTGCACATATATTCGCATAAACAAGCCGCGAAGCGTTCAATATATTACATACGCGAATATTTCTCGCGGAATATAATCTCTGAGAATTTTGAATTTCGCGCCCTGTGTCGTTTATCAAATGATGGATTCTCTAAACACGTTCTCAACGCTACATAAAATTTATACACGCGAGTTTACTTTCGGAAATAAATACGATTTATAACTATATTTAACGTCTTACATATGAGATTCATCAGGATTGGTCCTATGTGAACATCAATTTGCATAAACAAGCCGCAAAGCATTCTATATATTAAATACGCGAATACTTTTCGCGGAATATAATCTTCGAGATTTTTGAGATTCGCTCCCCGTGCCGTTTACCGAATGATGGATTGTTTCAACAGGTACTCAACGCTACATAAAAATTTTTTACACACGAGTTTACTTTTGGGAAATAAACACGATTTTTATGTATATTTAACGTCTCATATATGAGATTCGTCGGGATTAATCCTATGTAAACATATATTCGCATAAACAAGCCGCGAAGCGTTCAATATATTACATACACCAATATTTCTCGCAGAATATAATCTCGGAGAATTTTGAATTTCGCGCGCCGTATCGTTGAAAAAATGATGGATTCTTACAACGGGTTCTCAACGCTACATAAAATTTATACACGTGAGTTTACTTTTGGAAATAAATACGATTTTAGGTATATTTAACGTCTCATATATGAGATTCATCAGGACTAGTCCAATGCGAACATCAATTCACATAAACAAGCCGCGACGCGTTCAATATATTACATACGCGAATATTTCTCGCAGAATATAATCTCGGAGAATTTTGAATTTCGCGCCCCGTGTCGTTTAACGAATGATGGATTCTTTCAACAGGTACTCAACGCTACATAAAAATTTTTTACACGCGAGTTTACTTTTGGGAAATAAACACGATTTTTATGTATATTTAACGTCTCATATATGAGATTCGTGAGGATGAGTCCTATGTGAACATATATTCGTATAAACAAGCCGCGAAGCGTTCAATATATTACATACGCGAATATTTCTCGCGTAATATAATCTCGGAGAATTTTGAATTTCGCGCGCCGTATCGTTTAAAAAATGATGGATTCCTACAACGGGTTCTCAACGCTACATAAAATTTATACACGTGAGTTTACTTTTGGAAATAAATACGATTTTAGGTATATTTAACGTCTCATATATGAGATTCATCAGGACTAGTCCAATGCGAACATCAATTCACATAAACAAGCCGCGACGCGTTCAATATATTACATACGCGAATATTTCTCGCAGAATATAATCTCGGAGAATTTTGAATTTCGCGCCCCGTGTCGTTTAACGAATGATGGATTCTTTCAACAGGTACTCAACGCTACATAAAAATTTTTTACACACGAGTTTACTTTTGGGAAATAAACACGATTTTTATGTATATTTAACGTCTCATATATGAGATTCGTGAGGATGAGTCCTATGTGAACATATATTCGTATAAACAAGCCGCGAAGCGTTCAATATATTACATACGCGAATATTTCTCGCGTAATATAATCTCGGAGAATTTTGAATTTCGCGCGCCGTATCGTTTAAAAAATGATGGATTCCTACAACGGGTTCTCAACGCTACATAAAATTTATACACGTGAGTTTACTTTTGGAAATAAATACGATTTTAGGTATATTTAACGTCTCATATATGAGATTCATCAGGACTAGTCCAATGCGAACATCAATTCACATAAACAAGCCGCGACGCGTTCAATATATTACATACGCGAATATTTCTCGCGGAATATAATCTCTGAGAATTTTGAATTTCGCGCCCTGTGTCGTTTATCAAATGATGGATTCTCTAAACACGTTCTCAACGCTACATAACATTTATACACGTGAGTTTACTTTTGGAAATAAATACGATTTTAGGTATATTTAACGTCTCATATATGAGATTCATCAGGACTAGTCCAATGCGAACATCAATTCACATAAACAAGCCGCGAAGCGTTCAATATATTACATACGCGAATATTTCTCGCGGAATATAATCTCTGAGAATTTTGAATTTCGCGCCCTGTGTCGTTTATCAAATGATGGATTCTCTAAACACGTTCTCAACGCTACATAAAATTTATACACGCGAGTTTACTTTCGGAAATAAATACGATTTTTATCTATATTTAACGTCTTACATATGAGATTCATCAGAATTGGTCCTATGTGAACATCAATTTGCATAAACAAGCCGCAAAGCATTCTATATATTAAATACGCGAATACTTTTCGCGGAATATAATCTCCGAGATTTTTGAGTTTCGCGCCCCGTGCCGTTTACCGAATGATGGATTCTTTCAACAGGTACTCAACGCTACATTAAAATTTTCACACGCGAGTTTACTTTTGGGAAATAAATACGATTTTTATGTATATTTAACGTCTTATATATGAGATTCGTGAGGATGAGTCCTATGTGAACATATTTTCGCATAAACAAGCCGCGAAGCGTTCAACATATTACATACGCGAATATTTCTCGCGGAATATAATCTCTGAGAATTTTGAATTTCGCGCCCTGTGTCGTTTATCAAATGATGGATTCTCTAAATACGTTCTCAACGCTACATAAAATTTATACACGCGAGTTTTACTTATGAAATAAATACGACTTTTATTAACAGTTAACGTCTCTTATGTGAGATTGCTCAACGTTAGTTCGATGCGAATATTAAATCGCATTAACAAGCCGCGAAGCGTTCACTATATTACATTCGCTAATACTTCTCGCTGATTTAAAGCAATTGAGAATTATTTTGATTCAACGCCGGTTTAAAATTATGAATACATTCTTTACTTAATTAACGCTACATAATAACTTACACACGCGAGTGGTACCTTTAAAAGAAATGCGATTTTTATACGTATTCTTACCATCTTAAATATGATATTTTTGTTTTAATCCGAACATAAAATTTTTATAAATATAAAATTTTTATAAATATAAATTTTTATAAATATAAGATTTTTATAAATATAAAATAATGCATTTTTAATTAAACTAACTGAATAAGACATAGCCCTTTTCATTGTTTTGCAACTCTCTTTCTAAGAATATGTTTTTTTTTAATCATCACATTTTATTTTATTCTAAAATTACTTCCTCCGAGGGTCTCTCTCAACATGTGGTCTGAAACCCTTCTTTCTCTCTCTCCGCTCTCCGAACACTTAAGCGTACTCGGGTCCCGAGTTTCCAGGACATAGACCGTGTATGGGGTTTGTTTATGCGTTTGTAACTTGACCCTCCACAACAAATTTTCACTGTATATATTAAAATTTTACGCTAGTTTTCAAACGGTACTGCTCTCTTCTCAAATCAGTTTCCTTTTTGACACCAAACAGAGTGTGTGGCTACTTCTATCTGCCGCCTCTGTGTTTGAAAGGAAAATAGAAGATTAAAAATTGAAATAAAAACTATCAATTTTTGATTTTGCCCTTTAACGAAAAATCTGTTTCCGTCCGGGTTCGTGTTTTGTGATTTTGTGAAGTGCATACTTCTTGTGTGTGTTGTGAGCCCCTTGTGGATGGTGATGTTTTTTCTGCAGGATCTGTGCTTATTTTGTAGGAGATATCAGTGTCCATAGGTGGTTCTCGTGTGTACCTTTGAGGAGGGGCAGTTTGCGGATTCACTCTTCGCGGATCTGCAAGATAGCAGTTCTCACACTTTTTTAAGGCTGTGTTTTGGAGCGGTCTCGTTCCTAGATGCCTTGGAGCTTACCATCTTCCTTTCTCACATAAGTTTTGCATGTTTATAAAATATCATTAAAAAAGACCAAAAAAACAAAAACAAAAAAATCTAATGTTAGTGCTAATAACTTTTCTTGCAGTTTTACAGCTTAGACACTAAGTACATTAAATTTGGCACTGAAGAGGGCCCCCATTTGTGGCCGAAACGTTTGCCTTTTTCATCCCTACAATATATTTTCTGCCCCTTTCAAAATTTTTTTATATGTTTGCTTGAACATTGTTTTTTAATGAAAAATTATGACCCAATGCCAATATAAATAAACTACATTGAATTGTTATGTTTGCCTCTCTGTTGTATTTCCGGAAAACCAATGAACATCTAGAAAGGCCCCATGTAGAAATTGCCCTATTTTTTCCTTCTTTAAACTCGGTACTGGTCGGGTATTAATCAGATGAATCTAACTAGAAAAATTTGAGTAGGCTCTGGTTAAGGATTGTTGGGCTTGCCTCTGTTGTATTTCTGGGAAAACTAATGAACACCTAGAAAGGCCCTCAATCTGCTATTAAGTTCTTTTATTTATGCCCTATAAATCTATTAATTTCAAACTTTTCTCTTTTGTTATAATATAATCCGCAAAATATTTGTTTCTATAGATTTCATCACTGAAATTTCAACGCGACTCAATGCTTAATGTTCGCAAGACTATCACTAATTTCAAATTGACATGTTTGGTAACATGTCTATTATTATATTGACCCAAATTCATATAATGTTTGTTCATTTCTTTGGCATAGGGTCAGTTTCTTCTTATTTTCTTTGATTAAAATTATTATTACATTTAAAAATGCGCAAAAAGAAAGAAAGGCAAACGTTTCGGCCACATATGGGGGCCCTCTTCAGTGCCATAAATTCAAAGATTAATTCAAAATTTATGTAAAGAATTACAATATAGAAGATAATCAAAAAAGAATTATAATAAAAATTAAAAACTTATCACATAGCTTGCAATTCAAAATGAAGTAGTCCAGTATGCAGCATCACGAATTGAAAAATTACGTGAAGTTCACTATGAATAAAAAACCGGATAAATTAAAAAACATAACAAATTTTGCACACGAACCGACCGGAATTTTTTCAAAAAATGTTTATTATTAATGAATGATGCCAAATTGGTTCACAATGGCAAAACGCGAACAAGTTTTACATTAATGAAAACTTCTCGTGAAGACTTTAAAACCGGCGTCTCTCACAGAATGATCTGAACTGTTTTAAAAACCGACTCGGGACATGTGGCTTTGCTGACCGAAAATTTTTCTCCTATAAGCAATCCTGAGAGGTTCTTTTCCTCCTTGAAGAAGACTATTGTCCTGTACTTAGTTAAGAAATTCGAGACGTTTATGATGATTTTCACGAGTGGACGAAGGCGTTTATTTTTCAAGAAAACGATTTTGTATATAGGCTTCACGGACAATCCATTTTACACTGAATTTGCAAGCAAGACGTTACATAAAGATAAAATATTATAATATCCATATATGTAATTTTACTCCATATTTAAAAAATTGAAAGTTGTTTATTTTCACATTCAGATTTATTCTGAGATGTTTTTGAAAAATGATAATAAATTTATCTTTAAAAATTAATAAAAATGCAACTTGAATATTCGTGATATTAATTATCACATTTGAATTTATTATTAAATTCAACTAGTTCTGAAAATGGTCAGAACTGTTAGATATTCTAACTTTATAGTGAATGTGCCATTTTTAAATTTCAAATTGACATGTTTGGTAACATGTCTATTATTATATTGACCCAAATTCATATAATGTTTGTTCATTTCTTTGGCATAGGGTCAGTTTCTTCTTATTTTCTTTGATTAAAATTATTATTACATTTAAAAATGCGCAAAAAGAAAGAAAGGCAAACGTTTCGGCCACATATGGGGGCCCTCTTCAGTGCCATAAATTCAAAGATTAATTCAAAATTTATGTAAAGAATTTCTTAACTAAGTACAGGACAATAGTCTTCTTCAAGGAGGAAAAGAACCTCTCAGGATTGCTTATAGGAGAAAAATTTTCGGTCAGCAAAGCCACATGTCCCGAGTCGGTTTTTAAAACAGTTCAGATCATTCTGTGAGAGACGCCGGTTTTAAAGTCTTCACGAGAAGTTTTCATTAATGTAAAACTTGTTCGCGTTTTGCCATTGTGAACCAATTTGGCATCATTCATTAATAATAAACATTTTTTGAAAAAAATTCCGGTCGGTTCGTGTGCAAAATTTGTTATGTTTTTTAATTTATCCGGTTTTTTATTCATAGTGAACTTCACGTAATTTTTCAATTCGTGATGCTGCATACTGGACTACTTCATTTTGAATTGCAAGCTATGTGATAAGTTTTTAATTTTTATTATAATTCTTTTTTGATTATCTTCTATATTGTAATTCTTTACATAAATTTTGAATTAATCTTTGAATTTATGGCACTGAAGAGGGCCCCCATATGTGGCCGAAACGTTTGCCTTTCTTTCTTTTTGCGCATTTTTAAATGTAATAATAATTTTAATCAAAGAAAATAAGAAGAAACTGACCCTATGCCAAAGAAATGAACAAACACTATCACTAATATTTTACAAAAATATTTCTCGAAGATTCTAGCTCTTCAATTCACAGCAGTGAAAAAAAGACTTTTTAAGGATACCAACATGTGTCTGTGTATGCTAGGTGAGGATATATGAAAAAAATAAACATTTTCCTATCATGCTTTTATGTACAGGTCTTCGAAAACAATCATGTATTTTTTCAGCTGATATTTGCCACTCTCATAGAGATAAAATCTCCGGCAATTATTTAAGCGAAAAAAAATTCTTTTTGGAGTTGGGAGCCGTATTACCTAATGTCAAAGACTGGTACGGTGAAAGTATGGAAAGGGCAAAGAAGCAGATACCTACAACTAGACCAGAAAACTGAAATAATCTTTATTGTTATATGTTATCTAATTCTTTATATCAATTTTAAAAAAAAATAAATATACTTGATTATTTATAAAAAGTATTGTGATGGTTGAAACTCTTCCTAAAACTATTCATTTGCGTAAAAATTAAGTTTCGGATTCACCAATGAGAAAAGACTGTAAAACATCTATGAAATATCTTTTTTGCATCCTGTATGAGACTTGTCATCATAAAAAACCTGATTTTTAAATTGTATATAAGACCTATGATAAATGTTTTACACTCAAAATTCCATTTTTTTATTTTTCTCAATATTAAAATGAGATATTTTTCAAAATGTAGCCGGACTTCTATTTCAAAAATTACCTCTGCGAAGCGAAAAAATATGTAATTGTATAATATTTGATAAGGAAAATGAGAAAGCTGAATTCTGAGGATAGAGCATGCATCCAATACACACTTAAAATAATATCCGACATTGACTCGGTAATGGAAAGAAGGGTCCTCTAAATTAAGTCAGGCAATAGAGAGGCGCTCTCGTTAGATCCTGTCTAAAGAATTTAACCAACACCTCAATAGCCGAACGTGACGATTTTACTAATTATTATTTTTATAAATTTTTATAAATTATTATTAAAAAATTATACTAATTTTACTAATTTTATAATATTAAAGACGATATGAATTACTCATTTTCTCAAATTCACTAAATTTCTTTTTCAGTTTAAGTGAAACAGGAAATTCAATTTACTTAAGGCTCTATCGGCCTTAAGGAACACATTCTCATCATGACACTCGCGCTTCGCGCTCGATTTTCTGTATACATTTCAGTAACTTTTTAATAAATTACATGATTAAAATAATTTATTTTCTTCCAAATCTCCCAAAAAGAAAAAATAATCGTAGACTTTATTTAAGATAGTACGATCACGAAAATTAGACCTCAGGCTAAAATAGATAATTTTGCTTTCAAGAATAGCAATATTATTTTTGAAGGGCTAATTTGAAAGAGAAAAGATTATTTTTCATGAAAAAAATTTGAAACACAAAAAAATAATGTTATTAATAAATTTTATTTTTGCCCAAACTTATTTTCTTATCGCTTCGAGCCAAATTTTTAAAAATGATGCGATTATAATAAATCACGGTTCATTTTTTTAGGAAAAAGATTCTCTACAACTTGACCGTTTCCGATTTTTGAAAATGAATTCTTTAATGGCTGAAATTATAAAAAAACAATTTTTCAAAACAAAATTTTTATAAACAAATTGCTGTATTTGATAATAATTAATTCAATTTCAAAAATAGGAAACGGTCAAGTTTTAGAGAATCTTTTTTCTAAAAAAATGAACCATAATTTATTAAAATCGCATCATTTTCAAAAATTTGACTCGAAGCGATAAGAAAATAAGTTTGGGCAAAAATAAAATTTATTAATAACTGAAGATATATGTTGATGTTGGTAATTGGCTTTAGGGTCCAAGGTTGATAAAAACTCAGAGTTTTACATAATCAGACGTTTCGGCTCTGATCGGAGCCCTCATCAGTGATTTATTCAAATCTAAAAATACAGAAAAAGGTTTTGCTAACATAGGATATTTTGTATAAAAAATTTTTTGTAAAAATTTAACAAGTAATTATCATTATGTTTTTACATGTAGGTAAATAAATTTTGATATTACTTTGAGGTAAATATTTCATTCACATAACCTAACAAACTTTGTTAAATTTTTACAAAAAATTTTTTATACAAAATATCCTATGTTAGCAAAACCTTTTTCTGTATTTTTAGATTTGAATAAATCACTGATGAGGGCTCCGATCAGACCCGAAACGTCTGATTATGTAAAACTCTGAGTTTTTATCAACCTTGGACCCTAAAGCCAATTACCAACATCAACATATATCTTCAATTATTAATTAAGGGTCAATGTAAGTCCAGAATATGTTTATTAATAACATTATTTTTCTGTGTTTCAAGTTTTTTTCATGAAAAATAATCTTTTCTCATTCAAATTGGCCCTTCAATAATAATGTTGCTATTCTTGAAAGCAAAATTATCTATTTTTGTGTGAGGTCTAATTTTCGTGATCGTACTACCTTAAGGAAACGATTTTGCAGAACAACGCTTATTTCGTATCTCACATATTTTGGTGAAAAAAATCGAATTTTTTTAATATCAAAAATCAAAACATAAAATATACATCCTGTCGAGAAATTTCTTAATAAGAATGTGTAGACCTCATTTAGGCAAATAATTTTTCATCTAAACTTTTTTTATGTATCTCATATATTTTGTCTAAAAAATGGAATTATTGAATTTTAATCGTATTTTTTGGAATTGAAACGAAAAATATATGTTTTTTCATAAACTGTGTAAGACAAAACTTGTAGATCTTTTTGAAACGAACAACTTTGTATTCTTACGTTTTTTTCGTATTTCACATATTATTGTTAAAAAATTGAATTTTGGATTTTCAATAGATTATTTTTGAATTAAAAAAAAAATATGCATCTTATGAAAAAATGTTACAATTCAAATTTGTAGGTCTTTATGTAGAAAATAATATTGTATCATAACGTTTTTTCGTATCTCGTATAATTTAACTGGAAAATGGAATTTTGATATTGACTTTTTTCGAATTTGAATATGCTGTAACATTTATAATTTTGATTTAATCAAAAAACGTTATCAAGATAATTTTTAGAGATTTATGAGCACTATCTAAAACCAGGATTAAAATTTTTGATTTTTTAAAAAAATTATTTTCAAAAACACAAAAGTAGTGCTCAATCCCTCAATTTTGATTGGATGTGACTGGTTAACGAACTTGTCCTTACTTTTTCGGCTCCGATAAAGTGTACCAAAGCTCAATTCAATCTGATAATTCTGTCGAGAGTTATGCCGCACACGACCTACAGACAGACAGACAGACAGACACTTTCGTAAAAACCCTTTTTTCGGACTCAGGGGGTCTCAAAACGTAAAGATTTGATGAAATTTTCGAAAGTCATTTTCCACATAAAACCAATACCTTCTCATCCATGATGAGAATGTAAAAAACAGCGGGAATTTAGTTGCTCACCTAATATAATAATTAAAAAATTTTTTTTTAAATTCCAAAAACGTCCTAAGTTTTTGAATTTTTTCTGGACATGGCTGATTGAAGAACTCGGGCTTTCTTTTTGGGCCCTGATAAAGTGCAACAGAACACATTTCAATCTTTTTTCGGATATGTAATTATTTTTCTCATATGTGATAATCATGTAATACTGAAAAAGTTATATTAATATAAGTATAATTTTTTTCCCAAAGTAACACGTCAAAATCAATGTATATTTTTATATTTAGAAAGATGAATCCGTAAGTAAGACGAATTCGAACGGTTGCATAGATTTGTCGATATAAAATCAAAATACCTAGACCTAGTCCACGCTCTATGTCTATGTCTCTGACCTTTTTTACCCTTTAAAAGGATAAGGTGTGTCCTCCACTCCCAATCGTTAGTTGCAGTGGAGAAGGAATTCGTTGGAGTATCTCTGTGGCGGGGAAATTCTGAGAGAGAAAGAAAAAGGGAGATTAAAAAGAGAAAGAGGAAAGAGGAAGGACCATTGCATCGAGAGAGTCGTCGGCATCGGGTAATCGGTGTCGGTATACCGTTGTATCTGAATGGACCAAAGTTAATTCTCTTGTTGCTCGCAGTTCGCAACCTCCTGTAGGAAAATTATTGTAGGATCGAGCAGTAGAGACTTGTGATTCAGTCGAAGACAGGTACTCTCCACGTGAGTCTCGTGCATCAAAAGAACTTTTTCAAAAGTTATTTTGCTGCTTCGTTCCTGGTGCAGATGTCAATGTGCAAAGCACAGGTAGGCAAACCTACGTGGATATATGCCTTAGAATGTTACCATTTTAAAGTAAAATAAGTGATCGAAATTCTTTTGGTGTAAATAGCTACTCGCATAATAGACCGTCTTCAGATATTCGAAAATAATTTTATATGTAATAGAAAATTTTCATCTGATTAAACAATTAGGAATTTAATTATTAAATCTTTTATTTAATTATTAATTTTTAATTACTTTTATAAAATCGTGTAAAGTGCTTGAGAAAACCAGTTTTTTGTGATTTGTGTAAAGTGACACACCTACGTATTGACCTTTGGAGCTATTGGTTCGAAAATATTCCCGAAAGAATTTTTTTCTCAACCTCATTTTTTCTATAAAGGTTAATGCTTTCTTAGCTTGTTTTTATCTTTTAATTAGTGTTGATAAATAGTATATTGTGCAACTAGGAAGAAAAAAAAATTTGTTCTGCTTGTCTGAAGTTTGATGCCCGAGAGAAGCGAGGGTAACAACCACACGAGTAAAATGAATCTTTTTCCCGTGTCGCATATGATTTTTTAAATTTTCTCACTGAGTTAATTAGCTATTCGAAGTGACTATTCAGTTTATTAAATTAAAAATTCAGGTATTCACGTCAAGTAAGAAAATATTTAAGGCATCTCATACAAATTCGTAAAGAAACTACTTACTAAGAAAGTATTTGGCACAATTATTCTTTGTTTAATATATGAGTCATTCCACGGGAGATTTACCCCCTACATTTTTTTTTGCGTGAAACATTTTATTTTTCGTTCTTTGTTAAAAAATATTTGATACGTATTTTTTTATTTCAATATGATATGCAAAATTTCCGAGAAATAAATTTTTGAAAATCATCGTGTTAAAAAAAGTAATTGTCCTAACTTTTTTATAACTATAAAAGGATTTTTCAAAAAAATGTTAAATATTTCATCTAATATGCGGCTGATCCCAAACTTCGAAATGACATATACTGAAAAATTGTTCCAATGAATTTTCATAAATAAATTAGCCATTTTTATAAACAAATAGAGATTGCTGAAAAAAGACCTAATTTTTAAAAAAATTTTTTGTGGATTAATATTCCTAACACATTCCAGGATATACTGTAAAAAATTGAAAGTGGAGAAATGAATAGTTGTTGAGTAATAAATTTGTTTATACGACACATCGAAAAATGATATGTTTGTTTCCATGTTATTTTCTTTAATGAAACAAAATACATGCTTATACGCTAAGTAACAAACTTCATCTACAATTTTTTCGGATGGCTTTTCTTTCTGATGTAGACTTTAGAATAAAATTTAGTTAAAAGTAATCGCACTGGACATCTAACTTGCCAGAGTAAAACTTTAATTTTCAACGTGCTTCGTAACGAAAATGTCGTTTAAAAGCAGAAAAGATCGTTGTTGCAATCCATTTAACATGTCAAAACATTCTGGAAAGAAGCAAAAAAAGAGTTTGCGTCGTGTTTATTTTTCGATTCTCGAAAACTTTCAAATTGTGAACTTCACGAAATCAGAAAAAAAGTCCATCCGAAAAAATTGAAGATGAAGTTTGTTACATAACGTATAAGTATGTATTTTGTTTCATTAAAGAAAATAATATGGGAACAAACATATCATTTTTTGGTGTGTCGTATTTACGTATATCCAAATTTGAATCACACTGAGAGAGTCGTACGTCACGCGCATGGTATAGCACGCGTGCTTGAAAAGTGAAACGGTTTAAGTTGAAAATTTGTTACTCAACAACTATTTATTTCTCCACTTTCAAATGTTTACAGTATATCCTGGAATGTGTTAGGAAAATTAATCGACAAAAAAAAGTCAAAAAAATTAGGACCTTTTTTAGCAATCTCTATTTGTTTATAAAAATAGCTAATTTATTTATGAAAATTCATTGGAACAATTTTTCAGTATATGTCATTTCGAAGTTCGGGATCAACTGCATATTAGATAAAATGTTCAATATTTTTTTGAAAAATCCTTTTATAGTTATAAAAAAGTTAAGACAATTACTTTTTTTAACACGATGATTTTCAAAAATTTATTTCTCGGAAATTTTGCATATCAAATTGAAATAAAAAAATACGCATCAAATATTTTTTAACAAAAAACGAAAAAAAATATATTTCAAGCAAATAAAAATGTAAGGGGTAAATCTCCCGTGGAATGACCCATATACTTGTAATACACATATACTGTTAGAAATTTCTACCGTAATTTCCCGCAACACGTGACTAGAATTTTATTCTGTTACAGTTTCGTAATTTTATGATGAATTTCATAAAAATTCTGTTACAGTTTGGTAGTTTTAAGATAAATTTGATGGAGATTCAGTTGAGTTACATAATATAAGGAAAAATTTCAGAAAATTCAATACATTTTTCGTAATTTGTAGATACCTTTAATCAAAAACATCATAAACATCGTTAAATTTTACGTTACTTTTGTAACATAAAAATTTGGTGAATTTTCACGTTACTTTTGTAACATAAAAATTTTGTGAATTTTCACGTTACTTTTGTAACATAAAAATTTTGTGAATTTTCACGTTACTTTTGTAACATAAAAATTTTGTGAATTTTCGAAAATTTCTAACAGTGTAACCTTTACAACTCAATCTTGATTATTTCATGTAATTTCCATTTTGATAAAGAAATGTACCTGTATCAACATTTCATGGATTCAAACTATTTCGATTGGTCGTAATAATATTATACACGTGTCAATTTTATCATTTTCCATATTTAAAGTTTTAAAAACCTTCCTTTCGGGCACATTTTCATCACTCGCAAATTTTGGCGCTTTTGGAGCGCACAATTCAATTGTCACGCTTCACGCTCCGTCCCTTTGAATTAATGATGAAAAATAACTCTAATAGCTAAATAAATTTGAATAGTTGCATCAAAACTTGAATTGACATACATTTTAGAGTAAAAATTTGATAAGAAAACAGAAAAAAAGATTAGCTGTATTAGCAACAGATTTTTTTTGCTGTCCCTACAACATTTTAGTTCTCCCAACAAAACTTTTGGTTGACTCAATAAAAAGTTTTGTTGGGACAGCAAAAAAATGCGTTGGTTTTATATCAAGAATCCGTTGCTGATACAGAATGGTATATTACGTGCCTAGGCGAGGCGCGATCAGTCCTGCGAGCATTGTCGCGAGTCTCGTAATTTCCCGAATTGTGTGCATTGGCACGTATTCTATTTTATGTGACTTCGGTGCGGATACGAATTTTTATGCGTACACTCGAATCTAATCTAGTATTGTAGTTGTTTGCGGCGCTAGTCATTACACTTGATATATCACGACTAGTCCCGGCCATTTTGATTTTATCAATCTTGTGTAGTAGTAATGGATTTTAAGACGCATGCGCAGTTCAAATGTACAAGGCTTTGCCAGTAAGGTGCTAACGCTGCACGAAGAAGAAGAATAAGAAGAATATTGTGCTCCGTTGCATGGCTATAGGCGCGTGCGCAGTTCAATTTGTACACTTCATTCCTCTGTAGCGCAATACACTACATTGCGCTACTGTTAACTGTAGCGAAAAAACGAGTTTGCGCGCCGGTGACACATTAGTAGATTGTGTACCAAGGGCGGCATGGTGGCGATTGTGACGAGTGCGAAGTGTACCCGCCCGAGCGTAGCGAGGGCGGTATTCACACGAGTCACATCGCTACCATGTCGCTCGAGGTACACACGACGTTTTGTGTCCAAATTGGTGGAAAAAGTCGCGTTGCGTGCGAGTACGTAGTTAGCCGAAGGCAGTCAAGTTTCGTGCGGTATGAACATTTTGCCCATTGGAGCGGGCGGTATGAACATTTTGCCCGTTGAAGCGAGCGGTATGAACATTATTGCCCTTTGAAGCGGGCGGTATGAACATTTCGCCCGATTTGACGCCAAGGCACAATTGACTGCATGCCGCTCTACGCACAAGCATGCAATGCGACTTTTTCCGCCCGTTTGGACACAAAAAATCTTTTATGTGCCTCAGCCGCGGAAACTCGTTTTTCCGTTACAGCTGAGAGTAAAGCAATGTTGTATATTCCGTTACAGAGGAATACAATGTAGAAATTGGACTGCGCATTCCCATTATAGTCTTACAGCGGAACGCAATCTATTTCTTATTCTTCTTCTTCTCACTTCTTCTTCGTACAGCGGAGCGCAATCTATTTCTTATTCTTTTTCTTCTCACTTCTTCTTCGTACAGCGTTAGCACTGACTACTACACAAGACCGATAAAATCAAAATGGCCGGGACTAGTCGCCAATTTGCGCCCGCTTCGTACAGCTAGCGCAGCAAACAACTACAATAAGTACTAGATTAGATTCCAATGTACGCATAAAAACTCGTATCCGCACCACAGTCACATAAAATAGAATATGTGCCAATGCACACAATTCGGTACATTGCGAGACTCGCGACAATGCTCGCAGGACTGATCGCGCCTCGGATTCGTCTCGGCTTTGCCTCAGCTACGGCTCGGCTACGCCTCGACTATGCCTCACCTACGCCTCGACTAAGCCTTGGCTTCGATCTCCTGCGAACATTATCGCTCGTCACGCAATCACCCTCATTGTGTACCTAGGCACATAATATACTATTTTCTCCATGTATTGGGGGGGGGGGGGGGTATTTAAACTTTCACTTTTGCATTTTAAACATTTTTAAAATGATTGCATAATATCTCAAGAATATTGTATCAAAATTTCGTGCCGATTGGAGCAAAATTGACGAAGTTATGAGTATTTGAACGTCCGCAGTTCCAGGCCGGGTTTCTATACATGTTTACGAGTTGCGAATTAGTAGAGCAAAACTTTCAAACATTTTTCTGAAACTTGTTATTTTTTATGTCCGTGTACATCATAACTCAAAATCTACTGGACCAATCGTATTGAAATTTTGCACAGCACTTCTTCACATAATTCGTCAGGTATCCCTGGGAGCTTTCTTGTTTATTTTCATAATTATTAAATTTACGATAACAAATTAGCCGATTTTTTTAGCGAAAATCAGCTTTTTGGCTTCAATATTGTTCAAATGTTGCATTATAATATGGAAATTGTTAAAGCCTCTCAAGAACCTTCTTTTTTTAGAAAATGACAATAATTTTGTCACTTTTGGTATATCTCTTACTTTCATTGTGATTTGTCAACATTAAAAAACTTCACATTATGTAACCTTCCTTCATTTGAACAATAAATCAGGAAAATGAAATAAAATTTTTAAAGACAACATCCTTACATCATTTTTAGCAGATGTGAAATGGCACCCCTTCTAGAAATAATCGATTGGGCACGATTGGATTCCATTGACCCGATTGAAAACGATTAAGAAACACGATTAAAATCAATCAATTTAATTGTTTCCAATCGTGTTTCTTTATCGTTCTCAATCGGATCAATCGTGTCCAATCGATTATTTCTAGAAGGGACGTCTACGGTAGCTAACAGTGGATTTCTATTTAAAACCTCCTTCGAAATAATTAATCAATTTTTTTTTATGAGACAACGAAACAATTTTCTTAGTTTTCACACCAAATAATATTGATCTGATAAGTAAAATGTAATGGCTATAATTTGTAGATCTTTCTGAGTATTATAAGAGAACATTATTAAAAATTTTAATATTTTAAAAAATTAGTTTTTACAACTTCAAAAAATGACTACAGGTTGACAGAAATCGACACAGAACAACCCGAGTCGAAATCCTAAGACTCGTCTCAGTCTCTACTGTCGAGATTGAGGCGAATGTGTGACGACGGTTATGAAAATGTGAGAAGAGAGTCCATAAATGTTCAGCATTCATAGTCAACTCTCTTCTAGTCATCGAAAACTGCACATATTACCGTTTTCCCATTTTTCGAGGGTGAGGCGATGGCCAACTCTATAGAAATACGTTGTCATGGTTCTCTTAAATAACAAAAAAATTCTTACTACGAACCTGCCATTGGTCATCCGATACATACATACATACATAAACAGAATACAAATACATTCACATCATTCAGTCGTAGCCAATCATATTTTTAATCACAAATACACTTAAACATATAACCTTTCATATATAAACCTAATAACTACACTTATATATAGTACGATACGCTTTCGTCGAATCACGCTCACGCTCGCTAACAATGATGAGACATAAAATTCGAAACTTTCTTATATAGTGACTGCCTGAGTTATTCAGAACTTGTGAGAGAAAGTGTCGTAACTAGAGTTTTTTAGCCTTACTCAAGTAAAAATAAATCAACTTTTTTCACAAATTTTCCATATAATAATGATTTATTTTTAAATTAATGTAATTAATTAATTAATTTTTATAATTATGATTGTTGATATATATAGTATAATTATTAATTGATATTTAGCATACAGTTTTATCATAACTACGTATAAAGTTTAATGAAACTAAAGTTTGAAATATACATTAAAAAATTGCATTATTTATTATCAAAAAGTATCTTGTGTAATAGTATATTACGACCCTAGGGCATCAAACATTCTGGCCGTGGGATGTATACTATTTTTCTTGATCTCCAGCCGAAAGTACGCCCAAAACCGAAACAATTTCAATATTGATTTTTCGTGCAATTGCATGAAGTCACATTAAATTAAATTAAACAAACGAATGATACGATGAATTTAGCGGCATATATATAAGAAGGTTTTTTTATTTTCCGTGTTGTATATTTTCAAAATATGAATTTTATTTAAATTTTATGTAATGCATTAAAAAAAATTTATAGCTTCTTTTTAATAAATTAACCAACACGTATAACGGGATTTTAAAAAAAAAATTTTTTGAGAGATATATTAATTTAAACTTTTGATAAAATTGGATAAAATTCTAAATTCTCTTATACTTATAATTCATTATTTCCGGTTGAAATAATCAAATCGATTTTGGGTTTGTTTCATTTTCTAGCTTGTTACGTTAGGTTTTCAGATAAATAATTTTATAAATTTTATTTTGTTAATTAACTACAGATATAAGCAATTTAATTGTTTAAACCATTTTTTCATGTTTGCCCCCTCATTAGAAAAATTTGGAAAAATAGTATCGTATGCGCTATTTCTCAATATAACTAGCGCATATTTAATAAAAGTGGAGACTCAATTAGATCGGACGATATTAAATCTTTAATATTCGCTCCACACTCGCCAAACACTCGATTTTTTAAATAGAAAGTGTAGCGAGGGCAAAGAGAAGGCAAGAACTGCGACTCGGGAAACTAGATGTTATTACTACCCAAAATTTGATGTTACTTTAACACGGAATCTAGTGTTATATTTTCCCGAATTTTTATGTTATATTTACCCTGATTCTAGTGTAGAATACAAATTCTAGTGTAGAATATAGATTCTAGTGTAGAATACAGATTCTACACTGAATCCGGTGTTATATTAATCGAGTTTCAAGGTAGAATATAGATTCTATCTAGAATTCATATAAATATAACACTTGTTTTTGTGTGGACGTAAAATGGTTTTTTATTACTCAGGGGCTCTCAAAACGTCGAGATCTGGAGATATTCGAAAAAAAAATGTTGCAGTAAACCAATACCTTCTCAAATGCGATGAGAATTTCCCACAGATATTATTATATAGAATTAATTTGAAACTCGAAGTATAAATTAATTATTTTTTATACATTTTCACGGTGTTGAGTTTAACATTTCTCACTTCAAATATGAACAAGTTCGTGTAGAATTATTTTACATAAAGTGTCAATGAGCACATTAAAACTAGTTCTGAAAACTTAATTCTTCAATTGGTTCTTCAATTTTTCCGTTTCAATTTTTCTCACATTAAATGTGAGTTGTGTTTAAATATTTTTTCAGAAACAACTGTTCAGACTTTTAATGTGTTACATACTTCCACTACAAATGAGTGTGCAATTTGGTAGCACATAATTATTATTATCAATATTACTTTAAGACCAGAAATTTCTATGTGTATATTCTTATAGAAATGTACGGTTCATAGTTTTAAAAAAATGCATGCCCCAGGGAAGTCCTGAAAAGGCTTGGAATGGCAAAAGATTGTGGTTTTGTGCAAATCTAAACTTGATATTCAGAAAGTATACTGAGCTTGTATGTATGCATATGTACACATATATATATATCCAACTAACTCAAAGGACTAAATAATAATAAATAGTAAATACCGTAAGTTACACCTCTTACGTATGTTCGAGAGGGGGCTTTGAGGGAAAAGCGGTCACGCTCTTACCTTAAACTGTCAGTCTCGTACAATGCAACTTACAACCAAGTTTTTCTACTACTCAAACAACCAATCATCCATATAACGTTTTGTTTCTTAGATATTTTCCAAAAAGTTGCTCCATATACTAATGATCAACTTGTTCACGGGAAGTTTACTGTAGCTCAAACTTCCACACTCACTTTTTCGGTCCGAAGCTCGAAAAACACAGTTTTTTCTTCGGATTAAGAAAAAACCATTTAACAATGAACAAAAAAATTTTTTGCAAGCACTGTCGCCTCCGCCAGAGATTTACGAGTAGAACGCAAAAAAACATTTCGCAATCCGTTAATTAATGAATTTTTCGAGGCGAGTGGATTGAAATAAAACATGGTTTTTCTACTAGCGGGCCATAAAGTGGACTTTATTGCCCCGTGCGGGGCAAAGAAATCCACTTTCTGGCCCGCTAGTAGAAACAAAATCGTGTGCAACACGGGAAAAACATTTATTTTACTCGTGTGGTTGTTACCCTCGCTTTGCTCGGGCATCAAACTTCACACTCGCAAAATAAATTTTTTTTTCCCTAGTTGCACAATGTACGATTTTGTGATAATAGCAGCAATCGATAGATAATGCGTAGTTTTATAGTAAATTTATTTTCCTAAATTTTTAAAACGCATATTTGCCTGTAAAATATATTGTTGAAAATTGCACATTTTCAAACAAGATTCAAACGCGCCAAAATCATGGCGCGCGGCTAGCAGAAGGTCCTGTGACGTCACGATCATAAAACTGGGATACGTTAACGTAGGATTTGATAGACTCGCAAGTTGAAAAAGATTGTTTTCACTAATTTATTGTACAATGAGCGAAAAAAAACACAGGTAACAGCCAAGCAAAGTTTAAAAGGCTATCGAGCATGTTTCGTTCCGTTGTGCGGGGACATTTCAAAACCAATCCTGATAAAATGTTCGTTCACGCTTCCATCGATGCCAAAAAAAATGTCGTGACACTCCTACCAATTCACATTATTATTGTTTCCAGGATCATTTGAATGTAAGTACACTACATGTAAAATACGAAATGTAAAAGTTATCGTTTATTACACTGGCCTAAACTACAAATGATTTCGAGTTTTATTCATTGTAGACTGAGAATGAACTTGAAAGTTACACGCGATTCAAATATAATATCAACTTTTTAATATTTACTTACTCGTTCATTTTTGAATTTCGAACTTCAGGATCATTGAACCTCTCATCATTTTTTAAGCTACGTAAAGTTGACAGAACCAAAACATCGAATTGTGACGTCTAAGGTCACACAAGTTTTAAATTGTCGGAAGGACAATTTAAAAAGTAGATTTTTGAGTCTAGAGTTTTCACTCTAATAACTCAGAAACGAATTTAAGATTAATCTAGCAGTCCGAATAAGCAAAAACTTCTTTCTAAAACTAGGGGAATTATTGAAAATTGGAAGAAAGGAGGTGAGAGTTTAAACGAATTTGCACATCACATTACGGAGCACACCAGATCGTTTAAAAACTCGGGGATAGGTTTAGGGAAAGATAGGTATGAATATCGATACCAGGTTGGTTACTGGCACCCAGATATTCATATGGAGGATACAATTAAATAATCAAATAAAATAGAAAAAGAAATAGTTAGATAGCAATGATTTTTATTTAACTTACTTTGTTTTATTGGTAATCCTTATTAATCCCTTGAGAAATCGATTCTTGTAGAGGTCTGGTAATCCTAATCGAGTAATTGAAAAAACGTTGAGAAGAGCTTCGTAAACTTCGCGAGAAAGAAAATAAGGCGTTGCTAGTTACTTCTTGTAGAAATTTTAATTTCAAAATTTATCAATATAAAAACTTGTGCGTGGTTAAATTTAGCCGAACTTGCGAAAATATTAAGTTAGAGAGAAACGTTGAACTTGGAGTGTAATGAGTTTTGTAGAGAAGCGGAACTTTGTAAAAATCGTAGAGAAAAAAAAAAGGAACTTAACGGAACTGCGGAACTTCGGAACTTGTTTGAAAAAAATGAAAATGCATAGCTTTTATGTATTCTCATCTCTTCCCTTTCTACTTGAGAAACTTTTAGGGGAGTTGAAACTAGTAGTTTTAGTTGTCTGATTGGTTGGCTGTCTATAGTGACATAGTTACGCCCCCGCAATAGTCGACGAAAATCTTAAGGGCTGACCCATTGGGTTGGGCCTTGTAGGAGTTTCCAAACTTTTCCAGATTCATCGATTTCCCAAGAGATTGCGCTACATGTATATTATAAAATAAAATACTTTAATAATTAATTATTTAAACAATTATGTTTACAGTTTTAGTAATTTTTAACTAATCGAAGAGTCAAACTATGAAATGCTTCATTTATGTCTTAAATTAACTTACAAAATCGTGAATTTACATTAAATTAGTCATGTTTCAAATTCCAAAGAATCGTTATTGCTTAAAATTAATGTTTATTTCGAAGTTAAATTTCTAAATTAATCTTATTAACCGTTAAATGTTTTGTTTAAATACATATAATTCTTACATTTGGGAAGATAAATTTATATATAAGTTTTATCTTACTGAAATTCATTTCTGAAGATATAAGTACTAATTCTAAAAATCTGACTTTGAATTTAATTTTCTATTGCTTTGTTTTAACATTTTTATTTGTACGTAATGATATTATAATTTAACATTTAAAACAAATTATTTTGATTTGAAGGTTGCGTGCAAAATTACCAATGAAATATATATCTGAATACATGATTGTGTCGGTAAAACAGAACATTACTATCACTTAAAATTCTGAATAACATTGGTTTAGTTGCATTATTAATTATCTAATACAATTATATTTCTGAATGTTAATTACGAGTTAGTTTGGGGTTTTTGTAACTCAGATTGATTTAAGATTTTATGAAGTTTGAAATATGATTGTAAAGAATAAATGTATATTTTTATGAAAGTAAAATAGTTTGGTTTATTAAATTACTATTGAAAATAAATATGAAATATTTTCAATTATCAAATAAATTGATGTTTGAATTTATTAGATTTAATTTAAAATACAATGAGAAATGTATGAAGAATTTTCAGTAATTTATAACCAGGTATTTTACTTTCTTAAATAACTTTCCGTAAATTATCACGTCGGTAAAGTAGATCCCTGATTATTAACAACTTTTAAATAAATTGCTATTAGTTTACATTCTATAAGTTTCAAACGTTAGTTCAAAAATAAAATAGATGCAAGTTGCATTTCTCTTATTAGTCGAAATAATTTCTTTTCCTATTCATAACATACTGAATAATATTAAAAGTAATGTTAATTTCTTATATAATTTAATTATTTTATAAAATATTATTTTCGAAAGTTTTATTTTCTATGTTGAATAGGCCTAAGATCTTATCTAGACAGAGAGTGCACTTTGTATCTATTTGTCTTTTCATGGGCGGGGTACCAGCGCGGTCCCTTTTGAGTGACAGCCTAAGCTGTTTATGATTTCCTGTAATGGCTAAATACTGGACTATTTACTACTTGTATTTGTTTGGAGCTTTATGAATTTATCTTGTTAGAGGCTGGTAGACGTTTGTATTTGAAAAGGAAATACGATTGTGGGCGACGCGTTTTGGTCGAAATATAGAGGTACAAAGTTTATTATATTTTATGATAATCTAAGTAAATTTTCGGTATTCATATTGGTGCAGCTGCGTTTCGAATTTATCTCGAAAGGTTTCTAGTCTTAGCTATTTACAAAAGATTGAGAAATTCGTCGAAAGATATAAAATAATTTATAATGTAAAACCGCTCTTAAAATTTGGAGAAATAGTAAAGAAAAATAAGATTCAGAGAAAAAAGAAAGTAAAATCGTGTGCAACACGGGAAAAACATTTATTTTACTCGTGTGGTTGTTACCCTCGCTTTGCTCGGGCATCAAACTTCACACTCGCAAAATAAATTTTTTTTTCCCTAGTTGCACAATGTACGATTTTGTGATAATAGCAGCAATCGATAGATAATGCGTAGTTTTATAGTAAATTTATTTTCCTAAATTTTTAAAACGCATATTTGCCTGTAAAATATATTGTTGAAAATTGCACATTTTCAAACAAGATTCAAACGCGCCAAAATCATGGCGCGCGGCTAGCAGAAGGTCCTGTGACGTCACGATCATAAAACTGGGATACGTTAACGTAGGATTTGATAGACTCGCAAGTTGAAAAAGATTGTTTTCACTAATTTATTGTACAATGAGCGAAAAAAAACACAGGTAACAGCCAAGCAAAGTTTAAAAGGCTATCGAGCATGTTTCGTTCCGTTGTGCGGGGACATTTCAAAACCAATCCTGATAAAATGTTCGTTCACGCTTCCATCGATGCCAAAAAAAATGTCGTGACACTCCTACCAATTCACATTATTATTGTTTCCAGGATCATTTGAATGTAAGTACACTACATGTAAAATACGAAATGTAAAAGTTATCGTTTATTACACTGGCCTAAACTACAAATGATTTCGAGTTTTATTCATTGTAGACTGAGAATGAACTTGAAAGTTACACGCGATTCAAATATAATATCAACTTTTTAATATTTACTTACTCGTTCATTTTTGAATTTCGAACTTCAGGATCATTGAACCTCTCATCATTTTTTAAGCTACGTAAAGTTGACAGAACCAAAACATCGAATTGTGACGTCTAAGGTCACACAAGTTTTAAATTGTCGGAAGGACAATTTAAAAAGTAGATTTTTGAGTCTAGAGTTTTCACTCTAATAACTCAGAAACGAATTTAAGATTAATCTAGCAGTCCGAATAAGCAAAAACTTCTTTCTAAAACTAGGGGAATTATTGAAAATTGGAAGAAAGGAGGTGAGAGTTTAAACGAATTTGCACATCACATTACGGAGCACACCAGATCGTTTAAAAACTCGGGGATAGGTTTAGGGAAAGATAGGTATGAATATCGATACCAGGTTGGTTACTGGCACCCAGATATTCATATGGAGGATACAATTAAATAATCAAATAAAATAGAAAAAGAAATAGTTAGATAGCAATGATTTTTATTTAACTTACTTTGTTTTATTGGTAATCCTTATTAATCCCTTGAGAAATCGATTCTTGTAGAGGTCTGGTAATCCTAATCGAGTAATTGAAAAAACGTTGAGAAGAGCTTCGTAAACTTCGCGAGAAAGAAAATAAGGCGTTGCTAGTTACTTCTTGTAGAAATTTTAATTTCAAAATTTATCAATATAAAAACTTGTGCGTAGTTAAATTTAGCCGAACTTGCGAAAATATAGAGTTAGAGAGAAACGTTGAACTTGGAGTGTAATGAGTTTTGTAGAGAAGCGGAACTTTGTAAAAATCGTAGAGAAAAAAAAAAGGAACTTAACGGAACTGCGGAACTTCGGAACTTGTTTGAAAAAAATGAAAATGCATAGCTTTTATGTATTCTCATCTTTTCCCTTTCTGCTTGAGAAACTTTTAGGGGAGTTGAAACTAGTAGTTTTAGTTGTCTGATTGGTTGGCTGTCTATAGTGACATAGTTACGCCCCCGCAATAGTCGACGAAAATCTTAAGGGCTGACCCATTGGGTTGGGCCTTGTAGGAGTTTCCAAACTTTTCCAGATTCATCGATTTCCCAAGAGATTGCGCTACATGTATATTATAAAATAAAATACTTTAATAATTAATTATTTAAACAATTATGTTTACAGTTTTAGTAATTTTTAACTAATCGAAGAGTCAAACTATGAAATGCTTCATTTATGTCTTAAATTAACTTACAAAATCGTGAATTTACATTAAATTAGTCATGTTTCAAATTCCAAAGAATCGTTATTGCTTAAAATTAATGTTTATTTCGAAGTTAAATTTCTAAATTAATCTTATTAACCGTTAAATGTTTTGTTTAAATACATATAATTCTTACATTTGGGAAGATAAATTTATATATAAGTTTTATCTTACTGAAATTCATTTCTGAAGATATAAGTACTAATTCTAAAAATCTGACTTTGAATTTAATTTTCTATTGCTTTGTTTTAACATTTTTATTTGTACGTAATGATATTATAATTTAACATTTAAAACAAATTATTTTGATTTGAAGGTTGCGTGCAAAATTACCAATGAAATATATATCTGAATACATGATTGTGTCGGTAAAACAGAACATTACTATCACTTAAAATTCTGAATAACATTGGTTTAGTTGCATTATTAATTATCTAATACAATTATATTTCTGAATGTTAATTACGAGTTAGTTTGGGGTTTTTGTAACTCAGATTGATTTAAGATTTTATGAAGTTTGAAATATGATTGTAAAGAATAAATGTATATTTTTATGAAAGTAAAATAGTTTGGTTTATTAAATTACTATTGAAAATAAATATGAAATATTTTCAATTATCAAATAAATTGATGTTTGAATTTATTAGATTTAATTTAAAATACAATGAGAAATGTATGAAGAATTTTCAGTAATTTATAACCAGGTATTTTACTTTCTTAAATAACTTTCCGTAAATTATCACGTCGGTAAAGTAGATCCCTGATTATTAACAACTTTTAAATAAATTGCTATTAGTTTACATTCTATAAGTTTCAAACGTTAGTTCAAAAATAAAATAGATGCAAGTTGCATTTCTCTTATTAGTCGAAATAATTTCTTTTCCTATTCATAACATACTGAATAATATTAAAAGTAATGTTAATTTCTTATATAATTTAATTATTTTATAAAATATTATTTTCGAAAGTTTTATTTTCTATGTTGAATAGGCCTAAGATCTTATCTAGACAGAGAGTGCACTTTGTATCTATTTGTCTTTTCATGGGCGGGGTACCAGCGCGGTCCCTTTTGAGTGACAGCCTAAGCTGTTTATGATTTCCTGTAATGGCTAAATACTGGACTATTTACTACTTGTATTTGTTTGGAGCTTTATGAATTTATCTTGTTAGAGGCTGGTAGACGTTTGTATTTGAAAAGGAAATACGATTGTGGGCGACGCGTTTTGGTCGAAATATAGAGGTACAAAGTTTATTATATTTTATGATAATCTAAGTAAATTTTCGGTATTCATATTGGTGCAGCTGCGTTTCGAATTTATCTCGAAAGGTTTCTAGTCTTAGCTATTTACAAAAGATTGAGAAATTCGTCGAAAGATATAAAATAATTTATAATGTAAAACCGCTCTTAAAATTTGGAGAAATAGTAAAGAAAAATAAGATTCAGAGAAAAAAGAAAGTAAGTAATTTCAGAAGACGTCACAGAATCATGATGTCTCTTATATCATAATTAAGGGTTCATTTAGGGCTAATTTAATGCCCCTATGCCGAATTTTCGGCTCTTCATTTTTTTAAAAATATGCATGGTTCTGCCAGCTTTACTTCAAGCCGGCAGCACCACTCCAGAAATAAGTTTAAAAATGTATATATCAAATTCCCCCTGTCGCAGGAATTTTCGGCTCATTTCCGGCTCCAGGTATCCCATTGAACCATTGTCCTACCTTCATAAATAAAAAAGGGCCACAAAGGGCGAAGGGACAAAATATTAAATTTTGCTTTTTCATCATTAAATCAATACAGGCCAATTTAGGGCTCACTTCCTATCCAACTATAAATTTTAGTACTTTGCCCTTTTTATAAAATATGCAGAGGTGCTGCCAACTTTACATCAAGTTGGCAGCGCCACTCACGTACACACCGAAAAATTGCTTTTTCCAAAATCTACTCCTGCAGGAATTTTCGGCTCATTTTCGGCTCAAGATAACCCTTTGAACCATTGTCCTACCTTCAAAATTAAAAAAGGGCAGCTAAGGGCAGAGGGCCATAACATTAATTTTTTATTATTATTCTTCACATTAATCTAAGTAGTTGCATTTTTTGTTCATATTCTGGCTAAATATAAATTTTTACCAGAGCCCTTTTTAAAAAACACGCAGGAGGTTGTCTAACTCTGAATAATATCAGCAGGACCATCCAGAAACATTTCTCGAAAATTGCTTTTTCCAAAATCTACTCCTGCAGGAATTTTCGGCTCATTTTCGGCTCATGATAACCCTTTGAACCATTGTCCTACCTTCAAAATTAAAAAAGGGCAGCTAAGGGCAGAGGACCATAACATTAATTTTCTATTTTTCTTCTTCACATCAATCTAAGTAGTTGCATTTCTTGATCATATTCTAGCTAAATATAAATTTCTACCAGAACCCTTTTTAAAAAACACGCAGGAGGTTGTCTAACTCTGAATAATATCAGCAGGATCATCCAGAAACATTTCTCGAAAATTGCTTCTTCCAAAATCTACTCCTGCAGGAATTTTCGGCTCATTTTCGGCTCAAGATAACCCTTTGAACCATTGTCCTACCTTCAAAATTAAAAAAGGGCAGCTAAGGGCAGAGGGCCATAACATTAATTTTTTATTATTCTTCTTTACATTAATCTAAGTAGTTGCATTTCTTGTTCATATTCTGGCTAAATATAAATTTTTACCAGAGCCCTTTTTAAAAAACACGCAGGAGGTTGTCTAACTGAATAATATCAGCAGGACCATCCAGAAACATTTCTCGAAAATTGCTTTTTCCAAAGTCTACTCCTGCAGGAATTTTCGGCTCATTTTCGGCTCATGATAACCCTTTGAACCATTGTCCTACCTTCAAAATTAAAAAAGGGCAGCTAAGGGCAGAGGGCCATAAAATTAATTTTCTATTTTTCTTCTTCACATTAATCTAAGTAGTTGCATTTCTTGTTCATATTCTGGCTAAATATAAATTTCTACCAGAGCCCTTTTTAAAAAACACGCAGGAGGTTGTCTAACTCTGAATAATATCAGCAGGACCATCCAGAAACATTTCTCGAAAATTGCTTTTTCCAAAATCTACTCCTGCAGGAATTTTCGGCTCATATTCGGCTCAAGATAACCCTTTGAACCATTGTCCTACCTTCAAAATTAAAAAAGGGCAGCGAAGGGCAGAGGGCTATAACATTAATTTTTTATTATTCTTCTTCACATCAATCTAAGTAGTTGCATTTCTTGTTCATATTCTGGCTAAATATAAATTTCTACCAGAGCCCTTTTTAAAAAACACGCAGGAGGTTGTCTAACTCTAAATATAATATAATATAAATAATTATATATATATATATATAAATATATAACTCTAACATATGTATAGAAAGATTTCCATAAGGTTGCAATTCGAGATATTTCATTCAGTGCTATTTCATGGATATAAATCAATAAAATTTTTATATCACCAAATTTTTTAAAAATACACAGGAGAGGGCATGTTATCACTGACAAAACTGAAAGAAATTATTGAATATTATCTTTTACTATTCAACCAAAAGCTGTCTTATAGTGTATTTTTAATTATTTTCTTCAATTTTTATGAATATATCAAACTAAATTTCATTTTATACTGCTATCTCATACTGGTTCTTGACTTTTTTCGGATCATAAATTGAATTATGTTTAATATATGTGAAAAATGAATATTGAAATATTAAGTACGGAATAGGCGAAGTTTTTGCATGCGAAGTCTTTTTCGTGAGATTGTTATGTCCATGGAACGATGAGGATATAAAGTATTTGTTTCTGGTCTTCTGTAAGTACAATTTTCTTTGCGAAAGAGGATTGTTTAAACAAAACCTCAGTAAAAGAATTAGTTATTTTTCCTATGTACATTTTAAGCTTACAATGAGTTGTAGGTGTAATATACATAATTCATTATTTCTTTACGACTAAAATCACCCACACAACGAAAAAGAACATATGCTTAGAAAACTGAATTTGTTGAAATTGAGTTTAAACCAAGAAGAAATTCGAGCTTCTAATGTATCTATCTTCCAATATAGGAATTCTGGAAACCGACATAATTCAGTTGGTTTTAAAATTATATCTAACTGAAATAGTAATTGAATTTCCAACATTCGATTCAATAGAAAATTTGAGAATTATTTCAATTGGATATAATTACAAAACCAACTGAATTATTTGAGTTTCGAGAAATTCTACATTCGATGAGAGGTTAGAAGCTGTAATTTCTTCTTGATTTAAACTCAATTCAACAAAGTCAATCTTCTAAGCGTGGCCAAGAAAGTACCAATTTGCATTGAAAATTTAATCTGACAAACTGCACAACTCTAATGTACACCAAATATTGTTAGATTTTTGTTTTTTATAAATTTGGAGAAAATAATGTTTTGGTCCCAACCGTTGAAAATAATATGGTTTTTTCAACTATCTGATTTTCTTATTTAAAACACAACTATATTCATAAATGAAATACAGAGACGAATAATTTCGTATTTGTGATTTCAAATAATTTCTATAATTCTTCAATAAATTATATAGTTACAGAAATTTACACTACCGGTCAAAATTGTGGGACCACCTACAAAAATTGTATTAAAAACATGCTCGTCTTTGAAAGCAGCTATCTCCGTGAAAAATCAAGTTAGAAATATTTTCAAAAATGCGTTTGAAAGATTATAAAATTTTACCTCGAATAAGCTCTATTTGAAGTATTTTCATTGAATAGAAGCCGAGATAGCGTATGAGAAAGGCCGACGTAATTTCCGATTTTGACAAATTTTCACTTTTAAACTTCAGCTGTCTGCATACTTAAGGAAAGTGATAGGAAAAATTTGAAACTTTGTTAAAATAACGCCTAAAGCCTGAGCTATAAATTGAGCCCAAAAACATTTGAAAAATTTCATTAGTTTCGGAGATATGACTTTATTTGTTGAGCGATGCTCGAAAGATTTTTAAAGCAGCGTTTCAGCCGGTTTTTGAGAATATTTCTAACTTGATTTTTCACAGGTCCGTTAAGGTGGCACCTCCACATCGGAAATTCACTGTCTATTATGGCTTAGAATTTTGGGCTTTTTTTGGGCAGCGATAAAAATTTTTGGGCTCCTTTACTTTTTTCAGAAAATCAAATTTTCTGTGGAGATGCTAGCTTACATAAAGCTAGCACCACCACTATACAAAAATTTGAATAAATTAAAAATAAACTGCACCAGAATTTTGGGCTTTTTTTGGGCTCTTCGAAAATACCCATATCGATTTTTGGCCTCCAACCCTTAACACCGAAATGCACCCCTACATGGCCATGTAGAGACGACTTTGACTAAAATTCATCTTTTTGCAAATTTTATGGTCTACGAAGACTCTATGATTTTTGGGCTCTTCAAATATGTCCATATCGATTTTTGGGCTCCAACATGTAGGGGTGCATTTCGGTGTTAAGGGTTGGAGCCCAAAAATCGATATGGGTATTTTCGAAGAGCCCAAAAATCATAGAATTTCCGATGTGGAGGTGCCACCTTAACGGATCTATTTTTCACGGAGATAGTCGCTTTCAAAGACGAGCATGTTTTTAATACAATGTTTGTAGGTGGTCCCACAATTTTGACCGGTAGTGTATCTTTTTCCAATTACCTCAAAAAGGGAAAAAATTCGTAGACTTTATTTAAGCAAACGATTTTGCATTTTAACGCTTTTTCTGTATCTCACATATTTTGAATTGATCACATTGATTTTGATTTGATTTTTTTTTTTTTTTGGTAAACAATTTTTAATCATAACTTTTTTTTCGAATCTCGTATAATTTAGCTGGGAAATGGAATTTTAATAGTGATTTTTTTCAAGTTTTTACACACCGTAACTTTTCTAATTTTTTTTAATCCAAAAATGTTATTAGTATAATTAGTAAAGATTTATGAGCACAATCAAAAACCATTATTTGAATTTGAGATTGTTTCGAAAAGTTTCTATCGAAAACAAAAAATCCTCTTATTTTCATAATTTTGGTCGGATGTGGCTGATTAACGAACTTTTCCTTATTTTTTTGGCTCTGATAGAGTATAAACAAAGCGCAATTCAATCTAATAATTCTATCGAGTGTTATGCCGAACACGATATATACTTACAGTTCTGAACGGTCATTGGACGATGACAACAAATTTTCTTTCAATACAAAATTAAATATTACACGGAGAAAAATGGATGTTCAATTATGGGATAGACATCTAATATGTTTAATTGTATTATCTAGATGTTTAACTGTAATATCCAAGATATTAATCTCTGCATATTTTAACATCTTAGATATTACTCCTGAATATCTAGATATTACAACTAAACATATAAGATGGCTGTCCCATAGTTAAACATCTAGATGTTAATTCTAAACATCCATTTTTCTCTGTGTATGTTTATATTTGGGACCCTTTAAATATACAATCGCTCATAAACAAACCACTATTTTTTAATTTTCTTGGGCAAAAACAAATTATTCAGTTATCAAAGAAAATATTTTCCATCGTTCAATGAACGTTCAGAACTATAAGTACATGAACACGATCTACTACTAAAGAGACAGATAAACAGCTTTTTTTTAATTTTGAAGGTAGGACAATGGTTCAAAGGGTAATCATGAGCCGAAAATGAGCCGAAAATTCCTGCAGGAGTAGATTTTGGAAAAAGCAATTTTCGAGAAATGTTTCTGGATGGTCCTGCTGATATTATTCAGAGTTAGACAACCTCCTGCGTGTTTTTTAAAAAGGGCTCTGGTAGAAATTTATATTTAGCCAGAATATGAACAAGAAATGCAACTACTTAGATTGATGTGAAGAAGAAAAATAGAAAATTAATGTTATGGCCCTCTGCCCTTAGCTGCCCTTTTTTAATTTTGAAGGTAGGACAATGGTTCAAAGGGTTATCTTGAGCCGAAAATGAGCCGAGAATTCCTGCAGGAGTAGATTTTGGAAAAAGCAATTTTCGAGAAATGTTTCTGGATGGTCCTGCTGATATTATTCAGAGTTAGACAACCTCCTGCGTGTTTTTTAAAAAGGGTTCTGGTAGAAATTTATATTTCGCCAGAATATGAACAAGAAATGCAACTACTTAGATTGATGTGAAGAAGAAAAATAGAAAATTAATGTTATGGCCCTCTGCTCTTAGCTGCCCTTTTTTAATTTTGAAGGTAGGACAATGGTTCAAAGGGTAATCATGAGCCGAAAATGAGCCGAAAATTCCTGCAGGAGTAGATTTTGGAAAAAGCAATTTTCGAGAAATGTTTCTGGATGGTCCTTCTGATATTATTCAGAGTTAGACAACCTCCTGCGTGTTTTTTAAAAAGGGCTCTGGTAGAAATTTATATTTAGCCAGAATATGAATAAGAAATGCAACTACTTAGATTGATGTGAAGAAGAAAAATAGAAAATTAATGTTATGGCCCTCTGCCCTTAGCTGCCCTTTTTTAATTTTGAAGGTAGGACAATGGTTTAGAGGGTTATCTTGAGCCGAAAATGAGCCGAAAATTCCTGCAAGAGTAGATTTTGGAAAAAGCAATTTTCGAGAAATGTTTCTGGATGGTCCTGCTGATATTATTCAGAGTTAGACAACCTCCTGCGTGTTTTTTAAAAAGGGTTCTGGTAGAAATTTATATTTCGCCAGAATATGAACAAGAAATGCAACTACTTAGATTGATGTGAAGAAGAAAAATAGAAAATTAATGTTATGGCCCTCTGCCCTTAGCTGCCCTTTTTTAATATTGAAGGTAGGGCAATGGTTCAAAGGGTTATCATGAGCCGAAAATGAGCCGAAAATTCCTGCAGGAGTAGATTTTGGAAAAAGCAATTTTCGAGAAATGTTTCTGGATGGTCCTGCTGATATTATTCAGAGTTAGACAACCTCCTGCGTGTTTTTTAAAAAGGGCTCTGGTAGAAATTTATATTTAGCCAGAATATGAACAAGAAATGCAACTACTTAGATTGATGTGAAGAAGAAAAATAGAAAATTAATGTTATGGCCCTCTGCCCTTAGCTGCCCTTTTTTAATTTTGAAGGTAGGACAATGGTTCAAAGGGTTATCTTGAGCCGAAAATGAGCCGAAAATGAGCCGAAAATTCCTGCAGGAGTAGATTTTGGAAAAAGCAATTTTCGAGAAATGTTTCTGGATGGTCCTGCTGATATTATTCAGAGTTAGACAACCTCCTGCGTGTTTTTTAAAAAGGGCTCTGGTAGAAATTTATATTTAGCCAGAATATGAACAAGAAATGCAACTACTTAGATTAATGTGAAGAAGAATAATAAAAAATTAATGTTATGGCCCTCTGCCTTAGCTGCCCTTTTTTAATTTTGAAGGTAGGACAATGGTTCAAAGGGTAATCATGAGCCGAAAATGAGACGAAAATTCCTGCAGGAGTAGATTTTGGAAAAAGCAATTTTCGAGAAATGTTTCTGGATGATCCTGCTGATATTATTCAGAGTTAGACAACCTCCTGCGTGTTTTTTAAAAAGGGTTCTGGTAGAAATTTCTATTTAGCTAGAATATGAACAAGAAATGCAACTACTTAGATTGATGTGAAGAAGAAAAATAGAAAATTAATGTTATGGCCCTCTGCCCTTAGCTTCCCTTTTTAATTTTGAAGGTAGGACAATGGTTTAGAGGGTTATCTTGAGCCGAAAATGAGCCGAAAATTCCTGCAAGAGTAGATTTTGGAAAAAGCAATTTTCGAGAAATGTTTCTGGATGGTCCTGCTGATATTATTCAGAGTTAGACAACCTCCTGCGTGTTTTTTAAAAAGGGTTCTGGTAGAAATTTATATTTCGCCAGAATATGAACACGAAATGCAACTACTTAGATTAATGTGAAGAAGAAAAATAAAAAATTAATGTTATGGCCCTCTGCCCTTAGCTGCCCTTTTTTAATTTTGAAGGTAGGACAATGGTTCAAAAGGTTATCATGAGCCGAAAATGAGCCGAAAATTCCTGCAGGAGTAGATTTTGGAAAAAGCAATTTTCGAGAAATGTTTCTGGATGGTCCTGCTGATATTATTCAGAGTTAGACAACCTCCTCCGTGTTTTTTAAAAAGGGTTCTGGTAGAAATTTATATTTAGCTAGAATATGAACAAGAAATGCAACTACTTAGATTGATGTGAAGAAGAAAAATAAAAAATTAATGTTATGGCCCTCTGCCCTTAGCTGCTCTTTTTTAATATTGAAGGTAGGGCAATGGTTTAAAGGGTTATCTTGAGCCGAAAATGAGCCGAAAATTCCTGCAGGAGTAGATTTTGGAAAAAGCAATTTTCGAGAAATGTTTCTGGATGGTCCTGCTGATATTATTCAGAGTTAGACAACCTCCTGCGTGTTTTTTAAAAAGGGCTCTGGTAAAAATTTATATTTAGCCAGAATATGAACACGAAATGCAACTACTTAGATTAATGTGAAGAAGAAAAATAAAAAATTAATGTTATGGCCCTCTGCCCTTAGCTGCCCTTTTTTAATATTGAAGGTAGGGCAATGGTTTAAAGGGTTATCTTGAGCCGAAAGTGAGCCGAAAATTCCTGCAGGAGTAGAATTTGGAAGAAGCAATTTTCGAGAAATGTTTCTGGATGGTCCTGCTGATATTATTCAGAGTTAGACAACCTCCTGCGTGTTTTTTAAAAAGGGCTCTGGTAGAAATTTATATTTAGCCAGAATATGAACAAGAAATGCAACTACTTAGATTAATGTGAAGAAGAAAAATAAAAAATTAATTTTATGGCCCTCTGCCCTTAGCTGCCCTTTTTTAATTTTGAAGGTAGGACAATGGTTAAAAAGGTTATCATGAGCCGAAAATGAGCCGAAAATTCCTGCAGGAGTCGATTTTGGAGAAAGCTATTTTCGAGAAATGTTCCTGGATGGTCCTGCTGATATTATTCAGAGTTAGACAACCTCCTGCGTGTTTTTAAAAAGGGCTCTGGTAAAAATTTATATTTAGCCAGAATATGAACAAGAAATGCAACTACTTAGATTGATGTGAAGAAGAAAAATAAAAAATTAATGTTATGGCCCTCTGCCCTTAGCTGCCCTTTTTTAATTCTGAAGGTAGGACAATGGTTTAAAGGGTTATCTTGAGCCGAAAGTGAGCCGAAAATTCCTGCAGGAGTAGATTTTGGAAGATGCAATTTTCGAGAAATGTTTCTGGATGATCCTGCTGATATTATTCAGAGTTAGACAACCTCCTGCGTGTTTTTTAAAAAGGGTTCTGGTAGAAATTTATATTTAGCTAGAATATGATCAAGAAATGCAACTACTTAGATTGATGTGAAGAAGAAAAATAGAAAATTAATGTTATGGTCCTCTGCCCTTAGCTGCCCTTTTTTAATTTTGAAGGTAGGACAATGGTTCAAAGGGTTATCATGAGCCGAAAATGAGCCGAAAATTCCTGCAGGAGTAGATTTTGGAAAAAGCAATTTTCGAGAAATGTTTCTGGATGGTCCTGCTGATATTATTCAGAGTTAGACAACCTCCTGCGTGTTTTTTAAAAAGGGCTCTGGTAGAAATTTATATTTAGCCAGAATATGAACAAGAAATGCAACTACTTAGATTGATGTGAAGAAGAAAAATAGAAAATTAATGTTATGGCCCTCTGCCCTTAGCTGCCCTTTTTTAATTTTGAAGGTAGGACAATGGTTCAAAGGGTTATCTTGAGCCGAAAATGAGCCGAGAATTCCTGCAGGAGTAGATTTTGGAAAAAGCAATTTTTCGGTGTGTACGTGGGTGGCGCTGCCAACTTGATGTAAAGTTGGCAGCACCTCTGCATATTTTATAAAAAGGGCAAAGTACTAAAATTTATAGTTGGATAGGAAGTGAGCCCTAAATTGGCCTGTATTGATTTAATGATGAAAAAGCAAAATTTAATATTTTGTCCCTTCGCCCTTTGTGGCCCTTTTTTATTTATGAAGGTAGGACAATTGTTCAATGGGATACCTGGAGCCGGAAATGAGCCGAAAATTCCTGCGACAGGGGGAATTTGATATATACATTTTTAAACTTATTTCTGGAGTGGTGCTGCTGGCTTGAAGTAAAGCTGGCAGAACCATGTTTATTTTTAAAAAAATGAAGTGCCGAAAATTCGGCAATGGGGCATTAAATTAGCCCTAAATTAGCCCTTAATTATGAAATAAGAGACATCATGATTCGATGTTTTGGTTCTGTCAACTTTACGTAGCTCATTTTTTACATAATGTAATACCATAAAAATATTCACTTTTGGAAGATTTCCAGTCAGCTTTTACATAACTTTTGACCACCTTTTTACTCATTTTTACTTTTTGTAAAATAATACAATTTAAGTCCGTTTATTTTTATTAAAAAATACGTTGGCCGTATGAACTCTATAGAAAGATCTCAAGTTGTTATGATCGTGACGTCACTGCCTTCATGAGTCAGTAGAAAACATGGCAGCCCGCTGTTTGAAAAGTATTTAAAAATGCGCATCTTAAAATTAATTAATAAAAATATTTTAAAGGTCAAAAAAGTTTTTTTTAAATATAAACATTTTATATATAACATATAGATTGTACTATAAACAACGCAGGTTGTTTGAGTAAAATTTTTTGTACCTAATTGTACATATAATATAATATGTCTCTCTAAACTATGTAGCATGTTGAACACAGCAATCGAAATATTGTAAGTAAAAGTGATCGAATCAGAAATATAATATGGGATGGTGAACAATAAATGAAGGGCGACCAGCAATAACTCGTCGAGCGCTCGAAATCCCGGAAAACTATTGTCCGCGCAGGAAATTCGTGATAAAATTTTTTTTTCGGTCATTCACAAAAACAAAAATACTATTTTGTAGAATTTGTCATGGCGCATTTTTCATCTTAATACAATTTTTATGCAACCTTAATAGTTTTTTAGATAAAAATTAAAAGCACTCAATTTTTCGTCATCAAAAATGATCGAAAATCAGTGTTTCTCAAAACATAAATTGCTATTACTCGGTCAATTTTTGACGAAATCGTACTGCTTTGAAAATCGCCAGGCATTCCAGCAATTCAACTCTAATTTCAACTTCCGAAATGAATTCTTTGATTAGGTCTTCCGTGAGGCCCCGAAACCTTCGCATGTTAGTTATTTTTTGACCTAATATATTAAAAACTAGAGAAAAATAAGCCGGATTTTCATTTTCTCTGACCATTAATTATATTATCTATATTCTACCAAAAATATTTTTTGTAAATCGATAAAAATCAAGTTTAAAAATTTTCTTATTTTCCTCTCTATTTTTATATAACATTTTATATAAACTTACTTGAAAATCTATCAATAAGCTCTTCTAAATTATTGTTCAGTTTAAAGGGTGGAAATCCGGTGGTTTGATTTTTCATTGTATTTATTGCATACCCGAGTCGAACTATTGATTCTCTTTTGCTTCTCTTGATACTCTCTTGATTCTCTTTTGCTCCTCTTGATACTCTCTTGATTCTCTTTTGCTCCTCTTAATACTCTCTTGATTCTCTTTTGCTCCCCTTGATACTCTCTTGATTCTCTTTTGCTTCTCTTGATACTCTCTTGATTCTCTTTTGCTTCTCTTGATACTCTTTTGATTCTCTTTTGCTTCTCTTTATACTCTCTTGATTTAATGAAAGTACATTTAAAGGACTACGGCGCAATTACCAAGGCGATTCAGTAGCGCTCGAATCGTCGGAGACAGCAGACGTGAGTCATAATGAGTTCTGTGTACGTGAAACGTTTTGAAGCGGTCTTCTTGTGTACCCATCCAAAGGGACCACTTTTATGTCCTATACAGTCGCTGCTAAATACATCAAAAAGTCGAAATCGTTCGTGAAGAAGTGGGTTGAGCGTTATAAAGACAATAAAAAACACCCCGTGAAGGTCCATGTTTGGGGATGCTTCTCATAGCGCGGTTTTGGGTGTTTAGAGCTCTTCGCCGAGAACTTGAATGCTCAGAAAATGCTCCAAATATATGAACGTGGTCTTCTAAGGTCTGCTACAAAGATGTTTGGAGCCGATACGGCCGATTGGATCTTACAAGAAAATAACGACCCGAAACATCGAAGCCGTCTCTGCACCGCCTGGAAAACAGAAAAGGGCATCACAACTTTGGACTGCCCATCACAGTCCCCCGATGCGAATCCAATCGAAAATGTCTGGAGTGTTTCAAAGAGGAAGCTTGCGGGAAAACGTGTGTTCACCATGAAACAGCTCTCGCAAAAAATCAGGAAGATATGGCAAGAATTACCAACGGACTACGCTGAAAAATTAGTGGAAAGCATGCCGAAAAGGTGCCAGGCCATTCTGGACAACGATGGGGACTGGACTATCTATTAGATAGTAGCGCCGTAGTCCTTCGAGAGTACTTTTATTTAAAAAAAAAACGTTTTAAAATCTCTAATAGTTTTCGAAAAATCGAGGACTCGCTCTTGTTGAACCCTTTTCATTCTAGTACTTGAGGGTATGTGATGCGTAAAGACGTCATAAATGACCAACCCTTTTATATTATTTATATTCATCGGGTTGATTAGGACAGGAATGTAAATATTTTCATGAAATTGTAGGCAACAATGAGGAATCCATCAAAAAATCAATCTCCGGTACCATTTGGATTTTTATTTCGAAAAATAAAATTTTTCAAAATTAATGTTTTCAAAAAAAAATTCGACATGTACCAGACGTTGATACTTTGATACATGCCTCCTTATTTTTCAAAATCCTGGTACTATATTTTTGTTTCTCTCTTAAGCAACACGATAAATATAAATAATAATAAAACGTTGCTAATTCCTGACGTCATTAGGAATTATATACTTTTAAAAATGGAGAATCATAGAGGAGGTAAGGAGAATCTTCGTTGCTACTCTTTAAGATCCTCCAAGGTGCAGAAACGGAAATATCTGCAGGAAAAGAGCATCAACAGAGGATCAAAATTACATTGATTTCAACAGCTAATACTCCTCTTTTGACTCTCTCAAGTCCTCGAAAATGGAGCATCTTAGAGAATCAATAGAGAATCAATAGTTCGACTCGGGTAGTTAATAAGTTCTCGATTTTCGTTTCAACCGTTTTTTTTTCCTCCATACTTGTTTTAATTAAATTTAGGAGCGTGGAGTGCATTATTCGTTCAATGTTCCCATTCGATTGTGGGTGTAATGCGGTGGTTTTAATGTGTTCAATCTTGAGAGCTTCTTCAAATAGTTGGATCAATTCGGACAGAAAGTTTTGACCTTGGTCTGTCAGAATAGTGTTCGGGGCACCAAAAATTTAAATGTAATGATACAATCGTGATGATGAATCGTGAAATGATTTTCGACAATCGTTGATGATGTTTCGTTTATCATTGGTATCAACGCCGTGTAGCAGGTCAATCTATCTTGTATACTAAGGATGTATTTGTTTCCCTTATTTGTTTCGGGCAAAGGTCCAAAAATGTCGAGTGCAATTTTCTCATGAGGTTTTGTTGGAATATCTGGAATGACTGCTTCCGTTTGGTTTTTAATTTGCCAATTCGCCAATAAACCATCCTAGTTTTCTTAACCAATCCTCTTCATCAAATGGTAGTAGTTCTTCTTTGTTTACATGTTTCTAAAGTTTTCCTATGGCGTTTGATTTAATGTTATTACCAAGTGTTGGTGTTAGTGTTAGTTTCCAATTTGTGAATTCTTCATACAGATCTTGTCGGTTTGAAATTTCGGAAGAAGTTTCGCTTCTTTCTTCTAATAGTTTGTGCGAAATTATGACTGGTTTAGTAATTTGTGTTTCAGAAATCTCTCTATCATGTAGTTCTTTTTCTATGTTTTCTGGTATAATCCTCACGACTTACCAGGGGTGTTAGTTGAAATTTGCCGGTTTTACTCATAGATGTCGCTAGAGATATGTATACAGCTCTATGATTTGGCATCTATGTCATATTTTTCTATGGACAATAACCTTCCAAAATACACAATTACATTCTGCCAAAATAATAGCATCATAGTTGTTTACCTCAGTGAATATGTCGAGTTTCGTTCCAAGTAAATCGCATTTGCGGCATTCGTTGCTTTTCTTATTTCATCAAAAGAAAAAAGCAGTTGAAGCTCATCGATTGCTGGTAGAAACCTATGGTGAACATGCTCCAGTGATTAGAACATGTGAGACATGGTTTCGTCAATTTAAAAGTGAAGATTTCGATTTAACAGACAATGAACATCCTGGTGCAGCGAAAAAGTTCGAAGACGAGGAATTGCAGGCGTTATTGGATGAAGACCCAACCCGACAGCAACAATAATTGGCACAAACACTAAATGTGACTCGAGGAGCAATTTGCCAACGTTTAAAAGCCATGGGAAAAATCCAAAAGTATGGAAAATGGGTACCACACCAACTGGACGATAGACAAAGGGAAAATCGAAAAACCATTTGTGAAATGCTGCTTCAACGGTTCGAAAGGAAATATTTTCTGCATCGGATTGTCACGGGGGACGAAAAATGGATTTATTTCGAGAACCCGAAGCGGAAAAAATCATGGCTTTCACCTGGTGAGGTCGGCCCATCGACTCCAAGGTCAAATCGCTTTGGCCGTAAGACAATGCTCTGTGTTTGGTGGGACCAGTGTGGTGTGGTGTACTTCGAGTTATTAAAACCTGGTGAGACGGCGAATATGAATTTGAATCATGCGTTGATCGAAAAACGGCCGGAATGGGCCCGAAGACATGGCAAAGTTATCCTACAACATGACAACGCACCGTCTCATACAGCTAAAGTTGTGAAGAACACATTAAAAGCATTGAATTGGTAAATATTATCGCACCCGCCGTACTCTCCAGACCTCGCCCCGTCCCAGTCCTTCGTTTAAAGCGTCAGTTTTCAGGGTAAACTGTTTCTTAACCGTTTGAGTCCCAAGCAGCGTGATCGCGCTCTTCAGATTTTGTATCGATCCTCTTCGCAATTGATAAAGGCAAGTGCTATCGCGCTGTTTGGAATTTTTCGACCATTCATTGTCAAATGACCCCTGAGACTCAAACGGTCAAAGTCGGGAAATCTTAGCACTGGGGGTATGGTTAAAGCGTTTCGTAGATCATAAAATGCTTTTTCATAATTCGTTGTCCAGTAGAAGATTGCTTCTTTCTGAGTTAATTTTGTCGAAGGTCATGCTATACAAGTCAGGTTTGTACACGGTAGGGGTTCGTTTTTTAATGTGAATACTTCCAGGTATTTAGCTATAATTTTTTCCATAATTTCTTTGATACCTTTTTCTAAGTGCTAAATGATGGAATTTCTTAGTAATTTCGCTAGTCTGTCACCCTCCCTTTTATTCAAGGCTTGTCCTCGAGTCAGTGTCATTTTGATAGTTAGAATGGAGTGGAAGGAAATTTCGTTGTCTATTTTAATTAGTTCTTATAAATAATTGTTCATTGGTGCTGTGAGGATACTATTTTCTATTTTATAGATTCCGTTTGGGATTTTGTCATCATCCAGGATTAATACGTCCGCTTGTTCGTATTCTGTTCTGATTTTGAGGATTTCACGCTTTCGATTATCGAGTCGAAATTGAGAATTGTATTTCTCTCGACTCCATGCAAAAGAGGCGCGAAGCAGACGACAATTTCAAATTCATGAAATATGTCGTTCAAGAAACAACACTTTTTTTAGATATGTTGGGAAAAATCTGACTAAAATAAACATCTAAAGAATCACGTAAAATTTTGTAACCTTTTGAAAACTTCGAAAATAAACTTTCAGCAGAATTTGATGCCAATAAATGTTTAAAAATTGAATTAATATATATTTTCCTATTCAAATTTCCATACTTCATATCAATTTTGTACATTTGAAAAATTTTCAGTCAGAGAAATATTTTCTATTAAGAAGAGATAAACATAAAATTCAAGTTTAAAATTTACATTCTCAGTTTTATGTTAGAAATATTCTCATCTCACATTTTTGTAGCATAAGCATAGACTTTTAAATCAAAAAATAAAATGGTCTACGGAAAGGAAAAATTTTCTAATAAAAGTGGATAAATTAAAAAGCTAAATGAACATGTAAATATTTATCCTTTTTAAATTTTACATAAAGAAGTTTTGTTCTAAGTGTTCAAATCTTGTTACAATTTGACTAGATCATATGGACGAGTTCAATCTTTAAAATTATATATTTTGTAATTTTTAATTTGTCTGATCTTCTCAAATTGGAGGAAGATTTGAACAGTATACTAAACGTTTTCCAATGGAATTCATGGTGAATAAATGCTTAAAGTTTTATATCAAGATATAATTTATATATAGATATTTATATATAATTTAATTCATTAGTGATTTTTCTGAATCTGAGGGAGAAATTTTGAACAGTTTCAGTGATTCCTTGTTTGCATCTTTTAAGTTTAGATTTTAATGCTAGGGTGGATCCAGTTTGTTTCAGGTTCTGTCGTAGTACTGTCGTAGTTCTGTCGCAGTTTGGCTCTTTCAATGCTTCTAATAAAATCTTCTACACCTACATCATCTTGTCCATTTAGCACTGTAATAGTGTCAAGTATATCTTTCGCTTTTAGCGTATCTTCTCCTGTATTTCGTGTTTCGTATGTTTCTGATCCTTCTTTTTCTTTATTCTCGAGGATTTCTTTATTTCACCTGCGTCGGTTTTCTAGTGCTAATCGTTCCTCTTCTTCTTCTTTTTTTGACGCAGGTTTTCATTTTCTGTTATGTCTGGGTCATTTGCGTACTTTGCACTTTGTGCTTGATACTTGTAGAATGATTCCTCCGGTGTCTTGTCGGGTGTAGTGATGTCACGTACAATTCTCTAGTGTTGTTATTCAGTACAGGGGAATGAATCACAAGGTGCTACAAACTTGTAATTAATCCCAAGTAATGATTTTCGTTTTATTTAGGAAGAGTTGTGCTCTGGAACACCAGGAGTATGCTCTACCCAAATTCATAAGCTTTACTTCACCAATAGTAAAAGCTGGCTATGGCTTTGACTATTGTCTCCATTCAACGTAAGTGGAAAGGATTTATACTCTTATGAATTCGTTTATATAATTTAAAAAAAAAGCTGCTTACAATTTATTTTTTATTTATGTCTTCTTTCAGCTGGGGCGAAGTTCGTTGCGTTTTTGCTGATCTTGATAGAGGCTTCCGTAGAGAGTCGTTACCAAATTCTGACGATGACGTATACCGATGACGTATTCTCGGCTTAACTTCCCTGATGCTGTGCAGAGTTCCTAGGCGTTGGCTGCCTAGTTTCTTTTGTTCACATATTTGACTTCCACTTGTTTGCGGGCTTCGTAGGGTTTTATCGCTGTGTTTCGCGTACCCTTTTACTTTAATTCCCGTTTAGCTTTCACTAGTTTTGAATTTATTTTGATATGAAGGATCGTTTAATGAAATTATTTATTAAATCAATATTAAATATTAATTTTTGAATTAACGTAGGAGAGTGCTTACTCAATTCAACGGCTAGTTTTATCCAAAACAGTTACTTACTTTGGTTGACGGGCTTTAGTGTGATGAAAGTCCGGAGTCTCCTTTTTTACTTGAATTCCGTAAAATTCTTTAGCTTTTGGATCGTAGATTCCATGTTCCTCAGGTTCGCAGGTTGATGAGATTAATTAATTGCGACTTTGAGAGGATCCTGGCAAGAACACCAAAAATATTATGCCTAAAATCAATGAGATTTTTTTTTTAAAAAAAGGGAGTGGTATCCTAACTTAGATATCACTTAACTTTATTTGAAGGTTGACAGGTTGTTGCACGTAGAAGGAGTGCAAAGGACTGTTGAGAAGCGCAGCGCTCGGCCTAATATGAGAATTCGCTAACTAATGAGCAACACATCGGCCCCCCTCTCCCTGGCAGTCTGCATCAGAAGGTCCTGGGCTCCCTTCCCTCTCCCGAGGTTGAGCTGTAGAAATTTCACCTTCCACCCCTCAACCTCCGGAGCTCCGCCCTAAATATTGGGCAAGAACCGCTCCCCGAGGCATGGGCGACATCTTCTTCACCCCTATCAGCACAAGTCAGGCACCAATAGGTTATTGAACATACATAAACCTCGATTTACTGAGAATTTTTAAGAGAAATCAAATGGAATCAAACATGAACAAATTTGGTCGAGGGTGCCTAACATGAAATAGCCAGCGCTATCGCATTCTAACATGTTTTAATGAAATTGCTCTGAAAATTTAAATATGTGAAATTATTTAACAAAAATTATAGGAAAAATTAAATTGGAGAGTGAATTTGTATATACCGATTAGATCAAATGTAATGTTTTCTGTAGCTTCCAAGTATTTTTCAGTATAAGCTTTTTGAATTAATTTTATGCTTCTCATTTGAAATTTGTAAGACAAGAATTTAAAAAACTTAATTATTATTCAAAAATCTTGGAAATTTATAAAAAGACGATACTGTTTCGGAGATCAATTGAAGGTTATTTTAAATTTGACATGTTTCTAACTGAAGATTTTTTAATGCAAATTCTTCAAAATTAAATTCCGTTTGGAGAGTCTGGAAAAATAAGAGATAGGCGAAGAGACAGTAAGGGCATTTTAAATTTTCATGTCCGAATTGTTAGTGAAAAAAATTATCGAATCAAAACTAATTTTTGGTAATAGAATGATAAAAAGAATAGGATGAAGGAACGAACTACCGAGACGATATCAGTTATCGAGTTGTTAGAGTTACAATACTTTGGTAGATTAATAGCAAATTAATAAATTAAAAGGAAAACTTTTCAGCCTTATATGGGTTTCGTCTTTAGCGCTATGAATTAAAAAAATATAAAAAATGTGTTTAAATCATTACCATTTTTTTCAAAAGATCAAAATTAGAAATTGATTCTAATGTCTGTCAATTATTTAGGGTCAATAAAAAGACTTGAAATCGTTATCAAAGATGACACAATGTGATAAGAATAATCATTTTAGATATGCCTACCCCGGAGTTCGAAGCGGTCAATATTTTGGAGACCCTCGAATCAGGATTGGCTTATCTTCCTGGGGGACGAGACCGCGAAGGAAGACCTTTGGTTGTAGTCAACGTTCCTCCTGATGATCCTGCATTCAGTACGAAATCTAAACTCGAAATTCTCCTTGAATACTACCTCTCTATTTACAGGTATATATTTTTAGCATAATCAATTCTTTTGTGCCTTTCGAAAAAAAATCGGCTGAAAAGTGCCATTATTCAATTTTGGAAACCTCTGCATAAATCAATTATAGGCGAGATATAAAATTCTGCGCATAACAAGATAAAAACTGATTGAAACTATTTGAAAGATTAAAAATTTAAAAAATATTATCATATGTAGAATTTTCTTGCACAAGAAATCAAATTATTACTCTGTGTAGAGTTACATTACATTACATACTTGTGGGGTGGGCTACCAAGCGACCATCCGGCACTCAGGTTCTAGAACAATTATACCACCTCCCGATATTCTAAAAGTTTTCCTGCCTCAGACTTATTCTTTCCCAGAAGTCCAAAACGGCTTGGCCCCAAAAGTTGTGCCTAGTTCTTGCCAGTGCTGGACATTGTCTATCATGTGAAGAGATGTTTCGTCATCTCTACCACACAATCTGCATTCCGTGTGTCTTTTTCTAAAGCATGCGAAACAAAGAAAAGAGGGAGGGCAGTCGCCCCTCTTTCTTTCCTTTTTTTTTCACGCTTTAGAAGAAGACACACGATTTCTTAATCCGCCACTGCCGTGGTTGAATAAAATCCCATCTTGTACCAATGGTAGTTTAGTAGATCGTGCCCGTTCCGCAATTGGGATGCCAACCTAGCTTTGTATCTACTGAGTTAAAGAAGACTTTCGGCCTGGTCCTTCATAAGCCGAAGGCCTAGTAGTGCATTGGCCTGTCAGTCGCCTACTATACTCCTCCCGTATTTTTGATGCTCAAACCAAACCCACTATTCCGCTACCATTTAAACCGAGTTGTGTGCTAATCTCACCATCGGCTCAGGCCCTAACGTAGGTTTCTGTGAGTCTTCTCTGGCCAGTTGATCCGATTTTTTGTTTTCGTGGATCCTAGCGTGATCTGGAACCCAAACTGGAGCCAGATCGTTGCTGTTCCTTAGCTTATCCAGTCCCGGACAGTATTAAGGTAAATAAATATTTAGGCGTGAGTACCGCCCAATACATAACATAACGCCTGTTGGGTAGCTTTATGGCGCCCAGACGTCCGCTCGGATCTCTAGATGGGGTTCTGTGTAGCCACGCCGCCTCCGGTACCTTTTCAGCTAGATTTTTCAGCACTCTATACCACCATTTTATATTCCCGATGGGTTCTATAGTATTGTTCCCACCTTCGTGGGTCCATGTTCTTCCTTGTATGTTGAAGAGTCTACTCACCTCCCGTCGTTGACTCTCCAGGAGTATATTCCACCACCTGGTACCTTTCTGCCTCTCACGTTGCTATCTGTGCTGCCCCACACCCAATGATGTACGTTTGCGTTACAGCCCAATATTTGTGTCTGGCCCTCTTGCTGAGAGGAGTCTACTAACCGGGTGACTTCGACCTGGGGTAGCGGACCAACTGCGTCCCCCGGAAAGTAGGCAGAGGCTACCACGAGCTCTTTCTGCCAACTATCTACGTCTCGGTATTTGACTTTCACTACACCATTATGGCATAGGGAATGCGTCTACTCCTTTGACCACCACGCACGCCCTAGGTGCTAGCGCATCTGGGGATTAGAATAGTTTAGTTAGTTAGTTAGATGATATAAAAATTAATTGTGAACAGTTATAAACATTTTTTGGAAAATCATTAGGAAAGTTATTAAATTTTGCGTATAGTGTGTTCTTTTCAAGACTCTTCGTCAATTACTCGTGAAAATTCTTATGGAAAGAAAATAAATACACTTTCTCGTGTACAGATGTCGCATTTCCTGTAATCGTTATTATAACTTTTAGTGAAGAGTCCAAGCAGAATGGACTCTGTCTTTTGATCGATGCTCGTTATGCCGTATGGCGAGTAGCAAGATCATTTATTCGACTTTCAAGTACTCTTCTTTTGGATAGCAACGTAATGTCTGCGATTGCTGTTCGGCCTGATGGTTTTTGGGATAAACGAGTTGATAATTGTACAAAATCTCATAAGGAAGGAGAGGTAAGTTTGGTTGAAAAAAACAAAAATATCTTAAATATTTTAATATTATGTAATGTCTGTATTGTGTACTTTTGTAAATTTCTAAGATGAAGTTATTTTTTAGCCAGTTTACATTCCTGCATCAAGGTTGTATTCTTTCGTTGACCCCACTCAGCTAACTTATGATCTCGGAGGAACGAAACCTTATGACCATACAGAATGGATTAAAACTCGTGTGGTAATGACTATATGGTTTAGAAAATCAGAAAATATCTAAATATTTGAAAATAATGAATTTTTAATTTAGACCATCGCCATTTTTGTTTGGAATAGCGTGTCGAAGAACATACGAAAGAAGCCTTGCAGTTGATCAACAAAATGACAGACCTTCGAGATAAGTTAAGAAGCCTTGAAGGAATCCGCTCAAGAGAAACCAAAGACAATTTTTCATCCTTTTGGGAAATTGGTACCGAAGTGACGTATGCTGCTCGAAAAATTCTTCACAATGGTATACAAAGCAGTTTCTTGATTACATTTATTTGGTAGAAAAACGCCTGTCAAATTGAAGAAATAAATTAATAAGCAGTTTGCATAGATATCCTATCTAAATTTGATTAAAAATAGCATTTCACATTTCTTTCAAATTTTTTGCTTCAGTCATAAAAAACTTAACCAATTGAATCAAACTTGGTGATCTAAATTTCTGTCAATTTCCATTCAAGTCTTTTTTTAAAGAAATGTGATTATTCAACCTTATTCAACACAGTTTCCAAAAGTTCCATTCATTTTTATACGTATTTCTAATATACACAAATTTGGAATACATTTTCATAAAATGTACACAGAATACTTTTAATATTTCCACAGAATATTTTTGAATTGATAGATTTCGATAGGGTTTTCTGTACACGGAGAAACTTTTTATAGCAATATATGTTTCATTTTATAATTATAATTCTAAAAACTATTATGAATCTAGGAAAAATCGAGGCACAATAGTAATTTCCTCAGCTGACTGGAAATTTTTCGCAGTCAAAATACTAAAGATTCGAAAAATGATTAGCTGTACAACTTTGCTTCCGCCATTTTTCGATAGATGGCTGCAGTGGTAAGTGCTGGTCGAAATAGGCAGATCAAAAATGCCACACAGGAAGTTTGGACATCTGCCAATATAACGAAAGCACCACATTAGTGAATTTGTGTTTGCATCATAAATTTATTCTCAATCGAAGATGTCAGTTTTCGAGCCAAATTCTTGTCATTTGCGGGGAGTTCTGATTTTCTACTTACATTTGCTGGAAATTGCGGCTGAGGCTCGTCGAATGCTCTCAAGTACTTACGATGAGGCTGCTCCTAGTGAAAGAATGTGTCGTGAGTGGTTTCAATACTTCAAGAGCGGTGATTCTGATATGCATGACCTCCACGTCGACGGCCAGACTGAATATTCACGGTGCATTTGGTGAGACCAGCTCGGTGTGGTATACGAGGTCTGTCCGGAAAGTATCGGACCTACCTTTATATTTCCGCGCTGGCGTTAATCTTCATTATCGGGTGGATGGCATCCTTCAAAGTAATCTCCACTTGATTGAATAACACGGTTCCAGCGATGTTTCCACTTCTCGAAACAGTCCTAGAACTCACTTTTAGGGATGGTCTTGAGTACGCTCGTCGCATTATTTTCAACCGTCGTTTTGTCATCGAATTGCTGTCCTTTGAGTGGTTTTTTGAGTTTTGGAAACAGCCAAAAGTCACAGGGGGCTATGTCGGGACTGTACGGAGGTTGTCGAAGCAATGCGATACTGTGTTTACTCAGAAACTGCTGCACAAGATTCGATGAATGCGCTGGCGCGTTATCGTGGTGATAAGCCAGTCACCACTCACACGCGAGTCATTCCTAAAATCTTGTTCAAAATTTCCCAAAAAGTAGTTTTTGGTATTCCGAGATCATTTTCTAGTTCACGAACAGTTAATCGACGATCACCTTCAATCGCAAGTCGCACCCGCTCAATATTATCCAATGTTTTTGTCGTCGAATGTCTTGCAGAACGAGAATCACTATCAACAGAAGTGCGGCCTCCTTTGAAACGATTATACCACTCGTTGATTCATGTTTTGCTCATACACTTATTCCCAAAGGCCTTCTGCATCATCTGAATAGTTCCCGAACTCATTTTTCCGAGTTAAAGAAACTTAATTTGATGCAATTTCGTTGATCTTGTTTTTCAATCAATTTTAACAATTGCAAAATCCACCGAACTCAAAAATAGCTTTTTAAACAAAGACACGCTGCTCATGAACTATACGTCCGGCAGATGTCAGCAAGCAACCGATAGGTTCGTGAGGCTTTATTGTTGACGTTCATGACCCACAGAGGTCACTCGAACACTGTGGCGCGGAGATATACAGGTAGGCCAGATACTTTCCGGACAGACCTCGTATTATGAGCTGTTGAAACCGAGTGAAACCATCACAAGGGATCGGCATCGAAAACAATTGATGCGTATGAGCCGAGCATTGAAGACATACTTGGAGACGCTGAAATGGGAGGTCTTACCCGAGGGGTGAATCACTCTAAAATCATGATTTTTAGAAATTAAAAATCAACGGATAATGAAAGAAATCACAAGTGTAGCTATACACAACGCGCCGCGAAGTAAATTAACGATGGGATCACTTACTACAGCGTTCATATAACAATGAACATTGTCTCGCTGATTTTTTGCGAGATGGTATTCGACAATTGCTAGAAAGATGGAAAAAAGTAATGGCTAGCAGCAAACAGTACTTTGAATCATAAATATGTAATAACTTTTTAAGAATAAAGCCTCAAATTTTGGGAAAAAACGGCAGAAGCAAAGTTGTACACCTTATATATGAAACTTTAGTATAGATTATAGTAAAGTTTGATACAATCTATAGTAAATTATGATATAGTTCATCTAAATTTTAGTATTTCGCTTCGAAAAATTCTCAATGTGACATGTTTTTTCCTAAATTGAAACGTAGATCAGCAAAAATTGTAAACTTTTAGTTTACAATGAATATTTATATTTTTTAATTATAATAATCATAATTTTAATAAGTGTTGACTTGTTTTCAGGGCGTGTCTTAGTTAATAGTATGAGTAGGGATTTAGCACAAGATGTATTGGATACAGTGCAAAGCATTCACAAACTCTTAGATTCCATAGAACTCAAACAAGTATGTACAAAATAATCTTGGCATAAGTATACACTGTTAGAAATTATATGGGAGTTCTAACCATTTGCTTCCATTCCTTCAAGTATACGTAATTTTCTTTCAACAAAATATATTGCTATAACAATAATTTTTATGGTTAAAATATCAATAAATTGCCACACTGTTATATTTTTATTTTTAGGTGGAAGTTGAGAATGCCTGGACTGAGATGGAACGTAATTTAGATACAGTTAGGGAAATCAAGAATTTAGAAGAAGGAGTATCTAGAGTTACAAATTGGATCTTGGGTCCTGCAGATTCTATGCTTAATTCTAGATATCAAATCGGATTCGATGTTGCATCATCGGAAGAATTAAGAAGAGAACATGAACAATTGGAACTCGAGTGTCGAGTAAGTTCCTAATAATATTGATGAAAATTATTTGTTAAATTAATAGTAAGAATCGAAGGAGTTTTAAATAAGATTTTTTCCCATTTCAAAGTGCAAAGTGGTAGAAAAAAATGCTTCTAAACATATAAATTGTCAGACAATCAATAAATATGCATTATTTAGTTTAAGATACAGTTAAGAATTATGAATACGAAACGCTAAGTACAGTTTGTTATTCGCCTGAATCAATTTGTTAGGGAATCTAATCATAAGGTGGAAAAAATAAATAAAGTTCAGAAAACAGAAGAATCATGACATACAATCTATAAAATTAAATTTTCCTTAAATTTTTACATGAGGTTATTTTGTTGAAAAATGAAATTTATTTCCTAAAAATGTCAAAACTATGCATTACTTTGAATAACATTAGCAATACAGTTTTGGTTGATTCTACTGAACGAAAAAATCTTATCTGCTTGCAAATTGCGAAACCGTGCGGAATTTTGGCACAGCATGGAATACTGAAACAGGCTTGGGCCTGGTCTGGCGATTAGGTTTGTTAATCGCCCAGGCAAGGTCCAATCCGGACACGGTGATTTATTGCCTGGCAATTTAAACACGGAAAGTATTGCATAATTGTTTATTGAATTTGTCTAAATAATATGAAATTATTGTTTGATTGAAAACTACAACAAAAAATATATTAGCAACATATCTACAGTTGTTTCTACTGAAATGGCAGTTTGATTATTAATTTATTTCAGGAAACGTACGGCTGGTATGCAGAACTGCTTCATAGAATTGATAACGTGCCAAATGGATGTATATCTGATGATCTCAAATCCCAAAGAGATTTTATGGATTTCATATGTAGAAGTTTTGCGACTAGATTAGAAAGACGAAGAAACATTCTCATCACTTCCCAAAGATTTTTCCGACTCGTATCTGAGGTAAATGGATCTTTTTTATCTTTCAAATATACAGCGTGTCTCGCTATTCAAGGTATATATTAAAATTTTTGAATTCCAAAAAAATGGAGTAAAAAATTATAATACAACAAATTTGTGAAGTGTATGTATAATTACTGAGTAATTAGCAATTAAAGATTAACCAATCAAAAAAATGAGTTAGATAGACGACAGTTCGTGTTCCACCGCTGAGAGTGTGTGAGAATGCAAGTTCAGATCGTATAATTTCCCCTCAGTTTATTTTTGTAGGAGGTTTTGACTCTGGTGCAACTTCACACTTAAACGAGATTCGAAAATTAACATGTACAGTAAAACCTTATTTATCGGGACACTCATTTATCGGGATCTTCACTTATCGGGATCTCGCAACCTCATTTATCGGGACATTTTGTTTCTCCTCCAGCCACCACTCCTTGTACATAGTGACATAGTGACAGTTTCCAGATGTTTCATTTGGAGGAGTTTTATTATGACAATTTTTTTACATACCTTTGTTTGTATTTCTATCTTCATTTTCCATCATGAAAAACCAAATAAATTTACACAATTTGCAAATACATTACACCTTATGTACATAACCATTACTAAATGTCAACATACAACAAGAGTCATGGCAACCCACCATGAGACTGTAGGTGGTAGTGGGGAGCCCCTCCAAATCCCGATAAACGAGGTGTTTACATTTCAAGGGCGTCCCAATAAATGAGGTTTCACTGTATCTTTTTCGTAGCAACCAAATTATAAAACATAAATCGAAGAGTTAATTACTTTACTTAAAATGCATGCTTTGTTTAAATTCTGTACAATCTTCCTGAATTCTTAGCATTCTGCAGAATTCTCTCGAGTTCTGTTGAAAACCTTTTAACATTTTTGAATTACCTTGAAAATTTTTCTGATGCATTTAATTATTTTAAATTTCAAGACTTTAAAATACTCTAAATTCTTCCAAATTCTGCTACAATCATTGCAGTTTTCCTAATTCTTTCACAATTAGTGCAGTTAGTCGTTAAGATAGCAGTGAATGAAAATGTATTTGTTAGTTAAATCCCGCCGAATTGTCATGAATTTTGTAGAATTCCCATCAAATTATTTGAAATTTAAAGATTTTTAAATTCGTTGAATTTTTCTGAATTCTACTAAATTCATCGTAATTTTCGTAATTCTTACCCAATAAGTCAAGATAGGCCGATGGCTTAGCTACCAGTGAATAAAGATGTACTCTTTATTTGAATTCCGCAAAGTTGTCACGAATTCAGTGGAATACCTTTCAACACTTTTGAATTAATTTGAAAAATGTTTGACTTTTCAAGCTATGAAAATATGCAATGAATTGTTTGAAATTTAAAAATTCATAAATCCTACAAATTCTTCCAAATTCTTCTGAATTTGAGTAATTTATTGAAAATATTTTAATAAATGTGTTATGAGTACTAATGAAATATCCCCTCCCTTAGCCCTTAAGTGTATAAGCACGAACTCGCTGCAGCGGCAGGCAGTTCTGTCCTAACTTTCTAACTGTGTACTTGAGAAATAAAGAAGCTGAGCACCGAATCGTGACTCAGCAGTAATCGGAAAAGTGCTAGTTTACTGAATTCAATGCATAACATTATGGCGATCCAGCCAGGATACCGCAAACTTCTCGAATTATAATTCCACGGAATCCTCAAGAAATAATTCACATAGAAGCGGGACAAAACCTGGAATAAAGTTGAAAAAACAAGGACATATAAATATCTACGGATATTGAAGACAGAACTCCGAACTCTCTACGGAAGTTCGCATTGAATATCGAATAACACTAGATCCTGAACCTAGTAGGGACTATACGACGTAAATTCGATAATCTTGGAAATTGAAAGGGTACGCGACAAACCGCAATAATATCCCTACGAGGCCCGCAATGAGGCGGAAGACGCAACGGCGTGATCACAGTCCAGCAACAGGAGAAAAAAACAAGTTACATCACCAACTAAGTCGGAAACTTGAGGACATAATACACCGAAAGTTAAAAATAAAGTGAAAGCTTGTAAAAATTCATGGAAACTTTCCTTGGCTATAGAGAATAAATCTCATTTGCCTTCGTTGAACGGGGACTGTACATTACGGTTACAGGTTTAGTAAAGTTGTGGAAGGAAAGGGTGAGGCATACTCCTGGTGATCCAGAGCACTACCTCTCCTCAACAAAATAGATAACACTACTTTGGAATCTACGTTATTGTCTTAGAACGAGAAAGTTGAATCCCACTGTAATAAAATAACAAAAACTTAAAATTGTATCGTGATATACACTCGATAACACAAACAAAGTACAAGGTACACAGTATTCATATTACACTGGCATTCCACCAATATAGAGATAGGAGAGACGCTAGATACGAGACAGACGAAACGGCGAGTGACTCATCTCTTTCTCCTGAACAACCAACGTACATAGGAGCAATGACCTCGCCCAGGGCACAATCTCCGACAAGAATCCAATCTCCCAGTCACTTGACCACGGATGAACTATTAACAAGAGTACTATCTTAAATGGAAACATTGAGCAATGCATTCAATTCTCTAAAAAAGGAAAATGATAACCGTATAGAGGAAATATTAGTTAGCCAGGAAAATAGGATGCTCATTTTCTACTTCACAGGGACATTTTGAGTATAATAGGATGCCTTTTGGACTCAAAAATGCCCCCGCAACGTTCCAGAGAATAATGGATAATGCATTCTGAGAACTGATAGGAAATAAATGTTTTGCGTACATCGACGATATTGTGATATTCGGAAAAACACTATACCAACACAATAAAAATTTAGAAGAAGTGCTCCAGAGAATGAAGGAATTAGGACTGAGACTAGAGCCGACTAAGTGCGAATATTTGAAACCTGAACTCGAATACTTAGGAAATATTATAACTAAAGAAGGGGTAAAATCCAATCCTCAAAAATTAAGCGCGATACAAAATTTTAAAAAATTGGAAACCGTCATGGACGTACAATCCTTCTTGGGACTAGCTGGATATTATAGAAAATTTATAAAAAACTTTTTTGAGCATTGCCAGTCCCTTAACTAGGCTAACGCAAAAGGATATGATATTCGATTGGACTCTGAATTGCGAGTAAGCATTCTACGACCTAAAAAATGCCTTGTTATCTGCACCAGTCTTGAAATTTCCCGACTTTAAGGAACAATTTATTTTAACCACAGACGCCTCAAACTCTTAGCAATAGTTTGGGCGATGAAAAGACTGAGACAATATTTATTGGGTAATAAATTCAAGATACAAACTGACCTCAAAGCCCTTGTATGGCTACATAATGTAAAGGACCCAAGCTCAATACTTTTAAGATGGAGATTGCGTATGGAGGAATACAACTGCGATATTGAATATGTGAAAGGAAAGGAGAATAAAGTAGCAGATTGTCTCTCTCGATTATTTCCAATAAACGATAACGATATCCTTAAACAGACGATAGCAAACGCAGAATTAAACTTAGATAGCGGAGAAACGAGTAAAAAAATGCTGGAAGACATAGAAAGCAATTTACAAGAAATAAAACCTACAGGAAATCGCAAGTCAACGGTAATAGAAGATAGGATTTTATAAAACAAAGAAAAAATCAAGATTCCTCACAGAAAAATACGGGAAACCCCGATAGAAAAAGAAACCCCGTCAACGAGCCGTCCCAGTAATTCCGTATACAGCGATTTCATATAATGGAAACTAAACCCATCCTATGGGAAAGTCAAAACGAAACCAAATGCCGTAGGCAAACTATTGAAAGAAATAAAAAAGAAAGATATGGCGCCATATAACGAAGAAGAATGGTTGACAAAACTCACCTGGATTATAGAAGTAATAGAAAACAAAAAACTGACAATAATAAGACTAATTTTCGGGGATCTGTTGTTTATCCCAATTGAAAAGGAGACTATTCAAGAATTGCTAGAATTTTTGTCAAACCACTATCCTCACCTAAGTCTTTATGTATGCGTTTCATCAACCAGAGAATTAAGCAAAGAAGAAAAAAGGAAGATAATATTAGAAGCCCATTCCACACACCTTGGGGAAAAGAATACTATAGAGAAAGCCCGTAAAATAGGAATATGGAATGGAATGGACGAGGACATAAAAATATTTATGCAATCCTATCCAATTTGTCAACTTCAAAAAACAGTACGAATAAAAAATCAAGCCGAGAGTATAATCCCAGATATACCACTTGCCCCAAACCAAAAAATATCATTGGACATCTTTGAACCTCTTCCGATAACCAAGAAGGGAAACAAATACATACTAAACATTCAGGATAGACTAATACGTTACACCGTGCTAATACCACTACAAGACGAAACATCGAATACTATAGTAGAAGCACTCTTAGATCACTACATTTATACATTCGGAGCACCTAAGAATATTTTAACAGACCAAGGAACCAATTTCTTATCAGAACTGGTAACACAATTTTAAGAAGCTTTAAACATAAAGCACATAAAAACTACATCATTCCATCCACAATCAAACGGCAATATAGAACGAATGCACTTCATGTTATTAAACCTTATCAAAACAAGTATAGCTGAAAATAATAGAGAATGGAATGATAACATAAAAATAATAAATTTTACTATAAATACTACGCCAAATCAAACTACGAAATTCACACCATACGAGTTAACGTTTGGAAGAAATCCCAAAGTTCCATCAGCATTAAGAACATCCACCAATCTCAATCACCAAGACTTGATAAGAAAATGGAAGAAGAAACACGAAGATACTGTGAGAAAAGCTAAAGAAAATATACAGTTGAAAATGGAAAAAACAAAAAGAAGATTGGACGAGAACATCAGACGAAAAAACCCCATTTATAAAATCAAAGATAAAGTAAAAATAATAAACAACACAAAAAAAATAAATTAGAACAATCCTGGAAAGGCCCTTATTTACTAGATAATAATAATATTGTAATTCAGAATAAGGAAAAAATATTGAAGATACATATAGACCAATGCCTGCCTTATTTTTCAAAAGATAGTGAAGAGGACTCTTTACCTACATACTAGAGATTCCGATATTAGAAAAAGAAGAAGGAACGTTATTACATTTGATCCCAATACCACACTTATACCAAAAAACCTATTTCTCCTTAATTCCTGAACATGACTATATAATCAAATACAGAGACTCATACATACCAACTACTGAAACAGATGACTCTTGTAAATCAATATCTGAATACAAAATTTGTAAAAGAAAACAACCTAATATAATGATAAGGGAAAGCAATTAGTGTGAAGCTACATTATTAAGAAAAACGACAAAAGCTAAATGTCACACTTCTCCATTTTTACTACAACGCGAAACGTTCATCCCTATACAAAACGGATATTTGATAATACCATTACAACCTATGAATTTAGATATAGCATGCGAAACATTTGTAAAACACGAAGAAATTGTAACACCTAAAAGCTGGAGGGAGAAAAATGTTAAGTTTATAATGAATATGACATATTATACCTAAGCTCGACTATGAAATACAAACATTAATTAAAACAACTAAACGAACAATTGATATAACTAGCCAAGATTATCACTAGTAATGAATTAAGTAATACGAGACTCAGTCTAGACGACACAGAAACCATTCTGAGCAGGCTGCTCAGAACAGAAACGGCAAGCCCAATAACACGGAGACCGTCCTGTAGGTGTGTTCCCCACCATGTTATCATGTGGGGGCATACACAATCTAGAGTTCCGTGTCGGTGTGTATCTTCTACTTCACTTCGGTTTCACGTTAATAAAATATCAACTCGAAATTGAAAATTGTTTCTCTTGAGTTCTTGCGAAAAAGGCGCGAAGCAGACGAAAATTTAACACTTATAAAATATGTAGTTGAAGAAAGAACACTTCTTTTTGCGATATTTTAGGGATAATCTGCTTGAAATATATATCTAAGAGACTTTGATTAAAGTTAAAGATTAAAAGTATTGGAGAAAATATTAAGAAGATATAAACATAAAATTTAAGCTTAAAATTTAACATTTTTAGTTTTATGTTAGAAATATTTTTATGTCACGTTTTTGTATCCTAAACACAGACGTTTCATTCGAAAAATGAAATGCTTCACAAATAGGATGAATTTCCTAATTAAAATACATAAATCTAAAAAGCAATTAATGTGTTCAATCTCATCTTGATATGAACCTATAAATAAATATTGTCTTCAAATTTTATATAAAGTTCTTTTTTAAGTATTTAAATCTTGTTACAATTTTAAAAGATCTCATGGATGTTTTTTAGACGAATTTTCTGCAAATTTAAGAAAAAAAGTGTTATCTTTCAAATAAAATACTTTGTCATTTTTTGTTTTCCTATTCTTCTGGATTCGTAAAAGGTTTTGAATACTAAACGAAGAATTTCAAAATAAAATCCAAGGTTAATTGTTAAATGCCAAAAGTTTTATATGAAGAGATTAATTACAAAATTTAGAAATTTAGATTTACATTTTAAACTCAAATGCTATGTTCATATTTTCTTAACAGAAAATAGTTCTTTGAATGCAACTTTATAGATTTACTGGATTGCTCAAAATTGTGGGAGTATTACATTTCTGATTTTAGCTTCGATTTATAAAGCTTTTTAAGTGGTATTTCCTGTAGGCCTATAATTCATCCTTAAATAAATTTACAATGAGAAGAAACTAAGGAAAAATAAAATAAATTTGGGGTGCTTAATTGTCATGTCCCCATGCCTCTCACATAACTTTTTATACATGCTTAATATCCTGAAATTCAATTAACAATGTCAAAAACAACTATTTCGTATGCTAACTTATCTATTACGCAATGGGTAATCCTAATTTAGATTAAAATTCTGCAAAAAACATAACGCTAGGCCATTGTCCTCATGGTAATCGTAGGAAGATCAATTAGGAAACTTTCTGTTCACTAACATTTTCGCGAGGAAAAAATCAAAATTGATGAAAAGACATTCGAGTCATAATTAATAATTACACGTATTAATTTTATGACACGTATGTTTTGGGAGTCTAAAACAAATTTTTTATCTTATTCTGGTTCATCTGCAGTTAAATCTTGTTCAATTTTTGACACTTTTAGCTTTTTTGATGTTAACATGGAAAAGGCCCTTTCCGCATCCGCGTTGCTGTGGGGAAGTGTCATAACTGCGCTGACTAATACTGTCAAATCTGGATATTTTGGAGAACCATGCTCGTCACGTAATTTCATTACAATTTTCCAAAATTCTTCGAATTCAATCTCATCATCCACATTTGATAATAACTCGCTGGATATGGCATCTTCGAATGGAAGCCTCCTCCATTCGGCCTCTAATCCCTTCAAATTACCGCAACTGCTTAATTTTTCCGCTATAAACTTTAAACTTTTCAGCGATTCTTCTCGGTCCCATTGATTCAAGGCGTTATCCATCTCTAAAGTTTGTAATTTTGTAAGAAATTCATCGCAGATGAAAAGTCTCGTGACGATTCCCTTAGCTGTCGTGATTAGAAAAATTCGAGCATTCTCTCTAATCTTTTAAGCAGCCTCCAATCCATTAATTGTACCGTGCAGTTTTCTGTAAATTGAGAAACAAAGCAAAGTCGCTGCCTTCCAATGTTATTCAGCATTGTATTTTCCTTGGACATCAATCCTTTACTTAGTACGTCAGGTTTTGGTACGAGGGAAAAATCATACATTTTTTAATTACCACATCAATTCTCATTTTTGGATTTTTCGCTTACGTCTTCTGGTAACATATTCTGGAAGCAATGAGTATTGGTGATTGCTCGACAACCCCAAAATCGCCGCAGCGACGAAAAATACCACATTTTAATGACTAATGGCTCAAAGATCCAGGGGTAGACATATACATCACAAAGAGCAATGACCCAACGACATTTTTGTGCACTCTTTGTCGTGACCAATTTTCAGCAAATGATCTCGCGCGTGTCAAAGGCCACGTTTCATCACAGGGGCATCAAAAGAAATATGCGGAACTTTTGGTATGTACAATTATTATCGCAGTAATGTTCACTGGATGAATGTGGAAATAGGTTGTGCTGCAAATTTTTATTCAGAAGAAAGAGAAACGCGTGATTGCTTGGAAAATTTTCATATTTCAGAGAAATCGTTTTATTCCACATTGCTTATTTCGCATTGAAGTTTGCAATATGACATTATAGTTATAATTATATGTCGTGTATTCTAATGAGTAAATAAATGGGGACATAATTGTCAAATAAATTTACAGAATCCGCGTGAAGATGATTCTGACGATTCGAATTCAGAAGGTGCACTGCGGCGGAAGGTCAATTCATCAATGAAAGATGCAGAAAATTGGAAAGAATTCGAAAACTATTGGCTTGAAAGACCGTCATTTAAGCCGTGGGTTCGCGCTGTAATAAATAATAAATTTGCATTTTATTGTATCGCGTGCGAAAAACAATTTTGATGTGAATCAGGAGTAGGTAGTCTCACTCGACATGCATTGACGGACAAGCACATGGGAAATTGCAATGTAAAAGGAATTGCAATAATTTCAAATCAGCGTGCGCTTGAAATTGAAGAAGAAGAAGGATCGTTTCAAATAAGAAAGGCACAATTAGAAATTGAGTACACCGAAAAAATAATTTCCAACAACTTGAGTTTTCGATCAGCTTCGGACATATTAAAATTTTGCCAAGAAAAAGCTAAAAAATTTCCAGAAGAATTTTCTAAAATAAAATGCGGCGCAACGAAAATGAGTGGCTTAGCTACAAAAGTAATCGCTCCAGTTCATCGAAATAAATTAGCCGGGATATTACAACATCGTTCATTCACGGTTTATTTAGATGAAACTACAGGAAAAATGAACGGCATTAAATACATGACCTTCTTAGCGAGATATGTTGATCCCGACACTTTTGAAGAGTAGACTTTTTAGAGTATAATTATTAACGTTAATCCCATTAGACCCCACAAAATTAAATGCAATAGATCTTTTCGGAAAATTCAAGGGAGTCCTCGACGAATTCCACATTCCCATAAAAAATGTATTGGCTATCGCGACTGATAATGCAAGCGTCATGGCCGGATCCCGAAGGTCTTTTAAAATCGAGTTAAAAAAACATCGTCCCGCAGCTATAACAATTACATGTATTTGCCACAAAATCGTCTTAATTGCAAAAGACGCGTTCAAAGTTTTTCCGATTGAGATCGATAAGTTTTTACAGGATTTGGTCACATTTATTCGCGTCCCAGCCCGTGTCGTCAAATTTCGAGCAATTTGCAAGAGACGTTGGGCAAATCAATTCAATTGACAACGTATTGTACAACTCGGTGGCTGAGTCGCTAGCAGTGCATTTCAAAGATATTGGAATGTTGGGTTTGCCTTGTCGAGTTTGTGAAGGAAGTCGAGCAAGATTTTATTAAAAACGAAACTTTTGCATATTTGAGAAAAAATTTGGAAAATTCGGAGATGTACGCAACATTACTTTTTTTGAAAAACGTTTTGAAAATTTTTAACGAATATAATGTTTTTTTCCAATCAAAACACAACAAAGTTCATTTACTCAGCCAAAAATCTTTCTCATTTTTGTATGAAATTGGCAACAAATTTTTAACTTCTATTGTTATGACATCTTTAAAAAATAATTGGGATCTCTCTTCTCGAATCAATTTCGAGGCCACTGAAAACCAATTGGATCTCGATCGCATGAAACTTGGAGCTATGTGTGAGTGCGCGTTACAATTAATGGATTGGAGGCTGCTTAAAAGATTAGAGAATGCTCGAATTTTTCTAATCACGACAGCTAAGGGAATCGTCACGAGACTTTTCATCTGCGATGAATTTCTTACAAAATTACAAACTTTAGAGATGGATAACGCCTTGAATCAATGGGACCGAGAAGAATCGCTGAAAAGTTTAAAGTTTATAGCGGAAAAATTAAGCTGTAGCGGTAATTTGAAGGGATTAGAGGCCGAATGGAGGAGGCTTCCATTCGAAGATGCCATATCCAGCGAGTTATTATCAAATGTGGATGATGAAGTTGAATTCGAAGAATTTTGGAACATTGTAATGAAATTACGTGACGAGCATGGTTCTCCAAAATATTTAGATTTGACAGTATTAGTCAGCGCAGTTATGACACTTCCCCACAGCAACGCGGATGCGGAAAGGGCCTTTTCCATGTTAACGGAAGTAGTAACAAATTTAAGAACTCATTTGGCGCATGAAACTGTCGACGCTATTTGCGTCATGAAATCGGGAGTAATAGCGAATGGCAGTGTTTGCAATAATGTAGACGGCGATAATTTATTTCTGATGAGATCGGAAACTTTTTATGCGCTGGTTTGTACCTCATCTAAAAAGCTAAAAGTGTCAGAAATTGAAGAAGATTTAACTGCAGATGAACCACAATAAAAAATTAATAAATTAATACGTGTAATTATTAATTATGACTCGAATGTCTTTTCATCAATTTTGAGTTTTTCCTCGCGAAAATGTTAGTGAACGGAAAGTTTGCTAATTGATCTTCCTACGTTTACCATGAGAACAATGGCCTAGCGTTATGTTTTTTGCAGAATTTTAATCTAAATTAGGATTACCCATTGCGTAATACATAAGTTAGCATACGAAATAGTTGTTTTTGATATTGTTAATTGAATTTTATGATATTAAGCATGTATAAAAAGGTATGCGAGAGGCATGGGGACTCACGTTAATCAAGCACCCCGAATTCATTATCTTTTTTCTTACTTTCTTCTCATTGTAAATTTCCTCGAAAGTAAATTTATGTGAGGCATGGGGACTCATGTCAATTAAGCACCCAAGAGTTGTTTTATTTTTCCTTAGTTTCTTCTCATTGTAAATTTATTTAAGGATGGTGTTACGTCCCAAAGGCGATAGGCTATAACCCTCAGTGAAAATTTACTAATCTTTTTAATTGATTGATAAATCTTACGTTACTAGTTTTAAATCAGACAATTATTCGTGTCCTCACCGAGCGGCTGATGAAGACACTGTGGGTTCCGCCTGTTAAAGGGAGGACCCACCTTACCCTCTTCAAAATAAAAGAATGGAAAGACAAAAAAATGAGCTTATTCACCCAACCAAATGAAAATAAGATGAAACAAAGCAATATTTATTTGAAATGCTACAATATTATACGATAAAAATCACAACTTACTTAGAATATTAACCGTGAGTTATAGAGACGCCAGCTGTGTCCGGGGAACCTCGGCGAAGCCTTGACGGGATGGTTTTATTTAATCCTTGCCACGAAACTCAAAAGCAAACTCTCTGCCAGTGAGAGATATTACGTAGCGCGGAAATTAAAAGATAAGGAACGGCACTCAATGTCCAAGGATAGAGTGGAGCGTCCCTCTCTTTGATAAACTTCAATACCGAAGTGTGAAGTTCATCAAGACTCAACAAGAACTGAAGCTCACTGGCCTCAAAAACTCCGAAGCTCAGTCCACTCGGAAAAAGGGGCAATTCTTAAATTCCCCCACCTCTTTTGATCGGCCAATCAGAATTTCTCCAAAAATGTAGTAGAGGTGGTAGATTTTGGGTCCGTATGTACCAAGTCCCTTTGGTGCTGAGCCAGGGCGGGGGCGGTTATTTAATCCCCAATTTCGTGCCAATTGAGAATGGTCACTTTATGATGGTCGGCGACAGTTAAACGATGGTAAGTAATTTGGGAAAAACTCATCGTCTTGTCAGCCTGGCATGCCTTTGGACTTACAATTCTTAAACCATTTTTATGGTTTTACGTGCTTAGCAAGAAGAGATTGAAGTTTTAGAAAATATTAATCCTCTTGGACCGCGTAGGGGAGTTCTTGAGGTGAGCGTTATAAAATTTTACTGAGACGTCTAAATTGTGGGAAAATACGTCGACGAGGCCCCTCTGAACAGCTCGCATCTCTAAAGCTCACAATTGTAAAGAGAATATAAAATATTATAAGCATGAATATAAAATATAAGTATACAAGAAATTCAAAATTATAAGCATGAATATAAAATATAAGTATACAAGAAATTCAAAATTATAAGCATGAATATAAAATATAAGTAAACAAGAAATTCCAAATTACTGTAGAGTGATCGAGTTTCAACGTACTTGATTACAAATTAAAAATTGCTCATAACATGGAGCTCGATAGAAGTCAATTGGTTTATAAGTAAATATAGTAATGAACAAAAGAAAAAGAATATAAAAGCAATAATGCATATAAATAATTCTAATTATTAATAAGTTCTCTCTGCTCTCGCGTCTTGAAAGTGGGGTAAAAGTAAGGGTAGAGATTAAGGAACCTTGGGGACGTCACAATGGATTATATGCCTACAGGAAATACCACTTCAAAAGCTTTATAAATCGAATCTAAAATCAGAAATGTAATACTCCCACAATTTTGAGCAATCCAGTAAATCTATAAAGTTGCATTCAGAGAACTATTTTCTGTTAAGAAAATATGAACATAGCATTTGAGTTTAAAATGTAAATCTAAATTTCTAAATTTTGTAATTAATCTCTTCATATAAAACTTTCGGCATTTAACAATTAACCTTGAATTTTATTTTAAAATTCTTCGTTTAGTATTCAAATCCTTTTACGAATCTAGAACAATAGGAAAACAAAAAATGACAAAGTATTTTATTTGAAAGATAACACTTTTTTTCTTAAATTTGCAGAAAATTCGTCTAAAAAACATCCATGAGATCTTTTAAAATTGTAACAAGATTTAAATACTTAAAAAAGAACTTTATATAAAATTTGAAGACAATATTTATTTATAGGTTCATATCAAGATGAGATTGAACACATTAATTGCTTTTTAAATTTATGTATTTTAATTGGAAAATTCATCCTTTTCGTGAAGCATTTCATTTTTCGAATGAAAGGTCTGTGTTTAGGCTACAAAAACGTGACATAAGAATATTTCTAACATAAAACTAAAAATTTTAAATTTTAAGGTTAAATTTTATGTTTATATCTTCTTAATATTTTCTCCAATACTTTTAATCTTTAACTTTAATCAAAGTCTCTTAGATATATATTTCAAGCAGATTATCCCTAAAATATCGCAAAAAGAAGTGTTCTTTCTTCAACTACATATTTTATAAGTGTTAATTTTTCGTCTGCTTCGCGCCTTTTTCGCAAGAACTCAAGAGAAACAATTTTCAATTTCAACATGATATTTTATTAACGTGAAACCGATGTGAAGTAGTAGATACACACCGACACGGAACTCTAGATTGCGTATTCCCCCACATGAGAACATGGTGGGGAACACACCTACAGGACGGTCTCCGTATTAGTGGACTTGCCGTTTCTGTTCTGAGCAGCCTGATTCTGAGTAGTATAGCCAGTCATAGGAGGATTAAAAATTGGAAAGAAACGGGAATAGAAGTATTAACATATATGGGGTATACAGCCATAATAATAATAGCATTGTATTTTACGTATAGAATAGGTATTTTCGATATGATAAAGAATTGTTTACCGACGAAACTCTGTTTATTATGTATCAAGACGAAATTAGAAGCCCCAACGCATGTCGTTACGTATAACGCAGCAGTACAACCCTTGCTCACAAATGATGTACCTAAAAACCGACGAGTTAAGATACAAGATACTAGGATTTGAGGACAAATCGAATTCTAAGAGGGGGGTTGTTATGAGTACTGATAAGATATCCCTTCCCTTAGCCCTTAAGTGTATAAGCAGGAACTCGCTGCAGCGGCAAGCAGTTCTGTCCTAAATTTCTAACTGTGTACTTGAGAAATAAAAAAGCTGCGTACCGTATCGTGACTCAGCAGTAATCGGAAAAGTGCTAGTTTACTGAATTCAGCGCATAACAAATGTTAAAAAACTTTTTTTATTTTCTCATGATTTCAGGAAATAAAGAAATATTTGATTCCCGCGGAAAAAACACCCACTTCTAAAGTGCTTTGCGAAGTTTTTAAGCTCATGAATCAAACTGATTTGGTACCAGTTCCGAAAATTGCTACTAATTATTAGACATTGTTTACTAAAACTTTAGTAAAATGTTTAGAATTGCTAAATCAAATAGTGAAATTTCGCTAATAATTAGTTGAAATTTTCACAAAATTGAATTAGTGGCAACAGACTGTTATCATCCCGTCTTAGCGACAAGCAGACATCATCATTCAAATAATAATTCTAAAATGTTTGAAACTTGTACAAATTCTAATTAGTCGAGCAAACAAAGCAAAACTTCTGGTTTCACGATAATAACTGAAGCACAAGACTGTTGAGGTCACATCTTAACGACGAGCAGATATCTGCCTTAAAAAATTCTTAAATATTTGAAACTATGTATAAAAATAGAAAATGCGTTAAAAATCAAAACGTTTAACATAAAAATCTGATTATTCAAAAAATAAAACATCCTTTTGTGACGTCTAAGGTCACACAAGTTTTAAATTGTCGGAAGGAAAATTTAAAAGGTAGATTTTTGAGTCTAGAGTTTTCACTCTAATAACTCAGGAACGAATTTAAGACTAATTTAGCAGTCCGAATAAGCAAAAACTTCTTTCTAAAACTAGGGGAATTATTGAAAATTGTAAGAAGGGAGGTGAGGATTTAAACGAATTTGCATATCACATAATAGAGCACACCAGATCGTTTGAAAACTCAGGGATATGCTTAGGGAAAGATTTTTATGAATATCGATACCAGATTGGTTACTGGCACTCAGATATTCATATAGAGGAAAACAATTTATTCAAAAAAATATACAATTGAAAGATTGAGAGAAAAGTTAGATAGCAAGGGTTTTTGTTTAAACTTACTTTTATTATATTTTGTATAATCCTTTATTAGATCCTGGGAAATCGATGCTTTGGTGGAAGTCTGGTAGTCCTAGTAAAATAGTTGGAAAAATGTTGAGAGTAACTTCGTAAACTTCGCGAGAAAGAAAATAAGGCGTTGCTGCACAGAGAGAAATTTTAGGTTTCACTGACCAAAGTTTTTTTGTTAAAATCGTCTTTACAAAAATGTTAAAGTTCTCATGACAATCATGGTAGTGGCTGTCATACATTGGAAAAGTGTTTACTTCAACTGCAAGGAACGTTACTGAGACCACGATTCTGGTACTTGAAATACCATAGCGCTGCGGTTATAGGAACCAAAGTCCATCGTAAAGCCGCGCATAGAGTTTAGTTAAAATGACTAAGTCTACGGACAGTAAATACCCAGCCAAAATTATTTTTAAGGTTATAGGTATGGTTCTCTTAGTTATCAAAATACAAATTCAATTTGATGAGAAAAAATAAAGTTTCACCGAAAAGATCTAAGAAAAATAATCCGGTATAATGATATTTATGATAACTTTCGTCGATTAAGTTAAAAAATTGTCACTTTTTTCATCATCATAAACTTTTTTTGACTGACTATAGTTTTGACAAAATACGACGAGACAGCAAAATTGGAACGCATTGCATTGTCCCCGAACAAAATCGTTTATCATTTAGAAAGAATTGTCAAACTATATTTATAATAGAATTATTTACCTGATAATGCTTGGCACGGTGAAATATAGTCCAGGAATCGAGAACGAGAATTGGCAGGATTCAACTTAGGCTGCATATCTTTCAATGAAAGTTATACTTGATTTGTCTAGCGCAACAGCGAACGCTGCGGTTGTAGTAACCAAAGGAGCTTGGCAGTACACATAAAGAAAATGTACGTGTACTAACCGTTGGGGTACGTATAAAGCTCATTCTAATCATCAACTTTGGTCACAACAACCGAATACACAAAAAAGTCCAAATTACTGTCATGATAACTATAAAAGTAGTAGCTTCTCTCAACTTTTTTGGTCAAGGCAACTACTGTACAAAAAATTTATGTGCTATGTGCACAGGAACCAAAGCCGATTTCTCTCAGTGTGGTAACTTCTTGTAGAATTTTCAACTTTAATATTTATCAATATAAAAACTTGCGCGTAATGAAATTTAGCCGAACTGGTGAAAATATAAAGCTGGAGAGAAAATGTTGAACTTGGAGTGTAAAGAAAATTGTAGAAAAAAACGGAAATGACTAAAAAATTGAAAATGCATAGCTTTTATGTATTCTCATCTTTTCCCTTTCTACTTGAAAAACTTTTAGGGGAGTTGAAACTAGTAGTTTTAGTTGTTTGATTGGTTGGCAGTCTATAGTGACATAGTTACGCCCCCGCAATAGTCGACGAAAATCTCAAGGGGTGACCCATTGGGTTGGGCCTTGTAGGAGTTTCCAAACTTTTTCAGATTCATCGATTTCCCAAGAGATGGCGTTACATGTATATTATAAAATAAAATACTTTAATAATTAATTATTTAAACAATTATGTTTACAGATTTCGTAAATTTTAACTAATCGAAGAATCAAACTATGATATGTTTCATTTATATCCTAAATTAACTTACAAAATCGTGAATTTACATTAAATTAGTCATGTTTCAAATTCAAAAGAATCATTATTGCTTAAGATTAATACATATTTCAAAGTTAGTTTCCTAAATTATTCTTATTAAACGTCGAATATTTTGTTTAAATATATATGATTCTTACATTTAGGAAGATAAATTTATATAAAAGTTTTATCTTAACGAAATTCATTTCTCAAGATATAAGTTCTAATTCTAAAATCTGATTCTGAATTTAATTTTCTATTGCTTTGTTTTAACATTTTTATTTGTTTGGTAAAGATGTTATAATTTAACATTTAAAACAAATTATATTAATTTGAAAGTTGTGTGCAAAGTTGCTTGTAAAATATATATCTAAATACATGCTTGTGTCGGTAAAACAGAACAATTCTATTACTTAAAATCCTGAATAATAGTAGTTTAATTAAATTAAATTATTAGTTTTCTCTGATACAATTATATCTTTGAATATTGATTGCAAGTTAAATTGGAGTTTTGTGGCTGAGATTGATTTTAAAGTTTTACGAAGTTTGAAATATGTTTTTAAAAAATATTTGTATATTTTTGTGAAGGCAAAATAGTTAGGTTTGTTGAACTTCTATAGAAAATAAATATGAAATATATTCAATTATCAAATAAATTGATGTTTGAATTTCTTAGAATTAGTTCAAAGTAGAATGAAAAATGTATGATGTAAAATGATGTAAATTTTCAGTATACATATTGGTGCAGCTGCGTTTCGAAATTATCTTAAAAGGTTTCTAGTCTTAACTGTTTACAAAAGATTGAGAAATTCGTTGAAAGTTATAAAATATTTTATAGATATAAAACCGCTCTTAATACTTCGAGAAATAGTAAAGAAAAATAAGATTCGGAGAAAAAGAAAGTAGGTAATTTCAGAGGACGTCACACTTTTATTGCAAAACTTATAAATAGGCTACGCTGCCTCCAGTAGGGTATCATATTAAAAGTTAATGTTCGAAAATGGAAAATGCGTAGAATTATTTAGACAGTTAACTTAATATAATAACTCCGCGAAATTATGTAAAAAACAACAGCACTTCAGCTATTCTAACACACGTTAACCGGTTCAACTGTATATCCTCGATTTTATATCAAAGACAAGGGATAGGAGAATTCACTAATTGATTAGTAACTGATTACTAAAGAATTAGTCAATATTGTCACTAATTGACTTTAGTATTCTAAAATAAATTGGGTGTTTTTTTAGTATTCTATTAGCAGAATGCTAAAATAGTACTACTTCTTTGGTCAAGCACTCAATTACTAATTCATTTCAATTCAATTTCAGTTTCAAGCTTTGTTCGAATTGACGTCCTATCGCTAAACAGACTGTGGAGCGTCGAGTCAGATCCTGCGTTGCCCTCCGAGTCATTTCCGGCGTCATAGACGCACATCTTTTAATAAGTCTTTGGCTTATTAAAATGATTAAAGAAAAAGGGGCTCAATACTCGTATTTTCGCTGATTTTACGATTTTAAATTTTTTATAAATTGCTAAGAAGTTTAAAGGAATATAAAAAATTATTATTATGATTATTATTATTATTATTTTTAATAGAAAAGCCAGATGTTAGGTCGTTTATTTTAAACCTTTTCTGAAATCCCCTCTCGCGGAAGACATACGGGTTTTCAGTGTCCCAATAATGCTCATTGTGGACGTTGAACATTCCTCCACGTGTGAACAGAGATTCATCCGTCCACAAGATATTTGGCATTTCTTCCTCGTTTCGCAAAATCCAATGACAATCAACTTCTCTATAGTGCAGAAATACTTATCCCGTTTCTCTCAAGGTTTTATCCAGCCTTATGAAAATTCGATAAATTTGATGCCTCCTTTCAGGATAAATCCTTGCATATTCGTCAGAAGCCTCTCGAGCATTTCGAGTACACGCACTGAATATTAAATACATATCACAGTACTCTATATTTGTGAATTGTGGCATTTTTGATTAAATATGAAAAAGCACAAGAAAAAAAACAGAAGGCAAAAATACAAGAAAAAAAACACAAGGAAAAAACAACAAATGAAGAAAATTAACAGAACAACAAACATACAGAGTACAATTAAATTAATAAGCTTTTTTACACCATTTACTATTTGAACGCGCGATTTGCTAGCAAACTGAAATGCAACTTCAAAATGTATCAGGACAAAACATTTAAAATTGTTTATAAACAATAGAAGATTATCTAACAGCCATAGGACTAATTTCTCAGACGTATCACTGCGCTCTGAATATGTAAAGGCTGATGCGTATAAAAAAGGTCAATTAAAAAAAATGTGTATTCAACCTAGATTCATGATGAAAAAATAAACGCTGACAAAAAACCTTTCGAATAAACTTGGAAAAAAGATTTTCTGAACTTAAAACCGGAAATGATCCACACATTTAATTAATTTAATTAATTGTGAAAATGAAAATATTTTCTCACACTCGCAATTTTAATCAGTCAAAGTAAATTTCACAGTAAACGATTTTTTGAAAATTTGATTAGTTTAATTCGATGTAGAATTTGTGAAATCTCACAAAAAATTTAAATAATATTTGTAGAATTTTTGAGTCTTTCAATTAAAAATAATTAAATATGTATTGTCGTACACTGAGAAAAAAAAACATGACTCAGTAGCGTCCATGATTGGAATTGTGCTCTTGAAACTCAATAATTATGAAAAATACGTGGCACTAAATTTAGTGTACTTTTTCACTTCATATTTGAAAATTTTTGCTGCTAATCATCAATAGATACAATCGACGAAACTTTCCACATTCAAATACTGAAACAATATACAGTAAATGTTTAGCGCGTTGTCGTTCCAGTGCTGGACATGACTGACTACTGTCTAGACAGGGCTGAGTCCTGTGCGCGTTATTAATGCCTAAGACATTAGTCTGTATACGCTCTGGACATGAGTGGTTCATGTCTAGCGAGGACACAGTGATGTCTATTTTCAATTTTCGTTATCGGACATGAACCACTCCTTTCCGGTCGCTACTGTGTCATATTTTTTTTTCCTCAGTGTCATTTGAAAAATATTCGAAAACAATTAATTCAAAAGTATTGATTGTGTTTCTGTAGAATTCGAGAGAAATATGTGAAATTCAAATAAAGGGTACATACAAATTCAAGTTTTGCTTTTGGGCACACTGCTTTGTTCCAAAAGGGTAGATCTTCCATCAATCGTATCTAAGCTGAATTCCTAACTTGACTATTTGGAAAATAATTAGGAAAAGTGCTATCATTTTATTAGAATTCAGAAAAATTCGGAAGAATTTGTAGGATTTATGAATTTTTCAATTTTAAACAATTCATTGCGTATTCCCATAGCTTGAAAAGCATTGAAATTTTTTAAAATTAATTCAAAAGTATTGAAAGGTATTCCACAGAATTCGTGACAACTTTGTGGAATTCAAATAACGAGTACATCTTCACTCACTGGTAGCTAAACCTGTTGAAGTATAGATAATGTTAGATTAAAGTTGAAAGGAATAGTTAATAGGTATATTCAGAGGTGGCGCTACGAGTACGAGCGTGCCAATAACCCTAAAAAAAAAAAAAATGTCGGAACAGGGAAGACGTGTTTCTCCCGTGCTTGTGTGCGTGAGTAATTTTTCGGTCGTTTGTTTTTTAATGTAATGCGATGTAAAAAACAAAAACAACGTGAAATTAATAAAGAGCAAGCTGTAAATTTCGGTTGAGGAGATTTTAATATATTAAAACCTCAACAGGCAATGAGCACAGATCACGCGAGTTGCTCGGAAGTTAATAAAGAAGCGTGCGCGGAATAATCAGGAGTATTTTTCGGTGCGATTCTTACGTTGTGGTTTTTTTTTGTTGTGACGTTTCGCACACTTAGCATTTACACTTTAGCACTTAGCACTCAGATGGGGATGAAAACTTCAAGAAGACATCCGGAAGAACCTTGAGGGATCGAACAACTTTGAAGAAGTCGAAACATCTTGAAGAATACGCCATGACAGTGAAGGAGTTTACGCATCAAGTGATGGAGGACCCTGAGGTCTATAAAGATGCCTTGAAAAGTAAGGATTCGCTGAAGTGGAAGACAGCCATGGGCCGTAAAATTTCTTCATTGAAAAAGAATCAAACCTGGATTTCAACAGACCCACCTCCAGGAGCAAAAGCGATTCCATGCAAATGGGTTTTTTGACTCAAGAAAAATCCTGACGGCAGTATTGACAAGTACAAAGGAAGACTACTTGTGAAGGGGTTCAGTCAGCGTCACGGTATTGACTACGGAGAAACTTTTAGCCCAGTGGCGAAGATGGGGACAATTCGCTCAATCATCAGCATCGCAGCAAGTGAGAGGATGCACCTGATATAATTCGACGTGTCTATAGCCTTTTTATACGGGGAACTTAAAGAAACAGTTTTTATGAAGCAACCTCAAGGTTATGAAGACGGAACCAGCAAGGTTTGCCAACTCAAAAGGAGTCTCTACGGGCTCAAACAAGCACCTAGATGCTGGAACAAACGTCTTGGAGCATTCCTTCAACAGCACAGATTCAGGGCCAGCGACGCAGATCCATGTTTATATGTTCGAGAGACGGATGGTAAAAAGCTTCAGAATGCAGACCAGTTTTAACTCCAATGCTCAAGGGTGCAGAAATTTCCACAGCAAGGAAAGCTGACGAGGTGACAAAATTTCCCTATAGACAAGCTGTTGGAGCTCTGATGTATCTGATGCTTGGTACCAGACCAGACCTGGCTGACAGCGTAGGATTCATTTCAAGGTCACTTGAAAATCCAACTCAAGAGGACGTTGTACGAGTCAAGAGAGTCTTCTGATATATACACGGATAAAAATAGTTGAAGTAATTTTACTCAACTCTGTCGATTAAACTTGGGACATAAGGACATTTGAACATCTATTAAATCCTAGTCGGGTAAAATCAATTTGATATATACCTAATTCACCCAAAGTGAATAACAATAAGCGTTACATAGGGAATAGTAAGGAGTTGAGTAAAACGTTATCGACGACAGGGCACCAACATGCGTCAGTGGGTTAACATGAAATGTATAAGTATATCACTGACGCTTGAGGTGTTTCAAACCGCAGTTGGGTAAAATGAGCATCGGGCGTATTATTTGAACTGGCAATGGTATGGTTCTCTTAAATAAAAAAAAATTCTTACCTCGAGCCTGCCAATAGTCATCCGGTACATACATAAACAACATACAAATTCATTCACACCATCCAGACGTAGCCAATCACATTTCAAATTACAAATACACTTAAACATATAACCTTACATATACAAACCTAATAACTACACACTTATATATAGTACGATACGCTTTCGTCGAATCACGCACACGCTTGCTTACAATGCTGAGATATAAAACTTGGAACTTTCTTATATAGTGACTGCCTGAGTTATTCAGAGCTTGTGAGAGTAAGAGCCGTCAATAAAATTTTTGAGCCTTACTCAAGTAAAAATAAATCAACTTTTTTCATAAATGATTAATAAAATATTTTTAAAAATTAATATAATTAATCAATTATTATAACTATGATGATTAATATATATAATATAATTATTAAATTACATTTAGTATACATTTTTATTATACGACGTATGAAGTTCAGTGAAACTAAATTTTCAAATGTACATTAAAAAATTGCATTATTATTAAGAAGTATTTTGTATAAAAACATTTAAAAGAAGGTTCTTTTATTTTCTGTGTTTTATATTTTCAAAATATGGATTTTACATTTGCGTATTCCAAATTATTATTCTGCCTGAGTAATTTATGTAATATTTCATATTTTATGTAATACACTTATCGACTTTTTTTTGTTTAAATTTTCATAATATCAATTTAATTTTAAGAATTAAAGTTTTTGAAATTAAAAATTTTTTATGTGTGTCCAAGGCGCAGATTACTTTCATTCGTTCCTGCGTAAATAGATGTAGATGTTGGAATAAATCTTGCGATTCACGGTTTACTCAACTCTCGATTGAAGCGTAGAGTAGAATGATCGGAAAGCTCTACTATTTTTGTGATTTAATAACAGATTGGTTTTTTATAGTTATACTACGAGTAATAATATATATATTTAAACAATTTTAATGCACGCCTTCATACTTCACCGTACGCTTCTGAATTTTACTCAACTTTGATTCATTTTTGAACATTTAATATATCACAAATAAATGCAATGGTACTAAATAACTTCTAACTTGTCCTTATGTCCCAAATTTGATCGGAAGTTGAGTAAAATTACTTCAACTATTTTTCTCCGTGTAGCAGGGACACTGGACTTGGGGATAGTCTACCGAAGCAATGTAGACCAAGGTGTTTTGGATGTCTACAGCGATGCAGATTTCGGAGGGTGCACATCAACGGGTCGCTCAACCTCTGGAGTCATCGTTAGATATTCAGGAGGTGCAATTTCATGGATGAGCCAACGACAGGCAGTCGTGGCAACTTCAACAACTGAAGCAGAAATCATCGCAGCCAATGAAGGAGCCAAAGAAGCCATTTGGCTGAGCAGACTGTTCAGAGGGATCACACGATTCGAACGTATTCCAGTGATTCAAGTTGATAACTCAGCAGCAGTGAGACTTGCTAAAAACCTAGAGTTTCATCGCAGAACGAAACATATTTCCATTAAACACTTTTTTATTCGAGAAAAAGTTACAGAAGGGAAACTCAAAGCTCAACAGATTTCCACGGAACATCAAATTGCTGATATTATGACGAAGCCGTTGCCGAAGACACGTTTGAAGATTTTATCTATGAAGATGGGGCTGATGTGAAATAGAAGGAAGTACAATGACTGGGATGTTTTATCGGTTGTTGTCAGAGATTGTTTCTTTTCATATTTCATATTGATTTTATGTTAAAATTCAACTATAATTAACAAGGGAAAGTGTTGAAGTAAAGATAATGTTAGATTAAAGCTGAAAGGAATAGTTGATAGGTATATCCAGAGGTGGCACTACAAGTACGAACATGCCGATAACTCTCAAAAGAAAATAAAATAAAAATGTCGGAACTGGGAAGACGTGTTTCTCCCGTGCATGTGTGCGTGAGTAATTTTTCGGTCGTTTATTTTTCAATGTAATGCGATGTAAAAACAAAACCAACGTGAAATTAATAAAGAGCAAGTTCTAAATTTCGGTTGAGGAGTTTTTAATAAATTAAAACCTCAACAAAGCCATCGGCCTAACCTGACTTATTGGGTAAGAATTACGAAGATTGCGGTGAATTTGGAAAATTTAAAAATCTTTAAATTTCAAATAATTTGATGGAAATTCTACAAAATTCGTGAAACTTGCATTCTCATACACTCTCAGCGATGGCATATGAACTGTCGTCTATCTAACGCATTTTTTTGACTGGTTAATCTTTAATTGCTAATTACTCGGTAATTATACACTTCACAAATTTTTTGTATTACAATTTTTTACTCCATTTTTTTTTTTAATTCAAAAATATAAATATGTACCTTGAGTACCGGGACACGCTGTATAGTTAATTACTAATTACGTCATCTTACTTGAATTGAATTTATATTTTTGCAGTACTTTGATAAAACAAGTGAAGTCTTTGATAAGCTAATCATGGGTAACAGATCTCACGACTTTTCACAAGCAGAAGACCAGTTGCGAAAGCTCGAAAGAAGTCAATCTATGCTGGGTAATTTTATTTTCAATTAAAATTCATTCGCAAATGATGAAATTTTCTGCTGTAAGTTTGAGACAGGATATCATTTCACGCAATTCCACCTTATTCTCCGACAACCTGAAATCTGTTAATCTCGAATTCAACTCAAAAGAGTCTTAAATCAATTTATGGAATATTTCATACCAACGCAATCTATACATCCCCTCGAAAGGAAATACGAAAGAATTCGAAATAGATTTAAAACCCAATTTCAATGCTTTTAAACCTACGTCCCCGCTCTGAATTTAATCCGTATAATTTAGAAGCATCTTTCCAGTCCACTTTAATCCATGCATTCATCACAAATTCAATTCAAACGAATCCTAAACCGACTCAATCTGCATGTCCGTCGAAAGTCAATCCAAATGAATTCGAGGATAGTCCGAGTAAAACTTTTCATTCGTTTGAATCTGCGTGTCAGTTCGTTCGTCTGTTTTTGTCAAACCAACTCAATCTGTGTGTCCAATTAGAAGTCAATCTGAATAAATCCGACACATATCCGAAGCAATTATTCAAACTGGCTCAATCCACAGGTCCTTTCAAAATTTCGGAATTAAACAGAATATAACAGAGAATTTTGTCACTACGTAATCAGGACTGATATAAATTTTAATAAATCACTTAACATTTATAGAAAGTCTAGAGAAAGAATTAGTAAAAGAAGGTGAAAAGCTCTCAGATATTCTTTCAATGCCGGTGAAGGATGCGTTGTGTAGAGATGTTCATATTGATTATGGAAAGGATATTATCAACGTCAGAGATATACTGGATGCAACTAATGCTAGAAAGAATATCTTCAACGATAGTGTTGAGTTGCACAAGTTGACTTTGAAGCAAATTTCATTGGTTCATACGTACGAAAGTGACGCTCAGCAGGTAAAAATGAGTACTTCTAACCCTCCGTTACCAAACATGAGGGATTCCCTCAGTGGGGTCAGTTTTTTCGAAATAACTTCTAATTTACGCTTCACACAGTCTGGTCCGTTTAAATACCTTTCCACGAATTATTCCTGAAGGTTTTTGTAGCAATAAAAAATGTAATCACTTTTCAAAACCAAAGGTGACGTGAATTCTGAGGGAATCCCTCCATAGTTTGGCTTTCGTTCAATGGAAATGCTTGAGTTCTAAACTGCGGTGTTGCCATAATTTGATGTTGCACGTTCAGCCAAGTAATCGCCACATTTGGCAATGCTGCAGATGTTCTAACACGCAGAGGGAAATCCTCTAGAGTTCGATAACCATGTAACAATTTTTAAGTTTGGTAACGGAGGGTTAATTTAAGAAAAATATATAATAATTGAGATATCCTCCACTTGCAAAGGAATCAAGGTTTATCAGGAAAATAATAGAAAATTGTCAATATTTAAAGGAATTTTCAAAAACAGTAAGCTAGTTTTTTGCTTTTCAAAAATTGAATTTTGATGGTTATATATTTTATTTATATGAAATACAAGAAATTTTGAGTGTCGATTAATAAAACTAATTTTAAATAATTTTAAATAAGAAGAGGATATAGTTTTGGTTGACATAAAAATGCTTGGAAACGGGAATGAAAGCTAACAAAAACATTTCTCACATGTGTAGAAAATTTTAATGATTTTATTATTATTTGTTAAAGGCAGTGAATTGGTTAGCTGATTTATTTGAAGTACTAGTTGGAAATCACGTTGAGATTGGTTGCAACATGAATGAAATTCAGTCTCAAAAGGAAGAGCATCAGTCTTTTCAAGATACTGCAAGGGTGAGTATAATAAAAATTTAAAAGGTAACTCTCTTGCTGGGAAAATTGATAGATTATCTATTCATGAAAATCTAGAAAAATTAAATATTTTAATGACATTCTAACATCAAATATAATCAAAATATAATCAAATCATATATAATCAATCATATATAATCATATATAATCAATATGTTCATAATCGGATTCATTTTTATAAAATATTTTGATAAAGATACAATCAAACAAATTTCTGTAAAAGGATCTATTTATATTTTTATCAAACCCTTTTACATATAAAAACAATCAAATTATGACCTCTATTATGATCGAAATTTTATAAAATATAAATATATAAACAATTTTATCAGACCTTATTTTTTGACTTGATAATATCTATAAAATTCTATCCAAAGAATTTCCGTAGTCAATTACTATTCAATTTCCAGATAACAATCTTGCCAATTGCCATCTGTGAAATTCTTGTAATAATTCTCTGTAAAATGCCTTGACAGATATCCTATGAAAACTATTTTCATAATTAATTCTGTTCAGTATTTATGACAGGGATTCTGTAGAATTGTACCCGAAAACAACTTTTATTGAAGCCTATCATTGATAAGTTAGTTCTTATAATATTGGAAAGAATTTCTACAAGGAAACTGTAGAAAATTTTATAGAAATTTTTTGCTGCTTTTAAAAGAAATTAATAGGATTTTTATCAAAGTGTATAAAAAATAATAAAAATCTGAAGCACTTTTTTTGTAAGATCAGATAGAATTTTCATCAAATATTCCCATCAAACATTAATAAATTTTTTGTGTCCAATTTTTCAAATTTCATTAATATTTAACAAATTAGGGCACGTATGACTATGGATGTCAATTGATAAATGGAGCACGAATTTTACGAGTCTCCTGCAAATTACCACTGGAAGAAAATACGAATCTCTCCTGTAGCTTACGACAAGCATGGAAACAACTTTACTCAGTTATCCAGGAGCAATTAACTAGATTGAGAGTCTGCGCTGTTTTCCACAGAAATGTTGATGATGTGAGAATCAAAAATACCTTACTATCGAAAAACAATATTATCTGCCTCAATAATACAATATTTGAATGTACTCAGAAACCAAACGGAACTTTTAATTTCAGCACTGTCATCAACTAAAAAATTTGATTCAATTATTGCAAAAAGTACTGGAGAAGCGAAAGTTAAGACTGGAAAATGATTCTTCAACAGAGAACAAGAAATGTCTAAAGATGGAAATCAGAGAAGTCCTCACAGAAAGAGAAAAACTTCTACCGGAAGTTGGGCGAATGTTGAGACTAGGAAGACTTTTGAGAACAAGATTAAAAGAACCATTAAACTATCAACGGTAAGAATAATTAGGACTTAATTTATATTTCATTTTTTTAGCGCGAGTTTAATAGCTTGGATTGAATATTTCATTATTCGTCAATCAGAACTTTGCTTTGATATTTCGATTCGAGATGAACACAGAAGGGGATAAACTGTCGTTTGAAACAGATTGGGTAGGAGGCGGATCAAGAACCTGATGTGAAACCAAGTTTTTTATAGGCCTGCGTCACTCTCAAGCTCAAAGCATCAATAATATCCGCCAGAAAATAGTCGAAGGACATGACTTTACCTTCTAGAATACAAAAAATGCTTCGTTTCATTTAAAATCTTCTCTAAAAATTGCTTACCAAAATTTATGCCAGGGAAAGATTTTAAATTTTTTGTTTCTTTTATTTGTTTACGATTTTTACAATATTATATATACTTCATTCAAAATTCCTAGTTAATCTTACGAATTTTCGAAACTTCTCATGGTGTGAGGGAATCGACAAGTGTGGATCCGAAATTGTTGAGGTATTTTACTAAATTTATATATACATAGAAATTCAAAGCGGGAATTCGACGTGGAATTACATAGGTTGTCGTACGTTGTCCTAGGTTTTGTCGTGCGGTCCTGCTAGAAAGGTAAGACAAATTTCTATTACACCAGTGAACAAGGCGAGTGAGGTTAGGTATACACCCTATCCTCTGTTAGTATAGTGTAAGATATCACATTTGAAACGATACGCTATGGCGTCTCTCACAAGGCGTGACTTTCGTGCGATAATTTATTACAACATTGCACGTGGTTTAAGAAGAGTATTTCGGAGAAAGGTCGGAAGTGTTTGGTGAGGATTGCCCTTCCGTCAAAATTGTAGAACGCTAGTATTTACGTTTCCGGCGAGGAAGTTTCGTTCTCGAAGATAAACCACACACAGGACACACATCGGATGTTGCTACTCCAGAATGAGTAGATGCTATACGGAAGGCAATAAAATTGAATAGAAGAACCACGTATAGACAATTAGAGGAAATTCTGCACATTCCGAAATCAAATTTACAATTGATTTATTTGGAGCAGTTATCTGTGAGAAAGCTGTGGGTACATTGTGGGTACCCCATGCTCTTTCGGACAAGAAACGAGAGAATCGTGTCAAGTAGTATAAAAAAAATGCTGAAACATTCAAATCTGGATTTTCTGCGGAGATGAATTTCATTGCGACGGATAATAAAACGTGGTTGTACTACTACGATGTTCGTACGAAATCTAAAAGTAAAGTTTGGACCTTTGAAGACGAGGAGGTGCCAGTACAAGTTCGGAAATCGACATTTATCGGTAACTGTGTTTTTCACTAAAGGTGGAATTCTGACAACTGTTTCGCTAGAGAAATCCAAAACAATCATTGCTAAGTGTTATACAGAAACCTGCTTGCCTGAACTCTTCGAAAACTGTGCGCTGAAACTGAAAATTCTTGTGTGCCTTTAGATTTTTGGTTGCTCCAACATGACAATGCACATGCACATCGGGCGTTCGCGACGCAGGAGTTTTTAGAGGGAATGGAAGTTCAACTATTCAACACCCTGCATATAGTCTAGACTTAGCACCATGCGACTTTGCTTTGTTCCCTTACGTCAAACTGAGGATGAAAGGTCGGCATTTTTTGTCCGATGAGGAGGTGGATAGCCGCTTTTTAGGAAGAATGTGACTTGATACCAAAAAATATGTGGGATGAATGGTTTGATGAGTGGTTTCGTCGTATGAAAAAGTGTATCAACCGTGACGAAATGTACTTCGAAAGACTTTGAAAATTAAGCATGTGCGACAAAAATTATGGGACAAGCCATGTAAAATTGAACTGTTCCAAAATATTACCTAAAATTGACGTGGAATACCATCTGATTATTTTCAGTTGAGATTTACGTACAGGATTCTGTCAAAGTTGCGATAGAAACATGACATCTAGTCAGTTTTTTGCGCAAGGTAATGTACTGATTTCTATACAATCACCCGAATCAAAAATTGGTCCAGGAATCTGTATGGGACCCTGAATGGGATCCTACGTAGTATGAGGAACTTTAATTCCTGTGCAGAAATTCTTACAGGTTCATTTGCAAGTTCTCTAACAGGAAATTTTCCAGAAACTATTTTATTCTTGGTGGGTTATTACACATTGACCTTAATTTCACACAGGATTCCATGTAGGATTCCGTACAAGTTCCTTGAAACAGAGAAACTGTTTCAAATTGCTACACAGGAACGCATGAGTAGGAACCCGTGTGTAAATTCTCCTGCAAGTTCTTTAACAGATTTTCTATCACCTAATGCACAGTATCCTCCAGAGGTTCTGGTATGAGAAGGTTTTCAAGAAATACAAGAACTTGTACGAATTTCTTTATGACAATTTAGGGCTCACAAACTACTTAGGAATACATTTAGGATTCTATATGACTTCCTATAGTAATTTATGTTGTACTGTAAAATAATGTAAGTGAGAACCCATATAAGTTTCTAGAATGTCACCTACTCGTATATGAGTATGAGAGTGAAAGAACTTTTATGTAAAAATTACGTGAGAACTGTGAGTATACTGTGAGTGATTTTACTCCAGATCCCTACTCAAAAACCTGCACAGGTTTATTGTAGCAATTCAACTAGCTGATCCACGTAGGATTCCATTCCGATTTCTATAGTACAATTTATGTTGAAAAATAGTATCCAAAAACCTATATTTGAACTCTTATGGGTGTGAAATAATAGTAGATTGTTAACCATGTGGGGAATAGATTAGTCCCCAACTCGTTTAACATACTATTTTCTTCACATACTACGATGGGGAATGCGATTTCAGGATCTGGCGCGAAACAGCAAGAATGATCGGCTTCACGATCCATTGATGCAATCACGACATCGCACAGTGGGCCAGAATCTAAAAAACCTGGTCATAAATCGAAGGTCTAATACAAAGCCTTATTAAACAATACTATTAAAGGTTTTCGAGGTCGTTGATTACGAATCTTTAATTGAATTTTCCGAAAACAAAATGGCAAACTCAAAATGGCGGATATTTTCATAAAAATTGCAATGACTAAAGCCCAAAAAATCGCTACCAATGTTTTTAGAATCGCTAAATCCTAATTATATATTTAAATTCTGAAAAACATAACGATCGATTCAAAATGACCGATGAATTGAAAAAAAACAAAGAAATGAAACGGCTTGTGCGTGAGAAATGAGTTTAGAGAGTATTTGAGGTCGCTGATTTTGAAACTAATGTTGAAAGGCCCCAAAGCATATGTAATCATTGATTTGAAATTACAGATGCTTCATTTGAAAATGCGTATGATTCATTTTAAAAAAAAGTCTCGAGGCTTTTCGATGTAGCTGAATCCAATCAAAATGAAAATTATCAAGCAAGTTTTGTTTTATATACAAATGATTTATTTATTCTATCGAAATATCGAGCCTTCAAACTGAGAAATAATGTAACGAAATTAAATATATTGGTTCAAATTTACTATCCTCGAAGAATGTTACAGATTTCCATTAAAAATTAAGTAGAATTATTTTTTTCCTCATATTATTTGATTCTAACATTTTAATTTCCCATAGTTTCATTTACCAACTAATTTGTTTGTTTGTTCTTTATTTTTCTGTTTTCGTTTATTGTTTATGCCGGTTTCACTGAGTTTTTATAATTTTCACGAGTCGATTATTCACATCTTATCGGAACGTTGGAACAAAAAATTCGATTTTAGAGCCGTATCTGCAGCTATCTGCAGCTACCTTTTTTTGAATTTTACTCGAATATATTAGTACGACAGTTTTCACAAAGAATCTAGATAGAACACTGCAGAACAATACACTTGGAGCCTTGGTAAAAAGTAATGTTTCATAATTCATCGAGGTGAATTATTCTACACCTTCAACACTATTTATAAATAATTACGCAAACGATTTTCATTTTTCAACTACACTCCGGTATGACACATTAGTTAAAGCTGCAAAACTTGTTTTAAGAACTCGAATGGATGCGTAAGTCTTCATTAAACACGGTTTATGCTTCCAAACGTTTAAGGCAGTTCCGAAAGCATCCCCCTGCGTGCAGAAGTAGTCAAGTTCGCACTGTGTTGCAAAGTCAACTCTCCGCGATGAAATTTTTCGGATTGAAAAAAAAGTCACTAGGACCCTTAAGAACACTTATTGACACAAAAAAAGCTAAACAAAAAATACTTTGACTTTTGGCCAAGTTTTTGCGATTCTGACCCACTGTGCGTCGACAAGAACGTGGCATTTTTTTTACGCAGAGCACGATAAACTAACAATTGAGGTTTGAATTCGAATATTTCCAAACTTTTTCGTCACTAGTGTGGAAAAGTAAGTTTTATTACACAGACTCATTATTGATCTTGAAATAGATCACTTTTGCTGTTTCACGCTAGGGCCCCAAAATCGAATTTCCCGCGCGGGTATCAAAGAATATATATTCCTGTACAGAAATCCGTGAATTTTTCTTTACAAATTCTTTTACAAATAATTATCCAAGAACTCATTCATTCTTACTATTCCTTCAAGTATTGACCCTGATATTACATAGGATTCTGTACTAGTCTTTTCTTCACACAACACGTTAAATTCCATATACGCAGGAACATGAACAGAAGCCCATGTAAATAATCAAACAGGTTTTCAAATAGGCTCCTGTATTAATTTATGTTCTAAAAGTTGTATGGGCCCCTGTATAGGAAACGCATGATGAAATTCTAAAGCGACGTACTTTTTTCTAATAATTCACATTTATTATGATTTCTATTATAGAATACGCTAGATCACCGATAAAAATTTCCGTCTAGATGGTAAAATTGTCTGATAATTCAGTTTATTTAACCAACTAGAGGGGGATTTTTATCGGTAATTTAGCATATTCTATGATAGAAATTATGACAAATGTGAATTATTAGAAAAAAGTACGTCACTTTAGAATTTTATCATGCGTTTCCAAATAGTTTGGTAATTATAGATAAATATTTTTCTCTGCGTGAATCTGTACGGATTTCTGTGTAACAATTCAAGTGCCCATTTCACGAATCTCGTTCGAAAATCCCAGCATACGAATCTATGTAGGAACCTACATAGGTTCATATATGGTTTTCCGCATATGTTCCTATGTAGGGATTTTTAACCGTTCAGAATCTGGGACTAATTCATATTCCAAATTAGTGAACAGAAACTTATGTGATATTTGGTATACATTTATCTACTTAGGTCCTGTATAGAGAATTCTACACGGGATCTTGCATAATAAATGAACGAGTATTTTCAATGTCGAGAAAAGGACTTTCCAAAGTGGATTTCATGCGTATTGAATGGTAACGGTCTATAATTATTTAGCGGTAGATACTTACGAAATTGCTCTTAATATTCACGAAGCAATAAACTGCTGTGAGTTTATCCAGTAGCAAAAACGAAGAGTGTGAAAATAACCTTCCCTGCTTTCATTTCTCTGCTGTATTTACGCGCATGCACCAATGGCAACGACGTTCCAACGAATTTAGACCACCGACCTACCTTTTCACTTTCGTGCTGTCAAGCCCTCGCTGTCATTTTCTTATGTAATTCCCGCGAGTTGACTGCGCTTTGTTTCGCTAATTTCTGAAAAGAAGCGGGATATAAAAAAGCGGTAGTCTTTGATCCATTATCTAAATAAATTTTTTTTGCAGGATGTCCGATTCAGAAAAAAAGTCACCCGATGAGACTGGAAACCTATCAGCGATAGAATCAATTTCAAATAAATTAATTGAAGTTACAAGACTCGCGGAAAAATTGGATGCAAAACTCAGCGAAGCTGGAGCGAAGAATCGGGGTAGTCCTGAAAATCTGGAAACCAGAGACTCAACGAAGCAAAACTCCAAGGTTGTTGGTGACAGCTTAAACCACATAGGTTCTTCCCGTCTGGTAAATTCAACCGCAAGTGAGACGCTGAAACAAAAAGATAGTAAGGAGAATGTGTTGGAGGTTGGTGAATATTTTTTGTGGTATGATACATAAATGTAGGCAAGATGTGTCGAGCAATTGAATTAAGATTAAGATGGATCTTCTATTTGAGTTTGCATGCTTGTTTCTTTACCAAATGATATTGAAAGTGCTAACAAATATAGACAGAGCTTAAGAAAGTAAGAGTGATATTCAAACGGTGCTTAGTGATAAAAAAAATGAGGAGGTATTTAAAATACACTAAGAATAGATTGGTTAGTGAAAATATCAAAGAATTTTCGCAAACAAGTACTCTTTCTCACATTTTGAAGTTTGTTTTGAATTCTTGAAATGTTCATATTTTTAAAGTAGATCTTCAAATTTCAAGCTTCCTTGTGTCATTTTGTTTACATGAAATTTACAAACTTTAAATTAGTTAAGAAAATTGAGTCTTTATAATCTGAAAAAACCAGAATTCAGAAGATGGAATATTGGTTCATTGCTGATGCGAAAGACTTCAAACTCAATTTGTGTTCAAATTTGAACATAAATTGATTGATTTTGAAAACATTTTGATTTCTCTCTTGAACTAAAATTTCCTTCACGTCTTTAGTTTTATAAAAACTTTGATTAAATCAAATTTAAAAGTACCATTTAATTTTTATTTTTAAATTGGAACTAAAATATTTAGAATGTTGTAGAAGGATATTTTATTAAAAATATATTGACATGTTTTTAGGATTGATAAAGAATAAATTCTCATAATATACCAAATTTTTAATATTTGATATTACCAATCGTTTTGATATTTTTATCATGTTGTCCAATTCTTATAAACTAATTCCAAAAATAATCTGTTTTTCGTTTTTACTCAAAATACAATAACTATAAAATTTGCAATTTATGTTAAATGTTTTCTCTCCATTTAGAAAACAAATTTGTTTGACTTCATTCCATCTAAAAAATGTTGCTTAAACAAACCAAAATTATTTGATTCATTAAAAAAAAAGGCTATTTGAAGCTTATAGTGCTTATAGGCACATTTTTCGATGTGCCTGGGCCCTTGAGTTGTTTTGTTCTTTTGAATTTTTTTCCAATTATCACAAAAGAATAATATGTAATAATTAATGTCGAGGGGGCATTTATTCACTGCGATATTTCATCAGGGAGTTTTTCGCAAATCTCTCGAAACACTCAGGAATCTCTTGACGTCGCGCTTCCCATCTGAAGCCTCTCACTCGGAAAATTATTTAGTTATTATACGGTTGACCAAATTTTCGGTGAATTCAATCAAAGGGTTTATTTTAATAAACCAAAGACCCTAGTAAAAATTCCAACGTTGAGCCAACATTGGAATCAACGTTGGTTTCAATGTCGTGACCATTCAGAAATTTCGGACAGGGTAATCTCTAATTCTGAATCAGTGAGATTCTCACTGAATTGAAGTTAGTGACCCACTTATGACTGGGCAATCAGTAAACCAATGAAAAATGACTGATTGACCAGCTAGAAATGAGTCACTAATTTCAATTCAGTGAGAGTCTCACTGATTTAGATTTTGAAAGTAGTTCATTAGAATTGATGATGGGAAATACAGCAAGATATAATTCATTGAGAAAAGTTTCAACTTCAGAGATTGAGTCATGATGTATCCATAATATTTTGGGAAAAATCTTTTGAAAAAAAAAAATTATCCGCTGTGTTAATATTTATTAAAATAGAAAATCTTACAGTATCCCCATCATAAATTCCAATGAATACCCTTTCTGAAATTATTTTATGGTAGCGACTTTGGTGTTAACATTGGAATTTTCAGTAGGAGATTCTTTTTCTGACTATGATTTTGTTGAATTAATCGGATATTTCACTTGATTAAATCAAATTGTGTTGGACTGAACCTAGAATCTTATTGTATTTGACAAAACTGTTCGGTTAGAACAAGTGCATTTTCTTCTGGGTGCTTGTTTCCTTGAATGAACAAGAGAGCAGCTTCGCGCATGCGCAAGAAATATGCGATGCCAATAATGCCTGTACCGAGCATGTTTTGCCGTATTTTGAAATCTTACGGAATCTCTCACATCCTCTTGTTGTCGCTTGCAATTCTATTCAGCAGTTTTTCAGTAACTGCCCCTCAATAGATCTATATAATTACACTGTTAGAAATTTTCGGTTTACAAAATGTTTATGTTACAAAGGTGACGTAAAATTTGACAATATTTATGATGTTTTTGAGTAAAGGTATCGTAAAATTTTGAAAATGTACTGAATTTTCTGAAATTTTTCTTAAAATTATGAAACTCGTCAAATAAATTTTCATAAAATGTATCTTAAAACTACCAAACTGTAAACGACTTTTTATAAAATATTTTTATAAAATTACGAAACTGCATGAAACAAAATTTCCAGTTACATTTAACTGCATAAAACTTCAGTTACCCAAAACGTAAAATTATTCCTGTTACAAGTTTCAGAATTTCCACATACAAGTATCAGAATATATTCAAGACTTTGCACTGAGAAAAATGGATTATACATGGAGAAAAATAGTTGAAGTAATTTTACTCAACTTCCGATCAAATTTGGGACATAAGGACAAGTTAGAAGTTATTTAGTACCATTGTATTTATTTGTGATATATTAAATGTTCAAAAATGAATCAAAGTTGAGTAAAATTCAGAAGCGTAGGGTGAAGTATGAAAGCGTGCATTAAAATTTTTTAAATATATATGTTATTACTCGTAGTATAACTATAAAAAACCAATCTTTTATTAAATCACAAAAATAGTAGAGCTTTCCGTTCATTCTACTCTATGCTTCAATCGAAAGTTGAGTAAACCGTGAATCGCAAGATTTATTCCAACAGCTACATCTATTCACGCAGGAACGAATGAAAGTAATCTGCGCCTTGGGCACACATAAAAATTTTTTAATTTCAAAAACTTTAATTCTTAAAATTAAATTGATATTATGAAAATTTAACCAAAAAAAAGTCGATAAGTGTATTACATAAAATATGAAATATCACATAAATTACTCAGGCAGAATAATAATTTGGAATTCGCAAATGTAAAATCCATATTTTGAAAATATAAAACACAGAAAATAAAAGAACCTTCTTTTAAATGTTTTTATACAAGATACTTCTTAATAATAATGCAATTTTTTAATGTACATTTGAAACTTTAGTTTCACTAAACTTCATACGTCGTTATAATAAAAATTTATACTAAATGTAATTTAATAATCATATTATACATATCAATAATTATAGTTATAATAATTGATTAATTATATTAATTTTTAAAAATATTTTATTAATCATTTATGAAAAAAGTTGATTTATTTTTACTTGAGTAAGGCTAAAAAATTTTATTGACGGCACTTACTCTCACAAGCTCTGAATAACTCAGGCAGTCACTATATAAGAAAGTTCCAAGTTTTATATCTCAGCATTGTAAGCAAGCGTGTGCGTGATTCGACGAAAGCGTATCGTACTATATATAAGTGTGTAGTTATTAGGTTTGTATATGTAAGGTTATATGTTTAAGTGTATTTGTAATTTGAAATGTGATTGGCTACGTCTGGATGGTGTGAATGAATTTGTATGTTGTTTATGTATGTACCGGATGACTATTGGCAGGCTCGAGGTAAGAATTTTTTTTTAATTAAGAGAACCATACCATTGCCAGTTTAAATAATACGCCCGATGCTCATTTTACCCAACTACGGTTTGAAACACCTCAAGCGTCGGTGATATACTTATACATTTCATGTTAACCCACTGACGCATGTTGGTGCCCTGTCGTCGATAACGTTTTACTCAACTCCTTACTATTCCCTATGTAACGCTTATTGTTATTCACTTTGTGTGAATTAGGTATATATCAAATTGATTTTACCCGACTAGGATTTAATAGATGTTCAAATGTCCTTATGTCCCAAGTTTAATCGACAGAGTTGAGTAAAATTACTTCAACTATTTTTCTCCGTGTAAAATTTAATATCCAGGTCCAGTGAATATGGGACAGCTATTTAGATTATAAATACTATACTGAGAAAAAAATGATATTGAATCAAAAGCATTTCTTTCCAAAAGCATGTATACTATTAATTCATAAAAATATACTACAAGAACCAATAAATATATGTTACTAATTCTATAGCATATTGATTTGAATCCACGATATACATGCTTTTGGAAAGAAATACTTTTAGAAAGGAATATTTTGATTCAATAGCATTTTTTTCTCAGCGTATAATTTAAATTATGAGAAGTGTAATCCAGCTTATAAGTGACATAACCTACAATTTTTTCTATATTTTAACATCATACCGCTTATAATCGAGATCATAGCTTTTATAATTTAAATGGCTGTCCTATAGTCACTGTACCTGGGTATTGAATTTTATAATTCATTTTCCTCCGTGTGTAATTGAAAATTGAGAAATTGTTTCTTCAATTTACTAAAAAGTAACTAAATTTTCTAAAATTCAATCTTAATTTCACGAAGCTGTAACTGAATAAAACTCCAGTCACGTGTTCCAAGAAATCACGGTAGAAATTTCTAACAGTGTTTGATTATTAACTTATAAAAAAATGTATGTAATGTTTGTAAATAAGTTGAAAATCCATTTCACAGTTGAATATTTATGTTCCAGGATTCTAATGATATAAAATCAGCAGATAATCTAGTTGATGATTCTAACATTGAGGAGTATGTTACAGCTACAGAGTGTTCAACCACTCCGGTTCTTCGATCTAGAAGTGAATCAATCTTGACGTGTTCAGAATATGAATATACCGTTAATGCATTGGCGAGGTGAATATGATTTTAATTCACATGGCTGAATTTAATTAATCTTCATTATTATTCACATATATTATTGTTTCTAAATATTATTTTTAACTTTATGATCGACGGAACTTACGTACTGAACTTAAAATAAAAGACAAATTTTTTTTTTCTTCAGTGATGTTTTTTACGCAATATATATTAAATTTCTTTAAAATTCTTCTGGAAAATATAAATTTCTAAGTCCAATCATCTTTGACAACTCCTTTATATTTTCAGATCAAGTTTAAAAATATTATGAATTTTAAAATGTTGTTATCATTATCAAGCCTGACTAAATAAAAAATTTGACTTGTAATTTTTTGTGACAATAAAATTGGCATTCGTCAAAAATTTCACATAAAAATACGTAGTTTCTATTCATTTTTTCAAAGTTGAAATCATGAATCAGTCATACCACGTGACTAAATCTTTCTAAAAATGCGTATAAAAAAACTTGTTTAGTTTACAAAATGTCTTTCTGGAAGTTTGAAAAATACAATAAAACGAATACAACACATTTTTCGCAAAATTGTTACTAAAACGAAGTTCATAGACGTTCTTTATTATTTACTATTATTGAAGATATGTGTTGATGTTGATAGTTGGCTTTAAGGTCCAAGGTTAATAGAAACTCAGCGTTTTATATAATCAGATGTTTCAGCTCTGATCGGAGCCTTCATCAGTGATTTATTATGAATCTAAAGAATACAGAAAAAAGGGGGTTGCTAACATAGGATTTCTTTTATAAAAGTTTTTTAACTAATTATCATTTCGTTTTTATATGTAAGTAAAGAAACTTTGAGATTACTTCAAGGTAAATATTTCTTTCACATAACGTAAATCTCTGAATACCAGAAAAACATTTTGGAAAGTTAGAATTAAATGTCTAAATATAAAATTTAAAATGAAATTTGTGCATGAAATTGTAGATTGCAATTTCTTTGGTATAAAGTATAATTTGAAAGGATATAAACAGTATTTCTGTATAAATTAAATGGGGAAACTTTAAAAAACGTGACCTATTATGCTTGTATACAGTGGGATGAAAACTTGATTTTTTATAGATTTTTTCACATAGACTTTTTCTTGGTATGAAACTATATATCAAAATATATCGGTAATTATTTCTATGTTGCATAGCGAGTTGAAGACAACATTGTCACTAGATGAATTACTTTTTTTTTTAAATGTACATTCTTAAACGCTAAAATTTCAAATTCCCGCTTAAATATGTTGTTATGCCTAACGGTAAGATACCCCTTCTATTAGCACTCGAGGCCTATATAATGTAGAGCGCAGGGCCCGCTCCTCAGTTCTTGTCCGACCAATAAAGTTATAAGCACTGAGCTTTCTAAACCACGACTCAGCAACATTCTTCAAACCTCCTTATTCGTTATTACGCATAACATTTTTTGGCGATCCTACTAGGATCCGCTAAGTTTTCTCTGTTCTCGAAATTCTACGGAATAAATTAATTGGAACCATATAGAAACGCGGACGGCACTGAGAAAAGAAACTGGATTCTACGGACCAGATGCAAGTGAGAATCTTACGAGATTCATTAAGGCAAGAACTCCGGACTTCACTACGGTAAGCCCGAAAGAAAATAAAATGAAAGTGAATTAGTATTTATCTGAATATAATTAGGCGCTGAACATAGTAGGCCCAATACTACGTAAATTCAGATTAAAGAACATTCAAATTGGAGCGAGTCCCGCAAACAGGCGGAAGAGGTACGTCACATAGACGGTAAGAACCTAAGAAGAATTGGACCAGGTTCACCAACGCCCATAACGTGCATAGCAGCAAGTAGCTAATGCCCTTTGGAGAAACCGGTTTCCAGCAAGCAGCAGAGTAGTTGATACGTCATCGCTTGAGAAAGTCGCAGCGGACTCCACGGAATCCAGAGACCCTGAATCTCAGCTGTTAGCGGAAGCGAGAAACCGTAAGCATAACAAATATATATGAATCTAAGCATTGTAACTTCGTGACTTGAAGCGATCTCAGGCCATTGAGTATAAGTCCTCCTTACGTTCGTTGAACGGCGACTGTATTACATTACAGGCGAGGCTAAGTAGTGGTGAGGTCGGGTCGACTATACTCCTGGTGTTCCAGAGCACTGGTCGTTCCTCAATAAAACAAATACACCACTATTAAAATCTAAGGAATTTCAATAGGCGATTGCTTCGAATTTTATAGTATTAAAAAAACCGAAAAATTTAATATTGTAACACGACACAGCCACCCGTTACGCAAACCATCATCAAATAGCGAAAATAGGTGAAAATAGGCACATCGGCGTTTGACAAACATCAAAACGGTACTTTGTACCGGATCGACTCGTCACTTTCAATAAACGTTCCTTCCATTCGCGACAGCTTCAATGTTTAGAGTTCATTCACCCGTCCGGGTCAAGTCCCCCTTCCATACCACGGAAGAACTGTTAGGACGAATGCTCGCCCAAATGGAATCTCTCACTTTCTCTTTCAATACGCTTAAGAGAGAAAATGAAAACAGAATAGAGGAAATTTCTAAGCTGGCAAAGAAAGTAGGTTGCTCGGGAGAAGTTGAAACAGATAAAGGAACTACACAACGACAAGATGTTACCAATGACTCGTCATCCGAAGGGGAACAGGAAAACAGGCAAGCACGAGATAACTTGCGATTTAGGAGTGAGAAGAACTACGCAGAGCCTAATGTACGATTCTCCGTCCCCTCAGCATCAAAACATCGACGAGAAGGGAAGAATAAAAGCAGAAACCGCGATCGAAACCATTCGTGGGACCAATGGTCAAGACGATATAGGAATAGATTTCATTAAAACTGTTAAGAAAGCAAAATCGAGATGTTCACAACCTAATTTACTACTGGATTTAATTATGGCAAATAAAATTACTGGCTTCGCAGAAAACGCAATAAGATATCTGCAAATAAATTCATACGAAGATTTATATGATGCACTAAGACAAAATTTAAAATCATCAAATTCAATTTTAGCTTCAAAATCAAAACTAAAGAGTTGTAAACAAGGAGAAACTGAGTCTGTCCAAAATTTTACACTTAGATTCAGACAGATTATAAACGAAATCAATTACGCTGTACAGGCACAGCATATCAATCCTACCAAACGTCGATTGAAAATTAAGCTCGAAGAACAGGAAGCAGTGAACCGATATCTTTTAAACCTTAGAAAAGAGATAGGTATACAGATACGACTTTTAAAACCCAATACAATAACGGAGGCACAGACGCATGCCATAGAAATCGAAATGTGGTTAAAAGAAAGTCAACCTACAAAAACACAGGTAGTCACGAGACCTGTATTGAAATACCTACCTAGGCCGCAAGCACCATCACGACCTAATGCCAACACTAATGGAATAAAAACACCCAATCATTCACTACCACTGGAAGATAGGGTAAGAATGAATTGTTATAAATGTGGTAAAACAGGTCATTTTGCAAATCAATGGCATATTAGGCAGGGTTTTCAACCTGGCCAGAACGTCAAAAGATCCCCACAACCAATAAGAATGCTGCAAGAGGAAAGCACGGATGCAATAGAAATTACACCGGAAGAAGTACAAGAACAAATAGATTTCGAGGACTCAGCCGAGTTTCTGCCGTATGCGGAAGACTCAGATCTATTAGAGCAAGAAGAAGAACAGGAAGTTACCGACTTCTAGTCGACTCTGGAGCAGCAATCAACCTGATAAAAGAAAAAATCCTAGACGAACACGTTTCAAGTGAAACCGTAAAATTTAACTTTTTCAATAAAGAACACATATTTCATATTATCCCCAACGATTTTCCCCTACCGGAAGATGGAATTATCGGACGCAAATTTTTCTCGAAACATGACCGATATGCAATTACATCAGATTTTTTAGTTTTGGATAAAAAGAAATTACCGTTACAGGTAGATGGAGATTTTATACCGGCAAAAACATCAAAAATATTTAGAATCCCGGCGGCAGGAGACGATCAAGATGTATTAATAATCGATCAAGACACAGTACCGGACGGGATATATAAAATTAAGAACGGAATTATAAAAGTACCCATTCAAAATCACTCAACAAAACCAGCAGAAATACCAGAAAGAATTAAATATGAAGAAATTTATACTATGTGTTCCCGAGACGTGAACTTTCCAAAAAGGGATGAATCATGGCAACGATTACAAGAAATTCTTAAATTATCAAAATTGGAACATTTGGAACCAGAACAAAAGGAATTTATTAAAAAGATAATAAGAAAATATCAAGAAGTTTTTTCACTTGACACTGAACCTTTACCATGTACAAATCTAACGGAACACGAAATTGTACTTAAAACTGGAAAAATAATTAATTTACGATCACACAGATTACCCGAAAAACACAAAGAATTTGCATTACAAGAAACGGAGAAACTTTTGAAAAAAGGAATCATTAGAGAATCCCAATCACCGTTTAACTCTCCATTATGGATAGTACCTAAAAAAGGAGATAAGTTGAGAATGGTCATAGACTATCGAAAAATTAATGAAGACACTGACCAGGATGCTTATCCCTTGCCCGTGATAGACGATATCCTTAATCAATTAGGCAAAGCATAATTATTTTCTGCCTTTGACTTATCAGCGGGCTTTCACCAGATCCCGATGAAGGAAAAAGACAAAATATATACAGCTTTCTCCACTTCACAAGGACACTTTGAGTACAATCGAATGCCTTTTGGATTAAAGAACGCACCAGCAACCTTCCAGCGAATGATGGACAATACATTCCGCGGATTAATTGGTAACAAATGTTTCGCTTACATTGACGATATAGTTATCTTCGGAGAAACTATCCAACAACATAATAAAAATATGGAAGACGTTTTGCAAAGAATCAAACAACTTGGACTACGTTTAGAACCCAGTAAATGTGATTACTTTAAACCTGAATTAGAGTACTCAGGACACATAATAACCAAAGAAGGTGTGAAACCTAACCCAGAAAAGTTAAGCGCGATCAAAAACTTTAAAGAACTGAAAACCGTGAAGGACGTGCAATCCTTCCTAGGACTATATGGTTGTTATAGAAAATTCATAAAAAACTTTTCAAGCATTGCAAGACCAATCACTAAGCTAACTCAAAAAGACACAATATTTGACTGGACATTAAACTGCGAAAAAGCATTCTACGACTTGAAAAATGCATTAATATCAGCACCAGTGTTAAGGTTTCCGAATTTTAAAGAAGAATTCAACTTAACAACTGACGCCTCAAATCAAGGCTTAGGAGCAGTTCTTAGTCAAAATGGACACCCATGCTTATTCATCTCAAGGACTCTCAACAAAGCCGAAGAAAGATACAGTACCTCAGAAAAAGAGCTTTTAGCTGTAGTATGGGCTATGAAGCGTTTGAGACAGTATCTCCTTGGTAACAAATTCAAAATCCAAACAGATCACAGGGCTTTGGTCTGGCTCCATAAATTCAAGGATCCTAGCTCAAGATTGCTACAATGGCGATTGAGAATGGAGGAATACGATTACGACATCGAATACGTAAAAGAAAAAGAAAACAAAGTTGCAGACTGTTTATCCTGAATTTTCCCTATAACATATGATATTTCAAAACAAGCAATGTGGGAAGCAGGAATATCCGATGAGGATGATGGAACTGCGGAATTAAAAACTCAACCACAGAAAATCGAAATTTTCGTTACCCCAGTTATAACAGAAGATAGGGTACTAAAAGGAGAGGAAAAGATCGATTTACCACCAAGAAGGATGAGAGAACCTTCGGAGGAAACAGAGAACGAATCTACAGAAGACATGACAACCGAAAAACTTGACATGCATACGGAATTTATAAATTGGAGACTCCAACCCACCTTCGGCAAAGTTAAGACAAAACCTAACGCGATAGGAAAGTTATGGAAGGAAATAAAAACGGAGGAAATGCCCAACTATGATGAAGAAGATTGGCTCATAAAATTAAGTTGGATCATAGAGGAAATTAATAGCAAAAAATTAACCATCATAAGGCTTATTTTCGGAGACCCACTATTTACCCCACTGCAAAAGGAAATACTTCAGGAAATGATGGAATTTCTCTCAAATTATTACCCTCACCTAAATTTCCACTTATGTTTCACGCCTACCAGAGAATTGACAAAAGAAGAAAAGCAAGCTATAATCAAAGAAGCACACTCCACTCATCTTGGAGACAAGAACACGCTTGAAAAGGCTAAGACCATCGGCATATGGCTCGGAATGAACAATGAAATTAAAAAATACGTGCAGTCTTGCCCCACTTGCCAACTACAGAAAACAACGCGCATAAAGAATCAAGCGAAGAGCATATTACCTGATATACCTTTAGCACCTAACGAAAAATTGGCACTAGATATCTTTGGGCCACTCCCCGAAACACAAAAAGGAAATCGTTACATACTCAGTATGCAAGATAGACTAACAAGATATACAGTTCTCGTACCTTTGCAGAATGAATCATCGAATTCAATAATAGAAGCCTTAATCGATCACTACATTTATACTTTCGGAGCACCCAAGACCATACTTTCTGACCAAGGATCAAACTTCTTATCGGAATTAATGACACAATTTGAAAACGCATTGAACATTCGGCATATTAAAACAACTGCATTCCACCCGCAATCAAACGGGAACATCGAAAGAATGCACTCTACACTAGTAAACCTGATCAAGACTAGTATTGCTGAAAATAATAAACAATGGGACGAAAACTTTAAATACATCAATTTCGTCATCAACACTACTACCAATCAAACGACTGGACATTCTCCCTATGAATTAACATTCGGAAGAACTCCCAATATCCCGTCAACGGTCAACACCTCACCGAACCTAACTTATCAGGACCTGATAAGGAAATGGAAGAAGAAACACGAAGAGATAATATCCAAAACCCGAGAGAGAATCCAGGTAGAAATGGAAAAGACTATGATTAGTCAGGCGAATTACACTCTGACGCCTCTTAAAGGGAATGGTTATATAGAAGGACAGTCAAAGGTTCACCTTTACCATGAAACATGGAAACTTGTTATTGGGATAAATTTCACTTCAAATGACCAACGACTTACTCCTATCGACACCACTATTAGATTAGCTGAAACAGCATGCAATAACGAATATCCACCTATCTATGATGTACGCCTAGTTAGGAATCGATACAATAGATTAAGATACAAAAATACCATCCCCATGAAGCTCTTAGGAAAACAACAAACCAGGCAACGACGAGCATTAGCCAACTTCGTCGGAGATATTTCAAAAACATTATTTGGAACCCTCAACGAAAATGATCTGATTCAAATAAATGCTGAATTTGATAAAGTTTACAGTGACAATAAGAATATAGCTACCATGTTGTCAAACCACACAAAAATTCTTAAACTCATCTTGGATCCCTCATCAGTCAATCACAAGGAGCTACAAAACAATCTAAATAGCGAGCGACAACTAGCTGGAAATCTGAGCATAGGAGTGAACGCTATATCCAGAGACAGCTTTGTTAACAGCAAGTTGTTAATAGCCGTAATTATGATAGACGAAACCAACGAAGATATCGACACGGCAATTGATTCTATCAATGACGGCAAACACGGAGTAGTACATCCACCATTGGTCACACTAAAGATCCTGAAGGAAACTATCCGAGAGTTCGAAGAAAGACAAAGAACGAGATATCACTTCGACGCCGAAGAAAGCAACTACCAGCACATCATCGGCATTAGTCAACTGTCCGTAGCAATCATTAAAGGATTGTTTACCTACGTTGTCAGTATCCCGATTATAGAGAAAGAAGAGGGACGAATCCAGAGAATAATTCCCATCCCTCATCCTGTACAGAATGTTTACTTTTCTATAATACCAGACCATGACTATGTTATAAAATACAGAGACTCCTATGTACCAACAGACAAAGAGACAGTAAGTAATTGTAAAGAGATTTCCGAGTACAAAATTTGTTCCAGAAACCAACCTAGTATAAAATTATTAGACAGCGAAACCTGCGAAGCAACCCTATTCAAGCGGTATGTCAATAATAAATGTAAAAAATCACCCTTCTTGCTTCACAGAGAAACGTTTATACCCATAACAAACGGCTACATCGTTATCCCATTAAAGGAATTAGACCTAGATTCAGCTTGCGAAAATAACATCAAACAAGAAAAGATCTCTGAACCATCACTCTTGTTAGGAAACAATTGTAAACTTTACAACAATTACGACTTACTCTTGTGACGTCGTGGAATTTCTACGACTCACAACGCCATCTGTATCGCGTATTGTTTAAAGAATTTTTGTCGAGACACTTCTAGCGCCGCACCTGAAATAAAACTGCTGATATTAAGATTTAAATTTTGCGCTTATTAGGTCATGTGACCCTAAGTCAATCTGTAATAAATAGAACATAGCTTACATAACTTGACGCTCCAGTAGCGAAGGACCCACATACCACCATGGTCGGTTAGTGATTATGCCTTTTTTATTTTATTGCACGGCCGGCGGGACAACACCGTGGACGAAACCACCATGATCCGGAGTCCAGTGGTTGCTCCATCCACAACGGGCATCGTTAAAGTCGCTCCTCCAGACTTCTGACCCGACCGCAGCGCCATCTGTAGAAGACGCAACGGAAGGACGCCGCAACAGATTGAAACACGCCCCACCATAATTGCCGTTCACCCGAGCCGTAAACACGCCCGACGCAACGCAGTCTTTGATTTGACCTATCAGAATCCAGTTTCATAAGCAGTGTCTTCCCTTATTGGACGACGAAGAGGATTGAACATCGAACCTACCAATTCCAGATTGCTGTGGGATAGGACACCGCCATTCTTATTACGTATCACTCCCATTGGTCAACAATTGAGATAGTTTCAGTTCTCCAGGAAGATGTATGCAACATGGGGACCCCCCACTATTACCCAAGACTCCTGGATATAGCGGATGAGGATAAAAGTGGATGTATAGCCCCGTTTTACTGTGATACTACTGACCGCGAGGCCATAGTAACTGTTATATACCAGTGGAGGTGTTGTTGTGGCAGACAAGCACCAAGTCCGAGGTCTAAGGTAAGTTCCGGATGAAGACGTAGTGACACTGCCCAACCCTGGCCGAGACCCTTGGCGAGTTCCGGGTGAGACTAGGATCCAATATCCAACCCTGGATGCTGTTAGGACGCGACCTGATAAAATGTAAGCAGGTGCGTTAGTTTTACCATTGGTTGGAAGGAGACACAACCGTGGTTAGAAAGAGACGGAATCACAGAGTGTGAAATAACGCCGTACTCACGAAAATATAGGAAAGATACGAGTGTAGCGTTGCCCAAGACTCCTAATAGTAGCGGATGAGGACAGCTTCTACTCTAATGCAAAATAATTAATAATTACCAGTGGACAAAGAACGCTTGACCAATGGGAGAAGAGCGGTAGAGATAACGCGCCCACAAGTAGACATGAAGATGCGGCTTAAGGATGCGTTGGAAATAAGTGCCGGAAGAGGAGAGCATTCATTCTGGTGAGCGTTGCGAGAGCGAAGAGGTTGGAAAGTAAATATTGTTGGATTGATTGAGATTAGAAGTGGATCGTTGTGGGTGGTCGCGAAGAATATTGTTACGTAGTGTGGGTCATGTTAATTTAGGTTAGGTTAGGTCGTAGAGTTGCGCTAAGTGTTTTGCGTATGTAATCGAGTATTTACGATTTGTTATCTATCTGTATAAAACCGTAGAATAAAATATATTAAGTTTTCCTATTTTAATCACGGGTTGTTTTCATTCACTTTTCTAGTCTTATTTCAACAAGTTAGAACGAACCACGCGCTCTACCTTTAACCCAGTAGGTGGGGGCTGAGCTAGTGTAGCCATTTGTGGCACTTGGGTTTCCGGTGTTACGGACAGAGGGAAGGAGTTAGGACTCGATTCGAATTATCCAATTTGGGGGTTATGTCATTCTATGTCGGTCGGTTTGTCTTTAGGAAATTTTAGGGTTGACCCAAGCAAGGTCTGGCGCCCACGGCATAATTTTTTTGTTGAATATTGAACTCGTTGGCGGCGAAAGGTAAACTTACCTTCCGACCCAAATTCTCTTTTTTTGAATATCGAACCATCCAGGAGGAGACAGGTTGTTTTATCTGTCGACTCGGGTTCTATCCTGAAGCGTAACACCGAAGAGTGAGTTGCTAAGCGTATAGAAATTGCAACGTCACAAATGGCGCCCAACGTGGGGCAGTCATAAAAAAAAAAAAAAAAAATCAGTCGCTTAGTAGGATATAAGTTTTTGTCATTTCCTTAAAAAGGGAAAACTGAAAAATCAAATCGAACTCATAAAGACACGGTTGTAGAAAATCAAATCGGATTTTTTTTGTGTACATTGAGTGTTGAAAAAGTAAGGGAAGTTAATAAAATTAATTTGGTTTGTATCGCGATACGGAACATACATAATTAAGGTTCTATTTTATTATTATACAGATTTTAGGTAGCATAGAATAGAACAAGTTAAGAAAAATAAAAAATATAAGGTCGGAGTACGCTTTCTAACCTCATTAAATTTTTGGGAATTTGCTTAAGGTCAAGATCAGCTAAGAACCCTTATAATTAATTAGTTATTTTAGTTATTAGGATTTCTTTTAAAATATTGTTTTTTTGGAAAAGGTTTTCATTTAGTAAATAATAAAAGGCTAGCGTGTTAGTATCGTGTGTAGGTGGTGCTTCAGAAGTTTTTTTTTCTATTTTAGAATTACTTAGGGAGTATCATCATAAACGCGTTGACGATTTTTCGTAGTGAATTTATAGCGTTAATTTAAATAGATTTATTTTTTTTTGCGTCAAGTTTGAGTTGCGAGTAAATTACCTGTTTCGGATTTGTTTGTAGGTTACTTTCTTTCTTTACTTCTTTTATTATTTGATTTGGCCAGCCGCCTTTTACACAAAGTAGGTAGCGTTTTACGGTATATAATTAGAACGGAAATTTAGGTTGAATAAAGTTGAGTTTAGACTCCCTTTTTGTGAGTCTCGAATACGTGGCGATACTGTTGGAGTTGGCAGTGATTAAATATTTTTTTGTGATTGATCGAAATTAAGACTAACTCGTTGTCTAAGATGGACGCGAAACAAGGAGTTTCGTGGGTTTATAGCTTAATTAAGAACGCCCTGCTTGAAGCATTAGAGTAAAGGGGGCTATCTATGGAAGGTAGTTATGCCGTGTTGAGAGAACGGCTATTAAAATACGAGCGTATGCAGTCAGAGGAGTTAGCCGCCGAAACAGTAGTAGGGGAATTAGATTTCGGACTAGGGCCGTCAGCGATGGGTAGCGTAGCGGATACGACTAGGGCAACACATTCAGATAATGCAGATCGGACAGAGGATACAGGGTTAGAAGGAACCATGTCTAGGGTCAGTATAGCCTGTCAAACGGAGGATGAGGCCAATATCGAGAGTACACCTGCGGTAAAGTCCACGCCGAAGCAAAGGCGATTGGTTACGTTCGCGCAGTCAACTGACGCGGTCAACACGGGGCGCGAGAGTCAAAGAGACTCGCGAGGCGAGACCGAATACGCTCATTTGACCGAGCCAGCTCGTCCTAGTATTTACCCCAGAGACCGTGTGATAGATCCGAGCCTCTATGCAAGAGGGAGGGAACCTCCGCCACGTGAGGACTTGTACCATTATGACAGACCATGGGAGTACGGACCGTCTTCTAGCGCTATGGACGCTAGAGAATTTGCGTCACGAGAATATCGAAATGCGTCTAGCACACCGCGTGGAGTAGACCCTGAGGATGTTGCGTATTTTGACCGGTATGTAGAGTCGCGAGCCGCGGATGCCCCTACAGTAACCCGAAGAAATCCAGATTATACAAGAGGGCCATTTCAGTCGTCTGTCTCACGCTTTGAAGAAAATGCAAGGCCGTGATGGGAAGAGTCAAACTGTCGTTATATGGGTTCCATTCCATCCAATCCTACTCAGGCGTACGAGCTGATGAGGAAATGGAACATTAGGTTCTCGGGGTCGCGACAGGAGGATGTAGACAACTTTCTGAAGAGAATAGAAGAGGGGCGTGACTTGGTTCCGATTTGCGATTCTGACCTGCTCAGGGTGTTGCCTTTCTTCTTGTCGGGTTTGGCCCTGAATTGGTTTAGGGGCTCAAGACATCGTTGGAGGACATATGTAGAGTTTGCGCGGGCCTGCCGCCTGAGGTTTGGCGACCAAGATTTCCAGTTTGAGTTGCGTCAAGAAATACATAGGCGCACCCAAGGAGAGAGGGAGTCAGTGGCAGACTATTTGACATGCATGCAGGCATTGTTCACGCGTGTAGTTCCTAGGCTGAGCGAGGTGGAGGAAGTAAGCTACGCCCACCGCAACTTGTTGCCGAGGATACACCTGGTCATAAGGAGGTCGGACGTCCTCGACTTCCAACACCTCGAGGTCTTAGCGTCGAGTGTCGAAAAGAGTCACCGGGTCGCCAGGGGCTACAGACCACCGCCAACGCCAGAACGTTCCCTGTTGCCAGATTTGGCCTACCACGAGCCGCGTGGTAGGGCTGCCGACAAGCAAAGGGACAGGCTAGCCTTCATGGGGGTAGAAGAGGAGTTTTTCCCGCATAGAAGAGTGGCAGATGAAATTTACGTGATGGAGGAATCACGGGACAACACTCAGGCCTCACGGCACAGACCGCCAGCACCAAGGACAAGCCCTGCTGCGCGCACAGGGAGAACCCAGGTGGGTAGTAACCCCAGGGTTACACCGGGACGTTCTACCAACCCTTTTGTCTCAGACGGGGCCGTGGGAGCAAGTCGGCCAGTACCCACCTGTTGGAACTGTCATAAGATGGGACACCGACATTGCGACTGCCCGGAACCCAGGAGGATGTTTTGCTTCGGGTGCGGTAGGAGGGAAGTAATCCGCCCAGGATGTCCGAATTGTGCGGGAAACGGAGCAGGGAGCCGTTAAGTAGGCCTTTGACGCCTCCTCAGCCGCCAGATGGACCGAAGATTTCACCGAACAATCCCTTTCATGAGGAGCTCGTGCTGCTTGGCTCGGTCCACGCAGACAGTGTCCTAACGATGAAAAAGGAGTCGACGGCTACTACAGGGTCACTGAGCCCGGCTTAACACCTCTTCGAGTTATATTATATGCCGGCACCTTTATTAGGAACCCAACCTATGTTATTCATAACGCCCAGTGTTGTGAACCAACCCCTAAAGGCCCTACTTGTTAGTTGTGCCACCAGAAATTTTGTTGGCCCGGAGGGCCTCAGAGAGCTGAAGAGGCTAGGGTTTCAAAGTAGTCGGCAACAAGGACAGGTACAAGTGGCAAACAGTAACATTGAAGTAGTTTCCGAAGAAATAGAGTTTCCAGTTGAATTGAATCAGACCACGAGGTTGATTAGGGCACGGGTATTAAAGTCTCTGCCAGTTGCGGTTGCGTTAGGTTTAGATTTTTTGACCTTGTTTAAGATGAGTGTGGATTTTGAGGACCGATCTTGGGTATTTAAGGACGACCCTAGTAGGGTCTACTATTTTGCGTTAGAAGAAAGTAATCCAGAAAGTTGTTGCGGAATCAGTGAATTAACGTTGTCCCAGGCGGAGTTACTCAAGAATTTCCTCGCAGTGATATTACCGAAGGCCCCAGAAAAACCCGGCATTACGAACCTAACAGAGCATGTTATCGATACGGGAATACACCCCCCGATCAAACAAAGGCATTACTTGGTGTCCCCAAAGATCATGGAGGTCATCAACCAGGAGGTCGACAAAATGCTGGCAGATGATATAATAGAACCCTCAAGTAGTGGCTGGTCATCGCCAATAGTGTTGGTTAGAAAGCCAGACGGAAGTAGGCGTTTTTGCCTGGACTTCCGCAAGCTAAACCAGGTTACGAAGAAGGACGCCTACCCCTTGCCGCAGATGAATGGGATTTTGGATAAGTTGCGTAGCGCAAGATATATTTCGAAAATAGACCTCTTTAAGGGTTTTCTCCAAATCCCGCTGGAGGCGTCGAGTAAAGAGAAGACTGCGTTCAGCGTGCCTGGTAGAGGGTTGTTCCAATTTAAAAGGATGCCGTTCGGCCTGACCAACGCGCCGGCGACTTTTCAGCGTCTCCTGGATAGGTTGATAGGACCAGAGATGGAGCCTCACGCCTTTGCATATCTTGATGACGTAATAATCGTTACGAAGACTTTTGGGGAGCACTTGAAGTGGCTCGCTAAAGTCTTGGGTAGGATTAAAGAAGCGGGTCTGGAGATCAACCCTGATAAGTCCGAGTTTTGTTGTTCGGAGGTGCAGTACCTCGGCTTCGTGGTGAATGAGAGTGGCCTTCAGACCGACCCTGGTAAGGTAGAACCTATCGTGAACTACCCTAGGCCACGTAACGTGAAGGACATGAGGAAATTTTTGGGGTTGACTAGCTGGTATAGGAGGTTCATCCCCGATTATGCCACTATAGTGTCACCGTTATCACAGTTGCTTAAGAAGAAGCAGCGTTGGGTGTGGAGTTGCGAACAACAGGAGGCCTTCCATAAAGTGAGGCGTTGTTTGGTAGAGGCCCCAATTTTAGCGTGTCCCGATTTCGAGGTTCCCTTCATGCTACAGACAGATGCCAGTAATACCGGCCTAGGAGCCGTGTTGACACAGAGCAAGGATGGGGCTGAGCGAGTAATATCCTACGCGAGCCGCACTCTGAACGACGCCGAGCGCCGCTATTCAACAACGGAGAAGGAGTGTTTGGCGATCCTATGGGCCATCCAGAAATTTAGAGCTTATCTGGAAGGCTACCATTTTACGGTCATTACAGACCACAGTAGCTTACGTTGGCTACACAACCTCAAGAATCCAACAGGTCGTTTGGCGAGATGGGCTCTGTCGCTCCAGGAGTATGACTTTGAGGTGGTTCATCGGAAGGGAGCCTTTCACCACGTCCCCGATGCCCTTTCAAGAATATATGAGACAACGGCGCCGGAATCTATAAACCTAGTAACAGAGTCAACCCCTAGTTGGTACTTGCGGCGATTTTTGGCGGTTACGAACTACCCGGAGAAGTTTCCAACGTGGAAAATAGTGGACGGTCGACTATACCATTTTCACCCTAAGCCTTCCTTAGCGAATTTGGTAGAGGATTTGGTTGCGTGGAAGCTCGTTCCGAACGACGAAGAACGTAGAGTGGTGTTGAGCGAAAATCATAATGACCCTCAATCAGGTCACTTGGGGACACATAAGACGTATGAGCGAATCTCCACCCGATATTTTTGGCCAGGTTGTTTTAAGGACGTGGTTGATTATGTACGGTGCTGTCCCATTTGCCAAACGTGTAAGGTGGAACAGAAGGCCCCCGCAGGGCTGATGGGCGAGCGTATAGTTGAGGAGCCCTGGGTCGTGGTGGCCGCGGATGTTATGGGTCCTCTGCCCAGGAGCCGTGCTGGGTACCAGTATATACTCGTATTCCAGGACGCATTTACCAAATGGGTGGAATGCGTCCCCCTTAGAGTAGCGACGGGGAAGAAAATAGAAGCGTCATTCTGTGAGGTAATAGTGAATCGTTGGGGTGTCCCCCAGGTGTTACTCACGGACAATGGCACGGAATTTGTCAACAAAGCCTTGCAGGCCTTGGCGACAGAGTATGGAATAGTCCACACTACGACGCCAACGTACCACCCACAGGCTAATCCTGTGGAGAGGGTGAATAGGGTTCTTAAAACGATGATTGTCTCGTACATCGATAAGGACCATAAGACCTGGGATCAGCACCTGTCTGAATTTCGGTTTGCGTATAACACTGCCTGCCATTCGTCGCTGGGGACATCACCAGCCTTCTTGAACTTCGGCAGGGATCCCCTCCCCATTAACTCTTTAAGAAAACGAGTGACGGGCAAGCCAGTAGTAGAGTTGCGTGAGCCTGACCAGTGGTTAGAGCGGATGGTCAAGATTCAGGCAATGCGAGACTGGGTCATTAAAAACTTGGATAGTGCGTTCAAGCGCCAGTCAAAATACTACAATTTAAGGCGACGACCAGTGAGATTCGGTATAGGACAATTGGTTTTAGCGAAAGGCAGGGCGCCCTCTTCCAAAGCCATGGGTGTAGCAGCGAAGTTGTACCCGAAATTTGTAGGACCGTATAAAGTGAGTAGGGTTTTGTCTCCGACCGTTTATGAACTAGTCGGATTGTGCGGGAAGAGGATTGGAAAGTTCCATGTGGTTGATTTGAAACCCTATGTGGAGGGCTAATTCAAAGCCGACTCTTCTTTCTTTTACTCATAGGTTTCGCAGCGGAACTAGATAGAAAATATAGTAATGGCGAATGATCCTAGGGACCCCGACGGCCTGGCGCAGTACCAGGGAGCCATTGAGGCGATCAACGAGAATTTCCCGGGGCTGCTGCCAACTTTGAGGGAGGCCTACGATCGAAGGAGGACGGCCAACGAAGTGCCGCAATCCGCAGTATTAACAGAGATGCCGAGAGAAGAGGACGTGGTCAGGGACATAATCAAGAAATACGATTTAGTACCCCGACGCACCCTGAACAGGAGGACCATGGGGGTGCAGGTCAAGCTCCAGGGGGTAGACAAGGAGACTCAAACGGAGCGCCCAATCCCACGCACCACCATAGTGCGTGAAGATCGGGCGGCCACAAACCCATTTCTCGCCCTGTTGGAGTCGCAGACGCCACCCCTTACTCCAGATTCGGTGACCGATTCAGCGTTCTCTATACCTGTCCGACAAACAACAGCCCGGGCAGGCTCATCGGAAGCTCCCTATAGAAACACCGGAGCAAAAAGAGCATCCCGCTGGGACACGCCAACAGAAGAGGAGATTAGGGGCACGAAAAGGCCCACCTCGAGACTAATACCCACAAACCCCAGGGGTTGTTGGAATTGTGGAGGAGACCACCGCTATAGTCGTTGTACGAGGAACCTCAAGATATTCTGCTTCCGCTGTGGAGAGCCAGGGTACACGTCAGACAGGTGCCCTCACTGTAATGAAGAATAGTGGAAAGTTGCTACTACATAGTGTCGTAGGAATCTTAGATTATAATTGAACAAAAACAAAAAAAAAAAGAGAGACTTTGTAATGCGTATAGTTAGCGTAGCGTCACGTCGCTGTATTTTTTTTGTAGCGATAGACCAATCACATGTTCTTTTTCTTTTTCTCATGAAGTAAATATATGCTGGTAATTCCCAGAATCTAGGATTTTTATTTATTTTTATGTCATAAACTATTTTACATTCCTTTTACTATTGACTTTGCTGAGTGTGGATCGGTCGTGGAGCGTCAAGTATACTTTTCGTAAATTTTGGAATTTGATTATTTTTCTGCCCCAAGTAAGCCACGTGATCGAGGTTCTTGTCCTGATTTGGTTTGAATTAACGGAATTAAAGGATTAGCTGACGGTAGCTCCCTCACTCTGAGCCTCCTAACGTAACCAGAATTGACTGGTTGGTAAACCGAATCGTCGAAGATCTCTGTTATTGCGCAGTAAATCTCAGATGTTATACTCTGTGTATGTAAAACAAAGGGTTTATATTGCGAGAATAGCCATGTTTTTTTTGTAGTTTGAATATAAGTTGGCAATTAATAGCTTTTAACTTTCTTGTAAATTAGACTATTGCTTTTATTGTACCATCCTTCGTATAAACCGAGAGACCGGTTTCGGTCCTTCGTAAGGAGGGGGGAGTTGTGACGTCGTAGAATTTCTACGACTCACAACGCCATCTGTATCGCGTATTGTCTAAAGAATTTTTGTCGAGACACTTCTAGCGCCGCACCTGAAATAAAACTGCTGATATTAAGATTTAAATTTTGCGCTTATTAGGTCATGTGACCCTAAGTCAATCTGTAATAAATAGAACATAGCTTACATAACTTGACGCTCCAGTAGCGAAGGACCCACATACCACCATGGTCGGTTAGTGATTATGCCTTTTTTATTTTATTGCACGGCAGACGAAACCACCATGATCCGGAGTCCAGTGGTTGCTCCATCCACAACGGGCATCGTTAAAGTCGCTCCTCCAGACTTCTGACCCGACCGCAGCGCCATCTGTAGAAGACGCAACGGAAGGACGCCGCAACAGATTGAAACACGCCCCACCATAATTGCCGTTCACCCGAGCCGTAAACACGCCCGACGCAACGCAGTCTTTGATTTGACCTATCAGAATCCAGTTTCATAAGCAGTGTCTTCCCTTATTGGACGACGAAGAGGATTGAACATCGAACCTACCAATTCCAGATTGCTGTGGGATAGGACACCGCCATTCTTATTACGTATCACTCCCATTTTTACTGTGATACTACTGACCGCGAGGCCATAGTAACTGTTATATACCAGTGGAGGTGTTGTTGTGGCAGACAAGCACCAAGTCCGAGGTCTAAGGTAAGTTCCGGATGAAGACGTAGTGACACTGCCCAACCCTGGCCGAGACCCTTGGCGAGTTCCGGGTGAGACTAGGATCCAATATCCAACCCTGGATGCTGTTAGGACGCGACCTGATAAAATGTAAGCAGGTGCGTTAGTTTTACCATTGGTTGGAAGGAGACACAACCGTGGTTAGAAAGAGACGGAATCACAGAGTGTGAAATAACGCCGTACTCACGAAAATATAGGAAAGATACGAGTGTAGCGTTGCCCAAGACTCCTAATAGTAGCGGATGAGGACAGCTTCTACTCTAATGCAAAATAATTATTAATTACCAGTGGACAAAGAACGCTTGACCAATGGGAGAAGAGCGGTAGAGATAACGCTTCCACAAGTAGACATGAAGATGCGGCTTAAGGATGCGTTGGAAATGAGTGCCGGAAGAGGAGAGCATTCATTCTGGTGAGCGTTGCGAGAGCGAAGAGGTTGGAAAGTAAATATTGTTGGATTGATTGAGATTAGAAGTGGATCGTTGTGGGTGGTCGCGAAGAATATTGTTACGTAGTGTGGGTCATGTTAATTTAGGTTAGGTTAGGTCGTAGAGTTGCGCTAAGTGTTTTGCGTATGTAATCGAGTATTTACGATTTGTTATCTATCTGTATAAAACCGTAGAATAAAATATATTAAGTTTTCCTATTTTAATCACGGGTTGTTTTCATTCACTTTTCTAGTCTTATTTCAACAAGTTAGAACGAACCACGCGCTCTACCTTTAACCCAGTAGGTGGGGGCTGAGCTAGTGTAGCCATTTGTGGCACTTGGGTTTCCGGTGTTACGGACAGAGGGAAGGAGTTAGGACTCGATTCGAATTATCCAATTTGGGGGTTATGTCATTCTATGTCGGTCGGTTTGTCTTTAGGAAATTTTAGGGTTGACCCAAGCAAGGTCTGGCGCCCACGGCATAATTTTTTTGTTGAATATTGAACTCGTTGGCGGCGAAAGGTAAACTTACCTTCCGACCCAAATTCTCTTTTTTTGAATATCGAACCATCCAGGAGGAGACAGGTTGTTTTATCTGTCGACTCGGGTTCTATCCTGAAGCGTAACACCGAAGAGTGAGTTGCTAAGCGTATAGAAATTGCAACGTCACACTCTACCTAGGAAACACAATTCAGTATAACACTTTTGAGTATTTTAACGTCACGCACGACATTCAATATTCTGCCAGCGATTTAGCAAGTCTCGAAAATAGGCTCATTCAATTATCCAAAATAATTGATAACGTCGAATTACAGCAAGCCAGGTTGAGTTTAGACGATACGGAAAACATGCTAAACTCTATAGTTCAGCATAGGCGAATCAAGACAACGACAGAAACAATCATGGAATACCTAAGCTATTTAGGATATGCGTTACTTGGATTAGTATCACTGTACATAAGTTACAGGTTCCGATTATTTGAATTGTTAAAAAATTGTATCCCGAAAAGAATATGCTTATTTTGCTTTAAAACTCAAATAGACACACCCACGCATGTGATCACTTACAACGCGAGCGTTCAGCCTTTGCTAACTGAACCACCCAAAAATAGGCGTATCAAAATTTAGGGACTAAATTCATTCTAAACAGGGGAATGTTATGCCTAACTGTAAGATACCCCTTCTATTAGCACTCGAGGCCTATATAATGTAGACATTCTTTCATGAAATTATACAACCAAATTTTTGGAAAATATATATATAACATTATGCACGTGAGGATAGATCTTTCCTTGGGATTTCTTCCGACTGTGATACTTTTTAAACAAGAAGAATTGAAAGAATTGACAGTTTTTTACAATGAGTTTAACGAGTACGTAGTGTTATACTAAAGTTTTTCCCAATTGTGAGTATAGACAATTGGATTGCTTATTCAGAATGTACATAAAAAATACCTATCTTTAAAAAAATAAATAAAAAAAAGTAATTCATCTTGTGACAATGTTGTCTTCAACTCGCTATACAACATAGAAATGATTACCGATATATTTTGATATTTCATATCAAGAAAAAGCCTATGCGAAAAAATCTATAAAACATCAAGTTTTCATCCCACTGTACACACGCATAATATGTCACGTTTTTCAAAGTTTCCCCATTTCATTTATACATAAATACTGTTTATGTCGTTTCAAATTATACTTTATACGAAAGGCATTGCAATCTACAATTTCATGCACAAATTTCAATTTAAATTTTATACTTAGACATTCAATTCTAACTTTCCATAATGTTTATTCAGAGATTCACGTTATGTGAAAGAATTATTCACTTTGAAGTAATCTCAAAGTTTCTTTACCTACATGGAAAAACGATGTTTCAAAGAATTTTTAAGAACGGAAAAAAATGTTGAAAATACAATAATTGTTCAAAGAAAATTGGACTAACTATCTGACTTGGTTATTTATTTTTCTTTTCACGCGTGAAAAGTTGTGTAAGTTTGAAAAAAATCGCTGAAATAGATATTATTCTTTTTTGTTTTGAGTTCAACATAAAGCTCCAGATGTGTTTCCTAATATAAAATTAACATTCACAGAAGTACAGATGACGCTTCATCACCAACAGAGTACGTTATACCTATAGTATCATCAAAAAAGAGTGAACCGGCGATTATAAAACCAATAGCTATAAAGTGTGCAGTAACAGGCCCTACGAAACAAGAAGCAACGGAGTGTGATCAAGCTGTATCGATTCAACGATTTATTGAGGTAAAAATTCTTAAATTTAAGCTCCATAAAGTTATGAAAAATAACATGCTTACTAATAGAGATATAGTATTATATGCACCAAAAAAAATCTCTTCCGAATCTCGCACAAATCTGAATTTACTAAAATCGTAACACATTCGTTTTATTTTAATTGCACAAATTTAAGCGAATTCCGTACGGACATCGGTATGCCAAAATAGCAAAGCCGATATAAGAAGAGAGCACACGACTCTGCTTGCGAAAAACGGACGGCAGCCGTACTCTCTCGGTATAGCTAAGTTCGTTTGACAACGTATTGCAATACACTGAAGTTGCCGAATCTAATGCATTGCAATACATTGTCAAACCAACTTGGCCATACCGAGAGAGTACGGGTGCCATGCGTTTTTCACAAGCAGACTAGTGTGCTTTCTTCGTATTCTTTTATACCAATATCACATAAAAAGTCGTTTACAAAAAATGTAACGGCACCTCATACGAAATGCGTAAGAGATTTCTTTCGGTGTGTATATTTTTTATTCGTTTCTTAGGAAAAAACAAGGAAGATAGCGAAGGAAATAACTGAAACAACAACGCTACGAGTGTCTCATGATATTCGATTGGGAGTATCATCATACAAATTGGTTTCAAATACCACGCGAGACAATCATGATCATCACGATATTAAAAAAATTCAAGACTTGAAGTTTACTTTAGAAAGCGGAATTGCTCCTGCGTTAAAGATAAACGATTCAGAAACAACTAAAAGTATGTGTTCACTCAAAAATTGATTCCCTTATGATACTTGCTGACGTCACGAAATATGGATAAGGACTCTAACGCTTTTTTAAAATTTTTAGAAATCATTAAGGGGGGAGATACCTCTAGAACTTTCAAAAAATCAAAATTTTTTTTGTTGCTGAAATCGATTAAAAAATTATTCAAAAATGTGATCCCAAAGTTCTATTGGTAACCCGTAAGTTGAATGGAACATATTTTTTCATGTACAAAAACTTTGAGGCTCGTTTTCTCGAAACTAACTTTTTTTATCCGGCCGTCAAGATTGCGAGCAAACTATTCAACCGATTTACTTGAATGAAACGGTATTTTATAGACAATTCTATATTCAAGTGCGTGGTAGGGCGCTGTTTCGAGAAAATTTCTTTTGAAGTTAAATAATGCCTTCTAATATATGCAAAAAATCCGGACTTGCTTCGTTTTCATTCTCCCAGAATAAAATTGAAAAAAAAACTGCTTTTTTTAAGGCTTCTAGAGGTAACTCACTTCTTAAATTGAGCTGATTATTTTAATGTTGACGCCGTCGAATATAAATGAGCTGCTGGATCCAATAAGGGCAAATAAAATCATTTAACTATTTTTGAACGACGTATTACCTTCAAAAATTTTAGAATTTTAATCTTCAAAAATGGAATCTCATAGAAAATTCAGGAGTGCAACTTTTTTTTTATAGGGAAAAACAGTTGTATCTGATGTTATTTTTGAAAAGAAAAATCTTAGCAGCATGCACATGGGTGATTTAACCCAAGATTTACATTTAAACATTTTTCTTGCCTGAAATACTTTCCTTGTATTTTTTGATCAGAAATATACGACAAGTAATTTTTTACTTTAATGCGATATAACAAATCTTTGAGTAGTGAATTTTAAACATCTTAGGTTTGGAAAAAGTATTTTTTTACGATCGTGTATACTAAAGAAAGTATTGTATTCAACAAATTTCTGAATGTCATGAAATTTACGTTTTTTTCTCAGAGGAAAAATGGCAAAATCTTTAAAAGACGTTGTACAGGGCTCTCCTAGGACGGGTCTAGGCATACCTGTTAGAGCCAAAAGCCCCTCTCTTGAACCAATAAACCGCCCGCGGAACCGTATTTCGGCTTTGAACTTCGCGGGCGGGTCTTCCGTCATCCGTTCGCCCGGAATAAAAAGATTCTTCCCCCGAATGACGTGGGCAGCCAAGTCCGCCCGAGATGCAGGACCGCAGGTAAAGGCTTTCCCTGATGCAATTTCTACTGGCCCTCCCCGTTGTTTCGCTCTCTATGCCCATCGAGCTCTTTCGTCTTCGTCACAAGTGTGGCGAATGACGTGATGAGCGTGCAGAATCGCTCAAACTGGAGCATCAGAGAGACCATCGTGTCAGGAATGAGCTCAGCACCTGACGGAGGGCCTCTCTTACCACGCCCCACTTTGCGCAGTCGAACAGTGCGTGCTCTGCATTCTACGCGTTGAAACAGCCATGGCCCGAGAGCGCTTGCGTCAAATAAAATCCGTTCAACACAGCACTCGTTAAGACAGTTGTAATATGCTGAAACTATTCTCAGCGCGACAGATCTCTGCGCTGAGAACAGCTTCCTCTGGATAGCATGGTTTTGCAAGGCATTAGCTCAGACCGGAGCTGCATAAAGCAGCTTCGAAAGCACAACGTTTGCCACCAATCTCCTTTCCGCTTCCCTGGGTCCACCAATGTTGGGTATAAGACGAGTCAAGTTTGCTCCACATTCTTGGAGTACATTCTTGGCTTTGGCAGTTGCGATCTGTAGGTGATGTTTGAAGCTAAGCCTCCGATCCAACTGCACCCCTAGGTTTCTTGTTTTCCACTCGACCTTATGTTCTTCGAGAACAATCCTCGGGTACTGAAAGCATCTCCTGTCCGTGATGAGCAAAGCCTCGGTTTTTTCAGGGGCCATTTTCAGGTCTCTGCTATTCAATCAACGCTTTGCCCACCACAGACTTTCATTAATCCTTAGCTGCCGGATTCTGACGTCTTCAGCGGCACACACGACAAGTGCGTTCCAAACGAGTGGATCGACCCGCGACCCCTGAAGAGCGCCACATGTCATCTCTTCTGTGAGAGAGCATTTGTCGCCCTCATATATCACCCACCTGTCGCTCAGATAGTCATCTATCATCCGCAATAGGTAGTCTGGAACCTTCTTCTGCACCATCGCCTCGATGCAGATGTTCCACCTCGCGGTATTGAACGCATTGCGTATGTCAATGCTGATCAACGCGCAGAATCCCTTACGCTTACCAGTTCCTTTTCTTGCATTTGTGGCGATGTTAACCACACCTTGGATAGCGTCCACAGTGGACGTGCCTTTTCTGAATCCGAACTGGCTTTCCGAGAGACCGTTCTCCCCGACCAAGAGACCCTGAAGCCGTTGTAGAATCAACTCCTCCAGAAGCTTTCCCGCAGTCTCCAGTAGACATATTAGTCTGTACGACGAGGCAACCCCTAGAGGTTTGCTGCCCTACATCAGCAGGACCAACCTCTGCTTCTTCCAGTCTACGAAGAACCTCCCAACCCGAAGACAGGAGTTGAAGGCTTCTAGGAGAATCTTCGGGTATGCCCCGATCACGTCTTTGAGGGTCTCGTTTGGCACCCCGTCAATACCCGGTGCTGTATTTGCCTTGAGCCTTCCACCCGCTCTCTTTAGTTCTTCTAGAGTGAAGAGTTCTTCGCGCTGGACCACGCAGGAACTTCGGCCCTGTCTTTGGAATGGCTCTACGTGTGGAAACAAGCTCCGCACAATGTACTTGACTTGATCGGGATTATCCAGGCCTGGGGTCTTTCTTCTAGTCACCAATCTCTTCGTGACTATTTTGAAGGCGAGACCCCATGGGTCCTTCTCGACTTCACCAATCAATTCTTTCTAGCATTGAAGTCACATTTTCTTTATACCTAGCCTCAAAGCTGCTTTGACCTCTTCCCATGCCTCGTGCAGCATAGCATCCCCCTTTGAGCGGGTGAATTTTTGCCGCGCTGCGAGACATTCACGACGTAGGGCAGCCAACTGGTCGTTCCACCAGTACATCGAACCCCTGGCTTGTTCGCACTTGCAGCGAGGCATCGAGCAGTCGCAAGCTGCGACTACCTTCTGCCTCGTGGAGCGCATGGTGGCTACTAACGACCCAGCAGGGCAGATCCAACCAAGCTCATCAATGAGCCTGGTTTCTTCGAGGTGTTCTCGAAGTCTTTCCCTGCTAAGTCGTCTTATGTTCCAGGTAGGGCTACTTCCTTTGCCGCCCCTACCCTTATCCATTGCTTGACACCGTCGTTCCAGGCTGAATTCGATGCACCGGTGGTCACTCAAGGTTGTCTCCTCGAGAAGTCAACAGTCGCATATCCTTTAAGCGAGGCAAGGCGCGGCAATCGTGAGGTCAATTATTGACCCCCCTGCTCCTCTTCTGAACGTAAACTCCTTGCCCTGATTTAAGACGGTCATGTCATTCCTAGCGACCATCTCGCCAACCAATATTTCCCTCCTATCTAGGCGGGCCTCACCCCATTTGGACGACTTACTGTTAAAGTCACCCCCTATGAGGGACCGCCCGACAGCCTCACTGATGCTTTCCTCAAGGAGGAGGATCTGGGTCTCAAAGACTTCGAAAGGATCGTTGGGGGAGAAGTAGCAGCTGTACACACCCACACCCGCCACCTCCACCCAAATTAACCCTGCGTCGGAATCCAGAAAATCCCCGACGCTCAAATCAGGGCTACAAACAAGGATGCGGCCCTCCTTGTTGCATCCTGATACCAAGCAGAGTTTTCAGAAAATTTATACTGCTCACTAATGAGCAGTACATCGGCCCTTCTCTCCCTGGCAGTCTGCATCAGGGGGTCCTGGGCATCCTTCTCCCTTCCGAGGTTAAGCTGCAGGAACTTTAATTCCTGCCTCTCAATCTCTGAAGCTCTTCTTGAAGACCGGGCAGGAGCCGCCACAAGGGACATGGGCGATATCTTTGTCACCCCTGTCTAAGCACGTCAGGCACCTTGGCGGCGCCTTACAGCTCTTGGCCAAGTGTCTTGTGGTGCCGCATCTCCAACAGTCATTCTTCCTGTCGGGGTTTCCACAGCCCCAAGACCCGTAGCCGTAACCAAGGCACCTGAAGCATCGGGCGACTTCCGCATGCTCGCGGATGCGGCACGCAACCCACCCGATCTTGACCTTAACTAGCTGCAGCAGACGCGCGGCGTCTTCCTCAGCTAGCCGGATCACTGTGGTCTTCACCCCACCAAAGCGGGTGAAGAACCTCCATGACCCGTCAAGTGCCGGTCTGCCCAGTCCCAAGCATACGAGGGTGACGGGCCGCCCTTCCCCCTCTTCGGAGTTTTTTCCTGAAGGGGGGGGGGCTGCCCTCTTTTCACCACTAGCCTGGCTTTTTGGGGTATCTTCCAGAGACGCCGGACGTGGTCTCCGGAAGATCCCCATCTTTTTCCAGTTTCTTTTGGAATTCCACCCCGCTTGCAAGGAGGCACTTATGGTTGTTGAGCATTCCGCCCAACACCTTAGTTGTCTCATTTACCGAATCTTTCACAAAACCAGGGTACTGATTTATCAGGAGATGTCCTGAGTTTTTTGCTTTAAAATCTTCTGATTTTTCAAAATTTTCAAATTATCCACATTGAAATCTACAGATTTTTCGTGATTTTCCGAAAATCTTCTGATTTTTTTACTTTCCTCGTGGCAACGCTGACCTACACAGAAACATGCGTAGATGAAGTACCATCACAAGTTTCTGTATGTTTGCTTTAAGAAAATAAATATCGAAAAAAATTTTTTTGTCGAGAATCCTGTACAGGTTCCTTCGTAAACCAAGCGAAAAGAGTAAACAGCTATTATGGATCGTAAACAGGTTTCAGTATTGTTAACACAACTGTTTCCGTACAGAAACCTCTGCAGGATAATTTACAGGTTCATGATTATCTATTTAAGATTTAAAGTATGCCTTGACCGGTCTTGCGACATGTGGCGGACCATTGTTATGTTGGAGAATAACTTTGTCGTGTCTCTCTCAGTACTGTGGCCGTTTCTCCTTCAATGCTCGGCTCACACGCATCAATTGCGTTCGATACCGATTCCCTGTGATGGTTTCACTCGGTTTCAACAGTTCATAATACACCACACCGAGCTGTTCCCACCAAATACAGAGCATAACTTTGGCACCGTGAATATTCGGTCTGGCCGTTGATGTGGAGACATGTCCGGGCATTACCCATTTTTCGACAGCAGTCACAATGCGATGTGAAAACCCTTTCCCTTTCTGTTTTTTTGTATTTTAATACAAATCTTTATTATCGCCTTCAAAATAGGCTCCTTTTGAGCCAATACAGGCATGCGAACGGTTAATCCAATTTTCCAAACACTTCTTATAGGCCTCAGCCGGTATGGCCTTTAGTTCCTTCAGCGAATTTCTATTTATGGTCGCAATCGACTCATAACGCGTTCCCCGGAGCGGATATTTGAGTTTTGGAAACAGGAAAAAATCACAGGGAGCCAAGTCTGGCGAATACGGTGGCTGAGCAATGACTTTTGTTGCGTGTTTAGCCAAAAATTCAGTCACAATCAGGCTGGAATGTGACGGCGCATTATCGTCGTCTGGTGGCGACGCGCTTCATACCCGAAACATAAACCACAATGTGTTGTGTCGATCGATAATAGGGCCCTTACGCTTACCAATTTCTCTTCTTGCTTTAGTGGCGATGTCCAGCACTGCCTGGATGGTGTCAACTGTGGACCTGCCTTTCCGAAAGCCGAACTGGTTCTCCGAGAGAACTATTCTCGCGGACCATGTGACCTGTAGTCTTTGTAGGATCATTTCCTCCAGAAGTTTCCCCATCGTCGTATCCAATAGACATATTGGTCTATACGATGAGGCATCCCATAGAGGTTTTTTGCCCTTCCTCGGCAGGACCAACCTCTGCTTCTTCCAGTCTGCGAAGAATCTCCCCTCCCGAAGACAGGAGTTAAAGACTTCTAGGAGGATCTCCGTGTATACCCCGATCACCTCTTTGAGGATCTCGTTCGGCTACCCGTCGATCCCTGGCGCTGTTTTAGCCTTGAGCCTTCCACCCACTCTCTTTAATTCATCGAGAGTGAAGAGTCCTTCGCGCCGGACCACGCAGGAACTTCGGTCCTGTCTTTGGAACGGCTTTACATGCGGAAACAAGCTTCGCACGATGTACTTGACTCGATCGGCATTATCCAGGCCCACCTCCTCATATGATGAGAATGTAAAAAATGCTTTATAACAAAAAAAACATGCCAGAAAATTCTGGCTTATAATTCATAAAAAATTGTCGTTTTGATTTATATATATATATATATATATTTATAATTTGTTAATGTATATACTAAATGAAAGATGTGATTCTGACAGCTGGACGTGCCACCATGTCACAAACCGTTAAAATAATAAAGATCTTACAATTAAATGTTGATGAGTGATAAAAATTATAGCACAGAAATTCTCATTGTCATAAATTAGTTTTTGTTTTTAGTAATGAGAACAACTTGATGATTACAAATGATTACTTTCCAAATCAAAAATGGCTCAAATCACTCTATGATAAATAGGCATCACACACATTTAGATTCGAAGCCATGGTTGTGTGAAGAGGACGACTTTTCTTACGCTTCAAAAGATTCAAACGAATCGTCTTCGTTAATAAAGTACAGTAAAATTAAAATGATGGAAGATCGTCACGCAAATTGATCAAATTATCCGAGAGTTGATAAAGAATCGAAAGAATTCGAAAGAAGAGAAAATGGGAGAACAGAAGGAAATAAATTTCTCTCAAGGGCTTGTATGGTGAGTCGTGCAGAGGATTTTTTCCAAGCTACCAAATTCAGAGTGAATCTTTACAGTAGTCTGCCTGCGTGCGAATAAATTTCTGTTGTAAATATAGCATTACTAATGGAAGGAGGTCCAGTTAAAAGTTGTTTTTATAAACCTAACGAACTGTAATTCAAATAAAAAAGTCACTTATAGCACGATTTTATGAGCACATAATCTAATAATGCCTCTGATTATCGCAATTAATCCATTAACAAAATTGTATTTTGTTATGTATTTAGCTCCGTATTTTTATTTTCGTAAATATAGCATGAACTCAATTGAAAAAGAGAAATGCGCTTTAGTGTGAAAAATACACAACTCGAATATCGCTTAAGGGGGTCGTCTAGTGTGACGGGTCAAAAAAATCGGTTTTTTTTTTCATAAATCACGTCTAAAACATGTTTAGAAGACCTGGATAAATGGATTTTTTAAAATTCGAAGCCGTTATAAAGTTGCAAGATTGATGGTGAGACAATTTCTTTATTATGAATAATGTACACCAACTTTAAAACGCGTTTTTCTCAAAACACGTTTTTTTTCAAAACTGCTGCCACGATATCTCAAAAACTATTTCACTGTTAATGGTCAACTTTTTACAGCATCTTTAGTACATGTCCAACTACAAATTAGGCTAAAAGAATTAAGATTGCTTCGTTAGTTTTTTTTTTCAATTATATAGACGCAAAAAATAGTCGAAAAACTAAGATTTCTTTTTTGGTGAAGCAAAAAATACTTTTTTTTGGAATTTGAACTTTCTTTTAGTTCATTTCGCAGTTTTAAGTCTCAGGAATAAAATAGCGTTCGGTTTTTTGATTTCAGATAATTAGAACGCCCGGAATCATGGCAGCAGTGGAGCAACTTTTTTTTTACGTCTTCCTGTTGAGCGGTGCATCTCCGATATTATTTAATATATTGGCTTCAAAAAATTAAAAATGTTTGTCCAAATGTACTCAAAGAAGAAATAAAATTCAAAAATTATTTTACTTGGACGGTTTTTTAAATAATGACTGTCAAAAAAAGCATAAGAATACGGCCTTCACACTAGACGACCCCCTTAACATTCAATTTTCAGCCAGTCTAGCAAATAAGATCGATCAAAACAAATACAAAATAATTAAATCAAATTAACACAGCACTAAAAAGTTTCTTTCCGGTATTATGAGACAATAATAATAGTCTAAGAGACCACCGCAAAAATTTGGGTCGATTATTTTTATGAGTGAATTTTTTCTCAAAAAGTAGTTTATAGATCGTTTAATCATAATCAATTGTCAGCCAAACCCGCATCCCTTGTGTTATATGCTATAACAATTTATTAACATTTGCATTTATTTGGGATTCGGGTCCATCGCTTTTATGAACGAAACCTACTTCATTCGAAAGAGCTTTAAATTACCGTTTGAAGAACACCCGGCTGATCTGCCCTGGCCCCTACAAAACCCAGGCTGATCGGCATTTTCGACTCGACACGCGAGTCAGGTCAAGCTTGGACTTTGAAATGCGCGTCGTAGTTCTCTATATATAACGATTCATTTTATGAAATTATAAGAAAAGATTTGTATTGAAAACAGTAAAAATTACATGACAAAAGCAGTTAACGTAGAAGATAAAATGTACACTGTTGAAAATGTTTGCGATTTTACAATACATTACAGTATAAATTGTAATGTAAAATTACAATCGGAGCATTATGGAGTAAAATCACAATAATTTTAATGTAAATCTAAGTGTAGTTCGGAATTATAATACGCGTATTGTTACAAGTTGAAAGTTGTGGCACGCTGCTGTGGAGTGTCGCTACGGTCGGTCATCGTGGGTTGTCACTGTGTTTCACTTATGGTTTCTCGCTAAGAAGGAACCGTTAAAAATCTTTAACTTAGATTTGGAAGCGATGTACAAGTACAAGGTAAGTTTGATTTATTTACCTGGATAGGCAGTTTCTATCAAGAAATTTTTCTAAATTTCTGTCTCATTCTGCTTCAAAACGAAAGGCATCGATGTCATACGATAACCTCAAATTGAATTAGTGGTCAACTCTTTGCCATAGCTAAAGCACAATTATTTAAAATATTTGCTTATTCTTATTTGGAAAATTCCAATTTCAATCCTTCTTCAATTAGACTCTGAAATATTATTCCTTTTTAAATTCCAAACTTGTAAATCATAATTCTTATTAAATTTTTTACTAATTTTAAGTACATTTTAAAATTTGTGGTCTGTGAATAAGAATTTACAGTCAGAAAATTGACATTTCCATTTCTAAGATGGCGGGTCGAAATTTACGAAATTAAACGATTTCGCTCTCTAAAAACTCTTACTCGAGGGTTTCGGAATTGCTGATAACGAAAATGGCGTCGCAAAATTGACATTTTCATTTACAAGATGGCCGGCCGTTTTAAAATGGCGAACTAGAGTTTTCAGGGAAAACAATATTGGTCTCTAAAATTCTGTACTTGAAAGTTTTTTGAGTCACTGAGTACGAATGCATGTGTACGAAGGTCAACTTTCATGAGTCAATTTACTGGTCTAGCATAAACAACCTTAAATTTTTCAGGGTCCGAATATTTTTAGAGAACGAAATCGTTTAATTTCGTGAATTTCGATCCGCCATCTTAGAAATGGAAATGTCAATTTTCTGACTGTAAATTCTTATTCACAGAGCATCAAAACCCGCAAGCACAAATTTTCAAGATAAATTTTCGAATGCAGAATGGTATGCACCAAAAAGTCAATGCGAATGCTCATAAGGTTGTTCGGATAAATGTCAAAACTTGATATGGCCGTATCATTGTGAAAAAGAATCGCTCGTGACTGTTCAATAGATCATTTTGACGGGCAAGAGTAATGCTAAATGATGGCATTTGAGAAAAAAACCAAAAAAATTTCTTGCACCCTGTACATAACCTCAAAAGTAGCGAAAACCCCCATTTTCGAGCACATAACATCAAATATCTCAAAATCCTGACGTGATAGGCTGATTCTGATTCCAGATTCGGATTCTACGTCAAAAATTACTCCGGAAACGACCCATAGCTTTTCAACAAGAAAACCTTCCAGACCTGTGTGATTGAAAATGCATATTTCCATTCTGAATTAAGAGGAAATATATTTCAATGTAATATTTTACTAGAAAAAGTGACATTTGTAATTTGTAATTAGCATACAAATTAGGATAGAAATTGTTAGACAAGTAATATTCAATTTTCAGGGATGCTCTTTAATATTTAATTTTCCGAAAAATGAGTGTATAAATTATACTTTATAATTTTGAAAGATGAACTGTCGAATAAATTTTTAAATATGATCTGTTGCAATAGACAAAAATTCGGAGAAATTCTATTCTATACGTTTTGTAGAGGCTTAGAAAATAATCGACATGTATTTTCGCATTTTTAGATTTATAAAATGTTGAAGGAGATACAGATGCTTAAAAAAAGCAGTGACGTCACTATTCTGTACAAATTGTAGGAAATAATGATATAGCGTTTTTCAAGCCTCTATATTTCCATAAAATTTTTATCAATCAAAAAATACAAAAATACGTGTTGATTATTGTTTGATTCAATGTGGCGAAGTGACACTGAATCTCGTTGCGCGAAATTAAGACCTGAAGATTGTGGATGGTTCGTAGATCATTCAAGCGAAAAAGAGATTTTCAAAACGATTTGGATCAACGGAGAAACTTTGCCTTCCACGGTCACTGAAATTTTGGAAAAATTCGGCTAGCTGCGATGAATCGGTGATTGATGCAAATGTAATATTACATTTACATTTACTTAAGTGAATTATTTAAATCTTTAATTTCAATTGTTTATTAAAAATATCGATCTGTCTCATCTAAATGTTTATTCGAACAAAACGCTCAACATCCATCAGTTTGGTGTAGGTTCGAATCTTTAAAATTGTTTATTCAAGTGAATTATTTAAATCGTTAATTTAAATTGTTTTTTAAAAATATCGATATGTCTCATCTAAATGTTTATTCGAACCAAGCGCTCAACATCCATAAGTTTAGTGTAGCTTCGAATCTTTAAAATTGTTTACTCAAGTGAATTATTTAAATCTTTAATTTCAATTGTTTATTAAAAATATCGATCTGTCTCATCTAAATGTTTATTCGAACAAAACGCTCAACATCCATCAGTTTGGTGTAGGTTCGAATCTTTAAAATTGTTTATTCAAGTGAATTATTTAAATCGTTAATTTAAATTGTTTTTTAAAAATATCGATCTGTCTCATCCAAATGTTTATTCGAACCAAACGCTCAACATCCATCAGTTTGGTGTAGGTTCGAATCTTTTAATTGTTTATTCAAATAAACTATTGAAATTGTTGATTTTAAATGTTAATTAAAAATTAAAAGTATTGTACCTTGTATTTCCAAGGTATCTCTTACAAACAAAAGTCTGGTTTTCCCATGGGTTCACCACTTTCTCCGATTGCAGCTGATATCGTCCTGGACGACCTCGAATCCAAATGCATAGCTTCCCTCCCCTTTCAGCTTCCGTTTTATTTTAGGTTCGTTGATGATATAATAACAGCGGTGCCATGTAACAAAATTTGCAATAATCAAAAACATATTCAACAGTTACAACCACAAAATCCAATTCACAATTGAAGAGGAGTTAGAAGAAAAAATAGTTTTTCTAGATATTTTAGTCATCAGAGATGGAGATGTCATAAAAACAAACTGGTACCAAAAGCCAACCTGTTCTGGCCGATACTTAAATTTCCATTCGCACCACCCATACAACTATAAAATCATTGATAGAGGTATCACACTATCTCACAAAGACTTCCATAAAGAAAATATTGAAAAAATTAGATCTATCCTTCAAAAAAATAGTTACCCTCCAAGTATAATAAATTCTTGCATTAAAAAAAGGTTACGCCATCTCCATGCTCCAGGTAGGAACTCACAGCCACATTATCCGCTTTGTAGAACTCTCTCACACACACAGACTACACATCCAAACCCAGCATTTCACAGTACCAACGCCGGTACACATACATCTCCAAAATATATGCCACTACCTTATGTACATGGCCTCTCTGAAAAACTGTCAGGTATCCTCAAACCTTTCAACATCAGAATTGCATCTCGAAACGTTAATGACCTATCCCGCTTCTTTAAATCCACAAAAGACAGTATCTCCAAATTGGATACTGCTGATGTAATTTATAACATTCCATGCTCAGACTGTACAGCCACTTACATAGGCACCACAAAACGACCCCTGAAAACTAGATTACATGACCACAAGAGGGATGTTTATAACCCCCCTGACAAATGGACTGCCCTGAAGAAACATGCCTGGCAACAGGATCACACCTTCAGTTTTGATAATGTCCAAATAGTAGATAAATCTTCAAATTATAAAAAACGAATGATTTTAGAAATGACACACATAGCTAGCAACCCCAATTCAATAAACCAAAGATCTGATACAGAAAATTTATCCGTTTTTTACCACCCATTATTAAACAGAAAATCTTGAAAAATTTTTAAAAATAAAAATAACAAATAAGCCCTTTCTCATCCTAAACCCCTCATAAAAAATACTCTTTTTTAAGTATAGTATTTCCGTCCACTAGTGTCCGTGTTCTCCTTGAATATATACATATGGCCACAAGATGAAAAATTCCCATAATTGTCGTACCGCTATGACTCCGGTTACGGTTTGTGATCTTCCCTTGGACATCGTGTTTTCTGTTAGTCTTTGTTTATCCTCTCACTTTTCCCTTTTAAATTCAAAAGAAAAACTTGCACACAAAAAAAAAAAAAATTCTCTCCATTTCATCTGGCCAGTCTACAAACCCCTTCGAAACTAAAATCAGTCACAATTTAAACTTCTCAGAGTGAATTTCGTTTGATATGTGTTGTTCAGAGAAGCCCTTCAACAAAAAGAGGAAAAAACTTTCAACTTTGGATTTGGTGCGAATTATTGAATTTTTCTCTATCCATCCTTGAAAGGTTAGTCACTATAACTTTTGTTTCTGTGTTCATGAGATTGGAAAGTTTGGATATCTAAAATAGACTTATATATTAATTGTATACATTATAGCTCGTTCCATTAAACTTGTCATCGAAGAATTTATTAATAGTAACCGGTATATATTGAACATTCATATATATGTATGGGTGTATATTGTTACAAATTGCTCAAGAGTTCTTTAAAAATAGTTCAAAATATATACATACATATTTCAACATAGTTTTATAATAGTTTAGGAAAAATAGTTCAAATACATTTTAATATTGTTTTAAAAAATTTTTTTGAGAATGCTTCCGAAACAGTTTCAGACGCATATTCAAAATATTTATATTCATATTTCAACGTAGCTTTTTTTAAAAATATCTTTGGGAAAATAGTTCATACAAATCCCTAATAGCCTCAACCAATTTTGTTGTGAATTATTTTGTTATATAATGTTCAAGAATGCTTTCAAAATGGTTTTCAGACAAATAGCTCAAAATATATATATACATATTTCAACATAGTTTTAAAATAGTCTAGGGAAAATATTTCAAACAGATGTGAATATTGTTGTATATTATTTAAGAATGCTTTCAAAATAGTTTTCAGACAAATAGTTCCAAACTATATATATACATATTTCAACATAGTTTGGAAATAGTTTAGGAAATATAATCAAACAAATCCCTAATAGCCTCAACCAATTCAGTTTGTTAAGCATATTGTTATAAATTATTCAAGAATGCTTTGAAAATAGTTTTCAGACAAATAGTTCATAAGTATATACATACATATTTCAACATAGTTTTATAATAGCCTAGGAAAAATATTTCAAACACATGTGTATTTTGTTTAAAAAAGTCCTTAAGAATGCTTTTGTAATAGTTTTCAGACATATATTCAAAAATATATACATATACATATTTCAACATAGTTTTAAAATAGTTTAGGAAAAATAGTCCAAACAAATCCCTAATAGCTTCAACCAATTCAGTTTTGTTAATTATATTGTTATAAATTGTCCAAGAATGCTTTCAAAATAGTTTCAGATAAACAGTTCAAATGTATATATGTATGTATATATGTATATGTGTATGTGTATATGTAGGTGTGTATATGTATGTATATATATGTGTATGTATGTATATGTATGTATGTGTATATATGTATACATATTTTAACAGTTTTAAAATCTTTTAGGAAAAATAGTTTAATCAAATCCCTAATAGCCTCAACAAATTCAGTTTAGCGAACTTATTTGTAGACACCGGTATTTACAAGAAATGCATAAATGTGAATATTTTTATACATAGCTTATAAATAGTATTAAAATAGTTTGGGAAAAAATTAGTCAAAAGATAGCCTTAATTGTCTATACCAGGCTATCCATTTTCAGTGTTGCACCACAGAATATATCCAAACTTTCCTTCTTTTATTTAATATATCAAGTACCCCTTTTGTGCCATATTTTATGTACTCCAGTAACTCCGAGAAAATATGTGAAATTAGCGACATGAACCTTTTTGTATTTTCTAGATTTTAATAAATATCACTGATGAGGGCTCCGATCAGAGCCGAAACGTTTGATTAAATTTGACTTAATCATTTTATGGCCCCTAAAGCCAATTTTTCCATCAACATACCATTTTGTTAATTACAAATATTGGTCAGGGTTGCCACAAGTTTCAGTATCCTAATTTCCCTGACTTTTCCCTGACTTTTCAAGCTGATTTCCCTGACCAAAATCTATTGTAAGAGGACTCATCTCGGTGGAACTAAAGGGTTTCCCAATAGGGGTGATATGATTTTGAATGTCCCTATCGGGCTCATTTGAACTGAAATTTTTGACGTCTGCTGTCAGTTGTCATCAGTAAGGTTTGCCATTTAATCATGAGTAGTTTCACGCTTCCACAACGTTTGGAAATTGTCCAATTATTTTATCAAAATTCGAGAAGTTTTGTCGGTGTTCAAAGAGCATATCGTGCAAAATATGGTCGTCATTCTGCTCCATCCGCGCTCTCAATTCGTCGAATAATCGATAAGTTGGAGAGTGAATTTACTCTATTGGATACTAAGCCTAAAAATCGTATGCGTACCGCACGTTCTACACAGAATATAGCCGCCGTACAGGCCAGTATCGAGGAAAAGCGTGAATTGTCCGTGCCACGCCGATTTCAGGAATTGGGCCTGTCCAGGATGACTACCTGGCGTATTTTGCGATTGGATCTTGGCCTGCATCCCTATAAGATGATTCTGGCCCAAGAACTGAAGCCTAATGACCATCGTTTGCGTCGGGAGTTCGCGGATTGGGCTCTGGAATCAATTGAAAATGATCCCAATTTTCATCAAAAAATCATCTTTTCTGATGAGGCGCATTTTTGGCTCAAGTCTCGGGGGACATTTGGCCGATATATTGTTTAAATCATAAATGGCATAGAATATCCAATATAATAAAAAAGATTTCGATCAATTCAGAATGAATATTCAGTGTTTTTTTTCAATTTCAAAACATATCACCCTTATTGGGAAACCCTTTATGTTCCTATTATATAAAATTTGCGTGTTTTTCCCTGTTATTTTTCAACAGAGAGGATGTTAAATAAGAGAAGGTAAGATAGGAACAACGTATTTCTATTTATTTATTTTTTATCAAAACTTAAAAAGAAACGAACTGGTATGCCATAACTTGCATGTTGCTATCGAACGTTAAACATAAAAAATGGCATCATAGGAAATTTATAACTTTTTGGTTATATCAATCACAGCGGGGTCAACTTAAAGAGATCAATCTTACATATTAGTACACTGAAAAAAGAAGTGTCTTACCTGGTATCTTACTGTAAGATATAAGATGGGAATTTGCCATCTTCTGTCTTGAAATAAGATGTTTCACGAAGTATCTTATTCAAAATTAAGACGACTCACGTATTTTGATACGAATAAAGATGTAATTTCCGTCTTACAAAATAAGATACTTGATTGAGTTAGATAATGTGTTTTAGTTTAAGATGTTTAGGATGTCATAAGATGGTTCTGGCATAAGATGTTTCTGAATTGTAAGATATAGCAGGTCAATAAGTTAGCAAAAACTAAGATGCGTAAAGTGTCAAAGAAGTAGTGGTCGAAAGATAGAATCTCTTATAGGGTTATAGTTACTGTTCATAACCTCAAGAAATGGAGCGTTTTGACTGTTCCATGTTTTTCTTCTGTGGTGTAATATCAACTCATTTAGAGGAATATATTGTTCATTTTAATCGACACGATTCTTTATTCAAACTTTACATATGACGGATGTGGAGCTACATGTAAAAAGTTTAAATCGTATCAGCAACACGTGACTCGATATCAGGTATACCTTCTGTTTTAACGTATTGGATACGTTTGCTAAGTCGCTTGTCACCTTTTCCAATAGAGCATTTACTTGAATTATTTTTTTTAAGAAGTGCGTACAGCTATGTAAGCCACCACATGCGTAGCATACACCGGTATGCCGTAAGCTTTTTCTCACAGTGTAGAGGTTATAGGAACAATAAACTGTCGGTAACTTAAGCAATCTGTGTTACCGATGGCTCAACTTAAGATATTTTACGTGTATTCAAATAAGATGTTTTAAGCAACTTAAAAGTAACTACCGAAACATCTTAGATATGACTACACAAGTATCTTAAATTAAGACACTTCTTTTTGCAGTGTAGTTTCATTGTTTAAACAATTTTCGCATGTTTGACCCCTCAGTGAAAAAATGTGGAAAAATATTTAATATCTTCCGATCTAATTGAGTCTCCACTTTTATTAAATATGCGCTAGTTACATTGTGACATAGCGCATATGATACTTCTTTTTCCACATTTTTTCACTGAGGGGGCAAACATGCGAAAATTGTTTAAACAATTAAACTACCAATATCTGTAGTTAATTAACAAAATAAAAATTATAAAAATATTTATCTGAAACCTAACGTAATAAGCTAAAAAATGAAACAAACCCGAAATCGATTTAATTATTTCAACCGGAGATAATGAATTTTAAGCACAAGAGACTTTAGCATTTTGTCCAATTTTATCAAAAGTTTAAATTAATATATCTCTCAAAAAAAAATTTTCTTTCTAAAATCCTGATATATGTGTCGATTAAATTAATAAAAAGATGCCACAGAATAAAATTTAAGACTTTTAAAAATGTGAACAATCTTCTTTTTTTGAAATCCGTACGATTTGCAAAGGAATGTCCCATATAAGTTACAATAAAAGTTTATGTAATATTATTTTTTTTAAAGTTCTCATTTCATAATTAGTTTATACATGCTTGTTCTGCAAAATCAATTTGACAGAATAAAGTAATAAAGTTTCATTGTTCTTACTTCCAAATTACTTTACAGACATTTATTCTTATTATAGCTACTTTTCTTTTGAAAAAAAGTATTCCAGCACGTCATCCTTCAAAAATTTTCGCCAATAACAGAGTAAATAACGAATTACCAGTTTTACTGCCTATTTACCGAATTACGGTAAGAAATTACCAGTGACCAAAAAATGGCGGTATCGGCACATCACTAGTCCAGAAGCAAAGGCCGAACCATGTTTGCCTAGCACGAGGAGCACTTACTGTCCCTTAGCCGTAAGAATGTGAAACCACGCGAGTATACGCAGAACGTGGACGTTTTCGGCCTCCACCACTGACCCGTGTGGATCTGCACACAATCAAACTTCGTTCAAACGTGGCGCGAAGCAGACGACATATTTAAAATGACTAAATAGATAATTTAAGAAATTACCCTCCTTTTTTAGATGTTTTAAAAAACCTTCACCTAAAATGAATATCTAAAAGATTTTTTTCGAGTTTTAGGATGTTCAGTAAAATGTATAGTTCAATAAATGTTAAAAGCTTCAAAACAAAATATAGATTTATATATTTTTTAGTATTGTAAATAAACTATTTCAAATAAAAAATTATGCCTAAAATACTTTATATTAAAATGTTATAAATATAAAAAACATAAATTGTATTTAAATTTACACACAAAATTAGACAATAAGATTTTTTTGATAGAAAGCAACATGAAAAAACATTAAATTCCAATAAAATATTCTTTAAAGTTTTTGAAATATGTAACATTTTTTAGGAAATGTCGTTTTCGAATCTCAAGTACGAATGAAAGGTTTCATTGTTTGAAAAGAAATCATGCCTAAATTTGGATACGAAATTACATCATAAGATTTCTCTGCTGTGAAGGAAAGTTCAAGAATATTTCGTTCAAATAAAGTGCTTCGAAACAAATTTTTTAATATATATTTTGTCAATATATTAATGTAAATAAAGAATTAAAATATTTAATAAATATATACATATACACTATATTTAAATATGCATACAAAATAAAACTGAAATTTCTTTGGTATGAAGCAAAATTATTAATTATTTAACGCACTTTTTTGAATGATAGTTTTATCGATAAACATTACGGAAATCCCTGTTAAAATTAACATTTTGAAGAAAATTTCTTATTTTATTAGTTTAACAGGCATTCCTTAGCGAATTTATAAGTTGCACATCAGAAAAAATGTTAGTAAAATTTACAGGAAGTTCAATACTTATTTTTACAAATTGAATTTTGAGTAGATATATTACCAGAAATCTGGTGCAATGAACAGTTTTTTTGTACAGTCCACTTAACTTCCAGTGAAATCTACCAAACTTGATTTTTTTCGTATCTGATAGATTTCACTGGATGCTAAGGGAAACGTACAGAAAATATGTATACATGCACATGCATCAACTTTTGTTTCAAAAATTTTGGAAATGGTAAAGAAGATAGAAACGGTCATAGATAGACTACTTTTGGTTTTGACAATGAAACGAAATTTTCTGATACATATTTTTTTTTAATTTAAGTTTTTTTAATTTTGAAACCGCAGTAGTCTATCTACGTCCGTTTTTATCGTCTTTATCATTTCGCAAATTTTGAGCAGAAAATACCTAGCTCTTAAATACTTCAATACATTTCCTAAAAAGCTAATTTTTTTCCTTTCTATAGAGTTTTTGAATTTTAAAATTAAGAGTCTCTGCATATACAACAAAAACACAATATTTATTTTAAACTTGAACCTCATATTTATTGTAAAACACAATTTTGTGAATAATTTTTAAATTACGATAATAGATTTAAAAGCTACACAAAGTTTAAATCGATATATATTTTTTTAATTATTAACATTTATTGACTTTCAAATGTTAATGCAAAATCATATTTCAAGTGTCTAAATCATTCTAAAAATTTAACAAAATTTTTCAGGTATTTTTTTTGGGCTAATATTTTTCAAAATATATGAAATCAAATAATTTAAGTTATTATTAAATAATTTAAATTTAAACTTCAAAATGTTGATTTTAACAGGCATTTCTGTAATATTTATCGACAAAACTATTATTTAAACAAAATTTGTTTCGAAGCATTTTATTCAAACGAAACAGTTTTCAACTTTACTTTATAGCAGAGAAATCTCATGATGTAATTTCGTATCCAAATTTAGGCATGATTTTTTTTTAAACAATGACACCTTTTATTCGCACTTGGGATTCGAAAACGACATTTCATAAAAAATGTTACATATTTCAGTCAGTTCCACGATCTGAGAACACTTTTGCTAGCCTGTGTCTGCTGAGGCGAGTTAACCGAGCAAGAAGGAAGAAGAGTTGGAAAAACTGACCGCAGCACAGTGAAACGCAGTAACGCACGATCTGGCCACAGCGATTCCCTGACTAAACCTTAAATTCCCTGACTTTTCCAGACCACTACGATTTCCCTGACTTTTCCCTGACTTCCCTGACTTCCCTGACTTGTGGCAACCCTGTTGGTCTATCTCATCTAAACGTTTATTCGGACCAAACGCTTAACATCCATCAGTTTGGTGTAGGTTTGAATCTTATAAATTATTTATTCAAATGAATCATTCAAATTGTTAATTTTAATTGTTTATTAAAATTATTGATCTATCTCATCTAAACGTTTATTCGAACCAAACGCTCAACATCCATCAGTTTGGTGTAGGTTCGAATCATCCCAATGAATTGTTCATTCACATAGATTATTGAGATTGTTAATTTTATGTTTTATTTAAAAATTTGATCCAATCTGTCTTAAACGTTTATTCGAACCAAACGCTCAACAGCCATCAGTTTGGTGTAGGTTTGAATCTTTCACTCAATTTGTTTATTCACGTCGGTTATTTTAACGGTTAATTTTTATTTAACAGTCGACTCTAACGTTGGGAGTCAATCAAGACAGCTTTCAATACGTTCACATACCACCTTTCAACCACCTTTCAACCTTAGGTTGTCTTGGATTGTCGAATGTATGCATTTTTGTAAGCTTTTATACAACAAAAGCATGTTTTTCTCGCTTTTTGTAAAGTTTGTCATTTAAGCCCTGCGGGCGTAAATAGGGAGTGGGGGGTGCTTAAATTACTACTTTTAAGCACTGCATCCCTATTTACGCCCTAGGGTTTAAATGACAAACTTTATGCCCGCAAAACACGCGTCAAAAAGCGAGAAAAACATGCTTGTGTTGTATATAAGCATGTTTTTCTCGATTTTTGTAAAGTTTGTCATTTAAGCCCTGTGGGCGTAAATAGGGAGTGGGGGGGTGCTTAAATTACTACTTTTAAGCACTGCATCCCTATTTACGCCCTAGGGCATAAATGACAAACTTTATGCCCGCAAAACACGCGTCAAAAAGCGAGAAAAACATGTTTGTGTTGTATAAATTATATTTTTGCATGCTGCGTTTTCGGACGTAACAATATACATCCTGTCGAGAAATTTATTGATAAGAATTTGTAGACCTCATTTAGGCAAATAATTTAGAATCTGAACGTTTTTTATGTACCCGTGTGGAAATTGCCTTTTTAAGCCTTTTTTGTAAAAAGGCGCTAGTAGGGTCCGGATCAGGCTTTCGTGATGGTAAAATGTCATAACGGTCCTTATCCGTAAATAGTGCGGTACGCATCAGGCTATCCTTCTTATTAATATGGCATACTAACGCGATCCGTATTTAAGGTTCTGATCCGGTGCATACCAGATATAGAAAAGTGCGCCGTCTTCATTGATCATGTAAACTACTCAGGCCCGTTCTTTCGGTACGCATCTGGCGCTAGTGTTTTTTTTTCAAAGTAACAGGTCGTACGATTTTGCTTGTCTTGTTGTGTGGTGTGTTACATTTTGCAAAGTGAAATTGATGCAAATTAGTAAATAAACACGCAGATATGGATTCACGGAAGCGTAAACGAATTCAAGGGTGTCTTCGAATGAGAAAACATCGAGCAATCACCAAAATTTTGGAAAATTTAGAGTCATCATCCTCATCAAGTGACATTCAAAATGATACTTTTATTGAAAGTTCAGAAGGTAAGCCTAAACATTCTCAACTTTACTAACAGATTAGTAGTAAATTTTCCAGAATCAGACGTTGACTAATATTGTATTCGAAATAGAACTTTAGAAGAATCATTATAAGAGCCAGTAATTATTTCTTTGATAGGTTATGTTTTTCTGTTATGGTCGCATCAAGTAATCCAAAAATGTATAAATAAATAATCAAATTGGAATAACTTTCATTTATTAATTTTTCTTTTTCCAATTTTATTCAATAATTTCATTGTATGTTTATCTGTGCAAAGTATTGTGAGTTAACAATTTAATCTAGTTTAGTAAGCATCATAAACAAGTTAGTACTTTAGAGTAATACTTCTTCAAATTTTATATCATAATTGATAGTGAGATAAAATAGAACTTAGATGGGTTACAGAACCAATTTCTCCCTTTGATGGTGTTGGATTTTTTTATCAAACCTCATTTCACTCCAAACTTTTTGAGTGGTCAAAATGCGCAAATGTCAATTTCTTTGGATTTTAGAAGGAACGCTAAGATAGCAAGACAGGCGCTTTGATCATTATTCCGGAAAAGAGGTAGAATATTCATCAAAAAGGAAAAACGAGAATATTTTATTTCCTCTTTTTAATAAATGATTTACATCTTTTACGAAAGAATAGTGAAAGAATGCCAGTCCGGCTATCCCAGCCTTCTTTCCAAATTCCCAAAAAAAAATTAACACTTGCGCATTTTTGTCACTAGAAAAGTTTAAACTGAAATGGGAAAATATTTTTAAATTTTTAAAATTTTCTACAGAAGAATATGAAGCAACTAGAGAAAATGTTCCGGAGCCATCCAGAATTTTGGAACATAATTTATAAATAGTTGATAGTACAATTAATAAAAACATCGACTATGAACAAAGTGGTGTAGATACTCAATTCAGTAGCGGCGAAGAAGCAATTCATTTCGATTCTAGTGAGAATAGGGAAAGCTCCACGGAAAGCGAAGACAACAACCCAGATGAATTTGAAGGAAGATTTCAAGAGGAATTAGCAGAAGATCTAGAGATTCAAAAATTAAGAAAATGGGCAGTAGAGCACAAAATATGCCAATCTTATTTGGATGAGCTCTTACAGATTTTTAGATGTAGATTGTTGCCTACTTTACCCAAAACTGCAAAAACATTTTTAAAGACTCTTGATGCAAGATACAATATAGTCGAGATGGAAGATGCAAATGGTGGTATGGGTGAGTTCGTTTATTTGGGTATTGAAAACCAATTGAAAGATGTTATTAATCCAGATCTTCACATGGAAAATAAAGTCATCGAATTAAAAGTTAATGTTGACTCTGTGCCACTAACCAAGTCTGGTTCACAACAGTTCACACCGATTTTATGTCAAATTCATTATATACCTGACGTCTATGAAGTTTTTGCAGTCGCAATTTATTATGGTCAAGCAAAGCCAAAGACTCCAGACATTTTTTTGGAAGATTTCGTCGCTGAGATAAACAAATTGCAAGCAGATGGTATCCATGTTTCTAACATTCACTTTGTCGTTAAACTGAAATGCCTGATTTGCGATACACCTGCGCGCGCTTCAATGAAAAATACGTTAGGTCATGGGGGTCGGTATGCTTGCGAGAGATGCACAGTTGAAGGTGAAAGATACAACAATAGAACTGTGTATCCGTCTGTGAACTCAGACGAACGGACTGATTGGTCTTTTCGGACTCGGTCGCAACCTGAACACCACCATCCTGGTCCTTCACCGTTAACAGAAATACGTCCAGCTTTAAATATGATTTACATTTTCATTTTAGACTTCATGCACCTTTGTTGTGTACGTGTTATGAAAAAACTTTTAGAGTACTGGGTGGGTGGAAACCTAAATGTCAAAATGGACAGGAGAAGTAGAAAGAAACTTTCCGGGAGAATGGAGTATTTAAAAACTCAAGTAACTTCTGAATTTCAGTGTAAACCAAGATCGATTTACTCCGTTGGAAAGTGGAAAGCTACAGAATTTAGATTTTTCCTCCTCTATTGTGGTCCAATTGTTTTAAAAGAAATTTTAAGAGATGATTTGTACAACCACTTTATGTTATTCTTTGTGGCCTGCAGGATTTTGTGTTCAGATGCATTATGCCATCAATACAGGCAGCATGCTAAACAGTATTTAAAAAGTTTCTTTGTTTCTCTTAAAGATTTTTATGGTCGTCAATCACAGGTAATGAACTGCCATAATTTAATACACCTAGCAGATGATGTAGAACACATGGCTTGTAGTTTGAATCATATTACTGCTTTTCCTTTTGAGAGCATGTTAGGGAAAATGAAAAAGTGGCTTCGAACATCATATAGACAGTTATCTCAGTTATTCAGAAGACTTCACGAAACCAAATTCATTGAAAAAAACAAAGCCACGATGCCACCACTTCTAGAAATTTTGGCAGGAAATGACAATCATGTAAAGAGCATTCGATTTAAAAACTATAACATTAGTAAATCGCCACCTGATAATATAATCCTATACGCCGGAAAACAATGAACTTTTGCATTCACTTGTTAAAGCAGATGCTGATGCTCTAAAATGTTGGCCGCAATACCGTATCAAAATAAAAGGGCAAGCCAGTAAATAATTTTACAACACACCTACATTTGATCTTATTATATAGCCTCTAAATTGTATCTTTTTAAGCAAATAAATATAAATTCCTTGTTGTTAGATTCTTATCGAGAAGCTACAGAGAAGCTAGAAAGACTAAAAACAGATAAATTTGCTTTCACGACGGATTCGGAAATAGATCCAGCAACAAGAGCAGCAGAAATCGAGAAAAAAATAATAAGAGCACAAAAGTATACTATCAGCCAAGAAACAAAGAATGCAATGTTGGTATCGCCTTTGCAAATGGATTCGGTAGATTTAGATGATAATGCTAATCTACAAAAAGAGTTCAGTGCTGGAGGTGAAACGTCGTCTGACTCTTCAATTGGTGACAGAAAAAAACCACGGAAACATAGGCCAAAATTTCAAATAAAAGCATCTGTCCATGCTCATATGTCGCCACCGAAGAAAAATTCATCTGTAGAACTTTCAACAACCGAAAAACAAATTCCGAAAATTTTGCATAATCAGGTTCACAAAGACATTCAGAATTATAAAAGCTCTGAGCATAAGACTGACAAATCAGGCATTAAAAAAGCAAAAAAAGAAGGAGGTACGTAAATACATAATAATCTTTCTCTTACGAATAGATTCCCAATAGAGATTTGACCATAATTGTTTTTCAGATTTTGCGCTTCTTTTAGCTATTTTAAAAGGGATTGCAATTGATGTTAAAGAAATTTTAGTCAATCAGAATAATATGACTATGCGGATGAATGCAACTAGTGATCATGTAATAGTAAAGACATTTGCAGAAAAACATAATCTTTGCCTACCATTAAAGAATCAAGAAGATTTCATCGGATTTAACGAAAAACTGCAGGCTGACGATGAATTCCGAAAAGAATTTGTAAATATGAATGATCTTGGTGTTTCATTTTTCATTTATGAAATTTTGCTACATTCACAAAGTTTTTTGTTTATTAATGTATTTATTCTACAGGTATCTTCATTAGACTGTCTATTGGACAGAGAATTAAAGCTAACCAAAAGCCTGACAAATATTTCTAAAAAATATTTATCGAGAAAAGTGGCTTTAAAATACACTATCTTGCGAAGGGTGCCGGGAAAATCATTGCTTAAAGACACAATATTCTATGACTGCGTTTTAGGTTGTTATTTACTACTGAGCATATGCTCGTGTTCTATATATATATATATATATATATATATATATTGACTTCAGCCTATTGGCAGTTTTAAATTCGTTTATAATTCAAGTTTACTTCTTCCAACTTATTTGCATCATTAGGTGTGGCAATACAAACTCACAAGGATCCTATATCAGGGAAAACAATCACGAAACAGGCAGTAGACTCTGCATTTGGAAAAGTTTTAAATAATGCCAAAGATTGGGATGGCCAACGTCAAAAGAGAGGCATATTACCTCAACTTAATATAAGAGTGCCCCAAGGACCAACTTCTGAAGCATCCGGTGATGAAGAGTAACCTAATTACATCACTCATGTTACTTAAAAATTTTATTTTGTCAGATTATAGTCTTTCAAATTATCAAAATAAAACTTCATGTTTATGAAAAATAAAACTTTATTTTTGTTGTTTGTACAAAAGAAATAATTATTAAGAAATATGTTGTACAGTCCTAGATTTTAGGATAGAATACAAAATTTTTTAAAGATCTTATATACTTTTCACTAACAAGTTAAGAATTTTGTCGGAAATAATTAAAGAATGTTAGAGATCAGAGAACGACGTCAATTTTTTACGGTACAGGAAAAATTCTGTAACTCTCTTTAGTTTAAGAGACAAAGTTCTAAGCTTCATAGCAAAAAGTATGAGATGTTCAGAGAATTAGGCTCTATCCTGAAGTTTAGGACTATACAAAAATGTAATAATTTTTCCGTGTGCAAAATTTCCTGTAAAATTGAAAAGCGAATCTGATAGAGAACTGATATGGCCCCAAAAAGGACCTGTATTATTATAAGGGTAAAAAAAACTAGCCTGATCAGGGCCTTGCTAAGTTCCTTCTTAGGGGCCTCAACATTTCGAGCGTCACAAAAATGTTGAGGGCCTTAAAAGTTTGCCTCATGCGCACCTGATTTATAATAAGGCAAACTTAATAGGACCTTACAAGTGCCCTTTTAAAATTTCCACACGGGTATCTCATATATCTTGTCTAAAAAATGGAATTCTTGAATTTTAATCGTATTTTTTGGAATTGAAACGAAAAATATATGTTTTTTCAGAAACTGTGTGAGACCAAATTTGTAGATCTTTTTGAAACGAACAACTTTGTATTCTTACGTTTTTTTCGTATTTCACATATTATTGTTAAAAAATTGAATTGTGGATTTTCAATAGTTTTTTTTTTAATTACAAAGAAAACTATGCATCTTATGAAAAATTGTTACAATTCAAATTTGTAGGTCTTTATATAGAAAATAATATTGTATCATAACGTTTTTTCGTATCTCGTATAATTTAACTGGAAAATGGAATTTTGATATTGACTTTTTTCGAATTTGAATATGCTGTAACATTTCTAATTTTGATTTAATCAAAAAATGTTATCAGGATAATTTGTAGAGATTTATGAGCACTATCTAAAACCAGTATTGAAATTTTTGATTTTTCCAAAAAATTATTTTCAAAAACACAAAAGTAGTGCTCCATCCCTCAATTTTGATTGGATGTGGCTGGTTAACGAACTTGTCCTTACTTTTTCGGCTCCGATAAAGTGTACCAAAGCTCAATTCAATCTGATGATTCTATCGAGAGTTATGCCGCACACGACCTACAGACAGACAGACAGACAGACACTTTCGTAAAAACCATTTTTTCTGACTCAGGGGGTCTCAAAACGTAAAGATTTGATGAAAATTTCGAAAGTCATTTTTCACATAAAACCAATACCTTCTCATCCATGATGAGAATGTAAAAAAGAAATCAAAAAATTTCTTTAAATCAAAGAAACTTTTCTTTGACCGTATAGCAATCAACAAATTTGTTTGAAATTTTAATTAAATTTCGACTCCTCTCCTAATAGTATAATTTTACAGCGTAATCCTTTAAAAGAATTTTCTCAGTGAAATCAGTAATTCATTCAGTATTTATATTAAATTTATTTAGATTCATGGATTCACAATGTCATCTTCTCGATTCGTGACTTCCGATTAGCCTGCATTGAAGAATGATTGAAATCGTTATGGATCAGCGGTTGGCCTGTGTTTTTCATTAGTACATTTATATTAATATGATGATAAGAATTCTGAAATATCTTGACTTCGACTGGGTTTGCAAGTTTGCAATGATCTAAAAAAAGATTCGCTAAATATATAACTTTAGGATGATGATATAGTCTGAACCAACTGGATCTACGGTCACCATCGCAGAAATTCGTGGTCGATCGGGACCATTCGGGAGTTTATCCGTGCCTTAGGTTTTCTACGGAAAGGTTTAGTTCTCTTACTTTCCGCACATAATACGGTGTAATAAGGTCTTGAGTGGTGTTCAGAGTTCAGACTGTTCAGTGCCGGTTTGAGCGGCGTTCGCGCCAGATTGTCACACGTCACTCCATTCTCATACGTGTCACGCGTCAAAGTATTGTAATGTTGCTATCGACGTTGTCCTATACGAGAGTGAATCCTTTCGGTAAATCTTCATGACAAGTGACACGTGAGATTTTAGCTCGCGCAATATGGTTCTTGATCTTCAAATAAAATTATACTAATCATCATATTTTTCGAACTATTCATATTAATATTTGAACGTATATTTATCATGATAGCCCTCTAAATCTCCAGAAATTACATGCGATTTATTACTACCACTTGAAAAGTTCACTGAGGCAAATAAACAACTGACCTCTTGCTTTTTTTCTTAATTACCGCTTTTAAATAATTCAGATTCGAGGAAAGTACAAATTTTCAAACTCCAAGCACACTTATTATTTACATATTCTCTTTTTCAGAATCTGTTTAAGAATGTTAATTTTTTTGAAACGCTAAAAGGATTGAGATACATTTTATTTTCGGCTATTTTAATTAGAGCATTAATTTATCGTTTACATATAATATATATGATAACTAGAATCAATTATTCAAGTGTTACGCTTAAATATAGAGAGATGTTTACTGTTACATTTTATTCATTTTTTTAAAGCACAGACTTTAAAGATCTAGATTTATTCGTTTTCTTATGAGAAATATATTCAATCATGATAAATTACAATCATGAGATCGCTGAAAACATGTAACTGCAACAATTAAAATTTTTCTTCCTTTGATAAAATATATCACGTCAGTTCCAACAGCTGCCATTTTGTTACAAGGATGAGTACTTGTTTTTTACAACCCTCAGTACATTTTAAAATACTAGAACTAACATGCACCCACCATGGTTTTTTAAACTGATTTCGTTTCGCACTGAAAAAGTTCTAATATAGTACGAGTATAACTTTGCACCCAAAGTAACATGTCAAACTTTTGATTTTTTCTAGACATGTAGTGATAATTTATTATTATTTATTTATATTATTTAGACATTAACACACAGGTTATATGAGTTGATCCATTAGTATATCAATATTATTTTACTACGCAAACACCAGTAAAATGTTTCCTCGAATAAACAGAGCACTTTTCTCACTATATACCTTATATCACATCCGTAAAATGGGAACCCAGCATCTGATAACCTTGAAGCTAGAAATAATAAGCAAAAACCATATGGGAGAAACCAAGAATATAAAAAATATTTTCCTATACGAAATGAGAAACTTCCTTATATAGTTGGGAATTTTATGACTGAGAACTGTAATCTGGTCTTAGTATCTCTGTTTCTCATTGAACTGGTTCATTACCATCCCTGCGAGGTCTAAACTTATTATGGCTGATATAAGTTATCTTATTAAAGAAATTCAATGTTATTAAATAATTTTTCGCTTCAATTAAGTGGTTTGACTATCTAAAAAATATTTTGCCTATTTTATCTGTAGTTGAATCAAATTTTTGGTCACTTTCGATGCATTATTTCTTATACAACGAACGCTACCAGTCAGGCAGGTTTTATTCGCTTATGCTTTCGCCGTGTCGATGACGTCACTCTGCTAAGATACATATATATGCGTGCATGCATATATCGATGGCTGGACCGAGAATTCGGGTTTCTTCTTCCAAAACGCAGAAAGCATTAATTAGCACATACGTTCCTCTATCTATCCATATATATATAGCTTTAAGGACATTTAAATTAATTTTCTCATCCAGTTTAATCAAACATGATATAAACATTCTTATTATCTTGATCTCATATAATTAACACTTTAAAAGTGTGAAAAATATTTAGCACTCCTGAATTTTATTATTCACAGAGATTCCATTAATTCAATTTCACATTAAATTTAGTTCAATGAATTTATTTAAAAATTTGTATATTGTGAACAGCAAATTTAAATACATTATTTTTATTCAATAACCTAATAATTAAATTCATTTTTAAGAATTGAAGTCTTAAATTCATAAAAAAATTACAATTTGCATCGAATGTCCACTTCATTTTTTAAATAATTGATTTCTGCTTTCATATGGGAGGAAAGAACCAAAATTGAAAATCGTAAAACTTTGGAAGACTCCAACTTATAACAAATTTGAGTTTGAAAATTATTATTATCCTCAATTAGAATTCTCATTCAAAATTCTAGTTAAAGGCAATCGAGTTTAAAATTTTATCTTAAATAAAGATAATTTCTTGTGATTGAATATGAATAAATTAAAAAATTACTAACGGTAGTTAACTCATCCATTATAATTTTTTCTCCCGCTGATAGTTGTAAACATAAATATGACATTGCAGCAGGGAATGCGACATTAAATAACAGAATATATATTTTCCTTTAAACTTTCATGCCTCCTGTAGTTTTTTGAGCCGATATGAAATCATGCAAGAACGATTTGGTATATGGCCAAGAATAATGTTTCTTCGAAGGTTTCGCTTAATCGACACCACAGGAATGACAGAACTAAGAAAGTGGACAATGAAAAAAATCTATAGAAGCGAAAGAATATAAGAAGTTAGGAGTAAAAAAAAAAGTAAGAAATTTGGAAAAATAGAAAATGAGATAAATAGAAAATAATATAAACCTTCTTATTATTTCTCAAAATGCAGCTTATATTGTAGTTTTGAAAAACTCAAAGATTTTTGAGTTTTAAATAAGCAGATTCGACTTTCATATAATAATATCATAATATCAATTGTTCAACTATGAATTATAACGATTATAATGCAATGCTTGGGTCTTTTGAATCATGAATTTAACTCAACTTAAACGATATTCATCAAACAAGTTCACTTAAAAATAAATCTCACTTATTTCTGAGCCAAAAATAAAATGTTTCAATGTCTGTGAATGTTTCATATGTTATGAGCTCGTAAGTCAAATTTTTACTCGTGGCTACTTTCTTTCAGCTTTCTTCTTTTCATAACTTGTTTTTATCAAGAAAAAGCTAAATTACTGTAAGCCGGATTTATTGTTATAGCTGGAGAGCCTAAAAATCCTGGGATGTTCGGAGAATTCCGAATATGCTTATTTGAAAAAATTATAATTCTGTAGCAATTTTGTGCAAAAACGCTAAGATACTTGCATTGGAATTTTTAATTATAAAATAATAACAATGTAGTTATTGTAATATATGTAATATTTGATCAAAAATGATAAAAAAAATTACTCATTTCCTTAATTTCATTAATCATTTTTCACGGAATGAAGAGCAGATGATTTGTTAGCCGATAGAGATTTTTTGGCATACGCAAGGACAACTTTATGCTAAATTCACAAAAAAACAATAAATATTTACTTAAACAATTTTTGTAATCTCGCACTAATTATTACGCATACAAGCAGAGATAAAAATATCTCATAGTTTCCTGGACTTTTTAAAAAGATTTATCTTATTTTTATTACTTTTTGTATTTTAAACTTTGTAAAATCATTATAACAAGGGTTACTATCTTACTTTAATCGGATTAAAGATCTAAATTGTAATTATTACTTTTTTGCAACACGAAAAAGTTTCTATTATATTGTGAATATGAATGTAAATTTTCTCAAGTTTTTTTAGAAATTGGGGAATATATTGTAATATTACGATAGTTGAGCTTTATACTCGATATTGCTGATTTACAAAAATAAATAAATTAAGGACGAATTTTTTACACGTTAAATGACGTAAGATATTACAATAAATTAAAAGTTCTAAGTTGTTGACAAAATAGTCAGGATAATGAAATTTTCCATTTTTTAAAAATCTCTATGGGTAAATACGAAAAACATGTTTTATATCAGAAATTTTGTAGAATTTTTTAGAAAAGAAACTGTTCCTTTTAATAATTTTTTCCATCCCACATATTTTTGTCAGAAAATAGAATGTTTTATTTTAAATACCATTCTTTTAAAATTTATATGAAAATACTCCGCGCTTTATCGAAAAATAATTTTAATAAAATAAAATTTGTATCTCTTTTTTTGACAAGTAATATTACGTTTTTTCTTTCCCATCCCGCATAGTGTAACTGAAAAATTTAATTTGATTTTTGGCTTTTCGAATTTTTTAGGTACCGTATAGCTTTTTAAATTTTTTCATGATCAAAAGACGTCATTGATATCATTTTTAATGCTCTTCAAGTATTACCAAAAATCCAAAATTAAAAAAATGTCCCATAAAGTCTTTGCTAAAGTAAATAAAACTTTAAAAATTGGATTTTTCGGTAAATCTTACAAGAAAATAAATAGTTTTGGTTTAGTTGATTGTAGCTAAATAAAAAGTTATAAATTACTTGAATTTTAGAATTGCATATAATTTGAAAAATATAAACAATAATGCAAATATCATAACTATCAGACATGTTAATTTATTTTTGCATATCTACGTAATAAGTTGTGGAAGTCGAAAGAAAAATAATACTCATTATGTAAATATTTGGTTTTAGTGAATTTAGCATGGACTTTCCTGCAAATGAATTAATTTCCACTACCAACAAGGCCACTGTCGCTGATGTATACATCCAGAAAACCGTAGTGCTGCAACAGCAAATATTTTTCTGAACATTAACCAACTGTCGTATTACAAGAAACATAATACTTACACGCACCAAGGCGATAAGGAATGAATAACTAAATATAAAAAATTACTATAGAGCAATTCTTTTGATTGTATTGTTTGTGCTTTTGAAATATTAATGTTCCATAAGGATTTCGCGAATTGTTGTTTCATTTGAAGATCAAGTGTCCACGTTGCAGTGTTTAGAAACACTGTATCAAAAAGTTTCTCACCAGGTAGATTATGAAAAATGAATACTTTGTCAAGATACTAGCGCGAAATATTTAGTGATAAAGCGAAAATGGTAAACGGTTACGAATCTATGAAAACGGAGGAGAATTATGAAGATGTTGGAGAGAGAAACCAACAGGCGGACTCTTTGGCAAACGGCTCAGAAGAAATTTCTTCCTCTCAACCCCCAACAACGACCACTATAGGAACTATAGCTCTTCAAAGTGGAGATACTCGTCTGGTCATTGCTCTTCTTCAAGTAAGAGACAGTAATAAATTAGAGAGTATAAAGACTTATATTATTTGGTAACCGTAAATCAATGATACACTTCGAAACATCCCGAGTAGAAATTGTAACCCAGATCTATCTAGGTCCTAAAATATTTTTCCCTTTTATATCTTTAGAGGGCCTTTTCACCACCTTTTTATCCGCGCGGACTCAGCAGGGCCACTTTGCTACATTTTAATGAAGCCAATTAATTTTACAATGTAAAATGTATAAATAACTGTTTACCTATATAAACAGTATTAAAATTATCCTTAAAGCTGTGGGTTCGAACCCTCTCTACTAATATTTAACGTATTACTAACTTAACTAACTGTTCTCTAAAGTTTCTAATACAAAAGATTCACAAACACTCAATACCTCCAATTTGATTCCTATGAGACATTTAAAGATTTTTTCATTCAGAACTTTGCGACATGATATAGAAGTTTAAGACGTCTCAAACCCAAACTTGTGACGAATTGTGAGACGGGAAATTAAGAATGAAATTCTCATATTGACGGAAATTTATCCCTAGACCAGGTAACGAAAAAATACAATAAGAGCAATAAACAATACCTCTATAAATCAAAAGACTTTGATACCTAACTTCGGAATGACACTTACAGGCGTACAACCCTTGGGACACGCGACAATATTTTGACTTCGAGTTAACAAAAAATGACCGCAAAAAACACACCTTATATTTTAACCCTACATGTGCGAAGTCCGCGAAGATTGCATATGTGCATATATGCTGTAGGACGAATCGTCTCACAACTTCTGTCGGCCCGCTTGAAGTCGAACCCAAAAGCAGGTAGTAGATCATGACAATGAAAGCAATAAACTCTACGCGTGGCGTACTCCTAATTAAAAATTAATACTATCCCTCATTAGCCCAAGAGATTGAAAATCGTCAAGCTTTTTTGCAAAACACATAATATGAGTGTCATGCATCAAATCATAAAAATTGGAGAAAATCATGCGTCACTTGCATTCAGAAAGTATGGTTTTTCCATTACAATTTCTGAATATGCATTACTGGATTATTCGAAATACTTTTAAACGAATAACTTTTTGAGATAGAGTTACTTTTCCGAAAAGAGTAACATTTCAAACTTATTCATCTAGGGAAGGAATGGGGCAGGCTATCAGTGTTTTGCAAAGGGAACAAGTGTTGGAGAAAACACTAGTGGCATAAAACTGACTGCCGATATGATACGAGACATTTCCATAACTCATGCAATAAATTTACTTCGTAGACGGTCGAAAAAGCTATGACGTCCTCCTATTCTTAAAAGTTTTAAATCTCTAGCTGATAGAGAAAACCTTTACAAAGCGAAAGAATCGTATTAAAAAGTTCGCGTCGAATGGGAAGTTGGTTTTTTATTAAAAAAAAAAAAAAACATAAAATTTTCTGGAATTTGGGGTCTATTTGAACGCTCAATTGCTCCGAGCAAAACGGCATTTCTGATTCGTAGTTTAGCATGGATGATTAAGCAAAGTTCCAAATTCATATTGCAGAAAAGTATTTCAAGTAAAAGTGCATAGAACTTGAGATTTTGCTCTTTTCGCAGTTGCATAAATTCGTCTAACTTGCCAGAAATCAACTTTTCTGAATGCCAGATATGAAACGAAAATCGTCTCACAACTTCTGTTGGCCCGCTTGAAGTCGAACCCAAAAGCAGGTAGTAGATTATGACAATGAAAGCAATAAACTGTACGCGTGGCGTACTCCTAAATGAAAATTAATATTATCCCTCATTAGCCCATGAGATTGAAAATCGTAAAGTTTTCTTGAGGAACACATCATATGAGTGTAATGCATCGAATCATAAATATTCAAAAAAACCATCCGTCTCTTGCATTCAGATTCGATTCTAAACAAAAAATACGTTCCTACTGCCTATTGAGGACTTTCGCTTTACTTGCCAGATACACGAATAAATTTTCTCTATTTATAACTAGATACCTTCTCTTAAAATAAAATCGGCCTTGATCACTAACTTTCTACATTGCGTAGAGCCTGCTTACATAATTTATACAGATCTCTGAACTAAACTTACCCTTTTCTTTAATATACTATGAAGTCTTACTTCTCCTCATAATACTCCTGATAATCCTAATGATTCCTTAATGACCTCATCAACATTCACACTAGTCTATTTTCCTGCCTTCATTCACACTGATCTCCTCATTCACACTCAAATCTTATCATTCATGCTTAATTCTCATCATTCACGCTCAATTCTTGAAACTTACGCTCCATTTCTCATCATTCACGCCATTCCTTATCATTCACGCTAATGTTTTGCCATTCACACCAATATTTCGTCATTCACACCAGTTCTTTCTTTATCATTCACACCAATATTTTATCAACATTCACGCCATATTTCGTCATTTAATCCATTGCTTTCTTTATCATATACGCCAGTTCTTGTTCCAATCACGCCATATTTTTTTTCACACTCACACTCTTCCGTATCACTTCTGTAATCATCGGAAAGGACCTCTACGTTAGGAAAACCCTGTTCATAATACGGTTAAGGTTTTTAACATGCACCTTGTCTACCAAACCTTCCGAATCAGTAACCTCATAAACGACTCTAGAAAGAACCCGAATCACAGTATACGGGCCTTCATATTTTGGAGCCAATTTTGACGATATGAAGTTCGCTGCCGACGATAACACGTGTTGTCGGCGCATCACGAGATATCCTATTTTGTAAACTACCTCCCTATGTCTCTTATTATAATACCGTTCTTGTCTATCCGAGGCCGTCTACAAGTGAAGTGTCACTAAGTCGCGCAACGCTTGCAGTCGTTTCACCCGATCTTCCCAATCATCCACCGATAATTCAATAATTTCTGGCTGTCCCTTTTCTTGGCGCTTTATGGTTCGCAAAGGCCTTGGTTTAAGGCCAAAGTTCAAAAATGCTGGTGACGTCTTTAATGAGCTGTGGACGGTGGTATTCATCGTGAAGCGGAATTCCGAAAGGTGCTTGTCCCGGTTCTGGTGATTTTCTTGAGTGAACGATTCGATCATCGTCTTTATTATTCGGTTCGCTCACTCGACTGGGTTAGCCTGGGCATGATATGGCGGGGTTGTGGTATGTCCTATCCCTAGCTCAGACACTGCCTTTGCCATTTCTTTATTGACGAATTCGGTTCCGTTATCAGTGAAAAGAACCTCCTGGATGTCCCATCTATAATAGACCACTGTGTCCTCAAGAGCTCTCCTAATTGTTTTCGTGTTAGCCTTTCTCAATGGAACGCATTCCGTCCACTTCGAAAAAAATCCCTAAAAACAACTACATAATCGTATCCACCTTTACTTTTCGGGTACGGACCCATACAGTCGGTTAGCCATGGCTGTTCCAATACGCGACGTCCCATTAAACCGGCGGGTGTATTCTGCTCAACTTTCATTTGTTGGCATGTCTCGCACGCTCTTATAGAAATCGCCACGTCTCTATACCACCGCCAAGCACTCTCTTTCTGTCCCGGAGTAGTTTCTCTCGTCGTTGATGAGAACTCGACTTCCATATGCTATGACATACTCTTTATCGTCAATAGTCTGTGTGAGGACCGCACCCAGACCAGTAGCGCTCGCATTCGTCTGGAAACAAAATGGGATCCTAAAATCGGGGCATGTCAGGGTTGGGGCGGCCATAAAAGCATTCTTTAAATCTTGGAACGCTTTTTCCTGTTCTTTCCCCCATTCCCAACGCCGATTCGTGCGTAATAGCCGTGTCAACGGCTCCGTTCTTGAGGCGCAATCTGAAATAAACCTCCGGTACCACGATACCGTGCCTAAATACCTACGAAGCTGCTTAATGGTCCTTGGTGCTGGATACTCCTTGATACCCTGAACCTTGTCTGGGTCCACTTGGAGTCCATGCTCATTCACAATATACCCGGGATATCGTACTCTCGAGCAACAAAAATGACTTTTCTCCTAATTGACCGTAAATTCTGCTTCTTGGAGGATGGTCAATACCTTTCCCAACCATTTCAAGTGCTCCTCAAACGTCTTACTGACGACAATAATATCGTCTAGATACGTGAAGACATGAGGCTCCAGCTCAGGGCCCATCAGGCGGTCCATGAGCCGTTGAAATGTGACTGGTGCTCTTGACAAACCAAAGGGCATTCTCTTATATTGAAATAAACCTCGTCCAGGAACGGTAAACGCTGTGTACTCATGACTGTTCTTCGCCAGGGGGATCTGGTGAAAAGCTTTACTCAGATCTATAGTCGTGATGTACTTTGCTGAGCGTAATTTGGACAGGATCGTGTCCATGTTATTAATTCGGAATCAAGAGTAAGCCGCACGTACGGTTTATTTATTTTATTTATTACTACCTGCTTTTGGGTTCGACTTCGAGCTGGTCGACAAAAATTTGGACGATTCGTCTTATAGTATATATGCATACTTGTATATGCAATCTTTGCGGACTTCGCACATGTAGGGTTAAAATATGAAAAGAGTTTTTTACGAACATTTTTCGTTAACCTCGAAGTCATAAAATTTTTGTCTGTCCCAATGGTTTTATGTATGTAAATTTCATCCCGAACTGAGGTATAAAAGTCCATCGGTTTATAGAGGTATTGTTTATTGTTTCTATTGTCTTCTTTCGTTACATGATCTAGCGATAAATTGCCGTCTCGTATAAGAATTTCCTTCCTAATATTTCGTCTCACAATTCGCCACAAGCTTGGGTTTGAGACGTCTCAAACTTCTATATCATGAATTAGGTTTGGCATCGCTTCCGCATCCACCGTATTCTTCAGACATGGCCCCCAACGACTATTATCTGTTCCCAAACCTTGACAGATGGCTGTGTGGTCGGCGTTTTGAGTCTAACGAAGAAGTTGAATGGGAAAGGAGAGTACATTGAACAATAAAACCGATTTTTTCCAAGAAAATAAATTCTTGTTCATTTTATCACGTCAATATCAAACACCCTAGTATATTGGAAATTCCTACACAAGATTTTGAGACAAAATGAGATTTACTGGAACTAGTTGAGATTAAATAAGACGATTATCGATAATGCTCAATAAAAAATTTCAAAATCACTAAATCTCATTTTTTTCAAAAAATGTCTCAAAATATATCATCCTAGGAACTTCAACAGCAAATACTGTTGCAAGACACACCGGATGTTCTGTAAAAAGGTGGAAGCAATTGGATCACATCTTTTTGTAGAAGTTATTCGAGAGCGTTATGAATGATTTAAAATACATAATTCTAAATGATAGCTTTCGGAAGTTCAAGGTCATATCATAACAGATCCATGCCTGGTCTGTAACAATATTACGGAAGTATCTGTTACGTAAATTTGATGCGCAACTATTGGTGTGTATCATGCAAATCTCATCTGTATAAAAAAGTTTTCGATCGACACTGAGAGAACAGTTTTCCTTCAATAAAACAAACATATCTTTGATATACGGTAAAAGAATTTCAATTCAAACAAATTTCTTTTAATCCAAACAAATCATTGTAAATTTTAATAAAACGATTTGCTTGAATAAATGAAAAACATCATTACAAAATATAAAATAACTTTCTTGCAGATCCGTTACAGTTTTATAACAGTGTTTCCAATCTCTGTAATTGTGACATAACTGTTGTATACTGATGATATGCAAACGTCAATATTCAATTCTATTATATGACCTGCATATTATGTATTAACAATCGGCCCAACATCGATCCAACACTAAACACCAACCTTCGACTGGCGAAATCCAAGTGTCGGCGGACAGTCGAAATGATAACGATGTACTGGGTTCGTACAACACCGGTTGCCAACGCTGTACCAATATTGGTAATCCAACATATTTTCAACGCTGGCTGTCAAAATTTCTAAAATACTGGTTATATACTTCTATTATTAAACCCATGTTGTACACCCAACGTTATACAAACGCTGGTATTTTACAGTCGACTACCGGGGCTGAATGGACTTTGTACATCCACTGTCGGAAAATTACTTTTTCCACAGTTGGAAGAAGGTTGGGCCCGTTGTACACCCAACGTTGTACAAGCGTTGGCATTTTGCAGTCGACTACCGGGGCTGAATAGACACTAGCTATACCTCGTACATCCACTATCGGTTTACTCAACTCTCGATTAAAACGTAGAGTAGAATGAAGGGAAAGCTCTACTATTTTGGTGATTTAATAAAAGACTGGATTTTGAGAATTATACTACGAGTAATAATATATATATTTCGAAACTTTTAATGCACGCTTTCATACTTCACCCTTCACTTCTTTGATTCATTTTTGAACATTTAATATTGTTGAAAAGGGCATAGCCGGGTAAGTATACAAAATCTGCCCCTGCGCGTATTAACTTGAAATTTCTATCATAGGTTCGCATCTATGTGAAGTAAAATTTCTCCCAATGATAACCCTAGAAATTCATTTTTTTGGGAGTTATGTAGGGGGAAAGGAAAATTTCAAATGTGGTTTTTCTTGAAAACGGTATGACCGATTTTGATGAACAAAATATATCTTGTAGACACTAATGAGGCCATTCCAAAAAAAAATTAAAAACAAATTTTTTTGAAGTTTTCGAAGTTTTTTTTTGAGGTTATGTTCTAAAGTGACCACATCCATATTTTACGTGAAAATTTCTCAGAATACCTTTCATAACATATATTTTCCTTGAATTTTTTGAAGTGGTAGAACAATGTGAAAAAAAATCAACATCGTGCATGCAACACTGCGCACCGTCATGGTGCACTGCTCCCGATAGCATACTTAAGAACACAACTCTATTGCATTTTTTCATGGTTAGTAACGTTATTTAAAATGAAGATCGCATTGTAGTTGATATAACTGATGTAATTAAATACATCATAAGTAGAATTTCCAGAGTTCACCACGAGGAGTTTGTAGTACGATTTTAAACTCCTTTCGCCACGGTGCTTTATTATAGTGAGTCCCCTCGCCTCTTACAAATCGGGGTGCTGCATTATCGTGAGTCCCCTCGCTTCTCACCAATTCAGAATTTTCTTAATCCTGATCGCTATTATCATTAATCACTGCAGTAAAATGATTTTTCTTAAACATTTCTCTGAGTACTTGCGCTGGTTGAAGAATATTCGACAAATACCTAGCACGAGAGAGGTAATACACGCCATTAGCACATTCGCATGCATAATGTGTTACCCCGGAAACACCGAAGCTGTTAGGCTTGTAGCTTATAAAACATCTATATGATGCTCGAGAAATGTGCCGAGATTGTATTTTGAACTTAAGTACATGGGGTTCTTCTTTTACGTACTCAGGTGTCAGTTTGCTATTCTTATCTAACATTTCTGCTTAAAAAGACACAGCTTAAGAAACTTGGTAGGATCCAGTGAAAAATATCGTTAGATCTCTTTCACTCATTTCTAGATTATCCAGAATTTCATCTGCTGTGACTGTTTTGAAGGGAGTTTTTCTACGTATCCATCCTTTCTCCTCTGCCTTAGTAGCTAGTGTATTGTCAACATCTTTTTGAGCATGCATCCTCTGTGATATTTCATATGAAAGTTCTTTATCAGACTGCAGCCTTTGACCGTAAGCATTATTAAGAAATGATGCCACTCTAAAATAAATTCCAATATTTGGTACCGACTTGTTATTTTTTTTATGGTCCAGAAGACGATACTTTTGTTTGAGCATACCATGAAGAGCTTCAATCACCCATCGAACTTCATTCACAAACCGTGACTTCTTGGATTCTTCTGGTAACAATTGCTTTCTTTCGCGTTTTAAAGCAGGTATCAGTACTTTGAAATTTTTTTCTTTCAAATATTTAACTACGTCACAGAAACCTCGATCAAGAACAAAGACATCATTCGTCCTCAAAAACTTGCATAAACCATTTGGATCCTCAATGATGTTTTTCATGATATCCGCATTATTTTGGCTTGCAGGATACGGCCCAAGCATGTCCACTACGTATCTATCAGTCGTACAAATAGTGATGGGCTTACAAAGAGGAACTTTCTTCTGTCCGGAGAAAGATTTTCTTTGATACTCATTATTTGTACTTTTCTGATGACGTACAATCATAAATCAGAAGCAAATTATCTTGAACATCGAAAATTTTTTTTGCGATTTCTGTTGTATCTATGTTCAATATAAAAGCCAATAGTTTATTGGGATTTCCTGTCCGAGCCCATGAAATTTTTTCAAACAGCATAGCTCGACAGCGCCCCACGGGACTCTACTATTTGTACGGGGATGGGACTTACATTCAACCTCAAATAACGTTTCAAATTATGAAAAAATGCAAAAGAGTTGTGTTCCAAAGTATGCTATCAGGAGAAGTGCGCCATGACGGTGCGCAGTGATGCACGGACGATTTTAATTTTTTTAACATTGTTCCATCCCTCATTAGTGTCCAAAATATATATTTTTTTCATGAAAATCGATCGAGAACTCCCAGAAAAATGAATTCCTAGGGTTATCATTGGGAGGAATTTTACTTCATATGAGTGCAAACCTATGACAGAAATTTCAAATTAATACGTGCAGGGGCAGATTTTGTATGCGTACCCGGCTATGCCCTTCTTAAAATTCAAACAACGTTTCCAATAATAGTTTGTTTGATCCTACTAAAAATGTGCTTGATGCTGTAAAATACTTTTCTTGATATAACCAAAACAATTTTATTTGGTGAATATAACCAAAAGGAATTGTAAGACCACCAAAATATTTTGTAATCAACCAAACAAAGACAAAAAACGATTTTGTTCAACCAAATGAAATTCCTTCCGGGCGTGACTATAAGAGGGTTCCCGTACGAGTGTTTCTATTATGGATAAGAACTTTCTATTGAATTTTTTATTTAAAGCAATCAATTACTGCATGTTTTATTTTGTAAGTTCACGACAGAAAGTTGCTTTTATGGTAACTATAAAAAATAAACTTTTCTATAGTCTTCTAGCAATTCTGTAACTTTGATTTAAGTTTTTTCTGCTTGACAGGAAAGTAAATTAGCTACCACATGCTCAAGTTAGATTTATCTCCAGCAGAGTTCCGTAGAACCATAGAACTACTGCCGGTAGGAAGTTAGGCCGTCGTTGTTGTAAAGAGTATATTCCAAAATAGCTGTGGACTCATAGAGGCAACGCCCCGAAATAATCTCAGAACAAACATTGCATTTTATTGTGCGTAACATGGAGGAGTATAAGGAGACATATCAGAGCCATTGGTCACGTCGGGGTTTTCCGGAATAATTCGTGGAGTCGGAAAATAGAATAATTTTGCTGAATCGAACTACAGCGCCACTGTGGCCGCACTGCGCATTAATAGCAATTAATATCAAACTTTCGCGTGACAGAGTGAGGTTATGAATTTCTTGTATTACTGAATAGAATAAGATAAAGAGGATAACAATTAAATAAGAAAGAAAAGAAAGAAATAGTGAAAGTGTAAAAAATCGAAAAATAAAATAAAGTAAATAGCTGCCTTTAAAATTTATATATGTTTGGTTATAAATGCGGTCGATAGTTATGTAAAATGCGTTTGATTCAAAAAGTTCTTTTTGTTTTTAATTTTTAATATTATTTTTAAATTCAATTTGTTAAAACATACATAAAATGCATGTTCTTACAATATATTTTAAAATATATTGGTCTCGGAGATTCAGTGGATTATAAAAATTAATGTTAAATTTATTTGTATGCTTTGAATTTGCAGATATGAGTACGAAATTGGAAAAACGTAAGAGGAGCAGTAAATGCATAAAGGATCAGATATTTAAAAGCTTTCAAGCATCACTGCATGAAATCCACACGCAGATGCAGATATTGCATTCTGCTAAATTTGAAGCTTCTCTTCCTGTCAAAGAAATATTTTAAAATAAGTTTTATTTATAAAAAATGTTTTCCAATAAATAGGGAATACATACTTTATACTACACGAAAATAAAGGAATGTTATTCATTAGATACATGTTGAACTACTTAATTAGAAATTTAATTTCAATAAAAGTTAGATAAAATCTGCATCAAAGATTACAGTTAAAATAAAGTTATAGTTACAAATATTGCAACTCAGGTTGGGATTACTTACCGTTCTTGGTGCACGAAAAAAGTGTCTTTTTCCCCCATTTTTCCGAAAACTAGATTTTAAATCAGTGGTAGAGTCACAGCCGATAATAAAACACTTCATTCTCTACGATTTTTCAAATAAAATGGACCGAAAACCCACGAAAGTGTCAACATTCAAACTGGTGGTTATGTGTGAAAACAGAAAAAGCCGGAAAAAAAGTCAGATTTCGTCCAGCAGAGGCGCTGAAATTCGATTCAGTAAAATTATTCTATTTCCCGACTCCACGAATTATTCCGGAAAACCCCGACGTGACCAATGTCTCCTTATACTCCTCCATGGTGCGTAAATCTCTTGTTCTTTTCAAGAAAACATAACCTATTGCAGAATCTTCGTAACTGTCTCGACCGGCCCTACGAGATAATCATTAAATTAACAAATGTTTGATTGCGTGAATCAGCCTGTTCAAATCCACGAGCACCCATGATCCGTTAAACATTGACAATAGTTTAATAAACAAACACCAATGACACAAAATGCATGTAATTGCTGTGTTAGATTTTGAATCTACTCACGGAACGACGTCACACCAATGAGAGCACGTTTTGTGATGACGTTTCAAACGACAAATAAAAATATTTCTAGAGGATGGACAATCTTAGAAATCTAGATTTATGTTATTAATAACTTAAATCTTAATTTAAGCAAAAAAATATATTATCAAAAATGTGAAATGTTTATTCAAAAATATCAACAACTGCCAAATTACCATTAGAAAAAAACGCGCTAATGTTATCGTTATAATCTAGTGCAAATTTCTTACTATAAGAAAAATAATGCATTACTTTGCTGTTACTTTCTCTCAATTCAGTTATTGATAGATTTATTACTTTAACTTTCCATGAACTTAAAAAAAATTTATTTTATTTAACATGTTTAAAAACTGAAAATAATACTTCAGTTGAGGTATTATAAAAATGAATTAACTGTTTGTCGAAAGTAATCATTATTTGTACTTTTAATAATCTCATAGCCATTACAGATTATAATATTTAATCAAGAAAATATTGATTTTCCTAAAAAAAAATGTTGAACTTGAAAAATTTTTAAAAAATTTTGATGAATTAATAAAATATTATGATGAAATAAATAGAATTTTGCTAATTCAATAAATTTTTCTATTGAGACAACAAGAAGATTCGTTTCCACGTATATCAAGAACATATTTTTATGGATTTCAGCGTGACAACATTTTTCTTTAGTATACACAATATCGAAATGCTGGATTTGCTGTTTTTGGCTTGAAGTAGTAATTGATGATTGTTAAGCCAAGGTTCAATACTTTTAATATTGAAACGCTTAGGCAAATGCTTTTTTTTGCATGTCCATACTTTCGGATCCCATCTTTCTCGCATCGGCACCGGCCCCAACCGGCCTCGTTATAAACGTCTTCCGAATAAGGGAATGTTTGAACACCAGTCGCGGGCGACTATTTCTTCGTTTCTTGTCGAAGGTTACCTTCCTCGCTATATGTTTTGAGAACGTGTACATACGTATTATATGTACCTACGCGCGTAATTGGAATTGCTACGGATATCACTTTCACTCCGTTTCGGAATGACCGCTCGATAGACGACATAACGACTTGAGATGCAATAAGAATCATTTCTTTCAAAAGTTTACTGGAATCATCAATTTTTTGTTCATCATTATTACAGAATCCTAATTTATATAGTAACTAATCTTAGATTTTGCTGATACCTTTTAAAATATTTTTGAACTCTTGGAATTAGGCATCGAAACTAAACTAGTTTCCGTCACGATAATAAGAAAAGATGGATTTTATGAATAAGAATTTATTTGAAAAAAAGATTACATGGAGTATTGAATAAAGTAGTGGCAGATCCAATGTCAATTTCGCACTGCCAATATTTTTTTGAATTCTTCATGCAATATTTAAAAAATAAGATGATAACGAAAGAATTAATTAAAAGAAAAATTGACTTTCATAAAAAATAGTACAGCGTGAAGTATTTATTTTCAAATAATAAATTATTAAGGGCAAGCAGAGCAGAATATTTTATTCAAATTAGTTTGCGATATTCAAAAAACGGGTGTCACTAAACGACTTTAACGTTAACAAAACTGTAACTGTACCGAAAAAAGTAGGGGAAGACAAATGCTAGAACTACCGTACTATTAGCCTAACGACACATGCGTCCAAAGTCCTAACTACAATAATTTATACAAGAATAGAACAGACAATAGAAAGCTTGCTCGACGAAGATCAGTTCGGTTTTAGAAAAGAGAGGAGGACTAGGGAAGCATTACTCTCATTGCGATTGATTCAGAACAGTAGACTACGAGTAGGGAAACCAACATTTATCGACCTAATTTATAATCTTGTTGGAAAAATATAGTCGATTCATTATATTTAATTGAATATACTCTTATAGAATCAATAAACTAAAGTTAACCATAAAATATTGTACTATTTATTTTCGTCTTACATTTTTATGTCACTCCTTTGCAGTAGGCGATTAAATATAAATTGTTTAGACTTCTTAAAGAAAAACTTTACATAAAAAATTACGTAAAAAATGACGTGAAAAATTACGTCAAAAATTACGTAAAAAATGACGTATAAAACTATCCCAATTCTTGACGTCATTTTGTACGCCATTTTTGACGCCGTTTTTTATGTCATTTTTGACGTCGTTTTTTACGTAATTTTTTACGTCAAGTTTTTCAATAGGGGAGACCAAAAAGCAGTGGTAGAAATAGAATATAGGCGTAAAACTTCGGGGGAAAACAATCAAAATGTTACGTCTTGCGGATGATATTCCTCTGCTAGCGAATACTGAAAGAGAACTAGAGGAGGCGTTGAATGTAACGGAGACAGTTTTTATCAAGTATAATTAGAAAAAGAACATAAGAAAAACTAAAGCGATTGCGTGTAGAAAAAAACCAGGAAAGAAGCGCTTAAACATTAAAATAGGCAATGAAAAGATAGGGGAGATTAACGAATATTGTTACCGTTCTGATGCAGATATTCGTTCTAGAATAGGGCAAGCTAAGAAAGCCTTTGCTAAGTTACACGGAGAAACTTTGTATAGCAATATATACAATATATACAATATATATATATATATATATATATATATTTATTTGATAAATTTATTCAAGATATATTAATTGCATATTTATTATTTCTCAATTGCATTTTTTAAGGGGATTTATCTACATTATTTAGAAAAAATTTGCAAAATAATTAATTAGAATTCAAACTCCTGCCATTACAGTGGTAAAACCGAATTAAATTGACTTCAATTTTAGACGAGAAACAACAAAATTAGTTTGTTCCACATATCCACTCACAGGATGAAATTAAAATGACTTCAACTTCTTAGGTTATCCTACGTAATTAAATTGAATTATTTTCTTTCACACTTTGACTCATAAAAACGAATTAAGATGTTTTTAATATTATAAGTATCTTTGCGAGATTAAACAGAATCAACTTGACTTCAAATCTTTCACCCTTGACAGAATTAAAACGTGTTCATTCTTCGTCGCAGGATTCAACGGAATTGAAACGAGCACAAACGTAGCACGCTAAAATGAATTGAAGTGTTTACGCTCAAAAACGGTATTGCTTTGGATTAAAAGTGTTGGAAAATCGCCCATATTCAAACTACTTTTAATTCGATTTAATCCATACCTTCTTACCGGAAATGTTAAAAAGTCAGGCTGAAGCGCGGCTGCGTTTAAAATTTATTTTTTCCATTCCTATCATTATATTTAAAATTTTTTTTTGATGAAAATTTTAATTATATGTTTGTTAATTTATTGTGATAGTTCCATAAGTATTTTTTATTGATAAATATAATTTTTTAAATTATTTGTAACATTATCCCATAAGAAGCAATGTTAAAGTCAGGCTGAAGCGCAACTGCGCCCTCAGTCGAGATTTTAAGGAACTACCATGTGGGGGTCACATATTTACGGACATCTTTTAGGCAGTTGGATAGGGCTGTCCGTGGCATGCCTCAGGACTGCTGACTATAACAATACCAAATTTTTTAACTATGGGGAGCGTTCATATACCACGTAGACAATATATTTTGCAGCGTCGCCGTTCCTTTCACACTTTTTAATTATAAACAAACAAAGGTATGATTTTATTGTGTATATAGAGATATTTTTAGCATAGCCAAATTGCGTGAAAAGTTTAGAAATAGAATAAAATTTATGTTGCAGCTAGTGTTGCATGTGAGTAAGATGAATGGGAAACGATAACAAAAGACGAGGTTCTCGGTTAAAATGCGTGAGATTTTTATCTTGGTGAATTCTCGTACAAGTAAATTTAAGATTACATAAATAAAATAAAATACTAAGAGGAACATGCAAAAATAACTACAAGAGATGCTCACACGATGTTGCATTTCCCTCCATACTAAGTATAACGTTCCAAATGCTCCGTAACAGAATTCAAACCAGAAAGTGAAATTTTTGCAGCTTGTTTAGCATTTGCGAAAAACGATAAATTTTTAAAAAACCAAAGAAATACCAAAAGCAGACTGGTGTAGAGTTCAGCATATTTCACGATATTTTCTGCCGGAATTTTCCAAAATATGTAACTGGAGCTTTATACACATACAATTTTATAAAGTTAAGATAAATTTAAGACAATTCAGCTACTCAGTAGAAAGTTTAAGAGAACAGTTTTCAATTAAAATTTACTAAAAACCACGATAGATGTATATGAAAATTCTTAAATTTGAACAGAATACTTGTAGTATATTATGTGCCTAGGATAAGTGTGCCAATTACTGCTGATCGAAAATCAAGACGCTTTTAAAGTTAAAAAAAAAGATTTTGAGATGAAAAAGTCGTCGCGAATAAATTTTTAAAGCGGTATTTGGTATTAAGTAAGTAGCATGCAGTCCTTAAACCTTGAAAAGAAACTAGATTTACTTAGAAAATGTGAATCTAAAAAAAATTTTCCATGTAGGTATTACTGCCCCAATTACTGCGCTCCAACTACTGCGGAAACCCCAATTTCTGCGCGCGTAATACTGCGATATTATTTTGAGTGAACTTACAATTAATTTAGAAGTGTTGGACATTTTATTTAATCTCAATTATAAAAAGTAAACATGACGAAGCATTCGTAATAAATTAAGATTAATAATTTTATTTTATTTAACTTAAAATTAAATCACTTGAGTTCCTCTTGCATCTTTGGCAACGATTAAGGAGTGTTGAACATTTTATTTAAACTAAATTATAAAAAGTGAACATGAAGCATTTTTAACAAATTAAGATTAAACAATATTATAACTCTTATTTAATTTACCTTAAAATTATATTACTTGACTTCCTCTTGCCTCATTAGCAACGATTTTGGATTTTTCAACATTTCGTTTAATCTCAATTAAAAATAGTAAGCATTACGAAGCATTTGTAATAAATTAAGAGGTTATGTAGTGTGAAACGGTCACAATTCACGTCAGCTGATAGCGCCCACGACATACCAAAGGTATAGTACACGCGGCGCAGTAGGAACTCAGGGGTAGTGGTACCAACAGTCTCCGCTAGGCTCGCAGCGCAAGCTTGCCCGCTGTAAACCTGAAACCGCGTGTCTATAACTGAGCGCACGCAATTCTCAGCTGAACCACCAGCCGGGGTCTCAGGATCTCATGTCCAGGAAGTTAGCACCGCCATATTGTTTTTTCAAAAAAACAAACGTTGTGCTGAATTGTGCTAGGTTTGTGCTGAATTGTGCTGCAAACGAATTTTGAAAAAAATGAAAATTAGGGCTAAAATGTTGAAAAAACGATTTTTTTATCAGCACCGCCATTTTGTTTGTTTAAAAAAACAAAAGTTGTGCTGAGTTGTGCTAGGCTTGTGCTAGATTGTGCCGCAAACAATTTTAGAAAAAAATGAAAACTGGGACCATAATTTAAAAAAAAAAAAATTTTTTTACAAGCACCGCCATTTTGTTTTGTTGAAAAAATAAAAGTTGTGCTGAATTGTGCTAGACGAGCATAATAAATCTCTTCATCATCAATTATCTCTCAGATGCATCCTTTTCAAAATAAACACATATTTGTCAATTTCAAAATTTGTTCAAACATATAATTTTCAAAAATGCGAATTTCGAAAAAAGAAAAGTTGTGCTGGGTTGTGCTAGGCGAGCACAATAAATCTCTTCCTCAACAATTATCTCTCAGACGTATCCCTCTCAAAAAATATTCTTCTCAAATAGTTCTAAAAATAAGTCCAAATACATTTTATTCTGAAATTTAAATTCATGAAACTATGGCACTTCAAAGTATTCGAATAATTTTTGTAAATCTCATTTTCAACAGTTCCAAGAGTCCTGTTCAGAGTTCTGTATTCAACTTGAAAAGTTCTACAAATAAGTCTAAACACATTTTGTTCTAAAATCGAAGTTCAAGAAATTGTATGTTTCAACAAATTTTGAAATTGATAAATATGTATTTATTTTGAAAAGGATGCGTCTGAGAGATAATTGATGTGGAAGAGATTTATTGTTCTCGCCTAGCACAATTCAGCAAAATTTTTCTATTTTCGAAATTCGCATTTTTGAAAATTGTATGTTTCAACAAATTTTGAAATTGATAAATATGTATTTATTTTGAAAAGGATGCGTCTGAGAGATAATTGATGTGGAAGAGATTTATTGTTCTCGCCTAGCACAATTCAGCACAACTTTTACTTTTTCGAAAAAACAAAATGGCGGTTCTTGTAACCAATTTTTTTTTTTCAAAATTATGGCCCCAATTTTCATTTTTTTCAAAAATCGCTTGCAGCACAATTGAACACAAACCTTGCACAACTCAGCAAAACTTTTCTATTTTCGAAATTCGCATTTTTGAAAATTATATGTTTCAACAAATTTTGAAATTGATAAATATGTATTTATTTTGAAAAGGATGCGTCTGAGAGATAATTGATGTGGAAGAGATTTATTGTTCTCGCCTAGCACAATTCAGCACAACTTTTACTTTTTCGAAAAAACAAAATGTCGGTGCTTGTAAACAATTTTTTTTTTTCAAAATTATGGCCCCAATTTTCATTTTTTTCAAAAATCGCTTGCAGCACAATTGAACACAAACCTTGCACAACTCAGCAAAACTTTTCTATTTTCGAAATTCGCATTTTTGAAAATTATATATTTAATAGTATATTACATAACAAGGGCAGAAAGTTGAGATTCCTGCACTGCGCGCCATAATGCCCGAGGCGAAGCCGAGGGCATCATGGCACGCAGTTCAGGGCTCTCAAATTTCTGCCCATGTATTGTATACTATTTTTCTTGCTACCCGGTCGAAAGTACGAAAACAATTGCATGTGTCCATTGGAATATATTGATGTCTGCCCCGACATTTGCGGCACGAGCGGAGCGAGTGCTGCTGGTCGAGGGGGCAGGCATCAAATACATTTATGAATTAAGGTTTAGATTTCTACTTCCTTGTTTCCATCTTTGGTAATTATCATAGACTAGCATGTATCTGTCAACGGACTTTTTGGGTAAGGTGTCAGTTTCTACTATTAATTGAGCTTCAGTTTCAAAGTTTTTATTAATTTCTTCTTCATCTGTCGATTCATCAGATGATATCTCATTCATTTTTTATTTTTATTTTTGTTACACTTCAGTCACTACTATTACATTCTAAATAATATTCACTCATTGCCACTAATAAACATTAGCAGAGAGCGGACAAATTTTGACACTTGAGGTTATTTACGTTTTTACTCCCGCTATTATAGAGGGCACGCATATAGCTTGACCAATGCATGAAAGTTAGACTTTCTGCCGTGAAATTGGTGCCGAAACCACGTACTTTCGACTAGGGTAGTAAGAAAACAAATTTTGAAATTGACAAATATGTATTTATTCTGAAAAGGATGCGTCTAAGAGATAATTGATGTGGAAGAGATTTATTGTGCTCTCCTAGCACAACTCAGCACAACTTTTCTTTTTTCGAAATTCGCATTTTTGAAAATTGTATGTTTAAACAAATTTTGAAATTGACAAATATCTATTTATTTTGAAAAAGATACGTCTGAGAGATGATTGATGGGGAAGAGATTTATTGTGCTCACCTAGCACAATTCAGCACAACTTTTATTTTTTCGAAACTCGCATTTTTGAAAATTGTATGTTTAAACAAATTTTGAAATTGACAAATATGTATTTATTTTGAAAATTATGCGTCTGAGAGATAATTGATTAGGAAGATATTTATTGTTCTCGCCTAGCACTGCTCAGCACAACTCAGCGCAACTTTTGTTTTTTCGAAATTCGCATTTTTGAAAATTGTATGTCTAAACAAATTTTGAAATTGAGAGATTTATTTTTCTCGCCTAGCACAATTCAGCACAACTTTCATTTTTTCGAAAAAACAAAATGGCGGTGCTTGTAAAAAATTTTTTTTTCAAAATTATGGCCCCAATTTTCATTTTTTTTATAAATCGTTTACGGCACAATCTAGCACAAGCCTAGCACAACTCAGCACAACTCTTGTTTATTCAAAAATACAAAATGGCGGTGCTGGTAAGAAAATCGTTTTTTCAAAATTTTAGCCCTAATTTTCATTTTATTCAAAAATCGTTTGCAGCACAATCGAGCACAAATCTAGCACAATTCAGCACAACTTTTCTTTATTCGAAATTCGCATTTTTGAAAATTATATGTTTGAAAATATTTTGAAATTGACAAATATGTATTTATTTTGAAAAGGATGCGTCTGAGAGATAATTGATGAGGAAGAGATTTATTGTGCTCGCCTAGCACAATTCAGCACAACTTTTATTTTTTCGAAAAAACAAAATGGCGGTGCTGGTAAAAATATCGTTTTTTCAAAATTTTAGCCCTAATTTTCATTTTTTTCATGAATCGTTTGCAGCACAATTCAGCACAAACCTTGCACAATTCAGCACAACTTTTCTTTTTTCGAAATTCGCATTTTTGAAAATTATATGTTTGAACAAATTTTGAAATTGACAAATATGTATTTATTTTGAAAAGGATGCGTCTGAGAGATAATTGATGTGGAAGAGATTTATTGTGCTCCCCTAGCACAATTCAGCACAACTTTTGTTTTTTCAAAAAAACAAAATGGCGGTGCTGGTAAGAAAATCGTTTTTTCAAAATTTTAGCCCTAATTTTCATTTTTTTCAAAAATCGTTTGCAGCACAATTGAGCACAAACCTTACACAATTCAGCACAACTTTTCTTTTTTCGAAATTCGCATTTTTGAAAATTATATGTTTGAACAAATTTTGAAATTGACAAATATGTATTTATTTTGAAAGGATGCGTCTGAAAGATAATAGATGAGGAAGAGATTTATTGTGCTCACCTAGCACAATTCAGCACAACTTTTCTTCTTTCGAAATTCGCATTTTTGAAAATCATATGTTTAAACAAATTTTGAAATTGACAAATATGTATTTATGTTGAAAAGGATGCGTCTGAGAGATAATTGATGAGGAAGAGATTTATTGTGCTCGCCTAGCACAATTCAGCACAACTTTTACTTTTTTCGAAAAAACAAAATGGCGGTGCTAACTTCCTTGACATCAGGATCTCCTGCCGGGATCTCAGGATCCCCAATTGGGACGCAATTCCCGTGCAGCACCTCCGGAAGCAACCAAAGGGTCACCGCAGTGATCCCAGTTCGTGGGAGCTGGCGGCCCCCACCACGTTCCCATGTGGGAGCACACACAATCAATCGCGCCATGTCGGTGTGTCCCCACTTCCTAGCTTCGTTTTTGCGCTTTCGTCTGTTGAGCCAAGATCGAAAATTATGTTTCTGTCGACTTCGTGAAAAAGTGGCCCGAAGCAGACAACAAATTTAAAATCACCAAATATATCATTTAAGATATTACCTTTCTTTCTTTGATATTTTTAAAAGTATTCACCTAAAATGAATATACAAAGATTCTATTTCAAATTTTAGGATAATTTAAGCACTTAAAAAATGATTTTCTATTGAGATTTAAAGTCAATAAATTTTTAAAGTTTCAAAACAATATATCAGTTTCAATATTTTTTAGCTGTGCAAATCAAGTAATTCAATTAGAAAATTATGTATTAAGGAATGATAAAATATGATATTGGATTTGAAAAAATAAAATATTAAAATACTTAAGTAATACATAAATTATATCTAATTATACACTCGAAATTATGCAGTAGAGTTTCTTCTCTGGTATGAGGCAACATTGAAAAAAATTTCATTCTAATAAAATACTCTGTATAAAAAATTTATTTCGAATAAAAAAGTATAAAAAAAATTTATAATACGTGAATCAACTATATCAATTGAAAAATTATGTGGAAAATATTTTATTTAAAAAAAATAAGAAATTAAGTTTAAAAATCTAGATTCCTAATTAAATGGTGATAATAGATAAAAATTCTATACGATGTTGTTAATAATTTGCTTTAGGATCCAGAAATGATAACTCATGAAGTCACATACTTTCAAACATTTCGACTCTAATCGAAGTCATCATCAGCGATCTTTATTTCTAAAATTTCAAAACAGTGGATAAAATATTGCACATATGAGCCCTATTTTGGAATAAGCTTTGGTAATGTAAAAAATGTAAAAAATGTAAAATATCGTGAGAAAATTTACATAAAATTGAACAGAAAGCACATAACTTTAATGTAAATCAACTAAAAAGCTAGTATATATTTGTGTCTAAATGCTACTGAAGATATGGATGCAAGTACATATGTAGTATAAAATTACAAAGGATTATTTATGAGAATTATCATATAATTGCTAATATTAATTCTACACTGTTAGAAATTTCCCAGAACATGTGAGTGGAGTTGTATTCAGGTACAGCCTCCTAAAATTTATACAGAATTTCAGGAAATTCTGTCACTTTTTAGTAAATTTATGAAAAAATTTTTTTTTATTAAACTTCAGTTCCAAAGTGTTGAATATTCTGTATATGTTTCCCTGGAAATACTGATACTTGTAATAGGAATAATTTTACGATTTGGTAACTGAAGTTCAATGCACTTAAATGCACCTGGACATTCATCCATATGCAACTGAAACTCAGTTATAGTTACACAATTTTATGATAACTTTATAAAAGTTCTGTTACAGTTTGGTGGTTTTTAAAATACATTATTTGAAAATTCAGTTAAGCTCCATAATATTAAGAAAACTTTTTTTTATATATTGTGACGTGGTATTTTGCCACGCACAAGAATTGTTTTAAAAATCGTTATTTTTTTAGAAAACTCGAGCAGAGAATCATGCCCGAGGCTGTCTGTGACAGTCAAAAGTCAGGGGTCGAGCGTAATGTGCTCGACAGGCTCCTGACTTTGACTTACATTTTTGTTCTTTTCTTCTTGTTATGAATTTAAATGACAGGTTACCTGAAGGGAGAGGTTAGACTCCCGGGGAACCTATTCATAATTGCCAGACTCAGTGTTCCAACCATGCAAAACACTGCATTTTAATTCTTATTATTTTATTTTCACATTCACACGCGAGTACCACGAGGTCACTTCCCGGTCGATGGCGATCAATATTCACGTCACGGCCATCGAGCGATGGAGGAAATAACCGGACACAGCACCACGAGACCTCAGCACACCAGGAAGAGGATCCTTGGTGCGTCAGGCGGATGTGAGTCCCGCCTGCTCAAGAACACCAAGGAGAGGAGTTCGCCGTCGCTTTGTTGACAGGTTGTCAACAAACTAACCTATGCGACGAGGTTAGTTCCGGTAATCGCCACGTAGCGGCGCTAAAGATCGGCGTACCGTCGCCATCTGTTGCTCGCGAATATGAACTAAGCGTAAATATCGGTAATGTCGGTAAGCTTTGTAAGCGCCACCGTCTTCCGGTTTCGCGAGCACTCCAGCGGATCTCGCCATATTTATTCATTCTCTGTTCGACGTTCTAAGTGGCAGGAGCCAAAGCCTAGATTGAAAACTTTCTGCCATTTAAAAACAACAAAAAAAAGGCCAGTGAAAAGGATGGCGAGTCGAGGTTGCTGGCGGGGACGCCGTAGATTGACAGATAGTTTTTGATCTTCTCTTTCGTTTTATATTTGAAGTCGAATTATATTAATTAACTTTAGTGGTAACTTCGGGTGGTGTGTGACGCAAAGACCTCACCACTAAGATTCCGAGGCGGCAGACTCTGGGTCAGCCTCGTTAATTGAGTAGAAATTTAAATTCAGTGTCCGCGAATATCGTAATTGGAGCTCGCGAGGTCATTTATGGGCACGGTGTTTGCGCCCAAGAACAATAAAAATTTCATGGTCGAACTTAAAAGTGTCCGTGATCGCGGATAGTGACGTTACTCCTTACCCCGCGCTCTCCGCGGTATTTTCTGTGGTCCCTGTACCTTCGTTTACAAATGTACAGGGTGACCCGCCTGAGTGGGCCGGTCAATTAATAAATTCACCATTTATACTTAAATATTAACTTTGGTTATTTGTAGGAAATAATCTGGCGCTTAACGAATGCTATTCATAAAATTTAAAGTTAGTTTCCGGTATTGGTTGTTTTGTTCGGGTTAGGTTGCCCGGGGTCAATAGTTTACCCCGAATTCTATACAGTTGGTAGTATTAATAAATCTGTTAAAATTCTCATGGTAATTCGAGCAATAATTCATTGTTTAATCGGAATATGACCTAGCCTAACCTCCTCGAATTTATAACCTAACCTCCTTAAATCCTCATTCTATCTTGAAAAATTAAAATTCAGGTTATAATATATATATAAAAATTCAGTACTTTTTTTGCAATTTCAAGTTCTCATTTTACGTTTTAGTGGTTTATATGCATAGACTTTTTGATGAAAAAAATAAATGCTTTACACAAAGGCAAAATTTTCTAATGGATGCAGTTGATCAAATTTTTAAACCCGAAACATGTTTTAATTAAAATCTTGATTTAAATTTTCAGTTATTTATTGACTTTAAATTTTACTGAGAATTTTCCAACAATTTCACATCATCTCAAAAATGTTTTTATTAAGGTACTAGTACACTTTAGAATTTTGAAAAAATCGATTTCCTTTTTTTTGCATTTTTCAACTCCTTAGACTTTTAAATATCTTCTCCTAAAATATTTTCAAAAAATTCAAACTCTTAAAACCACAAAATAAGTGAAAATGCGTGCGCACTCCCAGCTGCTAGTCGCGTGTCGACTATTGTTTATTTTCTTCTTCCATTTAAAGATATTTGGTTTACACGACTTTTTCGAAAGTTTATTCTTATCGTCTCAGTGCTTGTTTTGTTATAAATCTAAGCATTTGTGTGTTTATAATACAATGAATACGTATAGAAAAGGCAATAAATACAGTAAGAGAAAAAGTAAGAAAATTTCTAAAATGAAATATTAGTTCCGTGGAAATCAATTTACTTCTGAACATTCCACTGAGTTTACCAGTGCATCAGCAAGAAAATTATCGTGTAATTCTGATATTGAAGTGAAGTGTGATGATACTTTCAATTATTGCATACTGGCATTTCCACTCGTTTTTTCGGCGTTAGCGACAATATTAAAATGTAAAACTTGTGACACAGATGTCAAGTTTACCAAAACTGGTATTCGGGGTTTCGGATTCAAGATAAATCTAGAGTGTGCTTGTGGTGATCGGCAGATAAATTCTTCACATCTTATAAATACTGGCTTTGAAGTTAACCGACGCATTATATTTATTATGCGATTGCTTGGCGTGGGTCGTAACGGACTAGAACTTTTTTGTTCGTTGATGGATATGACATCGAATTTCGGTAAAACAGCGTATTATAAGCTGCTACAAAATGTACAAATTGCAACAAAAAGCATTGCCGACATTTGCCTAAAAAAAGCTGGTCAGGAGTAGAAACAAAAAAATTTGGAAAATTATTTGCCTGAGAATGAATTAGTAGTTTCAGGTGACGGCACGTGGTTAAAACGTGGCTTCAGCTCATCGATCGGTGTTTGTACTGTAATAGGTAAATACACAGGCAAAGTATTAGATTATTTTGTTTCTTCTAAGATGTGCAAAGCCTGTGAGATAATGGAGAAAAAACTGAATCGCGTTGATTTCGAGATCTGGTACGAGAGAGAGCATCAGGAACAATGTTCGTCAAATTACCAAGGTAGCTCCGGAGGTATGGAAGTCCAAGAAATAATTGAGATTTTCAAAAACTCTCTTAAAATCCATATGGCAAAATACGCTTACTACATAGGTGACGGGGACTCAAAGACCTTTACCAATTTATGTGAAGCTAAACCGTATGGAGATTTTATTATCAAAAAACTTGAGTGTGTTCTGCACGTGGGAAAACGAATGTTCCGGTACCCAGTGTCTCCAGAACGTGGGATTTTTCGGCCCCCACCACGTTCCCATCTGGGAGAAACACATGCAAACGTGGCGTGTCAGTGTGTCGGCTCTGCTACACGCTGCGGTCACCAGCTTCGTGTAAAGCCGAAGGTGCACGAAGACGGACTTCGTTACAATGCTTGAGTTTTCAAGTTATTTTTAGATTTCACGCTTTCGTTTATCGAGTCGAAATTAAGAATTGTATTTTTCTCGAGTACGTGCAAAAGATGCGCGAAGCAGACGACGAATTTGAATTTACGAAGTATATAGTTCAAGAAATAACACTTTTCTTCAATTTCTTGAAGAAAGTCTGCATGAAATAAACATCAGTATGATCTTGGAAAATTTCATGAGGATTTCAACACTTCAAAAATAAACTTTCAGTGAAATTTAGTGACAATAAATGTATAAAATTTGAATCAATATATAATTTTCCATTCAACTTTATATACTTCTTACTAATTTTGTACATTTAACAATTTTTCAATTAGAACAATATTTTCTATCAAGATAAAATGAACATAAAATTCAAGTTCATAATTTATATTTTCAGTTATATGTTAGAAATATTTTCATCTCACATTTTTGTAGCCTAAGCACAAACTTTTCATTCCAAAACTTAAAATCTCTACGGAAATGAAAAATTATCTAATAGCAGTAGATAAATTAAAAAGCTAAAATATGTGTTTATTGGTATTTCCATATTAACATATAAATATCAATCAACTTTAAATTTTACATAAAAATGTTCGTTCGAAGTGTTCAAATCTTGTTACAATTTGACAAGATTTTATGGAGGAGTGCAATCTTTTGGATGAAATATTTTGTAGTTCTTAATTTGTCTGTCCGTCTGAAATCGTAGTAAGATTTGAACAGTAAACAATAAATTTTCCAATAGAATTCAGGATCAATAATAATTGATTCAGGAAATACTTCAACTCTGTAGAGCATTTTTGTATTTCGAATTCAAAATGTGTGCTTAAGCCACAAAAAAGTAAGCTGAAAATGTAGATATAAAACTAATTATGTCATGTTTATGTCTTCTTAATGGAAAATACTTTGCATATAATTCTCTAATTCGATATTTTTTTAATGTATGAACATTCAAGAAATTGATAAATATTCCATCTTTTTATAGGAACTAAAATTTCCGAATAATGCTTTGATTGAGAAAGCTAAAAATTTGTCAAATATTGATATAAATTGCAATTTTACAATTGCATTATTTTTCAAATATTTTAACATCTCTTCAATCTTGATAATGCTTACAGAAGTTTATTTCATGTGAGTGACTTTTTCTTTTTCTAATGAAAGATTTCGTAATTCTAAATTCGGCCCAATTCGTAACATTGTAAAAAGATTTTAAAACTTCATAAAAATTTTTTTTCTGTTTTATTTAAAGTCAATAAATATTCAATGTTTGGAATCGAAATATTAAGTAAATGATTTTTAATTTCTGGGAATAAACTGCTTTAATAAGACAATCTTTCTTCTTTGTGAGAAATCTCAATTTTAAAATTAAAATTCTACGCATAGGATACAAAAACATAATATGAAAATACTTTTATTACAGAATTTTGAAATATACAAGTTGACCAATTTTTAATCGAGTAAATCGGCTACTTTAAGCAAAAAATTATGTTAAAAATATTTTATCAAAAAAAAATAAGAGACATTAAATTACGTTTTAAAATCCACATTCATAGATTGATGGTAAAAGCAGTTTAAAGTTTTTTAATCTTACGTTTTAGTGACGTATGCACAGACTTTTAATCAGATAAATGAAATGCTTTATAGAAAGTCAAAATTTTCTTATTACTGCACTTAATCAAATTTATAAAGTAAAAATATTTTTTAATTGATGCTTTCACTCAATTCTTTAAACATTCATTAATTGAAAGTTGTACTCAAAATTTAATCTTGCAGCGTTCCAATATTCCCACAATGTTACAAAATCTTATTAATCATTATTTTAGTCGAATTATTTTCAAAATATTTAAAAAATAAATGTAAATATTTTGATTAAATACTCTGTCAAATTTTGCATTTGACTGATCTTGCAAAATTGTTGAAAGGTTTGAATACCGATAGAAGAAACTTTAAATGAAATTTTATGTCCATAAATGCTTAAAGTTCTATATAGAAATATCAACTACAACATTCTAAAATTTTATAAATAAATTACTAAATTCAAAAAGTTTCGGATTTTTTAAAAAACTGTACAAATTTCAAATATGAATCATTCAAAATCTACTGATTATCAGTGAAATTTGACTGATTTAAATAACTAAAAACAGGTTACTGTGAATCAGTCAAATTCCACTGATTACTTCAGTGAAAAGTAACTGATTTAACAGTGAAAAATATTGTTTCCACTGATGATTCAGAGAAAAGGCAAATCACTGATTCAATCAGTGAAACTTTGACTGATTCAGATTTGGAGTGTATACAAATTTCAAATATAAAGTGTACTCTGTACATTAATCAAACAAATTTAGAAGATGAATATTTTAATAAATATTCCTAAATATTATTGGAATATGATACATATCGATTTAGAAAAACTTCTTCAAAGTACTCAGACATTTTTCTTATTTTACGACATTTTTGCACCATGTTTGACCTTTGGGTAGGATTCAAGAAAACAATTGTAGACATACTTTCATTACTTAGTAAAATACTATGAAGACTTGCTTTTTAAATTAAAGCGAAAACTTTTAAAACCTTTAACAATCGGTTGCATAGATTCTGCTCTAATCTTGGACGCAATTAGAGAAATAGGTTTTTTTTGCTTTTTTTAGATCTAGTTTTTGCCTTAAACATAAAAGAAAGAAAACACATTTGAAATATTAAAATAAAAAAGCTGGTTCATTCTTAGAGAATCCCAAATATTCTGAAATAAAACTCCTTTCCACACCACCACGGAGGTAGAGTTTACTAGTAATAGTTTAATAAATGTTATGTACTCTAAATAAATTTTTTCGTAATTGCAGAAAACTTATTCCAAATACAAAAATTGTATCTTTAAATGTACAGAATAATTAATTATAAAAATCGTTCAAATTTGAATTTCAAGGACTTGTACACACTTTCAAGGCACATCGTTTTTCCTTTTTCAAAAATTTTTAAAACTTCTAATTTTTCAAGTAATTGGGAGAAGTACATTTAAAAAAAAATTGTTTTCTCTACTTCCACTCGCGCTAGCTTAACAAATTTTCAGAATTTTACGATTTTATTAATATTGTATTAAGTGTCTACATTTTCTGAAACTATCTACAGGAGAAAAATTTTAATACTTTAGTAAAGAAAGTTTTCTGAAAAGTTGTAGATCAATCAGATTAATAGCCAAAAAGTTACCAATGTTTTAAATCGCAAACGAACGGTATAGAGGTCAAATTGGAGACGAAAACAAATAATAATAGCAACCTTCTTTTGTTTTCTTCTAAGATATACTTGATTCTCGCTTTATGCGTTATTTGAGAAGTCAAGAGTGTGGATTCTTCATATTTTTATCGTAATTCCTTATTGAAAACGGCAAAAGTAAGAATATTATATTATTATTTGGTGATACGTGAGTGCTCTTACGTACGTTATTGTTTGATGCTTGTGGGTAAGTTTATTGTGTGAAACTTAATTTGTGTGCAGATTACAAATTATTCACATTCCCTCAATTTTATCGACTTTTCATCTTATTAATTCTTTTCAAATAATTCTGTTTCCCTTCGTCGTATAATTTATTGTTCACAATGAGTAATCCGGTTGACCCAAATTCGAGTGTTTTGAAGGACAGCCAGGTTCAAACGAAGGTTGACCACCGTTAGAACTCTGGTTCAAACGAATGTCAACCCGCTAGAAAAGTCATGAAAAATGCAAAAAACTTTCAGTTGGGATGGTTTGAGGAATTTCCGTCGTGGAGAGAGTGGGTGGTTACATTAGCAGATGAAACAAGATTTCATTGCAAAATTTGCAACAAAACGTTGCTATGTGGCAAATCGGAAATTGAAAAGCATGAAGCATCTTTATCACACAGAAAGAAGGAAGAGTTTTCAAATAAATTAGAATGTTATGGAGTAGTAAGTGAAAATTCTTCTAATGTAACTGCCAATTCTTACAGTGTTGAACCTTGCGTAGCAAGTTCTTCTGCTTCAGAATTCACAAATTCCACGATTCCGGAAAGTGTTACTTTCAAACAGAAAGTACAAGAAGCAGAGATTAGGATTAGTACATTTTTCGTAGAGCATAATTTACCATTCGCGATTTCATCAGAATTGATAGGACTTTTCCAAGATATGGAACCTTCGGTTTTAAAAGACGTTAGATTGAGCCACACTAAAATGGTCCTAGTTGTAAATAACGTCGTATGTGCTGCTGAAACTGATCGCATGGCAAATATTTTGCGTAAGCAATCATTTTCAGTGTACGACGACGAAACGACCGACAGGACTCTAGAAAAGTGGCTTCTTTCTTTCTCCGTCTCTCCCAATTAAAAGCAGGGAGGAGAAGTTTTAGCCTAGGTCAGGAGAATATGTAGTCTCCTTGCTAAGAGTATGCGACCTATTTGGCCAGAAAAGTGTCTGTCATTAATGGTTCGATATGTGGAGCCAACGACATTTTCTGTCAGGGTGGAATTGCTCCAGCTTATTAATGTAAATGCTTCGGATTGTTCTGCCTCTAAAATTTTTGATGCGTTCGAAAAAGCATTGTCCGGGCAGAAAATCCCTTTATCTAATATCTGTGCTTTAGCTTGTGATAATGCACAGGTGATGGTCGGCAATAGGTCCTCATTTAAAACAAAATTAAAGGAAAAAAGTCCCCGTTTAATTGTTTTCCCGTGTGTCTCGCATTCGTCAGCAATTGTAGCAAAATATGCTTGTGCCACAATCCCAGATGTAGAGGATTTAATCAAAGATTTGCCAGCTTTTCTTAATGCTAGCTCCAAGCGAACGGCTATTTTTCGATCGATTGTTTTGGAATTAGGAAATGACTATCAAAAAATTCCTAGTCATTCTGAAACTCGCTGGCTTGTCCGCTATCGATGCATAGATATTATAATAAAGAATTGGGAAGTTATTCTTCAGTATCTTATGGTCCTCGTATCTGAGAAGGTAAAGAAGGCCAAAGACTTGTTAGGAAAAATGCAGAATCCTGTGACACTCGCATATTTCCTATTCTTGAAATTTACTTTGAATAGGTTCAACGTATACAATGCGAAATTTCAAAGTCGCGAAACAATGGTTCAGGAACTCCAGCAAAACTCGGCTAAATTCTTCGTATGGATTCTTAGCAGTTATTTGAAAGAGGGTCTTCTTCAACCGAATTTATTCTTTCAAATCATTAGAAATGTTAACTTTGCAGATCCTAGTAATCAAAAGCCGCTTCAAGACATTGACGTTGGTAAGGAAACGCGAGAATATTTCCAGCAGCAACTTACAAACAAGAAATTGCAAATAGTAGAAGTTGATCTATTTATTCGTAATTGCTTGAAATTTTATGTCACAGCAAGCGAAGAAATTCGCAATCGACTTCCTTTTGATGACATCTTTTTGTCTTGCGTTGCTGTTTTCCGGCCTCAAGTAGCTTTCTATGCTGATCGAAGCGAAACTTTTCTAGGGTCTGAAAAGTTTGTCAAGATTTAGGGTCGTTTGATAGAATAGGTGTACAAAAAGAGTGGGATTCTTTACTCAAAATCAGAGAGGAACTCAAAGAAAAGTGGTCGAATTTATCTTTTGACGAAATGTGGTCTAGTATCGGTGTATCTTCGACGAGTACAGGAGAAACACTTTTTCCAAATTTGACCTCAGTATTGAATCATGTTCGGAGTCTTCCTCATTCAAATGCTGAGGCGGAGCGAGGTTTCTCCATGCTCACGGACGCGAAAACTCCCAAAAGAAATCGCTTAGGAAACAGGACGGTCAACTCAATTTGTGTTACTCGATCAGCCCTAGAGGCGAGAGCTGAAACAGCCAGAACAACGAGCATCACTTCGAAGCATTTGCAATTAATGACCGAAAATCTATATGAGATGGCAGAAAATGATAGGGTAAGTGGTTTGTCGCTCTTCGCTCACGAAGGAGAGGATTAATTCTAATGGCCAAGGCATGGCGTTAATCAATTTCAAACCCCTTTCTTACTCACAAAATAATGACATTTTATTTCTTATATCAGAGATATGTTCTTTATTCCTTTCTTTGCGTGCCTCGGGTATAGAAATTGATTAGTTTTAATTATTATTTTGTGAGTAAGAAAACATACTGAAATTGAGTAATATCACGCTTTGGGCATAAGTGATTGGCAAGGGGACTCACAATAATCAAGCACCCCAAATCATCCCGAATTAATCAAACTTCTTCATTATTCGATTTAAAACAAAACATTTTTGTTCGACGTATACTGGCATTTGATAGAGGCAAGCCTGAAGTACGGGCTACATTTGTAGCGTTTTTTACCACTTTGCTTCATTTTTTTGCTTTTTTCTTTTTGCTTGAAAGCAAAAACCCTTTTCGTTTCGTAGGGCGTGGACTAGGCCTACAGGGGATACCACGTAAAAAAAACGAGCCTTAAACTCTACCTCCGTGGTGGTGTGGAAAGGAGTTTTATTTCAGAATATTTGGGATTCTCTAAGAATGAACCAGCTTTTTTATTTTAATATTTCAAATGTGTTTTCTTTCTTTTATGTTTAAGGCAAAAACTAGATCTAAAAAAAGCAAAAAAACCTATTTCTCTAATTGCGTCCAAGATTAGAGCAGAATCTATGCAACCGATTGTTAAAGGTTTTAAAAGTTTTTGCTTTAATTTAAAAAGCAAGTCTTCATAGTATTTTACTAAGTAATGAAAGTATGTCTACAATTGTTTTCTTGAATCCTACCCAAAGGTCAAACATGGTGCAAAAATGTCGTAAAATAAGAAAAATGTCTGAGTACTTTGAAGAAGTTTTTCTAAATCGATATGTATCATATTCCAATAATATTTAGGAATATTTATTAAAATATTCATCTTCTAAATTTGTTTGATTAATGTACAGAGTACACTTTATATTTGAAATTTGTATACACTCCAAATCTGAATCAGTCAAAGTTTCACTGATTGAATCAGTGATTTGCCTTTTCTCTGAATCATCAGTGGAAACAATATTTTTCACTGTTAAATCAGTTACTTTTCACTGAAGTAATCAGTGGAATTTGACTGATTCACAGTAACCTGTTTTTAGTTATTTAAATCAGTCAAATTTCACTGATAATCAGTAGATTTTGAATGATTCATATTTGAAATTTGTACAGTTTTTTAAAAAATCCGAAACTTTTTGAATTTAGTAATTTATTTATAAAATTTTAGAATGTTGTAGTTGATATTTCTATATAGAACTTTAAGCATTTATGGACATAAAATTTCATTTAAAGTTTCTTCTATCGGTATTCAAACCTTTCAACAATTTTGCAAGATCAGTCAAATGCAAAATTTGACAGAGTATTTAATCAAAATATTTACATTTATTTTTTAAATATTTTGAAAATAATTCGACTAAAATAATGATTAATAAGATTTTGTAACATTGTGGGAATATTGGAACGCTGCAAGATTAAATTTTGAGTACAACTTTCAGTTAATGAATGTTTAAAGAATTGAGTGAAAGCATCAATTAAAAAATGTTTTTACTTCATAAATATGATTAATTGCAGTAATAAGAAAATTTTGACTTTCTATAAAGCATTTCATTTATCTGATTAAAAGTCTGTGCATACGTCACTAAAACGTAAGATTAAAAAACTTTAAACTGCTTTTACCATCAATCTATGAATGTGGATTTTAAAACGTAATTTAATGTCTCTTATTTTTTTTTGATAAAATATTTTTAACATAATTTTTTGCTTAAAGTAGCCGATTTACTCGATTAATAATTGGTCAACTTGTATATTTCAAAATTCTGTAATAAAAGTATTTTCATATTATGTTTTTGTATCCTATGCGTAGAATTTTAATTTTAAAATTGAGATTTCTCACAAAGAAGAAAGATTGTCTTATTAAAGCAGTTTATTCCCAGAAATTAAAAATCATTTACTTAATATTTCGATTACAAACATTGTATATTTATTGAATTCGAATAAAACAGAAACATTTTTTTATGAAGTTTTAAAATCTTTTTACAATGTTACGAATTGGGCCGAATTTAGAATTACGAAATCTTTCATTAGGAAAAGAAAAAGTCACTCACATGAAATAAACTTCTGTAAGAATTATCAAGATTGAAGAGATGTTAAAATATTTGAAAAATAATGCAATTGTAAAATTGCAATTTATATCAATATTTGACAAATTTTTAGCTTTCTCAATCAAAGCATTATCCGGAAATTTTTAGTTCCTATAAAAAGATGGAATATTTATCAATTTCTTGAATGTTCATACATTAAAAAAATATCGAATTAGAGAATTATATGCAAAGTATTTTCCATTAAGAAGACATAAACATGACATAATTAGTTTTATATCTACATTTTCAGCTTACTTTTTTGTGGCTTAAGCACACATTTTGAATTCGAAATACAAAAATGCTCTACAGAGTTGAAGTATTTCCTGAATCAATTATTATTGATCCTGAATTCTATTGGAAAATTTATTGTTTACTGTTCAAATCTTACTACGATTTCAGACGGACAGACAAATTAAGAACTACAAAATATTTCATCCAAAAGATTGCACTCCTCCATAAAATCTTGTCAAATTGTAACAAGATTTGAACACTTCGAACGAACATTTTTATGTAAAATTTAAAGTTGATTGATATTTATATGTTAATATGGAAATACCAATAAACACATATTTTAGCTTTTTAATTTATCTACTGCTATTAGATAATTTTCCATTTCCGTAGAGATTTTAAGTTTTGGAATGAAAAGTTTGTGCTTAGGCTACAAAAATGTGAGATGAAAATATTTCTAACATATAACTGAAAATATAAATTATGAACTTGAATTTTATGTTCATTTTATCTTGATAGAAAATATTGTTCTAATTGAAAAATTGTTAAATGTACAAAATTAGTAAGAAGTATATAAAGTTGAATGGAAAATTATATATTGATTCAAATTTTATACATTTATTGTCACTAAATTTCACTGAAAGTTTATTTTTGAAGTGTTGAAATCCTCATGAAATTTTCCAAGATCATACTGATGTTTATTTCATGCAGACTTTCTTCAAGAAATTGAAGAAAAGTGTTATTTCTTGAACTATATACTTCGTAAATTCAAATTCGTCGTCTGCTTCGCGCATCTTTTGCACGTACTCGAGAAAAATACAATTCTTAATTTCGACTCGATAAACGAAAGCGTGAAATCTAAAAATAACTTGAAAACTCAAGCATTGTAACGAAGTCCGTCTTCGTGCACCTTCGGCTTTACACGAAGCTTGTGACCGCAGCGTGTAGCAGAGCCGACACACTGACACGCCACGTTTGCATGTGTTTCTCCCAGATGGGAACGTGGTGGGGCCCGAAAAATCCCACGTTCTGGAGACACTGCCGGTACCTGAAGGAGGCAAAAAAATCGTTAGTCGAATTACGAAAATTCAAAACAGCTGAAGAGAAAAAAAAACAAGTTAAAAATAATCAGCAAACAGCGGAAAAAATAGGAAATTCACCGAAAATTCGACAGCCACGTAAAAAAAAACGGAACATTCATTTTCCCACGTGCAGACCACACTCAAGTTTTTTGATAATAAAATCTCCATACGGTTTAGCTTCACATAAATTGGTAAAAGTCTTTGCGTCCCCGTCACCTAAGTAGTAAGCGTATTTTGCCATATGGATTTTAAGAGAGTTTTTGAAAATCTCAATTATTCCTTGGACTTCCATACCTCCGGAGCTACCTTGGTAATTTGCCGAACATTGTTCCTGATGCTCACTCTCGTACCAGATCTCGAAATCAACGCGCTTCAGTTTTTTCTCCATTATCTCACAAGGTTTGCACGTCTTAGAAGAAACAAAATAATCTAATACTTTGCCTGTGTATTTAGCTATTACAGTACAAACACCGATCGATGAGCAGAAGCCACGTTTTAACCACGTGCCGTCACCTGAAACTACTAATTCATTCTCAGGCAAATAATTTTCCAAATTTTTTTGTTTCTACTCCTGACCAGCTTTTTTTAGGCAAATGTCGGCAATGCTTTTTGTTGCAATTTGTACATTTTGTAGCAGCTTATAATACGCTGTTTTACCGAAATTCGATGTCATATCCATCAACGAACAAAAAAGTTCTAGTCTGTTACGACCCACGCCAAGCAATCGCATAATAAATACAATGCGTCGGTTAACTTCAAAGCCAGTATTTATAAGATGTGAAGAATTTATCTGCCGATCACCACAAGCACACTCTAGATTTATCTTGAATCCAAGACCTCGAATACCAGTTTTGGTAATCTTGACATCTGTGTCACAAGTTTTACATTTTAATATTGTCGCTAACGCCGAAAAAACGAGTGGAAATGCCAGTATGCAATAATTGAAAGTATCATCACACTTCACTTCAAAATCAGAATTACACGATAATTACAAGTATCAGTATTTCCAGGGAAACATATACAGAATATTCAACACTTTGGAACTGAAGTTTAATAAAAAAAATTTTTTCATAAATTTACTAAAAAGTGACAGAATTTCCTGAAATTCTGTATAAATTTTAGGAGGCTGTACCTGAATACAACTCCACTCACATGTTCTGGGAAATTTCTAACAGTGTAGAATTAATATTAGCAATTATATGATAATTCTCATAAATAATCCTTTGTAATTTTATACTACATATGTACTTGCATCCATATCTTCAGTAGCATTTAGATACAAATATATACTAGCTTTTTAGTTGATTTACATTAAAGTTATGTACTAGAATTTTATTGTTATTCCTAAGGAAGTTTTTAGATAATTTACCGATGTTTTCTGTTCAATTTTATGTAAATTTTCTCACGATATTTTACATTTTTTACATTTTTTACATTGCCAAAGCTTATTCCAAAATAGGGCTCATATGTGCAATATTTTATCCACTGGTTTGAAATTTTAGAAATAAAGATCGCTGATGATGACTTCGATTAGAGTCAAAATGTTTGAAAGTATGTGACTTCATGAGTTATCATTTCTGGATCCTAAAGCAAATTATTAACAACATCGTATAGAATTTTTATCTATTATCACCATTTAATCAGGAATCTAGATTTTTAAACTTAATTTCTTATTTTTTTTAAATAAAATATTTTCCACTTAATTTTTCAATTGATTTAGTTGATTCACGTACTATAAATTTTTTTTATACTATTTTATTCGAAATAAATTTTTTATATTTGTATTTTATATACGAGAAATCGTAAAGTGTAATTTCGTATGCAAATATAGATGTAATTTTGGTTTTTTTTAAATATTGAAACATTTTATTCACAGTTTTATAATGAAATTCATATGTGAGTAATATTACGTATTTCAAGAAGTTTACAGAGTATTTTATTAGGATGAAATTTTTTTCAATGTTGCCTTATACCAGAGAAGAAACTCTACTGCATAAATTCGAGTGAATAATTAAATATAATTTATGTATTACTTAAGTATTTTAATATTTTATTTTTTCAACTCCAATATCATATTTTATCATTCCTTAATACCTAATATTCTTTACATAATTTTCTAATTGAATTATTTGATTGGCACAGCTAAAAAATATTGAAATTGATATATTGTTTTGAAACTTAAAAAATTTATTGACTTTAAATTTCAATAGAAAATCATTTTTTAAGTGTTTAAATTATCCTAAAATTTGAAATAAAATCTTTGTATATTCATTTTAGGTGAATGCTTTTAAAAATATCAAAGAAAGAAAGGTAATATCTTAAATGATATATTTGGTGATTTTAAATTTGTCGTCTGCTTCGCGCCACTTTTTCACGAAGTCGACAGAAACATAATTTTCGATCTTGGCTCAACAGATGAAAGCGTGAAATCGAAGCGAGGAAGTGGGGACACACCGACACGGCGCGCTTGATTGTGTATGCTCCCACATGGGAGCGTGGTGGGGGCCGCCAGCTCCCACGATCTGGGATCACTGGGTCACCGAGGAGCAGCAGTCTGGTAAAAATATTTTGTATCGAAGAACACTAGGTACGCTGTCTAGGCTCTAGTGCAACTTCTAATTTAAATTAAGAATTTATTTTCTGGGTACTCCACCCAGGCTCCAGAAGATAAGTAGTGTTCGTGGGTACGCTGTCTAGGCTCCACTATAAACTCTTGTGCCTCCACCCGCTCTCTAGTCCGCTGCCTAAGCGCAGAGATGGTGCTTCTACTTCCTTAGAGAGAGACGTACGCTGCTCAGGCTGTCTCTCCTCCTCTCATGGTTTACGCTGCCTTGGCTGCCATCTCGTGTATTTCTTTCCACGGTGCACGCTATCACTGGCTGCCGTGAAGAGTATTTTTTAAGTTCTTTTCTGATTGGTGCACGCCACCCAGGCTGTCAATCACTATTTCTCTTAGTGTTTGTGCCCGCCGTCTGGGCGGCCAAGTAAATTTAGTTTGCATACATTTTGTAAGACTCGTAAATACGGGCACGACATATTTTAGGCTTTGCATTTTCGTGATAGTAGCGCCACCTACTTTTGAGATTATTATTTGTTTAGAGTTTCTTTTAGATTTCGCAAAGGGATTTGGCACCGAGCAATCCGCAATAGAGAGAGCGTATTTATTATAAGTTATTTGGTTCGCGACAACAGCGCCACCTACTTTTTAGGCTATTATTTGTTCAGAGTTTTTCTTTTAGATTTTGCAAAGGGATTTGCCACCGAGCAATCCGCGATAGAGAGAGAGCATTTATCTTCGTTTATTTTGAGGTGTTTAGCTGCGACGACGGCGCCACCTATAGTCGAAAGTATTATTTATTTAAGGTTCCGCTCATGCTTTATAGAAATAGGTTTATTACCAAACAGCCTGAGGTCTGAGACTGGTGTACTTTAAGTCTGTGATAATAACGCCATCTACTTCGTATCATTGTACCTTGCGAGGATCTCCTACGCGACTCAATTATTATTGCACCAACAATCTACAGATTGTTAAATTATAGAAAACAATAAATAAAGACTGATTGTTATGCCAATATACTTGCCTACCAATTATTTCCACACCTTTGGGTCCACAAATATTATTTAAATAAATAAAATAAAATTAAGGACATATCGAACTCTTTCAAGTGACGCCTAAAAGACCGCAGTAATTGGGGCATCCACAGCAATATCCACACTTACCCTAGGCGCATAATGAGGGTTATTACGCGACGAGCGACAATGCTCGCAGGAAATCGAAGCCGAGGCGTGATCAGTCCTGCGAGCATTTTAAGCGAGTCTTATGTGACTTCGGCGCATTTACGAGTTTTTATGCGTACACTGGAATCCAATCTGAAAAGGTCGAAATTGCCGTGATTATCGCCCATCTCACTTGACATTTCGCGAATACTTCCGGCCATTTTGATTTTCTCGATCTTGTGTAGTAGTAGCGTATTGTAATAGACGCATGCGCAGTTCAAATGTACAAGGCTTTGTCAGCACGGTGTCAACGTTGTACGAAGAAAAGGATGAATAAGAAGAATATTACGCTCCGCTGTATCGTAATAGGCGCATGCGCAGTTCAATTTTTACATTGCATTCCTCTGTATCATAATACATAACATTACGCTACTCTCAACTGTAGTCTCGGCTTTGCCTCAGCTGCGCCTCGGTTACCCCTCGACTCTGCCTTGCCTTCGATCTCCTGCGAGCATTGTCGCTCGTCGCGTAATAACCCTCATTTCGCGCCTAGGCACATAATATACTATTACATCAGGTATTTGAAAAATCTGTTACAATTTCGTAATTTGAACATAAATTTAGAAAAATTCAGTTATGAGTTCGTAATTTGCAGAACATTTTCAGAAATTCCACTTAATCTTTAGTAAATTTAAGATAAGTTTTCTAAAACGTATCGTAAATTTCATAACATTTTCGTGAATTTTGTTGTCGTTCCCCTCTTTGTGGTATAGGAGTGAGGGAGACAGTTGTAGTGAGAGAGAGCGACGAGAGGAATGCCTCGCCTCGCTCTTATTATTTTCTAAGTTGGCAAGGAGTGTTGGAGAGTGGGAGAGATAGAAAGAGACAGAGGGAGAACAACGAGAGGTATGCCTCGCCTTGTTCCCGACGAGAAGTTACTTCGCCCCGCTTCCGCTAGTGAAAAAAAAGAGAGAGAGTGAATGACGAGAGGTATGCCTCGCCTCATTCACGTAAAAGAGAGAGAGGGGGAACAACGAGAGGTATTCCTCGCCTTGTTCTCAACGGAAAGCGACGAGAAGTTACTTCGCCCCGCTTCCGTTAGTGTGGAGAGAAAGAAAATAATGACCAGAAAAGTAAGTTTGAGTACTTTATTGGCGTTCGGTCTTGATCTGGCTCGTGGTGAGTAAAGCGTTAGATCTGATTTTTCGAGCAAAGGGTGCCACTTTTATATCCGAAGGGCTCGAAGGGAATGTTCGTGGAGGTAGACGCCAGCGTGGTGGTGTTTGAGATGCGCGGGCATGATGCGCTTGGTGGCGTCACCATGCTACACGCCAATCGAGACACTCCCGCGCTTTGCGCATCGCCTCCGCGCCGCGTGCGTCGTACTTTCCGATAGACTGGGTCCACTGAGCCAATCCTCGGTAAGCACGCGCTTTTCCTTCCCCTGAGTCGTTCGATGCGTATCCAATGGGCCCGTTCGGGAAAATGCTACATTTACAAACAATTCTTAAACTAACTTAATTAACCTTATTAATATATCTTTATACTTTAAAAATACTAGAATTGATTTAAAAAATTAATGAACGTTTATACAAACTAAATTAATCCTTAAAACTAATTTTCTAAGGTCCCACCAATGGCGTAGACGGAAAAGTGTAAAAATCTAAACAATTTCTAAATATTAATAATTTAAGAGTCTAACTTATGTCTAAAAATTGGGAAAGATCTGGGAAGTTTGAATCTATTTAAAAGGTTAATTGATTTTTAACTTGTTCTTGTGAATTTATTTATTGAAATTCTGATAACGGTAAGGCGCATGACACAGTGATCCCAGAGCGTGGGAGCTGGCGGCCCCCACCATAGTCCCCAACAGCTCATGGCTTCTTCCTCGCTCGACTGCAATAGGTTTGTTGAATGAGGAAGGCACAATGAGCTCGCGGCATCTATGGTGGGGGCCGCCAGCTCCCACGTTCTGGGATCACTGGCATGACAACGGGTTGGCCAGCCCGTGACAGTAACTTACCGTAACCGAGAACTTCTCTATGCATCAATGATGGCGGGCGACGCTTGGACGCCGTAGAAAAAGATGGAGGATACAAGCATGGGAGGATAGAAAGAGAAAGATAGAGTTGGTGAATATGGCGCCCAAGTAAACATTGATGCTTAGTGACTGAATGGAAAAACTTAATCTTCTTCTAATGAAATTACTTCCCAGTTCCTTTCCATTGAGATGAGCAAACCAACGGTCAGTTAATAAAAAACTAAAAAGACTTTTATACGCTAGTGCGTGTATCAAATTCAGAACATTTCTATCAGTGTAGATGCAAGTAAATTCTGCACTAAAATCGGGTATACTTTTTCCTTTGCATGGTTGCTTCGAAGGTCTTTTCTCTCAATCCTAAATTTGATTTTGTAAGAATTATATATTCAATATTTCAACTTTGGACTGACATTAACGGAAGCTCAAAGTGATCACGATCTTGTCAAAATTTCACTGCATTTGACAAGTCGCCAGTCTTGATCCACCAATGGTGTAATTTTTTTTAGAAAAGTTAGGTGTTGAATTAATTTATGTTCAGTTAATTCGAACTATTTTGTCAATAAAATGTTACTGATTAAAAAGTCGATCTCTACTTGTGAAGAAATTTTACTGGAATTCTCGTGGGGCCCTCGTCATTTTTCTTCATATTATCTGCATAGGGCCCTAATCAGGAAAAAGTGGTAGGGGCCTGGGTTCTTTTGTCACACTCGATGCTGATTCAATTAAAATTGATTTGAAATTATATCATGGACTCACTATTCAGAAAAAAAGTATTGTTTCAATTTAAAAAATATTTATTAATTAAATTAAATTTACGTTTCATTTTACATGAGTTTAAATTAAATATTTTGAAAATATTCTTGTATTGAATTTCAAAAAATGAATTAAAGAAAAAATGTATTTCTCATAGCGCCTCCTTTGAAAATCCGATTTTCAAAGGAGGCACTATGAAAAATAGTAAACCAAACTTTTTCCTGAATGTAAGATGGATAAGGGAGGCCTAACCAAGTACAACAATTCTACTATAATCGTCAAGACTCAAATTTAGAGAGCATATGGGTTTGCAAAGAAAGAAAGATAAACCTTTTTCATTATAGATTTTTTTTTTTTTTCATTTATAGATGAGCATAAAGCTTTTGATCCAAAGCTTTCAGAAAATAGTATAATTTTGTTCGTAAAATGCGTCACAGACTAGACGTTTGCTAAAAGTCTAATTATAAAGACCCGCGAACGTCGGAATCAAGTGAAGGAAAGTTGTAAGGAGAGTACCTACATCGATGCCCATGTAAAAGATTTACGACGTTTGCCTTCGCGGTTATTGGGCTTCAAAAAAACTGGTTGTTATCTTATGATGCATTTGCACAACAATATATATACACAAATATATATATTCACAAAAAGTAAACTCCTGTCATCGGGCTCGTTTTTCATTCAAGATTTGGTGATGATTTCGAAAAAAAGTAATTGAAATTTTTCCACGGAAAGATGCGAACATTACACTTTTAGAATGAATTTTAATCAAATATGACTGAACTTATGTCGTTCATTGAGATTCGATTGAAGAATAAAATGAAGAACGAACCTTTTCATTTGATTGAGGCTAATTTTGAAGCTAATCTCTTTTCATGCATATATTTCAAATCTTTCTTGAAATAAAGTCTGCTGATACGATTGTGATAATCATTATCTTTATTTTATTAATGAATTTCATATTTGCAGTATCAAAATAATATATTCAAATGTGAACTTTTTATGTCTAAATTTATTGATATAATACTGTCAACAGTTTATGATTAAAAAAGTTTTAAATAATTTGATGACTTCTGTATTTAGTTTGCTTCGTATTTTTTGGACTTCCAATGCAGTGTTCAAATTGGCACGCAAAAGTATTTCAAAACTTTGTTTATTTTTGTCTGTGAAATAAGAAAGGACTTCTCAGTTAAGGGTGAAACTAACTTTAAGTGCGTTGAACTCGAAGTTCATAAGATATGCTTCCATTTTCATCATTGGATCTTTGCCAATTTTGCCTCTCTTGACATTGCTTTTTATTATGGCGCATGCGCACCCACATTGAGGCATTTTCAATTTCATATATTTCATTTCTATTCCTATTTTTCAATCACTTCAAGGTAGAATAATGTAGAACAATTGTTGTTAAAAATTCTATTAAGTTATCATTAAAGTTTTAATTAGAATTATTAAGATAAATTTAAGCCGTGTGGTAGGGTCTGATGCCACCAATTACATACGACCACTTCATTAATAGAATAATAATTTAAATAAACTTTCCGGAGAAAAAACCAATACAGAAAAATGTAACGCATTACTGTCTTCTCCGGAAATTTTGCTTCAATTATTATTATTATTATTATTAAGCGGTAGTATATAATTGATGACGTCAGAGCTTACCATATGGCCTTAAAAACTGCCATAATAGTATATTGTGCAACTAGGAAAAAAAAACGTATTTTGCGAGTGTGAAATTTGATGTCCGAGCACAGCGAGGGTACTAACCACACGTGATAATTTTATTCGGATAAAGTAAAAAGAAACTTACCCTATGCTAAAACAACAAAAAATGAATAAAAATTTTGTGAATTTTGGGCTAATAAGATCTTTTGAATTTATTTATGTTTTATTCCAGGTTTTAATTTTTCATATTTAGATTTCAATTCACTTTCCTGATTTTAATTTTATTCATAAGATGTTGAATGTCAATTCCGAATTAATCATCAAATTGGAAGGTAATTAAAATTTACAATCAGATAGAAAATTAATGAAAAATAAATTGCTTCTAAAGGCAAGTGGAATCCTTCTTTAAAATGAGAGAACTTTTGAAATATGTTCATGATATATCTGTGGCCAAATTGGCGTAAATAGATTCTGTGAGAAAAGTTTTGTGGAACCTCTGTAGCTCAGATGATAGAGCATTCGACTGGCAATAGAAAGGTCCTGGGCTTGATACCCAGCAGAGTGGAAGCGTTCCTTTTTTCACAGAAAAATTTTTCAAATACTTTTGACAAGAGTTCTTTTTTTAATTTGATAGACTATTTGAATTTTTTAATCTGAATACGAAGTATCCTAGTTGTAAAGGTAAATAAATGAAATTGAAAACTTTGAAAGCTAAAAGATTTCAAATTTATAAATATAAAAATTAGATGATTCCAAAGTACAAAACGAAGATTGCAAGTTATAATAAGAGCATTCAAGTTGAAACAGTAAAGCTAGAATGTAACTAAGATTGAAAATTTACCATATTACATAAATTGATTTTCACATCTTTCGTAACATTTGGTTTGATATTTTGAATGACCAAGAAACCATAGCGATTTGAAATTGTACAGAATTGAATTTAGGGAATTACTTCAAGAAATAGAGCTTTGAAACGTTGCATGCATAAAATGCAAGTTTTAGAATAGCACATCCTTGGCACACGATTTCTCTTCCAATGTTCCATAGTATATGGCGATGGGACGTGATGTCATCGTTGCGAAAATAACAATGCCATAGATACTCAATGTTCCATTTTATACTTACCTTGAAAAAATTGCATTGTTATTTTAAAAAATGAAAATTAAATGTAATAAACATCCATTAAACATATTTAATAGAAAATTAAAAAATTTGCACAAAATTTGCACCTAACTCAAACTTTTTGCAGTACACTGATAGACATTTCTATCATAATTTTCCGAAACATGTAATTGAAGATTTGTGTAAGCATTTATAGTTTCGTAAAATATGGATAAAATTCTAAAAAATTCAATTATTTTTTAGTAAATTTAAGAGAAAATCTCTTAATGTTCAGTTAGAAATTGCTGGATATTCCGTTATCTGTATCTGAAAATTATGTTATAGTTTTGTAATTTTAACAAATATCCTATAAGTTTACGTTACAAAATAGTGAAAAAAGTTTATATGCATAAAGTTCAAATCCAAAAATAGTGTGAAAAATTGTATGTCCATAAAGATCAACGCCGTCTCCTTCATGGGTTGTCAAGACCTTGCATATTTTAATCAATTCACTTGAATATTGTATTCTGTTCAACTACTTTCTCGATGACTTCCTAAGTCCCCGTAACTCTCTACGAGCACGTGCTAGGAGAGTGGTCACATAGACATATTTGTTTCTAAAAAAAATCGCTAAAATTTTTTAGTAAACGGTTAACTGCTTTCTATTGTAGTAAACACGTCTATATAGGATTTAAGCCTACATCCGTCGTGCCCAATAGTCATATTAAAATCATCATTATCCTTTATAATATGCTTGCTTATTTGTTTTCAAAATAATTTACTATCAGAAAAATGCTACTACTATTTTAATTACGACCATATAATCCATGAATTCTTTTATGTTCCTAATGTTATAAAAAATTTGTGACACTTTGCTCTCTAATAAATCTTATATAATAGAAAGCTATTGATTGAAATAGTTCGGAATCTTTAACCAATTGCTTTGGTAAGCATTTCAAATTAATCAATCATTTTCAATACACTCTAAAAACAAGTGTGTTACTTCTACCATACACGTGAATCACGATAGTAACTTTTTAGGCATTTGAAGTGTGTATTTTCAATACACATTACAAACGTAACGTTTAATTTTCAAACACTTTAACGTTTTGTACCCGGAAAATTGAGTTGGCAATGTTTAGTAAGTACACACTTCGCTCAATTACACACTTGACAATGTGTGTACTGTGTAAAAATTACACATTTCACTACACACTTGTTTTTACAGTGTAGTTACGTAACAGTTGCTACTCACTCAGCTGAGAGTATTATACATATGATTCAGTTTTAAAAGTTCTAAAAAACATTGTTTCCTTTATATTATCAAACAGCTATGTATCTTTGGTATAAGAATTTTTATGAAACATGTACCTTTTGCTTATAAATATAAAACTTCAATCCTATCCAGAAATTGATGATGGACTCTTCAAAATACATTATAATGAAAAATTTTCTCTGAGCACGATGCGTAATGATGTTTTTCTTTTATGCTTGTGCATTACGTTGAATTCACGTTCAATCTATACTATTCTTATATAAATAGCCATTCAAATTAAAAGAGACTGTTTTTATATCTGTTTTTATTTCGCATGACTCAGTTTATAATTACATTCGTAATTTACAGTTTTTACATTTTATTACTGTGTTAAGTAGTCAAGAGTTAGTTGACAGATTCTATACACATTTAAGTGATTCTGAAAATTCGAAGAAACTTTAGTAATTTCTTTTTTAGTTTCATCTCACGATTCTTATAATCCTAATGTTGTAACTTTCTGTTAAGATTTAAGGAAAAAACTTAAAACTATTGTACATCAAAGAGGAATTTTTCGGAGTTGCAAATATTTATTATTTTACTATGTTTTATATGGCAGAGGCATCGTAAATTTAGACAAATTTTATAGTAGACTAATATTTTAGCGTCGCGGTAAAATCTCTTATAATTTTAATCAGTAGTTTCTTTCACTGATTTCAATTTATGACTCAATTCTAGCTATAACCTAACACTAGAACACCCTCAAATAACTTTTTCATCTTAATTTCGAACATTTTATGTCCCAGCCGCATTTGAATTTGACTAAACCAAACCGTCAAAATTGGGTGAATTACAAGAAGCCAAAGCTAGAATTAAACTTCATTGTACCAAAAATATTTTCCACATACTGGGTATTACGTCCGTACGTGGCTCCAAAATTATTTTTAAACTCCTTAACCGCAAGTTCTGTTTTTTAAAAAAAAATTAAAATGTACGAATGCAGAAGGTTAATAATAGAATAAGAGTGGTCGCATGCGTATGAAGAAATTGCTTTAATCTCCTAGTTACCTCATTACTAATAATGTATGATTTCACAATAGAAATATATATTCTAATAGTTTTCTTTGGGCTATGTGTGTGCGTGTTTGTGTATGTTTACGTTTATGTATATATTTACTTGTATTCGCTTACTTATTAATTTTAAATACTATTGTGCTTCTAAGGTATTTCTTGAATTGCGTTTTCTTTTTACATTTTTTTACATTTCATTCCTCTGTAGTGCAATACACAATATTGCGCTACTCTTAAATGTTGCGAAAAACGAGTTTACGCGCCGGAGGCACATAAAATTTATTACATTTACCATTTTCAAATCAGCAGATGTCGAGCCGCATTGTGAGTCGAGTGAAATCTTCAAAATAAAGCTAAATCCCAAATAAGTATTAATATTTGAATAATAATTGTGGACCTTTGAGTCGTGATAATTGTTCGGGTCTCTGAGGAAATCCTTGGGAGCAGCAGTCTGGAGTCCTTCTTATAAACTGCAACGTTATTGCTTGGAAAGTAATAACCTAAGTTTCAAATTCTATAAAGCAACTTGTAAACTGGCGACAAGCATTTTATAACCCCAATTTCCTTGACTGCTTACAAACATCCTTTTGGATTGAATAGCGGCCACTAGGTATTGGGGTGTAATTGAGATTTTTCCCAAAGATTTACTAAGAGCCGGTCAAGCAATCGGATGGTCAAAATGTGACGTCACATTTACCCCCAGAAACCAGACATAATTAACCCCACTTTTCAGTGGTAACCACCTTAAAATTTCTGAAACAAACCTAATTGGTTAATCAAAGTTCAAGGTGGGGGATTCAGTAACAGCATAGCTCACCCCCGAGTTTTTCTTGCTCTGACTCTTGAGTTATTTTTCTGATCTCTAATCACAGTGGGTCGCTACCGATGTTAGTTTTAAACTGTTGTAACCATAGCAACCATATCATTGCCAGTTGAAATAATACAGCCGATGCTCATTTTACTCAACTACCGTTCGAAGCACCTCAAGCGTCGGTGATGTACTTATACATTTCATTTTAACCCACTGACGCATGTTAATGCCGTGTCTTCGACAACGTTTTACTCAAATCCTTACTATTTCCTATGTGATGCTTATTGATATTCACTTTGGGTAAATTAGGTATTTATCAAATTCATTTTGCTCGACTAGGATTTAATAAATGTTCAAATGTCCTTAAGTCCCAAGTTTAATCGACAGAGTTGAGTAAAATTACTTCAACTATTTTTCTGCGTGTAATAGTACAGTATTTAACTGTTCATTGTGATTCATATTTAAAAATTCTTGTTGTATTTTTATTCTTTCACTAATTATTTTCAACTTTAAATCATTTAAATTTATGAAATGGATTTCATACAATATATTTCAAAATTTTCCGCTCTATAGAATACATCGGGTTGGGGGGATGGGGGTTTCGTTTGCATTGATATTAGTTGTTGCTATCAAAACTTGGCGGCGCTGATGCTCATTTTCACTTTTTTAAGTACCCTCCTAAAATACACGGTAGTGGCCGCACTGTGTCTCTAATCGATCACATGTTTTCCCTGAAATCTCTGTCGAGAGTCCCTCAAGCCTGGAACGGCCCACAGTACGTCTACTACCATGTATTTTAGGAGGGTACTTAAAAAAGTGAAAATGAGCATCAGCGCTGCCAAGTTATGATAGCAAGAACTAATATCAATGCAAACGAAACTCCCGAAACCCATTAAGATGGTGGGCATTGAATGACATTAAAATGTTAACATCTGAAAAAAACGGAATCAAGAATGGAATTTTTGAATTCCTTTTAATGCCTAGGAATTAAAATGCGTTCAAAAGTTTTATCCTCGATTCCATTTCTTTCCAGACTGACATTTCAATGCCATTCAATGCCCACCTTCTTACTAGGTATATTCTAAAGAGCGAAAATTTTTAAAACGTGAATCAATGATTTATACCATCTGATTTTATCAAGAGAATATCAAACTGTGGTTGCTATGGTTACAACAGGTTATAAAGAACATCGGTAGCGACAATAATGCCACCACTTGTTGATAGCAAACACTATAATTCGTTCCCCTTTTCTCCTATATGATTGGATCCACTGTGGAACGGCCCCTGATACTGGTGACATTAAAATCTCAGATAAAGCAGGCGTTCGATTGTCCGTAATTTATCACATTTGTTTTCCTGCCCAGTACAATCTGGTGGTTTGTCTAAATATAATAATTTCGCGACGTGTTTGAATTAATGTTTTAATTTCGCGACGTGTTTGAATTAATGTTTTAATTTGTACAACAAATTATCTTATAGCGTGTCGATCAATAAATTAAGTGTATTGATTCATCGGGAAGGAAAAGGTCACTCGATTCCACAGGGTTGCTCAACATCTGGACATCAATTAAATCAATCTCGTCATCAATTAAAAGGTAATAAATAAAACTTGTACTTCTATTAATTAATGTTGAGAATATGAATGTAAAACCGCATATATATTTATGTATATAACATCTTTGTAACGAGCGACTATAGGGTCTCGCTCGAAGTCGATTAATTTAATCGAATGTTCGATATTAGCTCGCGGCATTTTTAATTTCAAAACAAAAATATAGTTTAATTTAGGAAATTCACATCTTGTTTAAAGAAATGAAACTTCCCACAACACACAGCTGCAAATCATAAAAGACCTTGGGAAAATCGTAGAAATTCTTTAAGTAGAAATATTAGTAATAAATCGTAGTTCAAATATAAGATTCTATTTGTATATTTTTGTAGCCGTAAAACATTTGGTTCGGCTTTAGAAACATCTACATTGTAAAATTAGTTGTAAGATTTCCTTGTAAGTTTATTATGAATACTATGTATACTAGTTTTAAGGATAAGGAAGGTTAAGTCTGGACTATAGGATTTAAATAAATTAAATTTAAAATAGGACTAGGGATTTATAGAGGGAATATGCATTTATATTTTAGATAGGCAAAAACTAAATCGAATGGCTAGGTAAATAAGTATAGAAACTATTTAGTCACGTAGACCTAAAAAGAATTAAAATAGAATGTCTGGCCGCCAGAAGGAGGTAAAAGGTAATCCTTTAAGATTTACTGTTTTACTGCCTTCTCTTGCGCTTTCACTGCAAGCACCATAAAAAACTTGCAGCCGAGAGGAGAGAGGCTGGGACTGGGGTTTTCCGAATCGGGCTTCTCCGGGCTCGGTTTTCCCTGGTCGAGCTTCTCCGGGAAGTTGGGCTGGGCCTAACGAGGGCCTAAATGTGAAATTGAGAGAGAAGGGATGCGTGCGGGGGATGCGTGCTGGAGATCTGTGAAAGGGATGCTTGAGCTTTTGTAGAGTGTAAGTCAGTTAGATTCGTCCTTAGATTTTCACAAAACCGAACGTTCTACAAGTTCCCTCGTCGAACTCGTAGAATTTTATATTTTTGTAACTTGTGATAGTTCTCGACGCGTTTGGAATCTATTTGTGCGTTAAACCAGACTTAACCTTTATTGAATTCAATAAATTAACAAACATTCTATTTTATCTGGTGTGATTTTCATTAAACTTCCGGATTCTTACTTCCCCGGTTCTTCTCTAAGATTAACACCGAGAGTGAACCAACCAATCACCGAGTTCGCGTAAGTTGGACGTTCCGCGGCTCGTAACATATATGGGGGCTCAACCGGGATCTTGGTGCGGGAAAGCCGGAAATTTTTGAAAAACTACGTTCGGAGTGTAAGTGAAAATCTTTAAGAAGTGAAGTTCCTTATAGTTTCAACACGAAAAGTCTCACCTCAAGCTATAATTTAACGAACACTTGAAATCAAAGCAGCGATACACTAAAATTACGCGCAGTGAAAATTGTGAGAACTTTAATTAAAGACAATTCTAACTTTTCGCGTGTGTTGTGTCCAGAGTGAAACCATCCAAATCTCAAGAAGTGTATTTTAAAAGAGTATTTTCTGATTTTATTTTTCTGTGCTGCTGATTGCCGTCTAGTTCCCGTGCTTCTTATCTGTTCCTGTGCTGCTGATTGCCTTCTAGTTCCTGAGATTCTGACTTGTTCCCGTGTTGCTGATTACTGCCGAGTTCCTGTGTTCCTGACTAGTTCCTGTGCTGTGCTTCAACGACTTCCAATTCAATTCAAAATCGACTTGAGTGATTTTCTGACATTGGTGGATCGAGTAGCCAATTGAGGGAAATTAATAAAAGCGATTTTTCTTCATTTCATGGTCATCGAGGGATTTTCATCGTCGAAGGACATCAGCGATCGTCGAACAACTTCTAGTTCCTGAGATTCAACGGTGGACTTCATCAAGGATCATCGAGGGAAACTTCGTGGGAAATTCAGCTGGAACTTTCTTCACCAAGTGATTGTGATAGTGCGGAAGTGAATCATTGGCCTTTTCCGTTCTTAGTGCACAAAATAAAATTTGGATTTATCAGTGAAAAACAGCGATTATACCCAGGACTCATGGTAAAGGAACTTTAAAGGTTTGGCTAGACTAATTATTATAAATTTTTCTTTGTAAAATATATTTAACAGTCTTCTCTGATCTCCTTCTCTTTGTGAAATAAATTTAACAGTTACTTCTAATCTCTCCACGTTCTCTGAAAATATACACGAACCATTAATTTCTTTATAATATAATTTTTTCTTTTTCCTTGATTAAACGTGACATACTGGTGCAAACCAACTATTTATATTTACAAATATTTATAACAAGTTGATGGATTAAGACTTACATTTAAGGGTCCATGGTATTACTAATTATTCTATTTATTGAATGCTGCTTCCATATATGTAATCGAATAATTATCAGAATCAAAGTAATTCCATAGACCACTTATAAACGAAGCGTATATATATATATTTCATTTTATTAAATTTAAAATCAGCAAAGTTTAATTGCCAAATACAAACCTTATTATACCTCTCGAGCGTAAAGTCGCACTACGTTGTTCCTTCTTTTCAGAATTAACTATAACCAACTTGGTATATTTTTTTTGTATCCTAAATTAAATTAAATCTTGCATAAGATGGAAAATTCAGAGAGGACTGGCGAATATAATAGCCAAAACCAGCACTTAAACGATGAGACTGAATCACTGCGAACCATTGACGAGATTCAGGACTTAAACAATGCTGATGAATCTAGTTTACATAATTTCGAATATTTTGATAGGTTAGTTGCGAGTAGAGATAATGTGGAGTCCCAAGGTCTAAATCGAACATCTTTACAAACGTCTTTACAAATAAATACAGGTAATTTGCATGACCTGAATGAAATTATTCGTCGCCAGATAGAATTGCGCGAATTAGAAAAATCGAAGGAAGTCACAAACCCTTCAGTAAATAACTTGGCGGAATCTGGCAGTTCTTCCCGTTCCTCAACAATCGTTTTCAAAGGCAGTGATATAACTGCTCTTAAGGTAATCGTAGACCTTATTCCCATCTTTTCTGGAAATAATATCTCGGTACAGGCCTTCTCTCGCGAATGTAAATTCGCAGAGGAAGGAGTTGCTCCTCATCTCCGACCCTTGTTTGTAAAATTATTACGAACAAAAATCCAAGGAGAAGCCGAATTATATATAAAAAATCTTCGATTTGAAACCCTTTCAGAACTTCTGAATATTCTTGAAACGGCCTTCATGGCCTCAAAAACTCCTTTCCAGATTCATTCCGAAATTGCTTGCATGAAGCAAAATACCGGGGAATCAACACTCTCCTATGCCACGAGAGCTCTGGACCTTTTCACAAAAATGGTCGAAATAACAGAGCGACAATCTCCTGTTTCCATAGCAGCCATCAAAATCCGTGATTACGATTCTGAAATGGCTTCCTGTTTTTGTTTAGGTCTGCGAAACGAGCTAGAATTTCGCGTCCGTCTGAAAAATCCAACAACCCTGCGTGAGGCCATCAACCTTGCGATTGAAGCGGAGCGCGAGGTTTCGAGTCGAAAAAGATTATACGGCGAAATTGAAAATCCGTTGCCTTCCACATCTAAGCAGAACTTAAATCATTTTTCAATAGGAGAGCCCTCTCAAAAGAGATTTAAATCGGTTTTCAGGATCGAAAATATACCCGCGATCGAAAAAGGACCAAAGTATAGCTTTAACTGCTACACTTGTGGTAAAGAGGGGCACACTTCTCGAAATTGCCCGAACAGAAAAACGAGTAACTCGGATAGACGTTCCGATAACAATAGCAGGACATTTCCCACAAGGGGGAGAGTTACAATAAATTGTAACTATTGTTCTCGGAACGGACATACTCGTGAAATATGTTTTCAGCGAAGGGCTGAAGAAGCAGAGAAAAGACTTCTGGAACTACAGAGAAAACGAATCTCTTCCAAATCAAGTTCCGAGTCTTTAAACTTCTCGAATGCTCATCGTCCAGGCGCAACGACGAGCAGCCAGACTTCGCGCCAGTCAAACGTGCAGTGCTCGCGATCAGCAAAACAAAATTAACTGCGTGCCCAAATATGGAAGTAAAAAACAATAAACTTCACGAAGGCAAGGGTACATTTTTAATAGACACGGGAAGCGAATTGAATCTCCTTAAAGATTCATGTATCGACGGAAAACTGCGACGTGATAGATCAGACATATTTAATTTATCTGGTATCGGACAAGGGACACTAAAAACGCGCGGAAGTGTACTTTTAAAAATTCTCGGGAAAGTAGTTAAATTTCACGTCGTTCGAAATAATTTTCCTATTTCCACCTGCGGAATTCTGGGAATGGAATTTTTACGCGATAATCTAGCCTCATTAAAATTCTCTAACGAAAAAATCACGCTTAATCTCCCCGAGAGTAATAAAGTAAGCCCGTGCGTCATCAACCTGCCTGCTAGAGTAAAGAAATATATCAAACTTCCCATCGAAAACACCGATCTAAAGGAAGGTTATTTTGAATCGATCGAGGCCGGAACAGGTGTCTATTTAGGAGAAAATCTAGTGAGACCTACGGACGGCCACATAAAGGTTTTCGCTATAAACACGACTCACAGCGATATTCAAATAACCATTCCGCCGATAAAACTTCAGGAGTTCGAAATTCTGAAAAGAGTAGAATCAAATAGTCTCAGCAAAAAGAGAGAACCCGAAAACCCTTCTAAAAAGAGCCCAATCGACAGAACTTCAAATTTATTAGAGATTTTCAATTTTTCACATTTAAACGAAATAGAAAGAGACAGCCTCCTTGATCCAATATCTGAGTACTCACACCGTTTTTATCTTGAGGGGGATGTTTTAGGGGCCACAGACGTAATCACACACGAAATACACACAACTGACGAGACTCCCATCTTCCATAAGCAATACAGACAAGCAGAAATACACAACGAAGAAACATCGAGACAGACTAAAAGTTTATTGACAAACAAAATTATAGAAGACTCTGACTCACCCTACAATTCGCCGGTATGGATAGTTCCAAAAAAACCAGACCCTGACGGAAACAAGCGCTGGCGAATGGTTATCGACTTTCGACAGCTAAACGAAAAAACAATAAAAGATGCTTACCCCTTACCCAACATTACTCACATCTTGGATCAATTAGGTGGTGCTCAGTATTTTTCCGCCTTGGACCTTGCTATGGGCTTCCACCAGATTAAAATGCATAAAAACTCTCAGTCCAAAACTGCCTTCTCAACACCCTATGGCCACTACCATTTCAATAGAATGCCATTCGGCCTAAAAAATGCCCCTGCCACCTTCCAACGACTCATGGATAGAATTTTGTCTGGCCTTCAAGGCATAGAACTATTCGTCTATATGGACGACATAGTTATATATGCCAATTCCCTAGAAGAGCATACCAGGAAACTTCGAACTCTTCTCGAACGCCTGGATAAAGCCAACCTAACTCTTCAGCCTGAAAAATGCTTTTTTTGCGTAAGGAAGTCTGCTACCTCGGCCATACCATCACTCGGGAAGGAGTAAAACCTGATCCGAGGAAAGTGGAAGCCGTACGTAAATTCCCACAACCCCGAAATGTGAAAAACATTAAACAATTTCTGGGACTTGCTGGTTATTACCGCAGGTTCATATCCGATTTCTCTACCATCGCTAAGCCGCTGAGTTACCTTCTGAAAAAGAATGTTTTATTCAAGTGGACTGAAAGCCAGCAGGAAGCTTTTAATAAATTGAAGGACACTCTGTGTACTTACCCTCTCCTACAATATCCCGATTTCAGCCGACCTTTCATCGTTTCCAGTGATGCCTCTAACTATGGTCTCGGGGGGGTGTTGAGCCAAAATCTCGATGGTAAAGTTTTCCCGATTGCTTACGCGTCCAGAACCCTGTCAGATACAGAAGTCAATTACTCAACTATCGAAAAAGAACTTCTCGCAATTTTATTTTCTGTCGAAACATTCCGACCTTATTTATATGGTAGACAATTTACTCTAGAAACCGACCATAGGCCATTAGTTTGTCTTCATAATGTAAAGAATCCAAACTCAAAGCTGATTCGATGGCGACTGCGTTTGAACGAGTATGATTATGTTATTGTTTATAAAAAGGGAATCATTAATTCAAACGCAGATGCCCTATCTCGGAATCCATATGAGGGAATGCAGACTCTGTGCGACGTCAAAGACGACATGACATTAGACGAAGAACTTGATCCTCTCGATCCCTCTTTCCACCGGGTACACGAGGTGTTGATTTCCAATCAAACACCTGTGACTCAATCTTCACAACACTTGACCAAAGACACAAATTACGACGCCTGTATTGAGAATGCATTCCTGAAAATGGACCACACAACATTTTATGAGAATAATTCTAATTGTCAATTTACTAGAAAGAAAATATACGAACCTGATTCCAGTGAGGAAGAATTTGAGACGGCCACGGAGGAGAGTGGTGATGAGCAAGATGAGCTCTTTATTGATGCTTGCCACGAGGAGGGCTATCCCTCAGGAAGCAATGATTATTTTGATGCCAATATGTCTCTCGGTCCTGGGGCGATCCCTAGTATAGCTAGTCGTGACTGCACATCCCGCACCGAGGGTGAGGCTCAGTTGGATTGTATGTTGGATTCGGCAGGTCCTGGGGCGATCCCTGGCAATGCCAGCTGGACTGCACTACCCACACCTGTGTCCGATGACGACCGCCTTAAAGATAATGAGTTCTTCACTGAAATCAGGGGAAAATATAACACAGTAATCGAACCAGATGATGAAGACACTGAAGACAGCTTTGAGGATAAAGATCCTTTACAAACTAATTCCGAACCTAAATTGCAAAAAACATTCATATTTAAACAAAAGGTAAAAAACCTTTCGAGAATAAAAGAAAATGAAATTGCTGAAGATACTTACCAATGTTTTCCTATTTTTCATGACGAACCTCCTGCTGACAAAGACCTGACTCATGATGACCCAATTCCCTCAAACTTCGAATTTTCCTGTATTCAGCCTTCCAAAGAAAAACTTTTCATGCGCGATGACAACCTCGTATTATTCATTCCTGCTGATTGTAGACTGACTACTGAAACAGGGCAGGAATTAATAGAGGAAAACAGACTCAAATATGACGATTTACAAAAAGAAAATCCCGAAAATCTACAAGTAGGAAACGTAATCGTAATTAAGTACGAAAATCATTGCGTTTTCAATGTAATAATAAAACAAAACTTCGATTCCAAACCTTACCTTATAGATATTGTAGCCGCTCTATGGGCATTAAAACATGCGATGGACGAACTCAAAATCGAATCAATTAGTGTATCTAGAGTTGGAAACGGACTCAACCAAATTTCCTGGGTATCAATAGAAGATGAGTTTCGCAAACTCTTCGGTCAGGGAAATTATCAAATAACCATCTGTTACGGCGAAATAGAGATTCCACCTGAAACAGATCGAGATAAATTAATTCGCGAATATCATTCTTCAGTTACGGGGGGTCATAAGGGATCAACTAAAACTTATGAAAGAATTCGGGAAAATTTCGACTGGCCTAATATGCGCGTACAAATTAGAAAATTCGTGAGAGAATGCGAAACCTGCAAACTTAATAAAACCATTAGAGTAAAAACTAAACTGCCAATGAAAATTACGGACACTCCTTCAGAGGCGTTTGAAAAAATAGAAATGGATATAGTAGGGCCCTTACCTAGAACAGAAAACGGTAATAAATACATTTTGACTATCCAAGATAACTTAACTAAATATTCAGAGGCTATCCCCTTACGTAGTACCGAATCCACAGTAATTGCCTCGGCCTTCGCTGAACATTTTATTACTCGCTTTGGATGTCCTCAAGTAATCCACACTGATCAGGGTAGCGATTTCACTAGCCAAGTAATGGCCACCTTCTGTAGAATTTTTAGGATCAAACACCTTAGATCCACAGCGTTTCATCCTCAAACATTAGGGTCCCTGGAAAGAAGTCACCACGTTCTAATTCAATATCTCAAAAACTATTGCGAAAAAACAAATTGGGATAAATGGATTCGTTTCGCCCTCTTCTCATATAATACCTCAAAGCACGAGGGTACAGGATTCACCCCTCATGAATTAATATTCGGTAAACAAGCGAGAATCCCATCTGAATTTGCAAAATGCCAACTCCCTCTAACTTACAATCTATATTTAAAAACACTGACAGAAAAGTTAGCGAAAACCCAAGAAGAAGCTAGGGAACGACTCCATGCTGCAAAAGAACGCTCTAAGAAATGTCGAATTGGATCTAGGTAGACAAAAAACCAGAATCGTGCACATGAACCGCCTGCGACCACAAACGCTCAAAATTTTTCCCGATTCAAAATAAATGCTTCCAACAATAAATAATCCAGAACTGCATTCCACTTAACCCTAAAAAGTAAAATTACCTAGGAATAAGATAGAAAATTACCTTGTAGACAAACATTTAGTCACGTTGGGACATATATTTATATATCCATTATTTATTTTTATTATTTTTATTTCCTTGTTATATTTAGTTTATATTTCTAAATAAGAGGGGGGTGAGAGTCGAGCGACTAGGCCTCGCTCAAAACATGACCTTATTATACAAATGAAAATTAACAAAGTAAGATAAAACAAATATTGTAGGCTAGACTTACCATCGATTACTGCATCCCATTTCATCCTAGCATCATCATTTACAATCAGACAAAATAAAATTCACAAATTCACATGGACGAGACCTTTTCTTCTGTTCTTAAACGTCAAATTCTGCCACCTTTTGTTTATCACCAACTGAAATGTTTACACCTGTCACATGCAACCATGCCGGCTTGTCACGTGGTACGGTCACAAGGTCTGCTCAATCGAAGTCGTTGCCTCTCGAATTATATCGAATATATCGAACTATGGGCGCAAATTTCAAATTATGATATTCTTTCCACCCAACAGACTCCTTCCTTATATATAGTTTCTCAAAATCGGAAATGTGGATAAATAGGAATATAACAAGATATTTTCTGACGAAAAATCTTTTATAAGGGTGGAGGTGTAACGAGCGACTATAGGGTCTCGCTCGAAGTCGATTAATTTAATCGAATGTTCGATATTAGCTCGCGGCATTTTTAATTTCAAAACAAAAATATAGTTTAATTTAGGAAATTCACATCTTGTTTAAAGAAATGAAACTTCCCACAACACACAGCTGCAAATCATAAAAGACCTTGGGAAAATCGTAGAAATTCTTTAAGTAGAAATATTAGTAATAAATCGTAGTTCAAATATAAGATTCTATTTGTATATTTTTGTAGCCGTAAAACATTTGGTTCGGCTTTAGAAACATCTACATTGTAAAATTAGTTGTAAGATTTCCTTGTAAGTTTATTATGAATACTATGTATACTAGTTTTAAGGATAAGGAAGGTTAAGTCTGGACTATAGGATTTAAATAAATTAAATTTAAAATAGGACTAGGGATTTATAGAGGGAATATGCATTTATATTTTAGATAGGCAAAAACTAAATCGAATGGCTAGGTAAATAAGTATAGAAACTATTTAGTCACGTAGACCTAAAAAGAATTAAAATAGAATGTCTGGCCGCCAGAAGGAGGTAAAAGGTAATCCTTTAAGATTTACTGTTTTACTGCCTTCTCTTGCGCTTTCACTGCAAGCACCATAAAAAACTTGCAGCCGAGAGGAGAGAGGCTGGGACTGGGGTTTTCCGAATCGGGCTTCTCCGGGCTCGGTTTTCCCTGGTCGAGCTTCTCCGGGAAGTTGGGCTGGGCCTAACGAGGGCCTAAATGTGAAATTGAGAGAGAAGGGATGCGTGCGGGGGATGCGTGCTGGAGATCTGTGAAAGGGATGCTTGAGCTTTTGTAGAGTAAGTCAGTTAGATTCGTCCTTAGATTTTCACAAAACCGAACGTTCTACAAGTTCCCTCGTCGAACTCGTAGAATTTTATATTTTTGTAACTTGTGATAGTTCTCGACGCGTTTGGAATCTATTTGTGCGTTAAACCAGACTTAACCTTTATTGAATTCAATAAATTAACAAACATTCTATTTTATCTGGTGTGATTTTCATTAAACTTCCAGATTCGTACTTTCCCGGTTCTTCTCTAAGATTAACACCGAGAGTGAACCAACCAATCACCGAGTTCGCGTAAGTTGGACGTTCCGCGGCTCGTAACATCTTTATGCATGATGCGCCATCTAACGTCTTGCGGTCTGAGGTACTTTTAGGACCGCTGGTTTTTCTCGCTTTGTCGTGCTCTAGGTTTAAGTTTAGTCCACGCCGGACGTGCGCTGGGGTAACACGTTTTAATGTTCTTTTTGATTAATAAAGTTCCTTTCCATGCAGCTCTGGCTCTCTCAATAATTTGAACAATTAATGACTCACTGTTTCTTTCTGCAATTTCCTCACTTGTTTCCTTAAGAATATTAGAGATTCGGAAGTAGACTAAGGGTGGCCCCCCCTTTTAATAGGAGAGCTAAACCCAATACTGTAATCGCCAGCCGCTTGGGGATTACGGTTATCTAAAAAGGTATAAATAATCCTTTATTTTTTTATGAAATTTGTTTTTAAATATTTTTAAATATTGAAAATTAAAATGAATTTTTCAATTAAAAGTTTTCACGCCAACATCTTTGGTAACTGAAATTCCGTATCATTTCTGGTAGAGCACAGATAGAAACAAAGTAATAATATTATTTTCATTATTTCATCATAATAACATTACCATATAATAATCACTTTTTCTAGAACCACAAAAAAACGTGTAACCTCTCATATTAACAATTTTATAGTGACCAATGTGACACATGTTTCCTGCTATTAAAATGAGTTAACCATGATTCCACCACTTGACATTCAGGTCTGTGAAGTTGGCACCCATGTATTTGAATAGAACATTCTTATCGATGGCATACGTTTGTCCAAGGTAGGCCCACATTTGCCCACCCATTAGTTTTTTTTGTCCAGCCTTTCTTTAATTTTTATTAACAATTTAAAAAATAAATGGTTGAGAACCACTGATTATAAAAAATTATTATTTTGAACAAAAAAACATTCACGATCGTTTGTCCAACGTTTGTCCACGTTTGTCCATACATTACTTTCGTTTGCCCACCCATCAAAATCGAAATATTAAAAAAAAAAAATTTTCACAAAAAACATAATAAATTTTTTTTAACACTTTATATGTAGATGATTGTTTTATAAGCAGGATAAATAAAACAATTGGTTGAGAAAACTCTATGCAAAGTGGACATACGATGCTGACCATTAAAAATCCCATTTGACAATTTGTTTAAACAATATGTCCCTTTATATATGTACGCTGAAGACAGACAATTTATTTTTTAATTAACTTTATTTTTTAACCAGGACAAATGAAACTAGTGGTTGGACAAATCTCTATGCAAAGTGGACAAACGATGCTGACCACTAAAGTTCACATCTGACAATTTGTTTAAACAATATGACCGTTTATATATGTACGCTGAAGACAGACAATTTATTTTTTTAAGTAACTTTATTTTTTAACCAGGACAAATGAAACTAGTGGTTGGACAAATCTCTATGCAAAGTGGACAAACGATGCTGACCACTAAAGTTCACATCTGACAATTTGTTTAAACAATATGACCGTTTATATATGTACGCTGAAGACAGACAATTTATTTTTTAATTAACTTTATTTTTTAACCAGGACAAATGAAACTAGTGGTTGGACAAATCTCTATGCAAAGTGGACAAACGATGCTGACCACTAAAGTTCACATCTGACAATTTGTTTAAACAATATGTCCCTTTATATATGTACGCTGAAGACAGACAATTTATTTTTTAATTAACTTTATTTTTTAACCAGGACAAATGAAACTAGTGGTTGGACAAATCTCTATGCAAAGTGGACAAACGATGCTGACCACTAAAGTTCACATCTGACAATTTGTTTAAACAATATGACCGTTTATATATGTACGCTGAAGACAGACAATTTATTTTTTAATTAACTTTATTTTTTAACCAGGACAAATGAAACTAGTGGTTGGACAAATCTCTATGCAAAGTGGACAAACGATGCTGACCACTAAAGTTCACATCTGACAATTTGTTTAAACAATATGTCCCTTTATATATGTACGCCGGGACCTGACAATTTATTTTTTAATTAACTTTGTTTTTTAAGCAGGAAAAATGGAACTATTGGTTGGACAAATCTCTATGCAAAGTGGACAAACGATGCTGACCACTAAAGTTCACATCTGACAATTTGTTTAAACAATATGACCCTTTATATATGTATATATTTTTTTGTGCAGCATTGTCAAAAATAATGCAAAAAAAGTCAAAATTTCATAGTTTTTACCATTTTTGAATAACACCTAAAGTCCTTAAGCAATGAAATTTTCAAAATTTTTGTTCATCTATCACAAATGTAGATATAGGGAAAATATCAGATGTATATGAAAGAAACTGTAATTATTTTTACGTGGATTCTATGAAAGTTGCAATTTAGGGAAACAAAAGTTGTAAAAATTCAAAGTACTCTCATACCTAAAAAGCGGATCCTACAAATTGTGAAAATTCCCTAAATTGCAACTTTCACAGCATCCATATAAAAATAATGACAGTTTCGTTCATATACATGTACATATTTTCCCTAAATCTACCTTTGTGATAGATGAACAAAAATTTTGAAAATTTCATTGCTTTAGGACTTTAGGTGTTATTCAAAAATGGTAAAAACTATGAAATTTTGACTTTTTTTGCATTATTTTTGACAGATGTGAACTTTAGTGGTCAGCATCGTTTGTCCACTTTGCATAGAGATTTGTCCAACCACTAGTTTCATTTGTCCTGGTTAAAAAATAAAGTTAATTAAAAAATAAATTGTCTGTCTTCAGCGTACATATATAAAGGGACATATTGTTTAAACAAATTGTCAGATGTGAACTTTAGTGGTCAGCATCGTTTGTCCACTTTGCATAGAGATTTGTCCAACCACTAGTTTTATTTGTCCTGGTTAAAAAATAAAGTTAATTAAAAAATAAATTGTCTGTCTTCAGCGTACATATATAAAGGGACATATTGTTTAAACAAATTGTCAGATGTGAACTTTAGTGGTCAGCATCGTTTGTCCACTTTGCATAGAGATTTGTCCAACCACTAGTTTTATTTGTCCTGGTTAAAAAATGAAGTTAATTAAAAAATAAATTGTCTGTCTTCAGCGTACATATATAAAGGGACATATTGTTTAAACAAATTGTCAGATGGGATTTTTAATGGTCAGCATCGTTTGTCCACTTTGCATAGAGTTTTCTCAACCAATTGTTTTATTTATCCTGCTTATAAAACAATCATCTACATATAAAATGTTAAAAAAAATTTATTATGTTTTTTGTGAAAATTTTTTTTTCTAATATTTCGATTTTGAAGGGTGGGCAAACGAAAGTAATGTATGGACAAACGTGGACAAACGTTGGACAAACGATCGTGAATGTTTTTTTGTTCAAAATAATAATTTTTTATAATCAGTGGTTCTCAACCATTTTTGGTTAGAATGTAACATAACATAAGAATGTTCTATTCAAATACATGGGTGCCAACTTCACAGACCTTTGACATTCAATGAAGGTTCATAGCTACTCCATTTCAAATTTCATGAGATATGGATTCCAATGTTAAACCATATGTGAAGAGAAAGAATTTTGGCAGACTGGTATTATCCTTTTATGTTTTATATTATATTCTCGTCATGTGAAAACTAGGTCAACGGGACGGGTACAAAATTCTTACTACAAAGAGACCTTAGCCCTACAATACTTAAGTATACTCTAAAAAGAAGTGCGTAGTGAAATGTGTAATTTTTACACAGTACACTCGTTGTCAAGTGTGTAATTGAGCGAAGTGTGTACTTACTGAACATTGCCAACTCAATTTTTCGGGTACAAAACGTTAAAGTGTTTGAAAATTAAAGATTACGTTTGTAATGTGTATTGAAAATACACAAATCAAATGCCTAAAAAATTACTATCGTGATTTATGTGTAGAAGTAACACACTTGTTTTTAGAGTGTAGGGACAAAGATAACGCAAGCGTATATAATGTAATGCGCGGGCTCTGCCTTAGCGGACCCGGGTGAGAAAACGACCATAGAATACTCTGACCGTTCTCTGGCCGTTCTCTGACCTCGCATTATTACAGCTATGAACGGTAAAAAAACATTAAAAGCATTGCAATTATAATTCCGTGGCGACATTTGAGTCAGAACGTGTAGTAATAAATACAATTATATAATTTTTCAGTGATAAAAACTAAAAACATATAATACCTGTCATTAAAGGCGGCTTCAACTGCTCTCACTAGCATTTTGCGCGCTAAATTTGAAAACAGAATTAGAGATTGAGAAATGCAATTGTGTAAAATAAATTAATTTAATAATGAACTTTACATAAAAAAAGTTGCTAAAATTAATTAAAGTTGCATGAATAATGTAAAAAGTATTTTTTAAAGTCTCTGATGTCATTCAATTATAATTTTTTACTTTTGTGCATGATGCAAATTTATGGACCACAGTAACAAATCCTAAAAAGTATTTCCTAAAAAGTATTGATAAATGATTTGGGGGAATTCATATTACAAAGAGATATCACATTACGTAAGATATTTATTCACATAATTGCCTATTTTCACAATAAATCTTCAAAATATAAATATATAAATATACAGTATTTGTATTTGCATTATTTCGTGTGATAATAACTAATATACAGATGTATATCCAATTAGAAGAAATTAAGGTCATGTATCAACCAGTACAGCTGACTAAATTAATAATATCAGTTTCCCCCCAGGATTTTTCATAAAAATGAATTTTTTTATCTGAATATTTAGGAAATAATAAAGGGCATATTAGAATTTTCTATTTCTAGTATATCCGGTTGTTCGTTTTCGTTTTCATGTTCTATATTTCGAAAAGTTTCCTGGTTTTCTTCATTTTCGTCTTCACTTAACAAATCAGAATTTGTTTCAAAATTACTTCCTTCATTTAATTCTCCATCTTAATTTTCCTTAAAGTGCTTCTTCTTTTGATTTGCTTTTGGCTTTTGCTTAATATCATAATCTGGATCAGACTCGGTTTCGTCTTCTGATTCCGTAAATTTACGTTTTTTATTAATCTCAGGTGATTTATTTATACATTTTCTGGGTCTACCTCTCCTTTTAATTTGTTCCTGTAATTTTACTTCTTGAATAATTTTTCGTGGCCTTCCACATTTCTTTTGTACCTTATTTGTTACTTCAACATTTCTTAATAATTTATTTTTCATATAATCTTCATTTTTATCCATACTTATATTTCTTGAATTTTTTAACTGACTCCTTGTTTGCATAGCATAACATTCATTTTTATTTTCTAATAAAAGTGGAATTGATTTTATGACACATTTTAAGAATTGGGAAACAAATGTTTCCGAAATATTACCTTTATTAATCGATTTGCAAAAAGCGATTCCATTTTCTTTATATTTCATTTTATTTATTATTATATTAATTAACCTGTTATTAATTATGTTAAATAAATCTTCTTCGTTCAATTGTTCAATAATTTTCTCATTATTTCCATATACTGTTACTTTTTTTATATCCTTAATATTCAATTCAATACAACATTTTTCATCATTGTCTTTATCATTGTTTTTATCATTGTCTTCATCATTTATTAGTAAATATTCTTCGTTTAATAATTCTTCAATATCATTTCTATCAATTTTTCCTTCATTAATATCCTCATAATAAGGTTTTTTACCATCAACATTTTTAAGTAAAGTTTCTTCGTTTAATTGCCCAACATTTTCAAAATCTTCACAAGTTTTTCGTTTTTCAAAATCTTCATAAGTTATATCATTAAATTACTTATTTTTAATATCTTTAATTAAGTTCTCATCGTTTATCGGTGTTTGTTCGTTTCCTCCAGAATTATCAGTGGTTATATTTTTGTCTTCAATATTCTTATATTTTAATTCATCATAATTTCCTTGATTATTCCTATTCTCAAATAATTTCTTCTTATTTATAAATTTTTCAGTTTCTTCAAAATTATTCTCCTCAATATCTTCAAAATTATCATAGTCTATTTCTTCATGGCATGCTAGTTCTGTTATGGGTTCTTGTTTCTTATACACTGAAAAAAAAATTCGACGATACAGACATAATTGTGGTTCCTTGACATATATTATATTGGAGATTTACCGAAAACCAAGGTTTGCTTGTATCAGTTCAGCCTGTATGTGTATTCCAACCATATGAATTACTATTGCAGCAATATTTTTGATTAACTGTCAAATATATTTTGTTGAATTACTTAAAAACATTCAGCTATATTCATATGGTTGATAAATCCCAAGCATTTCTTTCAGTGTATTCTAAGTCAGATATGCATTTTGCATTTCTTGGTTTAACTAAATTTACTTCAATACTAGTCCTATTATTTATATAATTATGTTCAATATTTTCTACGTCAATAGGATTTCTTAATTCTTCTGCTGAAAATTTTTTACGAGGAATTGTATTACTTGTGCTTATATTAACTTTTTCAGTTTTATTTTCTCTGAAATTAGGTGCATTTAATTGTTCATTCAAGCTCTCTTCTGTGCACCCGTTTCGGGAAAGGCATTGGAGTTTTCCTGTTGATTAAATTCTTGTTGTTGTTGTAATTGTAGATTCATATTTATTTGATTGTTACAAGTCCTAGATGTATGTCCTGGTGTATTGTACGAGTAGCAAATAACTTCAAAATTTTGACCTTGATTTGGATTTTGATTAAAATTTGAATTTTGATTTCTATTTTGATTGTGACCTGCATTATAATGCATTATAATGATTTTGGTTAAATCTATTTCCCTGGAAAAAATTGGGGCGAGATGGGAAACTATTCACATTCCTGTTGTCGCTTCTACTCCCTTGTTGACTTAGGTTCTGCACCCGGTATCTCTGTGGGGGTCTCCACTGCGTTCCCTGACCTTGCCTATTTCCCTGGTATTCATTATTTTGTCTAGTCAAGTTATTTCTAAATTGATTGCTCTGTGAATTTTTAATTGTTAACTGTACATTTTATATATGTATATTGAAAACAGGTTGCTGCAGTGTGGCCTATTTTCTGACAGATTTGACATTTTATTGGTTCTTCTCGTGCTAAGTTTATTTTATTTGTTTTTGCAAATTCTCGGTCTTTATATTATGACTTTTCAACTTCTTCAAATAGTGAATGTTGTCTGTTTCCTCTCCGTAGTTCGTTCCTAGCTTTCAAATTTCTCTCTTCTCGTATTGCTCTTTCTACTATTTCATCAAATTTATCTGCTGTTCCTATTCTTATTTCTAATTCAGGTTTTAAACCTCGTAGAAAACAATCGATTACGTCTCTTTCCAGATTTTTTTCAAATTCAGCAGCTTTTTTACCATTATTATTTTGTTTATGACATTCGAGGATTTCTGCTGCAATTTCTTGTATGCGTGTTGCATAGGATAAAACACTTTCATTTTCCTACATATATACAAGGTGCGTTCCAAAATAAACGAGACTGAGCTAAAATAGAAACGACAGGAGCTATGTTCTGATAAATTCGAGTTTATTTATTCAAAATAGTCCCCTCCAGCCTCGATACATTGTTTTGCGCGATCCAAAAGCTTTTCGAAAGAGTGTTTCAGGTCATTGACTGGAATGTCCTTCAGGATGTCGGTACAAGCCCTTTTAGATGGCCTCTACGGACGCAAAACGTTTTCCTTTCATGGCCAAATGCAATTTTCCGAATAGGTAGAAGTCACAGGGAGCTATATCAGGCGAATACGGTGAGTAATTGATGGTTAAAATGCGATTTCTAGTCAAAAAATCAGTCACAAGAGTGGATCGATGAGATGGTGCATTATCATGCAATAAGCGCCAGCTTCCTCCTTCGCGGTATTCAGGCCGAATTCGACGAATGCGATGCAACAAACGCTTCAAAACGCCAAGATAGAAAATTGCATTGACGGTTTGGCCCGTTGGCACGAACTCCTTGTGGACAATTCCCTTGGAATCGTAAAAACAAATGAGCATCGACTTGATTTTTGACTTCTCCAAACGCGATTTTTCGGCTGGTGGCTCGTCTGGGGCCTTCCATTCGGCACTTTGACGCTTGGTTTCGGGTTCATACTGGAAACACCACGTTTCATCACCAGTTACAAGGTTGTAAAGGAAGTTCTCGTCTTTTCTCGTCTAATGATGTCTTTCGAATGTTGAATTCTGAGCAATTTTTGGTCATCAGTTAACTTGTGGGGAACAAAACGTGCACAGACCTTTCGTAAGCCCAAATGATCGGTTAAAATGCGATAAATCGATGTTTTGGAGATATTCAACTCCGATTCCATGAATTTCAAAGATGATTTCGGCTCATTTTTGATAAATTCACGCACAATTTCGATGGAGTTTTCGGTGATCACTGATTTTGGGCGGCCCGTATGTTCATCGTCATTTATGTACTCACGACCATCTCTGAAACGCGTAAGTTTGCTTCTTAGTAATTTTACCAAATTTGCTTCTGCATTTGGAACCATTTCTTTGGCTTCCTTGCAAGCTTCGATAAAAAGTGTTAATGGTACTTTACTTGAGACATCAAAGTATGGGACAATATCTAAAGCATCTCGTAGAGATACTTGTTGATTTGTAGGTAAATGATGGATTGTATTGGTAGATTATTTGGTACATTATTCGGTGAATTATTTAGTAAATTATTTACTGAAACTTCTTTATCGGATTTCCTAGAGGTTGATAACGGGTGTGAAAATTTTAGCAAATTAAGACCTTGTTCAATATTTGCAAAATCGTCAAGCGTAATTTGATTGGTTTTATTTGATAATTCTTCTTGAACTTGTTGCGATTCTAAATTTGGGTTATTAAATATCGTTGTTTGATTCAAGGATTCTGGGGTTCTATTTAATTGAGATTTAGTTGAAAATGGGTAGATGAATTCGTATCCTTCTTGAGGTAGGGCAGGAACTTGATTATTTGATATATCAATAGAATCTTCCTGCGCGCACAATGTTCTATCGTATAAGGTAGAGTTTGCTGTAAAGTTTTTAAATATTGATTCTTCTCTAAGTGTTATATCCCTTATGGTATCGTCAAATGACTGATTAATTTGTGGTGTATCGTTATATTTATCTCTTGCAATAATGATGCTATTATTTGGTCTGATAAAAGTTTTCAATTTATCAAAAAATGGACTGTTTGGGGTTTTTGTTTTATTTGAAGTACTGATTTCTGGATCAGAAATGCTTCCAACACTGATATCCAATAGATCACCTTGATTTAAAATATTTGACGTTTCTGAATGATGTGAATTCTTTGCAGTATTTTCTTGATTTTTACATTCTCATCATGGATGAGAAGGTATTGGTTTTATCTGAAAAATGACTTTCGAAAATTTCATCAAATCTTTACGTTTTGAGACCCCCTGAGTCCGAAAAAAGGGTTTTTACGAAAGTGTCTGTCTGTCTGTAGGTCGTGTGCGGCATAACTCGATAGAATTATCAGATTGAATTGTGCTTTGGCACACTTTATCGGAGCCGAAAAAGTAAGGACAAGTTCGTTAACCAGGCACATCCAATCAAAATTGAGGGGTTGAGCACTACTTTTGTGTTTTTGAAAAAATCAAAAATTTCAATACTGGTTTTAGATAGTGCTCATAAATCTCTAAAAATTATGCTGATAACATTTTTTGATTAAATCAAAATTAGAAATGTTACAGCATATTCAAATTCGAAAAAAGTCAATATCAAAATTCCATTTTCCAGTTAAATTATACGAGATAAGAAAAAACGTTATGATACAATATTATTTTCTACATAAAGTCCTACAAATTTGAATTGTAACATTTTTTCATAAGATGCATATTTTTCTTTTTAATCCAAAACAAAATATTGAAAATCCAAAATTCAATTTTTTAACAGTAATATTCGAAATACAAAAAAAACGTAAGAATACAATGATTGTCGTTTCAAAAAGATCTACAAATTTTGTCTCACACAGTTTCTGATAAAACATATTTTTCGTTTCAATTCCAAAAAATACGATTAAAATTAAAAAATTCCATTTTTTAGACAAAATATGTGAGATAGAAAAAAAACGTTTAGATGGAAAATTGTTTGCCTAAATGGGGTCTACAAATTCTCATTAAGACATTTCGGGACAGGAGGTATATTTTATGTTTTGATTTTTAATATTAAAAAAATTCGATTTTTTTCACCAAAATATGTGAGATACGAAATAAGCGTTGTTCTGCAAAATCGTTTCCTTAAGGTAGTACGATCACGAAAATTAGACCTCAGACAAAAATAGATAATTTTGCTTTCACGAATAGCAAAATTATTATTGAAGGGCCAATTTGAATGAGAAAAGACTATTTTTCATGAAAAAAATTTGAAACACAAAAAAATAATGTTATTAATAAATTTTATTTTTGCCCAAACTTATTTTCTTATCGCTTCGAGTCAAATTTTTGAAAATGATGCGATTCTAATAAATTGTGGTTCATTTTTTTAGAAAAAAGATTCTCTACAACTTGACCGTATGAAAAATTATTTGCCTAAATGAGGTCTACACATTCTTATTAAGAAATTTCTCGACAGGATGTATATTTTATGTTTTGATTTTTGATATTAAAAAAATTCGATTTTTTTCACCAAAATATGTGACATACGAAATAAGCGTTGTTCTGCAAAATCGTTTCCTTAAATAAAGTCTACGACTGTTTTTTCTTTTTGAGAGATTTAGAAGAAAATAAATTATTTTAATCATGTAATTCATTGAAAAGTTACTGAAATGTATACAGAAAATCGAGTGCCATGTTGAGAATGTGTTACTTAAGGCTGATAGAGCCTTAAGTAAATTGAATTTCCTGTTTCACTTAAATTCAAAAAGAAATTGAGTGACTTGGAGAAAATGTGTAATTCACATCATCTGTAATATTATTATAAAATTGGTTTAAGCTTCAGTATCAAATTATAATAAATAAACTTGAATGTATGTGAAGAGCACAAGAATTACTTATATTTAAAAACTTATATTTTTAAAAACTTTACAATTGTTATGAAATTTTTTTCTTAATTACAATCATAGAATTCACCTTTGTGTTAGCTATAGAATCATAATATTATGTTATATTTTTTAGAAGATTATTGTCAATTTATATCATTTATTTTTAATGTTATTAATGTAAAAAATTTTTCTTGAATGGGTGTTGCGCCACCTTCCCCCATCAAAATAAACATTTCGAGTGAGTTGGAACTTCCAGCGGAGTAGTTCTAAAAGAAACAATGAGTTTTTTGGAAAATACGACGTCAATTTAAATAATAATTAACAAGCTGCAACTGCTGTACTCTACTCTTATTGAATGATATTATATGTACACAGAGAAAAATAGCATCTGGTCATAATGACTAAGAATAATGTAAGGTATGTGTGGGTATTGCTGTGGATGCCCCAGTTACTGCGGTTTAAAATAAAACTAATGATATAAAATGTTTTAAAGATAAATAACGTTACAGAACAATTAAAAACAATTAATTTCTAATCCAAGCATAATAAGTGTCAACGAATTATCAATAGTTACGATATTTGTAGCTAATTGATTGCAATTTGAAACTCTCATGTTCCGAAATCCTATAGTTTTAATGATAGATTTGTTGACAGGTCATGAACACGTTCTGAAAAACTTGTTATAATTCCGTTTCTGAAAATAAAATATTTATTATGATATTATTTTCTGCAAAGTAAATATCTTATTTTTCTAAATATTTATGTAAAATAACAAAGAATACGTTTTTTAATCATTTTTTACCAAAACAGTATTTGCTACATGATTTTCATAGGTGTATGAATTACTGCGATCTCTCAGGCGGCACTGCATAACCTCTCAAACTATTAAGAATGCTTCGTTATGCTTACTTTTTATAATTGAGATTAAACAAAATGTCGAAAACTCCTAAATCGTTGCTAATAAGGCAAGAGGAAGTCAAGTAATATAATTTTATGTGCCTCAGGCACGGAAACTCGTTTTTCCGTTACAGCTGAGAGTAACAGAATCTTGTGTATTCCGTTACAGAGGAATACGATGTAAAAATTGAACTGCGCATGCGCATATAGTCTTACAGCGGACCACGATCTTTTTCTTATTCTTCTTCTTCTAACTTCTTCCTCGTACAGCGTTAGCACCTTACTGGCAAAGCCTTGTACATTTTAACTGCGCATGCGTCTATTAAAATTCATTACTACTACACAAGATTGATAAAATCAAAATGGCCGGGACTAGTCGTGACATATCAAGTGTAATGACTGGCGCGGCAAACAATTACAATACTAGATTAGATTCCAGTGTACACATAAAAACTCGTATCCGCACCAAAGTCACATAATAGTATATTACGTGCCTAGGCGCACAACGAGGGTTATTCCGTGACGAGCGACAATGCTCGCAGTAGATCGAAGCCGGGGCGCGATCAGTCCTGCGAGCATTGTCGCAAGTCTCGTAATTTCCCGAATTGTGTGCATTGGCGCGTAATCTATTTTATGTGACTTTGGTGCGGATACGAGTTTTTATGCGTACACTGGAATCCAATCTAGTATTGTAGTTGTTTTCGGCGCTAGTCATTGCACTTGATATGTCACGACTAGTCCCGGCCATTTTGATTTTATCGATCTTGTGTAGTAGTAATGAATTTCAATAGACGCATGCGTAGTTAAAATGTACAAGGCTTTGCCAGTACGGTGCTAACGCTGTTCGAAGAAGAAGTGAGAAGAAGAATAAGAAAAAGATTGTGTTCGCTGTAAGATTATATGCGCATGCGCAGTTCAATTTTTACATTGTATTCCTCTGTAACGGAATACAGAACATTCCGTTACTCTTAGCTGTAACGGAAAAACTCGTATCCGCACCAAAGTCACATAAAATAGAATACGTGCCAATGCACACAATTCGGGAAATTGCGAGACTCGCGACAATGCTCGCAGGACTGATCGCCCCTCGGCTTCGTCTCGTCTTTGTCTCGGCTTTGTCTCGGCTCTGCCTCAGCTACGTGTCGGCTACGCCTCGAGCACGCATCGACTATACCTCGACTACAACTCACCTACGCCTCGACTACGCCTTGGCTTCGATCTCCTGCGAGCATTGTCGCTCGTCACGCAATAACCCTCATTGTGCGCCTATGCACGTAATATACTATTAAGGTAAAGTAAAGTAAAGATAAAGTATCTAACTTTCAGAAAATGTTCTCCAAATTTTAAAAGTTCTGGAATGAAATAACCTTCTCACACAGAAATGAATAAGTACACTGAGAAAAATGGATTTCAAACGGTAATGAAAAATATGTTACCGGGTATAATCTTGGACTATTAACTATGGGACAGCGATCTAGATTATTAAAAACATAATCTGTAGATGTTAAGAAAAAAGATAGTATCGGATAATATCTTGGATTATAAACTGAAAAATACCAGATTTAACGCGTGCAAAACAAAAGAAAGATAGAGGGGAGAACTTTGGCACTCAGAAGAGGGGAGGTTTCAGTGGGAACACATACACAAATATTATTATCATACCTTATTTATGTTCACATATTTAAATACATACTTTTGGGTTCGAACCCTCTAACTCTACCTATATCTACATTAACTAAACGCATTCCTAACGCCTAAAGCCTCTCGGCTATTCTCGCTTGCCATATTCCGAAATAAATGTCGCTCATAACCCACTACTGAGTTGGGTAGACTTAGATTCGAGTCTACGAAGCTATTTAGATAACGTCGGAAGCACTCGGACGACATTCTGAAACGAATTATACGAAAAACCGAGAATGAATGTTTTGATTTTTGCTGCTCGTCGCAAGGTTTCTGGCAAGTTCATATTCATAATATGAATTTTTCAAATATGGTTTCTAGATTATAATATTCATTGTTCGACTTATTAAATTTATTTTTAGAAATCTTAGTAATCATGATATCATTTTTTAGTACTCTTTATTTTTCGAATGGAGATTCATAATATTTGGTATTTAAAATACTAATTTTTCTTCTACACGTTTTAAAGACTGTTATGACTATATTGAATTTCGATGCCATAATATGAATACATGTAATAAAACCTCGGGTTTCCTCATTTTAAAACACTATTGTACTAAACCTTCAATCAATCTTATCATTTACTCTAACGAAAAGTTTCTCAGTGTAGGTTTATTATCTGCAAATGTTACGAATTATTTCCTGAAGATTATAAGAATGTAACATCTGGAGATTATGTTTAGTAATATCTTTATATATTAGATAAAGGTTATAGATCATACGCTTTAACATATTTTATGTTACCGAATACTATCCTTACTTTTAACATCCAGGTTTTATGATCCGTTTTTCTCAGTGTATGATACGAGTTAACGAAAGAGTCTTTGACTGTTCGCTAAAGTTTCTCGAACTGCCTGACGCACCACGTTGCGAAGTTGTTAATGTGTGATAGAGTTCAGGTTTTATTTTGATGGAAATCATAAGTTTCGATAGCGGCGCTGGTTAGTTGTTTAGGAATAAAATGCGTTATTCGTTAGGTTAGGCGTTCGAATCCCGCAGCGGCGGATATAATTTTCAAGAAGCGTTATAAATGCGTACGATGACATGTATATATAGTGAATATGAGTTTGGTTGTAAATGATTGTCCATAAATAAAATAAAAGTAAGTTTAAGTAATAAATGAAACGGTTAGGAAATAATCCACGTAAATTTTTATTTTAGGAAACGCAAGTTCGCTAAATTTTCATGAACAGTTAATGAAAGTTTCATGAGCTATCTTCGAAACTTTCATACAAGACTGTTATACAAATTCTAGTACTACGTTCTCAGAAATTTAATGCACACTTTAGGATTATTTCTTAAATGTTTTATACTTTTTAAAGAATTGTATATCCAATTTTCAAACGTTGACAATTCTAAATTTTGAAAGACTTTCTGTTCTGTCCAAAAGTGGTTGAAGAGCTAATGAAAATTTCATGAACTTTTTTTTTCCATGTATGCAAGTTTGCATTCTACATGTCCACACGATTTTCAATTTAATATACGTTTTAGTTTCATGCACTCAAGTTCTTAAAATTAAATATACATCAGTATACTAAAGTTCTTATTTTTCAAACTAAAGCAAATGCAAATACTGTTTAATTATAAATATTGTTTCTCCTATCAATGAGTCAACAAATTGAAAATTGTTCCAAGATACTTGTGCGTATTTTGAATTCTTTACCAGCACGATAATTTTAAGATATGTACATATATGAACTTTATTTTTATATTTTGAAGCTTTATTGGGAAAATAGGCAATTATGTGAATAAAAATCTTATTTAATGTGATATCTTCTTGTAATATACATTTCTCCAAATCATTTATCAATACTTTTTAGGAAATAATTTTTAGGATTTGTTACTGTGGTCCATAAATTTGCATCATGCACAAAAGTAAAAAATTATAATTGAATGACATCAGAGACTTTAAAAAATACTTTTTACATTATTCATGCAACTTTAATTAATTTTAGCAACTTTTTTTATGTAAAGTTCATTATTAAATTAATTTATTTTACACATTTGCATTTCTCAATCTCTAATTCTGTTTTCAAATTTAGCGCGCAAAATGCTAGTGAGAGCAGTTGAAGCCGCCTTTAATGACAGGTATTATATTTTTTTAGTTTTTATCACTGAAAAATTATATAATTGTATTTATTACTACACGTTCTGACTCAAATGTCGCCACGGAATTGTAATTGCAATGCTTTTAATGTTTTTTTTACCGTTCTTAGCCGCAATAATGCGAGATCGGAGAAGGGTCAGAGAACGGTTAGAGAACGGTCAGAGTATTCTATGATCGTTCTCTCACTCGGGTTCGCTATGGATTATCATAAAATATTGTTTGTGTATAATCGGATTTAAATAAGTTATTTTATTCTGTAAGCATCGCTGATGTCTCCATAGTAAAACGAACTATCATTTTTACAATCTATATTTTTCCTATTCATCCTTGTCTTTTTCTGATTTTTTTGTAATTATAATCATTAACCCACCTCTTCAATCCTTTTTGCAATATACTTTTACTCCAAACACTTTCTATTTTATCTTCTTTATCATTAGTTATGTCTTTTCTATCCCTGCGTATCCTTTTTTATTCTTCTTCTACTCCTTTCTTTGTTCCTTTGCTCTTGTTTTCGCAAATAAGACAAGACTTGTAATTTGCTGCGTTTCCTAAATTAGACCAATCAGATACCATATTGTGGTGTAATTTGAGATACAGAAGTGTAATTTGTGACAGGCAGTTAATTAAATACAGTAGAACCCGTCACAGCTTATACTACTAAATCTCGCATTTGACGACTACGCGGTCTTTGATTGGCCGAATTTAAGAAATGCAGCAAATCACGGTCCTTACCTTATTTGCCAGTTAGGAGGGTCAGGACAAAGGAAATGAAAAAAGATAGGAGTATATGTATTTTGAAAATTTTTTTTTATAAAAAAAAATCCGAGACGAGGCCGAGGGGCGATCAGTCCTGCGAGCATTGTCGCGAGTCTCGTAATTTCCCGAATTGTGTGCATTGGCACGTATTCTATTTTATGTGACTTCGGTGCGGATACGAGTTTTTTATGCGTACACTCGAATCTAATCTAGTATTGTAGTTGTTTGCGGCGCTAGTCATTACATTTGATATTTCGCGACTAGTCCCAGCCATTTTGATTTTATCGATCTTGCGTAGTAGTAGCTTGTTGTAATAGAGCATGCGCAGTTCAAATGTACAAGGCTTTTTTGTCAGTAGGGTGCTAACGCTGTACGAAGAAGAAGAAGAATAAGAAGATTCTGCTCCGCTGTAAGACTATATGCGCATGCGCAGTTAAATTTTTACATTATATTCCTCTGTAACGGAATACACAACATTCCGACTCTAAGCTATAACGGAAAAACGAGATTCCGTGCCAGAGGCACATAAAATCTTAAATGTAACCTCGATATTCTTTTACAAGACCTATCTCCCTGTATTTTTTATTTTTGCATTTTTGGATATCGAACTTTGACGTGTGACATCACAGCGTGGACAATAATTTTCCGCGTTTTCGAGCGCACGACTGGTTATTGCATCCGAGCCTTCAATTGTCTATCAATATTTTATCAATTAATTTTAATATTAAATACATTATTCAAATTTTTTTTCAATTTCTTGTGTGTTGCATCTAACAATGTTGAACATTCAAAAATCTCGAGTAATCGAACGTTTCGACTCAACTGTAACTTTCAAACATTCTGTCTATATTCCCCTACACTGCTATGTATTTACTAAAGGCAAATTTGATTGAAACATTATTTCTAATGCTTGTTTAGAGTGGAGAATGGCTACGATTAAAGGTTTTGGAAATTCAACCAGAACTGACGAAGTTAGGCGCTTCACCGAAAGAAGCAACGGAACTCTCAAACGCCCACGACCAAGTTCTTCTGCGGTTCCAGGTAAGAATACATTAAATCCAAAATAAACCTCATCACAAATATTGAAAGTAAAATAAATATCGAAGAAAAATATAATTATTTTTTTGTGTTTTAGAGCAAGCAAAGTCCCGTAAAAGAATTGCTACGACAAGCCGATCGACTTATTTCGACACAGAGGCCAAAAGCGGAAGTTTATAAAGCAATGGCTGAAACACTTGCCAATGCATGGAGGGACGTGAATTCTCTCTTAGAGAGGCAAAAACAAATTTTTGATGGGAATGTTCTTTTCCAATGGTTAGTAAAAACTTTTTAGTTAATTTGAATAATTCAATTTTTTTAATTCATTTGTAGTTCTTTTTTCAATTTTTTGGTAGAAGTGAGTGAGAAAAAATTACGATTACAAGTAACGTTATACATATTTTTCAAATAATTGAAAATCTTTCTGTGGAAAAAGAGACGCTTTCGACTCTGCCGGGATTCGAGTCCGGGTCTTTCGATTGCCGGTCGACTGCTCTAACCAACTGATAAGGGGACCCCGGCAAGTATTACCTCAACTTTGAGCTGAGAAATTTTTCTAAAATGGATAAGCAAAAAATATTTGACACGTTTCTCGGCTTGTTCTCGAGTGGGCCTTTGTTTTCGGTTCATTAATTTTCGGAAATTGGGTGGTGCGCGCAACTACAGTCAGACTCTACAGTTTTACGTTGTAAATTAAGCGGTCTTCCTGGAACTCTCGAGGTTCTGGTTTCAATTCATGCATCCGGAAATTTTTAATTTTTTGCTGTATATACTTATTTTTTGCATATCTCTCGAAACTGTTATACACTTATAAAATAACATGAAATATTTTACACTGAGAATGACAATGTTAAATACTTTAATACAATTTTTCATTGAAAATAAACAATTTAAAGTTTTGTCATTAGACATTTGCTTTTACAAGCTGGAATTTTTTCCTCGAATAATATTTCTATATCATTTATGCGCTTCACACTTTTTTTTGACATTCTAAATTGATCAACTTGATAATTTATATTGGGAAATAAAACGTAATGGCCCGTTTGTTACCGATAAAGAGATAATTGACATTTCGATTAATATATAAGTGTATTACAAGCAATGAGCCATTTGCTGGCATTAAGGAATAATAAATGTTTTATTTAAGATAAGAAAAATCTTTTCATGCTCTGTTTATTGGAGTTCAGAAATAATGAACGTAAAAAAATCCAATTGATGTACAGTAAGTTGAATAGTGAGCGATATTTTTCCATGGTTAACAATAATTCAAAATGCGTCGTGTATTACAGTATTTAACATCACCATTTTCATTGTAAAAAATTTCATGTTATTTAATAAGTGATTAACAGTTTCGAAAGATAAGAAAAAATATGCAATTTCCATTAAATCATCATTAACTAAGATTTGAATCAGTAAAATTAATTAACTGCCCCTAGGAAAAATAGTATCGGCCTATACACGGAAAAAAATGAACTGTCAACTTGAACATCTGGAGTGTCAAACTGATTATAACACGTGGATCAATAAGTCACGGGACTAACTAGGAAAAACACATTTCTTTGGCAAAACTCGACTTTATTCATCAACATAGTCTTCTTCAAAGCAACACAATCAGTCCAGCGCTTCTCTAACATTTCAATACCTTTCTTGTAGAACGATTTATCTTTGGCCTCGAAATAAGCGTTCATTTCGGTGATGACTTCCTCGTTGGAGTAGAATCTCTTTCCTTGGAGCATTTTTTTGAGGTCTTCAAATAGGTAGTAGTCGCTGGGGGCCAGATCCGGTGAATATGGTGGGTGCGGAAGCAATTCGAAGCTCAATTCATTCAATTTTGCCATGGTAGCGAGCGACTTGTGACACGGCACATTGTCTTGGTGAAAGAGCACTTTTTTCTTCTTCATTTGGAGCCGTTTCTCACCGATTTCGTTCTTCAAACGCATCAGTTGGCCAATGTAACGTTCGCTATTGATCGTCTTACCCTTTTCAAGGTAGTCTATAAACAAAACTCCATGAGCATCCCAAAATACTGAGGCCATAACCTTACCGGCCTACGTTTGCGTTTTTGGCCGCTTTGGACGCTTCTCACCGACTGCAGTCCACTCAGCTGACGACCGCTTTGACTCCGGAGTGTAGTGATGGATCCAGGTTTCGTCCATTGTCATATAGCGACAAATTTTCATGCAAAATAACGTACACACAGCCGTATGATATCTTTAAGGTGTCAGCTATCTCATGCAATTTTAATTTACGGTTTTCAAAAACGATTTGCTGGACTTTTTTGACGGTTTCCGATGTAACTACCTCATTTGGCCGGCCGGAGCGTTCAGCACCTTCAGTGTCTGTACGACAACGTTTAAACTCAGCATACCACCGACAAATGGTTGTTTTTGATGGAGCAGAGTCCCCGTAGCACTTTTCAAGCCATTGTTGAGCTCGCACTGTGTTTTTTTTCATTAAAAAGCAATGGTAAATCAACACACGAAATTGTTTCGAATCCATTGTTTTGAGAATATCAAGATTAGCGTCACTTAAATCACTGTAACTCGTGGACCAAACATCAGAATTTCATGAAATTTTGACAGGTATCTTTTGAAGGTTGGTACTTATGAAAAATCATACAGAACTTGTAGGGAACGATGACATGTAACTGGTCGAAGGAATCCACCTTCTCGTGCGCACATACTCTATGCCGCAGCGGCGGCAGTTCAACAGTTGGTAACAGGTCGTTCCCACGTGTTGACATGACGATCTCTAATTTCGTCACACGTTGATTTTTAATAATGTTTGTTATGGTTAAAGTCAGGGTGTTCAGTTATTTCTTTACATATCATCAGACTGGCCTAGGATAGTAGGTATCCTATATTAACCACAAATAGCCTACAAAATTGGTGACCCCGACGTGATCTACCCACGTCAAGGAAAAAGGACGCTGCCTCTATAATGGCGTCTTTAATTAGCCTCTGAACTCCAGCTAAAACTTCACCCATGGGAGCGACCTGAGAATTTTCTCACACCACACATCGCCAACTATCTTTTGGAATTCGACCATCTCAAATGGAAAACCAGAAGGATTTCGTCAAATAATTACCACTGCAAAGGAGGAACAGCTGATGAACGCCTTTTCTACCTGTCATCGCCAACTTGAAAAGTTTAAATCCAAGCTGCATTGCCTTCTTCACTTCAGTCGTCAGCATTAAGATAAGTCTGGGTTTTCCGAAATTTTTACATTTATTCAAAGTTTCTATATGTCTCAAATTAGACGTTTAATTTTGAGTAATGCTGTGTAATATTTTATGACCCTGTATGATATTATTAATTCATCATTTAATGATACAGCAAGGTATTTGAATTGACCATTTTATCCGTAATGGAACTTATAATTTAAGTTGAAAATAAATCCAAGCATTTGACTCCTATAAGTTTTATACTTCCATTGCGTATGTCACCTTCGTGACCCTTCTGGTCAACAAATAATATACTCAAACATTTGGCTATATATTTTAAGGTCGAATTCCACGTAATCAAAATATTTAACCGAAAGAATATTCTGTAGTGAAACAATTTATTGTCATCGTCCAGGTAGGAAATATGTATCGTTAATTTCAAATGAATTTTAACTAAATACTTTTGACATTGCGGAAAATATTTTTTCGTATTTAGTTCACCTCAGTCAACAACACACTAACAAATTTGGCAGGAACATCGAAATATTTTTATACTTTTTTATTATATTTACATAAATTAGGATAACATAACTATTATATCAAACCGAGCGACATTTTTAAATTCGAAACAACTAGGCAGTATTTACAACACATTTTAATTAATATGTATATGTGTGTCGACTAGATGAGATACCATTATTACGCACATAGTCTGTTTTAAATATTTAAAAATTGATATTTTTTATATACGTCTTATATATATATATATATTATTGTCTTTTTTTGGACTCTTTCCAACTCTTTTAACAACTATTTTTATAATGGATATTTATAATTTAAATTTGTGCTTAGATTGAATGTGAGTACAGTCCCCGAATTCTGTATCTCGCTTTTTCGTACCGAAAGGCGGTACCTGTACTTCCACGACCTATCTGCTTTCGAACGATAACATTTTATAATAATTTATTTTTCGTCACTATTGTGAGCCAACATTATTGTTCGATATTTATAAACATATTTTTCGCAGATTTCCCTGCTGATGATCGATGTAGTCGTCGTGACGTATCCGTTTTTATCCGTTTGGATTTCCAAATTTCATCTATCGCATTAAATCGTCTGGAAACATCTTGTGCGCTCGCCTAGAATATATACGAGTATTCAAAATTTTTAATTTCAAACTGATTTTTCCATAATTCAAATAATGATTATTATATTTGTACTGCATTGCTTTGCTTTATCGTTTCATTGATATTTTTGCAGTATTTGCTCCATCCGTTACACTTAACCATGTCTAATGGCAAACAATTTCCGGGAGGGTCAAGCGACCCAGTGAATAACGACATATCAGCTTCGGTCGAAAACCAACGGGCAGATGTTTACCGTGCAGTTAAACTACCTAAATTTTTTAAAGAAGATCCTACATCTTTTTTCATTGTTGCAGAAGCGGCATTCAGTCGCGCACACATTCGTACAGTAACAACTAAGGCGGATTACATAATCGCGAGTCTCGATCACGATCTCCTTCCACATATTAGACATATCATCGAAGTAGAACCACGTCCGGCGGATATTTATACACAAATAAAAAATCGGTTAATCTCCGGTTTTTCCATTTCAGCGGAAACTCGTCTTCGCCGACTTTTAAGGGGTGAGGTTATTTCAGATGGAAAACCCTCTCTGCTTTTAACTTGACTTCGAGCTCTTAACGACGGTAGTTGTTCGGACGCGATTTTGAAGAGCGTGTTTCTCGAGCAGATGCCTTCTCATGTTAGGGCAATTTTAGCAATGTCCAACGTCGAAGATCTTCAAGAGTTAGCTAACCTAGTGGACAAGGTTTCTGAGGCTTCTCAGCCTATCACTTATCAGGTTGCATCAACTTCCGCGACAACTAACCATACCGCTAGTAACTCTGCCTTATCGGCCCCTGCGGATTCATTAACAACTCTGACGGAAATTCTAACTCGTCAATTCGAGATGTTATCTCACGAGATACGCGATTTAAAATCGCTACATCAGACTCGAAGCTGCTCTACTTCACGTCATTCACACAGTCGCGATCGTTCTTGCAATCGAAGCTTGAATAAACGTTGCTTTTATTACCAGCGCTTCGGTAAAAACGCCAAAAAAAGTGTCCAGCCATGCTCGTGGAAAAATATTTCTAATTCGGAAAACTAAATGAGCCTAGTCGAATGGAGACTATCGACGAAGGCCTTGCATCATCTAAACGTCTCCATATCCGGGATGTATCTACTCGTCTAATTTACCTCGTCGACTCTGGCTCAGACATTTCTCTGCTTCCAGCGGACATTAATTCTTTAAAGAAAAAACCGAGTGACATAGTGTTGTTTGTGTAGCGCAAGTCCCTTATCCCATTATAGGAGCAGACTTGCTAGCGCATTTCCACCTCGTTCCATACCTCCACGAGTCACGATTGGTTGATACCACCACCGGGTTAAGCTCTCGTTGTTTTCTTAAGTCAGCACCTGTTTGCGGCTTAAGCCTTGTTAATCAAGACCACGCATTTTGCGGCGATTTCCGACAGCTAAACGCGATTACGATTCCTGACCGCTCTCCAGTGCCTCATCTTCATGATTTTTCTAGTATCTTACGAGACAAGAAAGTTTTTTCTAAACTCGATCTTCACATGGCTTACTATCAGATCCCAATAGCCGCGGAGGACATTCCAAAAACAGCCGTTATAACACCATTCGGGCTTTTCGAATACACTGTTATGACTTTCGGCCTCCGTAACGCCGGTCAATCGTTCCAGCGTTACATCTATCGTGCTCTTGGCGATCTTGATTTCGTATTTGCCTACATCGATGATATTCTCATCGCGTCTTCAACTAATGAAGAGCATGAAAAGCATCTCAAGATCGTTTTCCAACGATTGAAAGAATTTTCATTACGCATCAATATTAACAAGTGCGAATTCGGTAAACCCGAATTAGGATTTCTCGGATATAAAATAAATCATGAAGGTTGTTCACCAACTCACGACAAGGTACAGGCCATCACTGAATTTGCAAAACCAAAAACGATTTGCGAACTCCGACGTTTCTTAGGCATGGTAAACTTCTATCGCAAAAATCTACCACGTGCTGCCGAAATTCAAGCTCCACTTCTAACTTCGGGATGGGCGCATCACTCGAACAACTGCTCCATGATACCTGGAAGCCCCTGGCATTTTCTTTCACGTAAATTTTCAAATGCACAACGCATTTATAGCGCGTATGACCGCGAGTTGACCGCTATTTATGAGGCTATTCGACATTTAAGATATTCCTTCGAGGGTCAAACATTTACCATTGTTACCGATCATGAGCCGCTTATATATATGTTTTCTCAACGCGTCGAAAAAGCTTCTCAAAGGCAACAACGCCAGATTGCGTTTATATCCCAGTTCACGACACATATCATTTACCAGCCTGGTAACGAAAATGTCGTAGCTGACTCACTCTCCAGGGTCGAAAGCTTTCGTGTCACGACCAAGTTTAGTTTGCTGGAACTTGCGCAAGCTCAGGCTAACGATGATGAGCTGAAAAATTTAATAACAGATCCAAATTGTTCTCTTTCAATCCGGAAAATCCAATGGGGAAGGGAGCACACTTCCATTTATTGCGATCTAACCGGCGAAGCACTACATCCGATTATACCGTTATCTTTACGCAAATCAGTCTTTAAGTTATTTCACCACCCCGCGCACCCGAGTGCAAAGGTTACTGATCGCGTTATTCTAAAGCGCTACGTGTGACCATCGATGCGTCACGATGTCTCCGACTGGTGTAAAGCATGTCATGAATGCCAGCAGTCGAAAATATCGCGTCACAATCACTTATTGCCATCACAAATTACAGTGCCAGATGGACGTTTCCGCTACGTGCATATGGATATAGTGGGTCAACTTACCGTTTGCAACGGTTTTAAATATTGCCTTACGATCATTGATCGTTTTTCACGATGGCCTGAGGCAATTCCTTTTTCCAATATCGAGGCTTCAACTGTCTGTAGAGCATTTTTCGACAATTGGGTTTCACGTTACGGCTCACCCGAAACACTAACCACGGAACTAGGAAGTCAATTCGAGTCGAAATTGTTTGCAGCATTGTTGCAACTTATAGGTTGTAACCGCATACGAACCACCGCTTATCATCCCGCTTCAAACGGTATGATTGAGCGATGGCACCGCTCGCTAAAGGCCGCCATTATGTGCCACTCTGATCGCGATTGGTCGCGCTCTTTGTCTATCGTGTTACTAGGACTTCGTACCAATGTTGTGGATATCGGATCATCTCCGGCTGAATTTACTTTTGGTACCACACTCCGGATTCCTGGGGAGTTTGTCCTTCCCGAGGATTTTTCGCCTAACCAGCATGTTTTCCTCGAAGAATTTCGAGAACACATGCGGAAGATTAAACCAGTTCCGGTTGCGTAAAAATATCAACGAAAAGCTTTCGTTTTCAAAGACTTGAACTCTTGTACTTATGTATTCTTGCACGACCACGCTAGAAAATCCTTAGAGCGAATTATATGTAACTTTTGTGAGCTCACCCTTATTGACCACTTTCGCTTGGGGGGAGTACTGTAGGGAACGACGACATGTGATTGGTCGAAGGAATCCACCTTCTTGTGCGCACATACTCTATGCCGCAGCGGCGGCAGTTCGACAGTTGGTAACAGGTCGTTCCCACGTGTTGACATGACGATCTCTAATTTCGTCACACGTTGATTTTTAATAAAGGTTGTTATGGTTAAAGTCAGGGTGTTCAGTTATTTCTTTACATATCATCAGACTGGCCTAGGATAGTAGGTATCCTATATTAACCACAAATAGCCTACAAACTTTTGTTGGCAACGCCATCTATGTGTCAGTCCCGGGACTTATTGATCCACGTGTTATTGGAGTTTTAACTATGGGAGCTATGGGATAACATTCTACATGGTGTAAAGTACTATCTGTGATGTGTAAAAACTAGATGTTCAGCTTGACTTTCCCAGAGTGTATGAGAATCCTGGAATGTAAACCTGAGTATCTCAGGAGCGTTAACTCGATTATCTCGGAGTGTAAGTGTTGACAGGTTAACTATTTCAGAATGTAAACCTGACATTCTGTCGATATTCAAACAGACTATAAAACTATGGTCTCTCTGACTATGAAGAAAAAATTATGGATGGTACGCGGTACTATCTGCAATATAAAACTGAATACATTAATTTTGACACTCAAAGTTTGACACTCCATTTTTCTCCGTGTACTAAGAGCACAAATTACAGATGTTTTAAACTTAAATAAGGAGGGTCTGTAATGTTATGAAATAATATTTGAAATAAGTGTTAGTCGAAAGACATTGCAATAAAATTTTGCATAATGGACAAAAAGTAATGAATCTGTTTCACAATAAAAATTTTAAATTTCGATATTTTATTTTAAAATTTTTTGCTTCAAAAATCATAAACGTATCAAAATGTTCAAATTCTTATTTGGATATTGGCTAAATATAACTAATTATTATTATTCTTGTAATTATTATCAATTTTTTATTTTTAAATAATGTTGTTATTAATAAGAAATGTAATAAGAGAAAGGGAAGTTTAAGAAATTTTTTGTAGAAAAAACATAATTTCTTTTATACTCCTTCAAAATTACTTCATCAAGAATATAAACAGCTACAAATTACACTGATATGGCAGCTTGTTATTAAAAATTACTATTTTTCACATTAAAGCTCAAATATAGGAATAAATAATAAAATATACTTTCTTTATTCATATAAATCTCAGTTATCTCCAACCATTATGTATTCCTACACTAAGAAAAGAATGCTATTGAATCTATAGCATTTCTGCCAAAAGCATTTTTCTCATTGATTTAAATCAAAATGCTATAAAATTGGTAGCATATGTATCATTTCTTATAGAATATTTTTTATGCTATTGGCAGTATTAAAAGTTACGATTATATTTTGTAATATTCTGTGAATTTTCGCAATTTTCATAGAAAAAACATGTTTGTCTACATTTTTTTCAAATTGTTTTAAAGGACGTAAGCAATAATGACATTTGTAACAAATATATTTAATGAACAAGATTCATAATTACCTGTTATTATAAGTAATTAATATTCGATTCAAAAATGTCTATATCAAAATTCAATTGCCATAATAATAAAACAACTATTTAAAAAAATAATACTAGATCTATTTCATTTCGGTGGCCCACTGTGTAAACAATTAGTTTAGAATACAAAGTTTTTGATTCAAGAACTCATAAGAATCGTTTTTCTTTATGGAAGTATTTTACAGCAAATTCAGTTATTATTACGGACAGCAATGTATACCATAATTATCTGGATTTTTGAAAGCATTTTGAATGAGTTGAAAACTGAGAATATACAGTGTTACGTCCCGATGGACTAAACGGAGCCAATTTGATTAGATTAATATACGTTTACACAATAAAATCAGAGAATTGGATTAAAAATTTCATAAAGAATAGCAGATATATTAGTGACTTTAACAGTTAAAGTTTACATATGAATGAAATTGACGTGCTTGATTAAATTAGCAACCAGTAAGGGTGATCCTCTTCCAGATTAATTGTTCCTGGAGTAGAAAACCAATTATTAACGAAATTAATGGACAGGATTGAATAAAAGAATTTAGTATATTACGTGCCTAGGCGCACAATGAGGGTTATTGCGTGACGAGCGACAATGCTCGCAGGAGATCGAAGCCAGGAAGATGAAGAAGAATAAGAAGAAGATTGTGCTCCGTTGCATGTCTATAGGCGCATGCGCTGTTCAATTTTTAAATTCCATTCCTCTGTAGCGCAATATGCTACATTGCGCTACAGTTAAAAGTAGCGCAATGTAGTATATTGCGCTGCAGAGGAATGAAATTAAAAAATTGAACTGCCCGCAATCGCATGCTCGCAGGACTGATCGCGCCTCGGCTTCGTCTCGGCTACACCTTGACTACGCCTCGACGCCGGTGCAGGTACTCTGGCGTAGGTGCAATCCCCAAGATAAAATCTACAGCTGCCAACTCAGATGTCGGACTCTGAGGGTCTCCAGGGAAAATTAGATCACTCGGTCACTCAGATAACTTCCGTACCAGTAGAACTTAATTAACTCAGCCTTCGGTGATAATTCCAGATTTATTTGCTGGGGTGATGACACCACTTGGAGATTTATTCCGCTGATTCTCAGAAGCGATTGATAATTAAAAGTAACTCGTTGATATCAGAGTGACTGGTTAAGATTAGAGTGACTAGTTCAGAGTAGACTTGTGAAGTTTTTGACGTACAATCGGATTCGAGTTCTCAGAAAAGTTAATTAAATTTCGATCAATAAAACTAGTTGCTAATAGAACTGTCAATCAAATTAATATGCTATAATTGTTCAACTCTTTGTTAGTTGTTAAATCTGGTATTACTTAATATTATTATTAAGAGTGTTCTGACATTATTTATAATATTTTCAATCGCAAAAAAACTTTTAAGATATTTTCTTATTACTATTTGTTTGTAAGCAGGAAAATATGATTTCTGGTATCGGAAGCTTAATTTAAACAATTTCAAAATTTATTGACTAAAACTTATTTGTATTAGGAAAAAATGTCTATTTATAAAAGTAGTAAATCCCATGTATCTGTAAAAAAAATGTAATTTCAAACAACATTTTGATTTTTTTATCAGTTAATTATTTTTTAATTTTAGAAATACAGCAAGTCTTAAAAAAGCAAATTTTTCATTTTTGTAAAAAGAATTGAATTATCTATTTAAAAAGCCACTATAAGCAAATGAGAACAAAATATTTGTTTCAATTAATCGCGGAGAGGTTTAAAATAGGTCAATTAATTTTGTTCTTAGTAATATTAGTTGAATAAATGTTTAGATTTCTTATGATTGATATTTGTTTTTAGCCGAGCGGAAGAGTGCAAGGAGAGCATGAGAGCATTAGAAATGGCTTGTAACGATACTTTATTACCAATTGAGATTGAGGCAGTGAAAAATTTTCTTTGTAAAATTCACGACTTGCGTAAAGTCATGCTGGAATCATTGATGGGAGCTTTACAAGAAGGAAAGATTTTGTTGGATCAACTGAAACAAATTTCGAACGAAGGTACTCTTGATTCTAGGCCCAATAGAATCAAGACTGATGCTGATTACGGTATGTGAATATACGTATAATAATTGAGGTGATGGATACAATAACTCACTTAGCGCTCGAAAACACGTGAAAGTATTGTCCACTCAGGAAAATCGATCGATGAAAAAAAAGTGGCCCAAATGTAAAATAAAAACTACCTTCGTATTCGTCTTGTTGCAGCTGCCATTTTATTCTGATTAAACTTTTTTATCTGACGAATAATATTCAAAATAAAGATTAATAACGTACAAAATTTTTCAATCAAATATCGTTGTTTTCTAAAACGTAACTCACGATTACTTGACCATTTGTTAATAAAAATGCTTGAAATTTTTATAGTTGTTTCGCAATGCATATGCGATGCCTACAAGAACCGCATTTTGGTTAAAAAAATAATATATTTATTGTTGTTTGATAACAAATCAATTCCGGAAGAAAACCACGTTTCTCCAACTTCAAGCAGCGGTATGGCCATTTAAAAATGTTTAGCTGAAACAACTTATCGTGTGAATGTTGTTCATTAGAGTTTCAAAAAGTTTGAAAAAGTCGGTCAAAAATTGTAGAAATGACAGCTAGTTGAAGTCAACACACTCTGCCCCTAGACTGCTCTGGTTATCGGCCTTCGTTACTTTCGCAGTATTTCTTATATGCGAAGCATATTAATACCATATTTATTAAGACCTGTACAATTTATGTGATATGATAATACTTTTCGGTGCGGAAAGTATTTAAAAATTGTTCTCGGATTTTAACATTTAATGTATTTTGAAAAATAAAAGAAACAATTACGTGAAAAAAGACAAAATTTTACGTGAAATCATATTTCAAATATTCACGTAAAATTTTGCCTTTATTCACGTGATTGTTTCTTTTATTTTTCAAAATGCATTAAAAGTTGAAATCCGAGAACAATTTTTATGTAAGGGATGCACGTTTCTCACGTCATTCCGGAAGTGTTTCGTATAACATTAGCAAATCGGGGAATATTTGGGGTGGGGATTCTTACCGTACTTAGTCAGTAAAACTGACTTTACCCGCGCTTGCGCATGTGCAGTTCATGTGTTTTACCATACAAGTACAGTAAAAATAAAATATTCCCCAAGTTGCTAATGTTATACCAAATACTCCCGGGATGACACGAAAACATCCTTCCCTTGCATAAAGTATCGTATGTAACTTAGAACCAAGCGCGTACTCGGCCTCAGACGATTTTTTTCATACTCACCTGTTCCGCGTGCTTCGCTACGGCTCTTACGAAAAACATCGTCCTTTTCCGAATGCGCAAAGCTTGGCTCCACGTTACTATTACTTCAAAAGGACCTTTCCAGGCAGGTTCTAATTTATTTTGCTTAGTGTTGTTGAATTTTTTGACAAGATCTCCTGCTTTATATATTGGATGTTTTCTAATTATATTTTCGTCGAGTCTCCTTTCGGTCTTTTCCATTTCTACCTGGATTCTTTCCCGGGTTTGGATATGATATCTTCGTGTTTCTTCTTCCATTTCCTTATCAGGTTCTGATAAGTTAGGTTAGGTGAGGTGCTGACCGTTGACGGGATATTAGGTGTTCTTTCGAATGTTAATTCATAGGGAGAATGTCCAGTCCTTTGATTGTTAGTAGTGTTGATCCCTGATAACACGGTTTGCACAGATGTTGACAGATTTGTGTAAAATTTGTGCGAGGCTGCGTCCGTCATTACATGCAAATTTTATGCAGCTTTGGCGCGAAATTTGAAAAAAATTTCAATGCAATGAATACAAATTTTCCTTATTACATTTTTCATTTATATTTTACCTTTTGTTAAATAATATATTGTTATTCACGAAATCATAATAACTATGTTTGTTTATGTTTGAAGTCATTAACTTTTTTTTCAATGTATTTTTTTTTAATTATTCTACAGATAAATATATGTATAAATTTGATTATAGTTTGTGCATTATTTCAGTTTCTGGTGAATTTTCTATTGATACTTAATAGTTACTCATGAATTACTGAACATTTTCTTTGTTTTCAGTTAAGAAAATAATAATTTCGCTAATAAAAAAATGTATGATGAATTCGTTTTTATAAAAAGCCAGATAATTTTTTTTAAAAAAAAGGTTATTTACTATTAAAAATTACCTAAAATTACTAAAAAATAGAAGACAAATTTGAACAAAATTTATGCAAAATGGCGGATGCAACCTTGTATATATTACATGCAAATTTTATGCAAACGATTTGATTAACTTTTTGAACGAAAGTTTTGTTACATGTCTTATCAGGGATGATGAAATTGGTGTATTTCAAGTTTTCGTCCCATTGTTTATTATTTTCGGTAATACTAGTCTTAATCAGCTTTACTAGTGTAAAGTGCATTCTTTCGATGTTCCTGTTTGATTGCGGGTGGAATTCAGTTGTGTTAATATGCCCAATGTTTAATGCGTTTTTAAATTGCGTCATCAATTCGGAAAAGAAGTTTGATTCTTGGCCAGAAAGTATATTCTCAGGTCCTCCGCAAGTATAAATATAGTGATCGATTAAGGTTTCTATTATTGAATTCGTCGACTCATTCTGCAAGGGTGTAACATCCTTTGAGACGATCACATCAGCTGTCACGCACCATTACTGAAGGCAAGAGATACGACACCTGCTAGATGGCATCGCGTGTACGTTGTGGCAGCAATTCTAACTGTCTCCGCTAGGGTCGCACCGCAACTCTGCCCACAGCCACCCCGAATCCGTCGGTCTATAACCAAGCATACTGGACCTTCCAGAGGCACATCGGTCAGACTCTCAGCCTGAACCTTCCACCCTTCGAAGAGAAACTGTCAAAAGGCCATCCAAGAAGGAACATAGTGGTGAATATTTTTGCAGAGTGACACTAGGTACGCTGCCTAGGCTCCGAAACACTAATTTTTAATAACTTTATTCTGCATTACTCTCTGGGTACGCTGCACCAGGCTCCAGAAAGTGATCAAGTGGCAACGCATCATTGGGCACGCCATCCAGGCTCCAATAGACAGATTGCGAACATCTTTTTCTCGTAACTCTCACTCTCACTCTGGGTACGCTGCACCAGGCTCCAGTACGAGAAGTTTTTTCAACCAAGTGCACCGCCGTTTGTTTAATTTATCTTCTGTTGAAGCAGCGCCATCTATATTTTGTAAATTGCGGTTATTCTAATATTGCTCCACATATCTCAGCATAGGGTTAGCCACTGAGCAAAACCCCCATCGAATATTGCAAAAAAATTAAATATATCTTTTTGCGATAGTCGCGCCATCTGCATCTTGTAAGATACGATTATTTCGATATTTTTTGGTGTTTCTCTGCGTCTTGTTAGCCACTGAGCAACACCACCATCCAATATTACATAAGAATTAAATATATCTTTTTGCGATAGTTGTGCCATCTGCATCTTGTAAGGTACGATTATTTCGATATTTTTTTATGCTTCTCTGCATCGTGTTAGCCTCTGAGCAACACCACCATCGAACATTACATAAAAATTAAATATATCTTTTTGCGATAGTTGTGCCAACTGCATCTTGTAAGGTACGATTATTTCGATATTTGTTGATGTTTCTCTGCGTCGTGATAGCCACTGAGCAACACCACCATCGAATATTACATAAGAATTAAATATATCTTTTTGCGATAGTTGTGCCATCTGCATCTTGTAAGGTACGATTATTTCGATATTTGTTGATGTTTCTCTGCGTCGTGATAGCCACTGAGCAACACCACCATCGAATATTTCATAAAAATTAAATATATCTTTTTGCGATAGTCGCGCCATCTGCATCTTGTAAGATACGATTATTTCGATATTTTTTGGTGTTTCTCTGCGTCTTGTTAGCCACTGAGCAACACCACCATCGAATATTACATAAGAATTAAATATATCTTTTTGCGATAGTTGTGCCATCTGCATCTTGTAAGGTACGATTATTTCGATATTTGTTGATGTTTCTCTGCGTCGTGATAGCCACTGAGCAATACCACCATCGAGCATTACATAAAAATTAAATATATCTTTTCGTGATAGTCACGCCATCTACATTTTGTAAAATACGATTATTTTGTTCTTTTTTTGTGTATCTCAACGCCGTGTGGGCCACTGGGCAACACCACATTTAAATAAAATATAAAATTTGAATATATGATTTCATGATAGCCGCGCCATCTGTACTTGCGAAGTACGATTATTTCGATATTTATCGATATCTTAGAGTCGTGTATGCCACTGTGCAACACCACATTCGAATATTATGTTAAGACTGATGATACAACGTCCATCACGTGTTGGGATATTGAATCATAATAATGATTTTGTTATAATTTATCTATGACCCATGTCTATGATTCTTTCCCACACCTTTGGATCCAGAAACATTATGTAAATAAACTAAAATTAATGAAGGACAATTATCGAACAGGCGCCCGAAGGTGTTAGGCTATTAAGACATAGCAGATCGAAAAAGAAGTCAAAATGACACGACCCCGCGGTAGGGGTGATGACCCAGAGGAAGTCTCATCTCAGGCATCTGATGTCACCAGGGGACAAGAGCTCTGATCTCTTCTCCCATTGAAGATGGTAATTATACTCTACCAAATATCGCGTCGATTACAGGTGCAATCCCTAGGAACCAGGAGAGGCGTAGGACTCCATGAAGAAATGAACATGGCCCTTAGTGGCTCTACAACGAGGGAGATAGAAGATCTACTAGGAAGCTCTCTGATGAGTAAGTACAAGGAGCTCAAACTTGAGTATCACAACCTTAGACGAGAAAATAGACAGCTAGGCGCAAGACTAGAGGCATCAGAACGACGCATAGATGTCCTCTCCAACAGATTTTTGGATCAAATGGAGGAATTGGAGAATAAGACGCACGCTGAAGCAAGCGAACAGGTCCGATCCCTGCGGAATGTTTATGAAATTTGCTTTCAAATTTTGTCCAAAAATTCCAGAGAATAAGATTGAACAACCGGAAAACTAAGTCCGTCTGACCTTACGTACATGCTTCGGGTACCAGACGAGAATATAATTACTATGAGGCATGTCCACACCCTAGACTTCCGAGAAGAATTATTAGAAGAAGAAAAAGACACCCCCGTAAGGAGACATCGCTGCCTAACAGTAAAAATCAGCATTGAAGACACAAGGTTAATGGCACTGGCCGACAGTGGTAGCCAGGTGTCATGTATTTCAGAGAACTACTATGAGGACAATGCGCACGCATTCAAAAACAGTCCGAATTTACCAGTAGTAGCCACCTCAGTTCTTGGTGCGACAGGGGGCAGGCCAGTAAAACTGAAGAAACAAATATTTGTCACACTAAGAATGAGGGAATTAAAATGTAAAGCTATTCTTCTCATTATAAACTTACGAAGAACTGTGTACTTGGAGTTAATGTATTAAGGCCCTTGGGTAGCATGTTCAACCTTAAAGATGGAACTCTAACCCTCCACCAGGAAACAAAGACCGCGACGGTAAAAATGCATGAGGAAGAGATGCCTGAGCCCCTTAAAACCAATCAAGGCGAACTCAGACTGTTAGACACCTGTGAGGAATTGACTACGGAGTAGATACAAGTCAAAATAGAATCCGGAGGAAGAATGCCACAAACAATTAAAAGAAAATTCAAAGACATGCTGTGGAAGTACCGCGAGATCTTTATCACGTTCACGTTCACACATGGACATTCACCCTGCCCCAGAACGTATCCCATCCCGTGCAACTACGAAAAGCAAGCAGATGAACAGATCCAATGTATGATAAGATGGGATATCATTCAGAAGTCTACCAGCCCCTTTATCAATCCTCTTGTCGCCACCACAAAAAAGGATGGTAAGATCCGCCTCTGCCTGGACACTCGAAAATTAAATGAGAAGCTTCAAGCGGATCACGAAGGAACTGAGAATATGGATGTTCTCTTTCAAAGATGCCGCAGCAAGAAGGTCTTATCTAGCTTGGACATGAATATGAGTTTTTGGCAAATATTACTTCATCTAGACTCAAAGCCATACACAGCTTTATTATACAAGGGCAAGTGCTATGAGCATAACGTGACCCCTTTTGGATTAAAAACCAGTACTTTGGGACTAGTTAGGGGTCTTGAACGAGTGCTATCCAGTTGAAGTGAGTTATTAATCTCTTACGTTGATGACAAACTCGTCGCGTCAGAAAACGAGGAGGAACATCTCACCCACCTGGAGATGATTTTCGCCAGATTCAAGGAGAAGAACATCACTTTGAACTTTAGAAAGTGCGAATTCAGAAAGGGGGAGACCACCTTCCTCAGCCATATCATATCTGCTCATGGAATCAGACCTGATCCGGAGAAGATTCAAGCTATAAAGGATTTTAACACTCCTGAGAACAAAAAGCAACCACAGGGATTCCCAGGGACGGACAATTTCAGCACAAAGTTCAGCAAAGACATCTCTGAGGCCATAAGCCCAATTTTGGGACTAATGAAGAAGGGCATAAAATGGCACTGGAAAGAGGAACACCAAGTAGCCTTCGAAAGGGTCAAATCCCTGGTGTGTAGCGAGGTCATGCTCCACTTTCCTAATAGCTCACAACCCTACTATCTGCAAACCGATGCTAGCAACTATGCAATAGATGCAGTCCTGTATCAGCAAGATAAGGAGAGTATAAAACTCATTGCCTGGGGCAGTAGAACATTACGAAGATCTAAGTTAAACTATTTTACCACAGAAAAAGAGCTCTTGGCATTAGTCTGGGCACTACAAAAATACCACAGTTTTTTATGGGGAGCAGTCATTATTCACAGAACTGACCACATGGCACTAACCTTTTCGCGCTCCTGCAAACTGATTAGTAAAAGATTAACCACGTGGATTATGTCAATACAGGATTACCAGATCCAAACCGAGCACTGCCCAGGGAAAGAGAACATAATCGCAGATGCTATCAGTCGCCAGACAACATCCATCACAGAGGTGGAAGAGAAGAATATTACCCTAAATCGTCTAGCCAGAAGAGTAGACAAATTGGTAAAACATGACCTCCTCAATCTAATAGAAGAACAGAAAAACGACCCAAAACTCAAGATCATCCGGGAGGATATCACTAAGCAACCAGATTACAGGCTAGGGGGAGATTGCCTATATAAAACACACCAGGGAATCTCACGAATTTGCCTAACTAGCACCATCGCAGAAGAACGCGCATCTAATTGCTATAAAATTTATGGGCACGTCGGCCCCAGGAAATGTTACTTTATGTTATCAGAGGACTTCCACTGTCCGGAGCTACTCAAACGAATCAAAAAGAGACTAAAAACATGTCATACCTGCCAACTAAACAAAGTACCAACACAGAGCAGCTTCTCACCTTCTCAACCTATAATTCTTTCTCAGCCACTAGAAGCTGTATTCATCGACTTCTACGGTCCTCTCCCTGCAGCAAAATATGGCTTCCTTCGGAAAGCGAAAGTTCGTCGAGATGAATTTTCGCTCTTTTTGCCAATTTTAAAAATTTCCGCTAACGTGATGCTTAAAAATAACGTGACGAACTTACATAAATCTCTGATGGTGAAACTCCTCAACGATCCGTCTCCGTTCAGAAGGAGAGCATTCCTCCTTTGTCCCGAGATACCCGGTGCCTCGTTCTGCCCGCCGGGACACAAATCGTGGGGGCCCTGGGTATGTCGAGGGTGTTGCCGGTGAGTGTCGCTGGTGGTACTGCTGATAGTGCTGCTGGTGGCCCTGCTGGCAGTGTTGCTGGCGGTACTGCTGGTTGCGCTGCTGGTGGAACTACTGGTAGTGCTTCTGGTACTGCTGGTGGCACTACTGGTAGAGCTGCTGGTGCTGCTGGTGGCGCTATTGGTAGTGCTGCTGTTGCTGGCACCGGTGTCGCCCTCTCGGGCGAATCACCAATCGTTATTGTCCGGTGTCCCGTTATGAGGATTAGATACCTCGATCTTAGGGCTGGGTCGTAGACCGCTTCAATTTTCTGGACTCGCGGCCTGGTAGTGATAGCCGCGGTCCTCTCTGCAGTCGACCTAGCTCTTGATGTTACCAGGGTTGACCTCTAGTTCTGCCTGGGGCGACGTCTTTAATAAATCGTCGATACTAGGATATGAGCCCTAGGAAACGGCGTTCCTCTTTTAGATTCCTTGGAGCAGACAAATTCTTGATTCTGCCTACTTTTTCTGGATCTGTCCTGAGCCCATCTTTGTCCACAATATGCCCTAAGTATTTAAGTTCGACTCGGAAGAATTGGCACTTTTCCGGGTTGGGCTTTAGCCTGGCGTCATATAGCTTCTGGAATAGTTTTGCTAATACCTTTATGTGTTTCTGGAAAGTTGTGGTACACACCACTGTCATAGAGGTAAGCAAACGTATGTGGGGCCATGCCTGGTGTCACCACCCGGTCTAACAGCCTTTGGAACGTTGACGGTATTGAATTTAGGCCGAATGGCATAACGTTGGATTCGACAAGGTCCCTTCCGAAGATAGTAAAGGCTGTGAGTGCCTTGTTTTCTTCTGTGAGCGGTACGTGCCAATATCCATTTTTAAGCTCAATCGTGGATGGATATCTAGCCCCTCGGAGTTTATCCAGCGTTGCGTTGACTTGTGGCAACGGGTAGGAATCCCTTTTGGTTACATTATTAAGCCTTTGGAAGTCAACGCAGAATCTGGGCTTACCATCTTTCCGGCGGGTGATGACGACAGGTGAACTCCAAGGGTTAATGGATGGCTGGACTACCCCGTCGGCTAGCATCTTGTCAAGCTTTTGGATGATTATTTCTGGCATGGACGAGTTTCTTGGGTGGTACCGCTGTTTGATCAATGTCGGGCCTTCAAGTTTCATCTCATGTTCTATGAGTGGCGTGACTCCTTTAATTTGGTCGAAACGTTTCAGTTGTTTTGTTCCAGGAACTCAGATTCGATGCTCCGGTTGGTGGCAGTGATTGTACCGGAAATTTTCCTTCATTTTCTCAAGCGATTACGTATCAACCACTCTTCTGCTTGATGGAAACCGGTTTCATTAAAGAGCGTTAGCTACTTGCTGCTATGCAGGTTATTGGCGTTGGTCAACCTGTTCCAATTCTTCTTAGGTTCTTACCTTCTATGTGACGTACGTTTTCCGCCCGTTTGCAGGACTCGTTCCAATTTGAATGTTCTATAATCTGAATTTACGTCATATGCTCGGCGCCTAATTATGTTCAGATAAATACTAATTCCCTTTTATTTTATTTTAAACTTTCGGGCTTACTGTAGTAAAGTCCGGAGCCCATTTCTTAATGAATCTCGTAAGATTATCACTTGCTTCTGGTCCGTAGATTCCAGTTTCTTTTCTCAGTGCCATCCGCTTTATATATGGTTCTAATTAATCATTCCGTAGAATTTCGAGAACACAGAGAACTTAGCGGATCCTGGCAGGATCGCCAAAAAGTGTTATTCGTAATAACGTACAAACAAGTTTTAAGAATATTACTGAGTCATTCGTTTAGGAAGCTTAGTAGTTACTTCCTTATTTGTCGGACAAGAACTGAGGAGCGGGCCCTGCGCTCTATATTATATGGACCTTGAGTGTTAATAGAGGGGGTATCTTACCAATGGGCATAATAATGCTTAAAAAAAGTTTTTTCAACGAAATTGAAATCACAAACTAGAGAGACACTAAGAATGCGTACGACGGAACAAATTTTAGTTGAAAAATGACATGTTGACAAGAAAAACTTTTTAAATAAAGTTGCTGTGAGCGTGTCTGATAACACCCCGTGTCACATAACTCCCCGATGTCCCCTACTATTAAATTCTCTCCGTACGGAAAAGTATCATCATATAAAATAATTGTACAGGTCTTAATATCTATGCAGTGTTCATTGCATATGCGAAATACTGCAAAAGTAACGAAAGCTGATAATCAGAGCAGTCTAGGGGCAGAGTGTGTTGACTTCAACTAGCTGCCATTTCCACAAACCAACTGTATAAATTATTGCTTTATAAAATCTGTTTTATTGAGATAATTCTGTTAAAATATATTTTTATCTTGACATTAGCTATTTTACAAGTTGAAACTTGGTTTGAAGCACTTCATGACCGGAGGCGGTTGATCGAGGTATCTTTCAAAAGTAGGAAGAATCAACTCGATCAATGCCTTGCATTAGCTTTACTGGCTACTGATCTCAGAAATCTTGAAGATGTCCTCAACGTCAGAGTATCCTCTTTATCGACCACTAGTGATCACTTGGGTGATTCATCAGCGAGTGCTGAACTGTTACTTTTGGAGTGCAAGAAATTACAAAACGAGGCGAAGGTACCAAATTTATAGATAAATATATTCGTGCAAGATAATTTTTTTCTGTGCAAAATATCTTTCTGGAAATTTGAAAATTATGATGGAATACGAAAAGGAATTTTTGTTTCGTTCATATTAGTAAACAATTTTCAAAAAATTTCACTTATAAAAATTTTTTTTAATCGATATTTTCTCATCGAAATTCTATGGGGATTCCTCCAGCGAGCCAAGATTTTGCGTCCATGGACCCTCATCTTCAGAATCCACAACGAATCGTTATGATGGCGAACTAAAGCTCATAGTAATAATTTGCATACATCCTTGTTTAATAAAAATTCGCATGTACGGGTTTCTCATGGATGGACGTGAAACAGGAGGAACACAGATACACATCGCAGCCCGTACACACTTTTCGCGTTCTTGTCCCACATCTATCGAAATTTAGGCAGTTCCTTTTCAATTCAACAATTCCGATAGATTTATATACGCCAGGGGCATATAAGACGACAGACGAAGGAATCATTAAAATTGTGATCAAAAGCTCATTAGTGGGTTTACGAAACCTTCGTCTCGCGCCAGGACGATCCTTGCTGACTTATTTTTATTCTTTTAATGTATTATCGATATGTTAGAGTTTTTATTACTATTAGGTGTACAAATAAGTTTTGAGGGTGTTTTTGGTGATTTTGAAGCTTTATTCAGAGAAATTGGTACAATGTATCTTATTCAAAGTATTGCCCATCTCTTTCTACTACCTTTGATCATCTTTCAGGCAGCATACGGATACCACGTTTAAAAAATTCCTCATCTTTTGAGGCAATCCAAGAATCGATCCAATTTTTGGCTTCTTTATAAGAAGTGAAGTGCTGCTCAGTCAGGCCATGAGCCATCGACCGAAACAAGTGGTAGTTCGAAAGAGAAATGTCTGGCGAATACTACGGGTGGCGTAGGACATCCCAGTTAAGTGCTTCCAAAGTTTCAAACTCCAATGCTCGACTCAATTGCATCAATTGTTGTTGGTAACGTTCCGCAGTGATTGTTTCGTTAGGCTGAAGCAGCTCATAGGAGACCACTCGGAGCTGATCCCACCAGATGCACAGCATCTAGTTAGCAAGAAGCTAATGAGCTTCTTGCCATGAATATTCGATTTGGCCGTTGAAGTTGATGCATGGCCGGGCTTACCCCACGATTTTCTGTGCTTTGGATTGTCGTAGTGGATCCACTTTTCGTTCCCCGTCACTATTCGATGCAAAAAACCCTTCCACTTTTGCCTTTGGAGAAGTTGTTCGCACGTGAAAAAACGGCGTTTGACGTCTCTTGGCTTGAGTTATCCTCGTTTTTGCACCATACCCATGGCCTTGAGACGGTTTGAAAACGCTCGTTGAGTTACTCCCAAGGTTTGAGCGAGCTCCTCTTGAGTTTGGCATGAATCTTGGTCCAATAATCCCTCTAACTCAGCGTCTTCAAACTTTACTGGCCTCCGTTCGCGTTCTATATCACTGGTGTCAAAATCGCCACACTTGAAACGCCGGAACCATTACCCACATGTTTTTATTGATGGAGCATGTTCCCCATATGCTTCATATAGCAATCGATGTTCTTCAGCTGCACTTTTCTTCAAGTTAAAGCAGAAAAGCAGCAGTTCCCGAAAATGTTCTTTTGTTAGCACAAAAGTTGACATGGTTAGAGCACAAATAAGGCGTGTTGTTTATACTTTAGTGAAATGACATCAAACATTCTGGCCATGGATCGTATACTATTTTTCTTGATCTCCAGCCGAAAGCACGTTCAAAACCGAGTTTTGTAGGGGGCAGAGGGAGGTCCGCCCGATTTTTGCAAAACCGAGGCGAAGCCGAAGTTTTTGCTGGTCGGGGCGGGCATTAGAAACAAATTTAAAATAAAATGCAATCATATAATAAATGCAAAAAAAGTTGAAAATCAATTTTTTTTTTAAATTAACAAATACGAGTGAAAATTTATTCTTAGAAAACAATACATTTTTACCAAAACTAGCAAGAGAGGTGCTCCTTATTGTATTCTATCAAATCTCCCAAATTTTTATTAAGACATTTTCTATACGCAAAAAATTGTTTTACATTAACATACATTTTTAGTTCAATCGGATAGTATTTAGGAACTGTAATACTGATTTGAATAAGCGATGCCATGTTTAATGTTGAATTTTTTTTTTTTTTTTTGGTGAGGAGGAAAAATGGCGAAATCTTCTATAGACGTTGTACAGGACTCTCCTAGGACGGGACTAGGCATACCTGTTAAAACCAAAAAACCCCCTCTCTTGAACCAATACACCGCCCGCGGAACCGCCTTTCGGCTTTAAACTTCACGGGTGGTTGGTTCCAGCTTAAAGTCGCGTACGACTCTTCAGTCATCCGTTCGCCCGGGACTCCCATCCGCGGTTACACGCCCGTTAGGCAGACCGACTAGCCGTGTCAGTCAGGGAAGGAATAAAGCGATTCCTCCCCCGAACGACGCGGACAGCCAAGTCCGCCCAAGACGCAGGACCGCGGGTGCAGGCCCCGATGCGATTTCTACTGGCCCCCGTTGTTGCCGCGCTCTACACGCCCATCGAGCTCCCTCGTCTTCATCACCACGGTGACGAATGACTCGATAAGTATCCATTTTTGTTCAGACTGGAGCATGAGAGAGACCATCGTGTCAGGGGTGAGTTGTGCGCCCACTTCCCGACCGACAGCCTCTCTTGCCACGCCCCACCTGGCACAGAAAAAGAGTGTGTGCTCTGCATTGTCCACAAGGGATCCGCAGTAGCTACACGACTCGTCGTCTCTTTTCTTGAAGCGCTTCAGGTACGCATTAAAGCAGCCATGGCCTGAAAGCGCTTGCGCCAGGTAAAAGCCGACTTGACCGTGCTTTTTATCCAGCCAGATGGTTTAATATTAAATTAGTCGCCAAATTAAAGTCTTATGAAATTTACATTTAACGTTACAAGTTAATTTTGAAAAACAAATCTTGTCTTTTGATAAAATTTAATGTGATTCAGTTGAAAAATATAAAAAGTTAATTTTTTTCCAAATGGTGTTGGTCACCATTTTGAGCATTATAAAAATTAATTAAATCATTGCAAATCGAAACTGTATTTTTTTAGTTTTAGTACTAGGTAGTGTAAAATTTGACGTGTTCGAAAATGAGGAAAAACTCAATATTGATATGTAATTTTTCAAGGACTTTCAAGATAGAGCCATCAAGATAACAAAATCGACAGAGCGACTCGTATCATCGGGTCATTTCGCAGGTGAACAGGCAACTGAGCAGGCATACTCAATTCTCGGGGCTGCGGCAGACTATATTAATGATCTGGACCAATATAAGACACTATTAAACAGAGCTCTAGCCTTTTTTGAAGCTTTCAGATCGGTACGTATCATTCCCTTTTCGAAAGCTCCACAATGGAAACTATATTATACACATTGCAGATCTGAATCAGATAATATTACCTACACGGAAAAAAATTTGGTAGAAATGCTGCACTACCTCTGGTGCTCCTGCGCCACTACATTGGAGGGCAACTGCAGCGCTGTTCATAGGTTAGCAGATTTACTTTTTTGTGGACTAACTGCTCTCCCACAATTGCGGGAGAGCTGCCGCCCAATAGGAGGGAATGCTGCGGCGAGTCATATAAACTGATATTTGACTATACTTTTCAATGGAAAATTCGATTGTTTTGATATTTCTGAAATCGTCGTTAATTTTTATATCTTTTGAAGAATTTGTTTAGTTTCTTAAAATGATGTGAAATTATTTGAAATCTGAACATTGAGGTTAGGTTATTTATAAACGGATCGTAATAAACCAAAAAGTACTTCTATATGTATACAGGAAACATCATTTCAATGGGCACTTTCATGTAAATCATTAAAAACTTAAAATTTGTACTTTCGCCTGCTTTTGCATTTGCCCGACGATGCGATGCAACTACACTCCCTCCCGAAAGGAGCGCTGTGTTCCTTCGACGTAAGTCAACTGCTCCCCCAAAAAGGGGCAGCCGCTCACGCACAGAGGGAACGCAGCATACCCAAATGCATAGTCGCACAACTCTCCTCCGCTAAACGCTAGGGGCAGCATCTGCGCCAAATTTTTTTCCGTGTAATTGTAAGTAAAATTTACCAATGAGTTAGCGTGAATGCGTTCACTTTTAATTCATCATATTATGTTACAGTAGCGCTGCGGTGTAGACATTTTATAAACTAAATCAAGTCCCAATAAAAGTCGTTCAATTTGATAGAAAGGTTAAATTAAATTTGTGTTATTAAAACTCATAGTCTATTTTTTTATATTTATCTGTATTTTTAGTGATAATAATAAATAAATAATTAAATAAATTTAATTTCATGTGGTGAACCAAATAAGTCACTTGATTCCACATATAAAAAAATTAAATTCGTTTCTTCATTACATTCATTTGTTATACCGCAATAAATTAAATGATTGGAATTCACAATATTTTCTCCGTCAATTAATTTTCTACTACCCTTTCCCGCATAATTTAATACATCACTTAAATTGAGTAAAAAGCTTATTCCGATATTTGCATTTATTATTTTATATTATTATATTATTATTTATATTTATTTATTATTTATAGGTACATCATATGTTAAACAAACATCAGCTGTTAACAGTTTAAAAAGTTTATATCGGTACCAGTTTTTCGTAAATTCCATACAAATTTGTACATTTTTTTACTAATTGGTAGGTGAAAGAATTCTCACTAATTCAGAATTTAGAGAGTATTCATATATACACTCGAGATTCCATATAACGAGATTCCTTGTAACAAGGCCTCCCTTTTACGAGCGCGTTACGGATCCCCATAACGAGCAGATGATCGACCCCTCTTCCCCCACTACTACGGAGTGAAGCGCGCTCGAATTTGAAACAGTAATCAATGAGTTTGATGGCTTTTATCACAAATTAATGAGAAAATAATTGGTCAGTTATCGAAAAATTACTTAATTGTGTAATTTTACAGTATTTGAAATGAAAAATTTAATTTTTGCAATCTGGAGTTTTCAATATAATTCAATATAACCGTAGTGTGACGTTGCAGTTTTCACGTCACAAATTATTTTGATAATTCAGTAATTCTAGTAACTTTAATAAAAATAAAATTTACTTGAACCTATGGCCGACTCCGAGACTGCAGAACATTCCACAGCCAATACCGAGCGATATGAGACGTATCTTTTTTTTATAGATATTTATCCGTCTTTTTGTTACTTATTTCTTTTATATGTATATTTCGACGTCTGCTGACAACGTGGGACGTCGAGGGACGCTGACGACCACGAGAAGACCTTAATCAACTCCTTCAGAAAGCTGGCTGACGCGACGACGCATTTCAAATTTGAAGATAATCCCGCCCAACGCGACAGAGTCGACAAACTGCGCAGTCGTATTCTATCATGAATATTTTCGCAAAATATCACCAGGATCAGAGGAGAATTAATTAACTACTGGATGCTAGATAAACCTATTTACATGAAGTGGGCTTTAAAATATACATTTTCCTTAAAGAAGATTTTGGCGCCGATCCCCGATATATCGCGTGGGACCTCTAGGCTCAGGCCCGTAACATACCGCATTTCATCTGCTGGCTCCCTGCAAGACTCCTAGCATGTACAGATGAGCATGGGAGGCCAGAAACTGACTTCGTGGATGCCAACGGAAAGGAAAGACGTCAAATTAACATCTTCCGTATAAATAATTAATTACTAAAAATAATTAATTACTAAAAATAATTAATTACTAAAAATAATTAATTAGTATGAATAAGTAATTACTATGAATAACTGATCACTATGTACAGTTAATTATTATAAATAGATTGCATTATTATAAACAGTAAGACCACTGTCATGATTGGATGAAGTAAACTAGGACTAGATACGTTCCTGTATTTAAATAAATTACTGCATCTGCATGGTGGCTCCCTCTTTTTCACTGATAGCGGGCGGAAGACAGCAAGAGTGGCGACTGGAGCGACACCTATAGAGAATTTTGACGGGCTGAAACGACGAAGCGGAAGGAAGAACGCGGCGAGACACTTCACTTCTAGTGAGACTTCGAGACAGAAAAGTAGTGAGTCGGCCAGAGAGGAGAGTGTCCGTTGGATTACGAAGGAAAAGGAGACGATTTCGAGCTGTTTGCGGCGAGACGAGATAGCGAGGAGTGGCGTTCAGTGTTGGTATAAATTGTGATAGTGAGGTAGGTCTCTTTTGTATATGGCGAGAGGTTATTCCTTTTGAGGTTAGACGCCACGTGCAGGCGCCAAGTAAAATTGATTGAATAGAAAATAGTGTGGGAAATTTCGTTAAGTCGCGTATTTTGTGGGGTAGGATAATTTTTGTGCTTTATCGATTGAGAATAGTGTCGCGTAATATTAGTGATTTCGAGTGATAACGAGGATCTTGCTTTTGAGGTTGAGGCTTGCACGTGGTGACGCGTAATGGAATCCTCTGCCAATTAATGGTGAGACTACGTGAGAAATCTCGCGGAGTAATTGCGATTTTGAGTGAGTTGATATCTCATACGTGCTCCAGAATTTTAGAGATCGGGTTTATGGAAATATTGTAGAGCAATTTCGAGATTTTTGACGAATAATGCACGTGTGAGGATTTAATATTTTTCTCTTATATATGCATATCGAACTTTGAACAGTGTGGAGTGAAATTTGCGAACTTCGATGGTAGTATTATTATTGTTAAAATTTATGGCACGCTAATATTGTGTATCCTGGAGTGCTATTATTATTATTGTCGTAGCGATAGCTTGAGATTAACTTTTGGCTGTGGAATGAGAGGAGGGGAAGTCCTAACCTAGAAGTCGGGTTAGTTAGTGATATCGAAACCATTTATAGTTTAGATTGACATCCTAGATTTTTATAGGAGTAGTTTTTCTTGGAATGTTCACAATAAATCAAATAAAAGCAATTTCAACCGACTAACTCGCCTTGTGGCGAATTAGCGAACTAATGGCGTTTGTTTTGCAGTATATTGAGATCATTATTTTGCGTATATTTTGAGGTTCAGGCGAACCTTTACTGTTCTTTTTGTACGACCGGGAATTTTCTCTTTCAAGTAACGTAATCTGGCAAGACAAAATGGCGTCTTTAGAGTAGGTTGTCGAGTATGCGCGTTTGACTTAGAGTTTTCTTGTTATTCTTATTAAGTAGATTCTAACGGTGCAAATGAGGTTAGATTTAAGAAAAATTGTGTAGTTATTAGAGTCTATGTAGCGGATCGAGTTTTTATCGAACTTTGAAGTTGAACTACCGGATGTATCTTGTTGTCAAGGACAGATTTTTTGCGAGCTAGCGAAACAAGATGTCGCAGCCGGTTTGACACTGAGCTACTACGATTATATTGCCGTTCGAACTAAGTTAGCGTATTATTGTATTATTGAAATTTAGGAATGTCGCCGGACGGCAGATTTATTTGTGAATAAATAGAATTTTATTACACCTTATTTCAGCTTCTTTAATTTTGTTTGGAATTGAAGCCTTTACTTTCCCTACCGTGCACGAACCCCGCACTCCACCATTATCCAGCATTCGGGACTGAGCTAGACCGATGTTGTCCGGTATACTGTGTTTCTGAGTATAGGTTTATTTTGAGGTTAAGTTTTGTTAATGATTATAGTCTCGCGATGCGTTGTGCCCGGGATATGAGAATTTAAGTTGGTACTTGTCGTGCTCTTGTTTGCGGTACGCCCTGAGGCAACAAGTGACCCCCCCCCCCCCCCCCTCTTTTTTGTAAGTGTGACATTGACCCAAGAAAGGTCTGGCGCCCTGAGGGTTTTGTTTTAGATTTAGGATATAATTTTGTTTTTTTTTTGGAATCTCAGAAATACGGTACCGAAGTGGGCGTTGCTGGCCGGCAAGAAATAGCAGCGTCACAGTAGATAAGTAAAATTCTCCCTTTTTAAACAATATGTATAAACATTTTATATAATTACAATTAATCAGTATGTATAATTTTGCCCAGTTTATTATTGTGATAAATACTACATGTGTAATACTATGTTTCGAAACGCATTTTTTATAAATGAAAAGCAACAGCAACATTTTAACATTTATATTACTGTTTATTACATTCATCATCAAGACTTTTCTTTTTTTCTAGAAATATTCAAAAATACACCTGATAAGCATAGATATTCTTATTATTATATTATTATATTTTTAGTATTTTGAGTACATACCGTCAAATAAGTCAATTCCATGTTGAATACTCGCAAAAATCTTTTTTATACGCTTTTTTACTATGTACATACAATTATTCTGACAGACTGACTGCATGCATCATATAGTGCGCATAACAGCGCATAGAAACAAGTAGGATATGGAGGGGATCCCTTTCGCGCTCGATGCAAAGATGTCACCGATGCTCGAGCTTCTCGTTATAGGGAATCTCGAGTGTATATATTTTATTCATTATCCGATATTTTCAGAATTGTAAATTGTTGAAATTGTGAAGAGACCGTCCATGTACCACGTGGGCACTTTTTCAGGGTTTGGGGGGGGGGGCGAAAAAGTCCACAATTGACCATGAGGGTGGCTTGGGGTGGGGGGAGTTCGTTCCCAAAATCCATGCGTGTCCATAAGGGGGGTGAGGTGAAAAAGTGGTCAAAAATTTTCCACGTGGTATATGGACGGCCCCAAACTTTAAAAATGAAGTAAGTGGACGGAGAGAAGAATATTTTACCGATTTAGTATAAAGCTGTGCTATTCCCTGCTTAAAGAATAAAATATTGTAAGGGCTGACATTTATATTGTATTCACAACAGTACAGATTATAGCCTGCATAGTATTTTATTCTTCGAATAGGAATCAGCCTCTTAATAGTATCAGATAGAAAATTTTTCTATCTCTTTAAATCTAAATCAGATATAATCTTTAATAATTTCAATTAGTGACTAACTTCTTGCTTTACAAGCAGCCATTCCTGACTAACTGCAAGAGTTACTTGGAGCTTGTGAGAGTAAGTGTCGTGACTAGAGTTTTTGAACCTTACTCAAGTAAAAATAAATCATCTTTTTTCATAAATTATTCATAAAATAGTTTTTCAAATTAACATAATTAATTAATTATTATAATTATGATTGTTGATACATATAATATAATTATTAATTAATATTTAGTATACCATTAAATACACGTATTTTTTCAATAACGAAAACCTTTATCGGAACACATGAGAATATACGATAAATAATATAAACAATAACTCGATGAGCGTCCCAAAGATATAAAAAAAGTCATAAGTTACTTCTTCTTTCAAGATAACAAGATTTTCCTTTATATTCTAAGAAACGTAGGGATTTTTTTAAGCAAAATGCCCTTACAACTAGTCATACTTGAGTATTGATTTTAGTTGAAGACATAAAGACTTCTTTCACGACAATTTTCGTGTGTGAGTTTAGTCATCGGCTTCATTTAAGCCAAAACTAAAAAGAAGACCACTATAGAAGTAAGACTTTTTTTCTGTGTAGATAAAATATTGAAAGACCCAATGCCAATTTCGTACTAAAAGTATTGTATTTGCGAATTAACTATCCAGTACTTTCTCCCCAATAATGCTTATCTATAGAATATGAAAATCTACTAATTCAAATAATGATTGTCACATCTATATTTTCAGACTCTTACAAAAATGGATCAGTTGGAAATACAATTGGTAGCTACCAATCACTCTCCACACTCACCAAGTTACGCAAAGTTACATGTTCAAGCAGTTGAGACTCTAGAAGATATTACCAGGGGACCTTTAGCGGAAGGTCACGCCCTGCTCGAAATTACAGGAAGAGGAGCGCCTGGTGCAGAGGTACAATTTAAATTATTATAATACGAATCAATCTCTAGATTTTGAATTTTATTTTTCCCAGTTTCAATATATGAGGCACCGGATTCCATAACCGACGGAGCACGTGGTCTAGTAGGCAAAAAAGGGGATACCGCAATGCGCGAACATTTTTTTTTTTCATTTAAATAATAAATTTGGAAAAATGATCAACAAAACATGTTAGTACATATTAAGTGTCGTTCTGCATATTTTTTCATTCATAAATTTTTGTGTCAGAACTCTAGTTACATTCTCATAATGAATGAGTAGGAATTAGTTTATTTATGTGAAAAATGACTTTCGAAATTTCCATCCAATCTTTACGTTTTGAGACCCCCTGAGTCAGAAAAAGTGGTTTTTACGAAAGTGTCTGTCTGTCTGTAGTAGGTCGTATAGGGGAGAAGCGGCGAAATTGGCGCACCTAATAGAAAGTGCGAGTTTAAAAAGAAAGTATATGACTAAAAATTATTATGAAATTATTATTATTATGAAATTATAAATTGACGCACTAATATTATAATCTTCTCTTTCCACGTATTAGTTATATTTTCATAGATTTAGAATTACATTTCAGTAGCAAAGGTTGATGAAAAGAGGTAGTTATAATTTGAAACTAAATTTGAGATAGTATATCAAGATATGTGAAGTTTTTTATACCTTTATTCACATAAACCAGCCAAAGTTAAAATATATTTTATATTTGTACAATAAAATACTGGCAATTGTGGATATTTAAGTGAATATTCAAATTTAAATCATTTTTATAGAGAATTATTTGAATTTGTAATCAGAAGTATATACAATTATTAACTTTAGAAGACTTATAAATAATAGAAACAATCAATCAAAAATACAAATTTTTTACTTACATTGCTTTCACATCTTAAAATCGAGAAAACTTTCAAAACACTGTCAGACTGCAAATTAATTATTAAAAATCTTAAAAAAAAATTTAACCACTGATTGTTCAAATGAATATAACCTTACAAAGTCGTTACATCAGTTTTGCGAACCACATTACCTCCCATGTCACAAAATCTTAAGAAAAAGATGAGCAGAAAAGTCCAGCAACATTCAAATGTATATATCTATATATTAATAACTGTGTACTTACTATCTTCTTTATATTTTCAATCATAAACACCCGAGCACTTGACTTCAGTCACCGGTTTCCAGAAACACAACACGTGTGGCAACTTCGCCTCTGATTTAAATCTCGTATGCGCCAATTTTGCCGCAAGTGTATCGTTCATTAATTAAATACTTTTTACGTAAAATGCTTATTTTTTCATACAAATATTCTATCCTAATCGTAAGATTAAATATCAAAGATTATAAAATCGTTGCTTTAATCTAATTCACTTTGAATTACTATTATTTAACGATTTAACTCAATGGCTTCGAACATAACCATTATGCCAAAAAACAATTAATCGCAATAAAACTGTATTAAGCAATTAGATTTTTATAATGTTTTCTATCAAATACATATCATACAAGAATGCACACGATAGAACTATTTTTATTTTTTGTTATGTTATCATTTTCTGAAAAATAGGGTGCGCCAATTTCGCCGCTTTTCCCCTACTCGATAACTCTCGATAAAATTTTATCAGATTGAATTGAGCTTGGGCACACATTATCGGAGCCGAAAAAGTAAGGACAAGTTCGTTAACCAGCCATATCCAACCAAAATTGAGGAAACTAGATCATTTTTTGTGTTTTTGGAAAAATAAAAAATTCTAATATTGGTTTTTGATAGTGCTCATAAATCTCTACAAATTATCTTCATTACATTCTTTGATAAAACCAAAATTAGAAATATTACAGCATGTTAAAACTTGAAAAAAGTCAATATCAAAATTCCATTTTCCAGTTAAAGTATACGAGATATGAAAAAAAGTTATCATATAAAATTATTTTCTACATTAAAATCTACAAATTTGAATTGCAACATTTTCTCATAAGATGTATATTTTTCTTCTTAATTTAAAAAAATACTATTGAAAATCCAAAATTCAATTTTTGTTAACAATAATATGTGAAATACGCAAAAACACAAGAATGCAAAGTTGTTCGTTTTAAAAAGATCTACAATTTTTGCCCCACACAGTTTCTGATAAAACATATGTTTTTCGTTTCAATTCTAAAAATTCCATTTTTTAGACAAAATATGTGAGATACAAAAAAAACGTTTAGATGGATAATTATTTGCCTAAAAGAGGTCTACAAATTCTCATCAAGACACTTCTCGACAGAATGTATATTTTATGTTTTGATTATAAGAAACACTATTGAAAAAATTCCAGTTTTTAGCCTAAATATGTGATATGTTTATTAAAAAGTTATTGAAATGTATGCAGAAAATCGAGCCCGAAGCGCGAGTGTCATGCTGAGAATGTGTTCCTTAAGGCCGATAGAGCTTTATGTGAATTTAATTTCCTGTTTCACTTAAACTCGAAACCAAATTTAGTGACTTTAAGAAAATGTGTAATTCACATCATCTGTAATATTATAAAATTAATTTGAGCTTCAGTATCAAATTATAAGAAATAAACTTAAATGTTTGCGAAGAGCATAAGAACGAGGGCTAAGCGCGACATAAAAAAAGAACGGAGTGCGAAGCGCGACGTTCAAATATCCCGGAGCGCGAAGCTCGACGATTAAATCGCGCGCCTTAAGCACGCTCAAACTTGCGAGCGAAGCGAGCTGCATGCGATGAGAATGTGCCCGCCAAGCGGACAGTTTTTTTAATAATTGAAGAAAACCGTATTTTTTTAATGTACGAAATCAATCGATTTTTTACAATCAACTTTCTGTTTTTCGTACAAATTTGTCCGGAATAGTCTGAAAATTTATCAACAGACTCAAAAAAAACCCTAGAGCTTCAGTTGGTTATGTTCAACATAACAAAATTCTCAATTTGTTAATAATTTTTATTATAACAATTACGCGGCTGGCAGAATTCTGATGTTTCAACTTCAAAGATAAAAAGTATGCGAGGAAGTTTAGAGTTGAGAGAACTTTCAGCGAGAAAGTTGTTCAGTAGGCTTTCAGGCAGTTTTTTAATATATTTTGAGATTTTTAAATCCAAAACTACGGTCAGGATAGGAATATTTTATTTATTTAACTACGCTGGAGCGCACCGATACCATACCGTCGCGAGGTATATCGATCGAACGCAGGAGAAAGAGAGATGCATCCATGCCGAGAGCACGCAATTCGACAGTTGCAACATCATTTTTGCTAATTTGTTTTTTTTATTTATATCTATTCTGTAGAAATTATTTTGAAACACTCTAGACGAATATGAAGAAATGATATATATTAATATTTATCGTTAAATATACGTCAAAATAATCGTTATTACAGGTTTGGTAGTTACATATTAAACATTAGCTCGAAATTTGTCGAATTTTTGAAGACTAATACATTTTGTAAGATAAATACCCAAAATGTTCATGAAAATGGAAGACAAGTACCCCTCTTATTAAAAACATTTCATTTGACAGATCAAAATAATACATTTTCACGACCACAGTAATAAATTTTTGACAATTTGCTAACTTATTTAATGCAATAAATTACCGTTGTTCGCGATAAATTACATGTTTTTTCTTCAAAGGTAAATCATTCCAAACCGGCGTAAGCAGAACTGTTCCTAGAACTCTAAACGTAGTGCGTTTTTAAAGTTCTCTAATGCATTTTGTTATATTATTGCCAATATAAAGTGTATGTATATCATTTTTTCCCATTCGTCTAGAGTGTTTCTGAATAATTTTTACAGAATAGATATAAATAAGAAAAACGAATTAGCAAAAATGATGTTGCAACTGTCGAATCATATATGATTCGATCGATATACTTGTACCTCGCATCGGTATCGGTGCGCTCTAGCGCAGTTAAGTGAATTCCCATGCTGACCACAGTTTTGGATTACAAAATCTCAAAATATATTAAAAAACTGCCTGAAAGCCTACTGAACAACTTTCTCGCTGAAAGTTCTCTCAACTCTAAACTTCCTCGCATACTTTTTATCTTTGAAGTTGAAACATCAGAATTCTGCCAGCCGCGTAATTGTTATAACAAAAATTATTAACAAATTGAGAATTTTGTTATGTTGAACATAACCAACTGAAGCTCTAGGGTTTTTTTTTGAGTCTGTTGATAAATTTTCAGACTATTCCGGACAAATTTGTACGAGAAACAGAAAGTTGATTGTGAAAAATCGATTGATTTCGTACATTAAAAAAATACGGTTTTCTTCAATTATTAAAAAAACTAGAGTTCTGACACAAAAATTTATGGGAGAAAAAATTAATGACGTTTAACATGTACTGCCACATTTTTTTGATCATTTTTCCGAATGTTTTATTTAAATGAAAAAAAAACGTTCGCGCATTGCGGTATCTCCTCTTTTGCCTACTAGGCCACGCGCTCCGTCGGTTATGGAATCCAAAACCTCAATTGCATTCACACGTACAGAAAATTTTGGAAGAGTTATTGACAATTACAGTAACTGTACATTTTTTAAATTTATCATTAAAATGAAGTTGTCTTTATTGTCTTCTGTAGTATTTTATAAGATTTTAGAGAGGGATTTTATCAACTGAAAAAAATATCTTACAGGAAATTTTACAGGAATTCGGTTACATGGTCTGAAAAATAAGCACTTTCATTTGAAAATTTACTATTATATTGTTTGAAAAAGAAATTAAGATATAAAAATAAAATAAAAATCAGTAGTGTAGGATTTTCTCCTTGTGCTAGGCCACGCGCTCCGTCGATTATGGAATCCGAAGCCTCATATGCATAATTAAATTGTATACATATATTTTTTTTATAGAAGAGTCGTATTTTTGATAATGTTAGTTCAAGAGAATTTTTCATGGAGGAGTAATATATATAGTGTGACTAAGTTCTATGGAATTCCTCTCAATCAGGATAATTTTTTTAGTTTTATAAAAATTGAATATTATAATTAAATTCGGTCCTTATAGTATAGTATATTATATTTAGTATTTTCTTAAAGTTGCTAAATTTGTTATTGATTTCAAATGTAAAGGGAAATTCAATTTACTTAAGGCTCTATCAGCCTTAAGGAACACATTCTAATCATGACACTCGCGCTTCGCGCTCGATTTTCTGTGTACATTTCTGTAACTTTTTAATAATTTAGATGATTAAAAAAAATCTACTTTCTTCCAAATATGCCTAAAAGGAAAAAAATTAGTAGACTATTTTAACGCTTATTTATTATCTCACATATTTTGGTTAGAAAATTGAATTTTGAATTTTCAATAGTATTTTCTTGAATCAAAATGAGAAATATACACCTTATGAAAAAATTTTGCTGTTCAAACTTGTAGATCTTTATGTAGTGAACTAGTATATTACTTGCCTAGGCGCACAATGAGGCTTATTGCGTGACGAGCGACAATGCTCGCAGGAGATCGAAGCCGGGGCGCGATCAGTCCTGCGAGCATTGTCGCGAGTCTCGTAATTTCCCGAATTGTGTGCATTGGCGCGTAATCTATTTTATGTGACTTTGGTGCGGATACGAGTTTTTATGCGTACACTGGAATCCAATCTAGTATTGTAGTTGTTTGCGGCGCTAGTCATTACACTTGATATTTCGCGACTAGTCCCAGTCATTTTGATTTTATCAATCTTCACTGAGAAAAATAGATACTAAAAATGAGATACTAGAATGTTGGATATTACTTTATATCATCTAGATTATACTACATAATATCTAATATATTCTTTTAAATATACAAGATATTAATCACCAATAACAGTTTATATTCAAAATTTACAATATTAGATATTAAACATTAATATCTAAGATTTTTATAAACAGTAGCGTGCACGTGCCTGAGGAAAAGTCACGTGATCAGAGTCTTTGAATTCCATGTAATTTGTCTATCGCGCTCGCCCATAGTTTTGCCGGTCGCATTGTTTTTGGTTTCGACACTGAAATAATGATGTTGGTCTATATGAAGTTTTGAAGTGTGATTTTTGAAAAATTTTTATATTACCAGTACTGAAATCAGTAAGTATCTATCTATATAAGTATATCATTTTTATACCTTCAATATTTGAAATGAATTTTCTAACCTCTCAATAACTCGTTCTTTATGTAGCCGTTTTTAAATTCAACATCGAATCGGAATTTATTTACTGGGATTCGTAATAGTTTCCAAATCTTTAAAATTATGTTGAACGTTTTTATAATCTCCTTTTATAATAGGTTGCCTTGACTTTGAATTCCTTGATCAATCATTATTTACTTACATCATGTTATATTTTCTTAATTTCATTTTTTCTTTCAATTTTTCAATCACTATTTTTACATAATTATTAGACAATTCCATTCAATGACATAAATATTGACTTTAATTATCTAAGATATTACAGTTTAATATCTCAAATAGTATGACCTGATATCTAATGTATTTTAGTTTAACATCTGAGATATTTCAAATTAACATATTGGGTTCTTTAATTTAATATCTTAGATATTGCGAAATAACATATTTTTTTTTAATATCTACAGATACTTTGTTTCAATATCTAGATGGCTGTCCCATAGTTAAATCGCAAATACATTATCTGCTAATATCAAGATATTGCGGTTTACTATCTATTTTTCTCCGTGTTGTGTAGTAGTAGCTTGTTGTAATAGAGCATGCGCAGTTCAAATGTACAAGGCTTTGTCAGTAGGGTGCTAACGCTGTACGAAGAAGAAGAATAATAAGAAGAAGATTCTGCTCCGCTGTATATGCGCATGCGCAGTTCAATTTTTACATTATATTCCTCTGTAACGGCATACACAACATTCCGCTACTCTCAGCTGTAACGGAAAAACGAGTTTCCGTTAAGGAAGCACATAACATTTTTTATGTGCCTCAGCCGCGGAAACTCGTTTTTCCCTTACAGCTGAGAGTAAAGCAATGTTGTATATTCCGATACAGAGGAATACAATGTAGAAATTGAACTGCGCATGCGCATTATAGTCTTACAGCGGAACGCAATCTATTTCTTATTCTTTTTCTTCTCACTTCTTCTTCGTGAACTGACTACTACACAAGACCGATAAAATCAAAATGGCCGGGACTAGTCGCCAATTTGCGCCCGCTTCGTACAACTAGCGCAGCAAACAACTACAATAAGTACTAGATTAGATTCCAATGTTCGCATAAAAACTCGTATCCGCACCACAGTCACATAAAATAGAATATGTGCCAATGCACACAATTCGGGACATTGCGAGACTCGCGACAATGCTCGCAGGACTGATCGCGCCTCGGATTCGTCTCGGCTTTGCCTCGACTATGCCTCACCTACGCCTCGACTACGCCTTGGCTTCGATCTCCTGCGAGCATTGTCGCTCGTCACGCAATCACCCTCATTGTGTGCCTAGGCACATAATATACTATTATGTGCCACCGGCGCGCAAACTCGTTTCTTCGCTACAGTTTACAGTAGCGCAATGTAGTACATTTCGCCAGAAAGGAATGAAATGTAAAAATTGAACTGCGCATGCGCCCATAGCCATGAAACGAAGCTCAATCCTTCTTATTCTTCTTCTTCTTCGTACAGCGTTAGCATCTTACTGGCAAAGCCTTGTACATTTGAACTGCGCATGCGTCTACTAAAATCCATTACTACTACACAAGATCGATAAAATAAAAATGGCCGGGACTAGTCGTGACATATCAAGTGTAATGACTAGCGCCGCAAACAACTACAATACTAGTTTAGATTCCAGTGTACGCATAAAAACTCGTATACGCACCGAAGTCACATAAAATAGAATACGTGCCAATGCACACAATTCGGGTAATTCCGAGACTCGCGACAATGCTCGCAGGACTGATCGCGCCTCGGCTTCGATCTCCTGCGAGCATTGTCGCTCGTCCCGCAATGACCCTCATTCTGCGCCTGGGCACGTAATGTACTATTATCATAACATTTTTTCGTCTCGTATAATTTAACAAGGAAATTGAATTTAAATATTGACTTTTTTCAACGTTTAACCAAATGTAGCTTCCCTAATTTTAGTATAATCGAAAAATTTTATTAGAATAATTAGCAGAGATTTATGGGCACTATCATAAACCAGTATTATTGGGTTGAAGTATCAGACGTCTAGTCAGACCAATTTTAAAATATTTTTTTTTCACGTCAAAATTGAGATAAAAAGTTAGAATAAGGGATATAAATAGTTTGTAAGGAAAAATAAATAAAAAAAGTTGAATTGTTCGAAAAAAATTATTTTTGATAAAAATTTTCTGAGAAGCCCACAATAACAAAGTCTTTTAATTTACATATAAAACGAAAGAAATAAACGACCTATGGACTTTACATATGTACGTGACATCATTGGAGGTACTATAAAAAAAATTAAATTTATCTAAGGCGGAGGGCCCTCGTACAGAGCAAAAACTGCAATGGACCGAACGAAAATTGACTTAGACGGTTAATTTGCATATAAATAAAAAAAAGTGTACCATCTATGGACATCACATATGTATGTATTATCATTGGAGGTACTATAAAAAAAATTAAAACTAAATTTATCTAGGGCGGAGGGCCCTCGTACAGAGCAAAAACTGCAAGGGACCGAACGAAAATTGATTAGACGGTTAATTTACATATAAAACGAAAAAAGTGTACCACCTATGGACATCACATATGTATTTATTATCATTGGAGGTACTATAAAAAAAATTAAATTTATCTAGGGCGGAGAGCCCTCGTACAGAGCAAAAACTTTGAGAGACTTAACGAAAATTGACTTAGACGGTTAATTTACATATAAAACGAATTTTTTTTTTTATAGTACCTCCAATGATGTTACTTACATATGTGAAGTCCATAGGTGGTACACTTTCTTCGTTTTTGCTCTGTACGAGGGCCCTCCGCCCTAGATAAATTTAATTTTAATTTCTTTTATAGTACCTCCAATGATAATACATACATATGTGATGTCCATATATGGTACACTTTTTTTTATTTATATGCAAATTAACCGTCTAAGTCAATTTTCGTTCGGTCCATTGCAGTTTTTGCTCTGTACGAGTGCCCTCCGCCCTAGATAAATTTAATTTAAATTTTTTTTATGGTACCTCCAATGATAATACATACATATGTGATCTCCATAGGTGGTACACTTTTTTCGTTTTATATGTAAATTAACCGTCTAAGTCACTTTTCGTTCAGTCTGTCACAGTTTTTGCTCTGTACGAGGGCCCTCCGCCCTAGATAAATTCAATTTTAATTTTTTTTGTAATATCTCCAATGATGTCACGTACATATGTGAAGTCCATAGGTCGTACACTTTTTTCGTTTTATATGTAAATTAACCGACTTTGTTATTGTGGGCTTATCAGAAAAGTTTTATCAAAAATAATTTTTTTCGAACAATTCAAATTTTTTTTATTGTTTATTTTTCCTTAAAAACTATTTATATCCCTTATTCTAACCTTCTATCTCAATTTTGACGTGAAAAAAAAATATTTTAAAATTCGTCTGACTAGACTAGACCTAATACCAGTATTGGAAGTTTGGATTTTTCAAAAAAGGTTTTTTCGTAAACACAAAAAATTCTCCTATTTCCACAATTTTGGTCGGATATGGCTGGTTAACGAACTAGTCCTTACTTTTTCGACTTCGGTAAAGTATGCCAAAATTAACTTTCGTACAATCCGGTTTTTCTGACTCAGGGGGTTTCAAAACGTAAAGATATGATGAAAATCCCGAAAGTGATTTTTCACATAAAACCAATACCTTCTCATATGATGAGAATGTAAAAGCAAAAATCGGTCTATTTGTTCTGATCATAAAAAATTGATAATTTTATCCGATTGAAACTTTTCACGACTTACTCTATTCGAAATAAAGTTATCCAAACTTTCACTAAAAAACTTGATAAAAAAATATTCTGAATGAAAATAATTGAAGAAATAATCACTTTGACAAGATATAAACTCACTAAAAATTTACATAGAAAGTATAAATAAATAACTTTTTGTTACAAAACTTGTAGAATGCATTTTTGTTGTAATAATATTGTTTTAAAATGTTACAATGCATTTTATTGCAGGGTTTGAAACGAATGGTCCAGAAAATAGAAGACAGAAAAATACGTGTGTTGGAAGATTGTACCGCTCATAAAGAGGAGAATGTCCGAGTGTCCCATTGTTTGAACGACTTTCTTCATAAATATAAATTGTTTCGTACTTGGTTGGACAGCATTGTCGAATCTTTTCTTCGAGAACATCAGGATATGGGTAGTAATTTGGAAATGGCCAAAGACTTTTTTCAGTTGCATTGCCAACTGTTAAGTGATTTAGAGAAGAAAAATTTCGAGATTCAAATGATCGACCAAGATATCCTACAAGAAAATATTTTCACACATCTCGAAATAAGTGAGCAACAAGATATTAATGAGAAAATCAAAGCATTGCATAATTCTTGGCTACTTTCGCAAAAGGCACTTGAAGCTAGGATCCGATTAAGCTCTTTCTATGTCGAATTCCATCAAGTAGCAGCAAATTTGGAACATGAACTTGATTTACTTGAGACAGATTTCAAGAGTAGTGTTGAAAACTTGGATGATGCAAAAATGACAGAATTAGAACAAAGATGGAAAACCTTGCAACCTTATTATGTCAAGTTAACAGCAACTGGAAATACATTCTTGGATGAAGGAGAAAAGGTCTTAAATGGAAGCATAATAGTTGTAATTTTGTTTAAGACTCAAGCGTATAATAAATCAATTTTATATTTTTTTTAGATTATTGACTCGTATCTTGATGTATCAAGGACTTGTCTCTGTGTAGAAACAACTTTGGAACGATTTTCCAATAGACAGTTTACAATAACTAGGACTTGGGAAAATTGGCAGAAAACTATTACAATTCTAAAAGAAAAATATGTGGAAAGGGTAAAAAGATTGGAAGAAAGTACGCGGGTATGTGTTTTTAATTTACATATGAATATGTTTTTATTCATTTATACTTTCAATATTCATATTCTGGGCTTTCATTGACCCTTAATTAATAATTGAAGATATATGTTGATGTTGGTAATTGGCTTTAGGGTCCAAGGTTGATAAAAACTCAGAGTTTTACATAATCAGACGTTTCGGCTCTGATCGGAGCCCTCATCAGTGATTTATTTAAATCTAAAAATACAGAAAAAGGTTTTGCTAACATAGGATATCTTGTATAAAAAATTTTTTGTAAAAATTTAATAAGTAATTATCATTATATTTCTACATGTAGGTAAATAAATTTTGATATTACTTTAAGGTAAATATTTCATTCACATAACCTAACAAACTGGATACCAGAAAGCATTTTTTGGAAGGTTGGAATTAAGTGTCTAAATATAAAAAAAATATATTTTTAATTGACATTCGTGCATGGAATTGTAGATTGAAATTTTTGTGGTGTAGTTTTTAATACAATATATATACATACATACATACATAACCACACATACATACATATATATACATATACATACATACATACATACACACATATATATATATATATACATATACATACATATACACACATATACACACATACATACACACATACATATCACGCATGCAATATATACATATATACATGTACAATATACAATATACATATACCATATAATATGCATACGTACACACACACATACATACATACACATTACATGCATATAACATTATATATACCACACATATAAAATATTTTCAAATTCTTTAAATATTATTTCTTTTGGTATGAAGTGCAATCTGTAAATTTTATTTAATTTAACATTTTTTTCTTTGGCATATTCAGAATGTACACAAAAAGGCCATAAATTTTCATATAATATTGCACATAAAGTTTTCTTTGGTTTGAGTCTAGATCTGAAATTACCTATGTAAATATTTCTTTGGTGTAAAGCAATGAGAATAGCACTGTGTAAAATACAGTTTTTTGGGAGTAGATTGCCGATTTTTTGGTTTGACAAGTAGATGTAAGAAAAAATATTTTAAAAAATTATAAATTGTGTAAAGAAATTTAGATGCGATTGTACATAGAAAGAAAAAATTTTTTTACATAAATAAAGGTATGAAAAGACGTAGAGAGCCGCGAAAAAATTCTAGGAGTAATTTTATCGAAATCTAATAGTAATGTCTTAGTGTTTAATGTGTAGTACTTTCAAATGTGTAGGTATGGTATTTTTTATTATTAAATTTGTGCACAATTCTATCCAAATTTTTAAATCCTATCACAGACTATATATAGAGTAAAAAGGAGGACTAACCTTGATTAAAATTACGATTTTTTTTATAAATGTTATTATCCAGTTTTTTCTTTTTCCGTTTTTTGGGAAGACACATAACTTAGACTGCACACACTTCTCCCCTGGGAGGTTGACTCGTAAACTGAGTTATGTTTTGGTTTTTAGGCATGCATATTGGGATGAGAGTGGAGGGTAAGATTTTTTCCCCTTTAGGGATTTTTTTTTTTTTTTTTTTTTTTTTTTTTTTTGGAGAAAGAAAAGGATGTGCTGGAGATGGTTGGACTGTTAGGACAATGAGAAGACCATAAATTGTAACCGGAGACATAAAGGTTTCGTCGGCATATTTTGAGTGTTTTCAGAAAGTATGTGTATTTATGTATTTCAGGATTTTTTAATATTATGAATTTTGAATGGAGTTAAGCTTGGTTGTTTAAGAGAGGGAGATAAAAAACTGATAAATTTTCTGTATCAGTCCTTTGATTTACAGAATGTGAGGTACTGGCTATGTGGGTCATTTCTAGAATCATGCGTTTTTTGTAGTTATCCGATCTGTCTATTATTGTGACTTCATCAAAATTAAATTTGTGATCTTGGTGCCATGCGTGTTTCGTTAAGGCAGTCCATTTTTCTGGAGGGTTAAAGACATCTTTTTTATGCTCATGGATTCTGGTTTTTAAGGGGCGTTTGGTCGTGCCTATATAAGTAGCTTTACAATCTGAGCAAGGTATATTGTAGACGACATCAGCGGCATCAAGCAACGGGATTGGGTCCTTGGCTGATTTGAAAAGGTGTGATAGGTCGTTGATATTACGGTGAGCTATTTTTATATTAAATGGTTTTAGGATACCCGAAATTTTTTCAGTGAGTCCTTGTACGTAAGGTAATGGTATGTACTTTGAAAGTTGACCTGCCGTGTTGGAGTGTGTGTCTGTGATTGTGTCGTTCTTGGGTACTTTTTGTGTGTGTGCGTTGGTAACAGAGGCTTTTTTCGAGAGGTAATTTAGTCTTTTTTGAATCGTTGAATTGATGATTTTTCGTGGGTAATTATTTTTAATCAAAGTCATTTTTATTTTTTGAATGTTTTTTGTGTGAAAGCTTTTGTGTGCTAGAGTAATGCCTCTGTCGACTAAATTATTAATTATGTTGATTTTGTATTTGAGCGGGTGATGTGAATGAAAATTGAGAAGGCGGCCGGACCATGTTGGTTTCTGGTACCAGTTGGTTTTTATGTTTTCTCCGTCTCTAATAACGAGAACATCAAGAAAACAGATTTTGTTTTCCGATTCTTCTTCTATTGTGAATTGTATTTTATGGTTATGGCTGTTGAATGTATTTTTTATTGTGTCGATTTCGTTGACTGGTACCGCTGTTAATATGTCGTCCACATATCTGAAATAAAATGGGACTTCAAAGTAGGGAGAGAATCTATGCATTTCTTCTCGAGGTCGTCCATGACGATATCGGCGGCTATAGGAGAGAGTGGGGAACCCATTGGAAAACCAGATTTTTGTTTGAAGAACATACCTTGGAAATTGAATGCTGAGTTTGTGGAACATGTTCTGATACCTTTTTCAAATTGGTACCAGGGCATGTTTACGTGTGGTTGAATTTGGGACCACCTGGCCTTGATACCTTTCATAGCAAGACCAATTTGAACGTTGGTGAAAAGTGAAACAGCATCTAACGAAATGATTTTGTAACCAGATGGAATTTTGGTGTTTTTGACTTTTTCAATGAAATCAAAGCTGTTTTTAATTCGTGACATAGGAGGAGTTATGTTTTTTGAAATAATGTTATTGTAAAAGGATGCTAGATTATAGGTAGGGCTGCCACAGAAAGAGACGATGGGTCTGAGTGGGTTGTTAGGCTTGTGAATTTTAGGTAAGCCATAAAATCTTGCTGGTAGGGGGTTACTTGACTTCAGTAAGTTGGACATGCTTTCAGTGATATAATTTTTATTTTTCCACAGCTTTACAAGATCGTTGACTTTTTTGTGGGTTATGTTCGTTGGGTCTCTTTTAAGGGTTTCGTATGTATTTTTATCTGATAACATGAGCTGGACGTCATCAATATATTTGTTTTTTTCTACAGCTACGGTTGTGTTACTTTTATCCGCCTTTGTGATTAATATGTTTGGATTATTTTTCAGGAAAGTTTTCGTTAATTGTAAATTATGAATAATTTGTTTTTGGAAGTCATTTGTAGGGTTTCTTATTTGATGTGAATAGGTGTTGATGCAGTTAACAAGTTTTAGTCTTGCTTCATTTCTGTCTCCCTCATTAAATTTATGGATATTGGATTCAAAGTCGGCGATTATGTGTTTTGTGGGAATTGTTTTATGGCGAAAGGGGATACCAAAATTTTTACCCAGGCTAAGAGTATTTGCCACTGCAGGTGGAAACTGCGTGTCAGTCAAGTTAGTGAACCAGGATTCAATGGGATCGTGGCAAAAGGCGTTGTCATTTGTCAAGAAATTGTTTTTTTCTTTGATAAGGTTTACAAACTTGGATTTACAAATGTTTTTTTGTGCCGAGAAAATTTTTTGTGCTTTTTTGGACTCGTATAGAAAGAACTGTTTGTGGATGTGTGCTGGCAACTTTTGCTTAATTTTTTGTTGAAGGAATTGAAAGTCTTTTTCTAATCTGTGAATCGTGATACAGATATCTCTAATCTCTAAGTTAAGTACGGTGAATTTGAATTTATTTATCGCGGATAAATGAGTACGTGTGATATTATTGTTGTCGAACAAAACCAAGTTGCGAGCGTGAAGTTGAAGATGTTTAGGTAGTACTTTTTCTCTTCTACATCGAAGTAAGAGAATCCTTTGGTTGTATTTTACTCTTAGCTGTACGTTGATATGTGAAAATTTCTTTAAAAAGGAGAGGGTGTGATAACCATAGTTGGTTTTGATCCTCGCGAAGAAGTCATTTCCTCTTCTATTGCTTTGATTGCCCATAATCCCAGGGGAGAAGTGTGTGCAGTCTAAGTTATGTGTCTTCCCAAAAAACGGAAAAAGAAAAAACTGGATAATAACATTTATAAAAAAAATCGTAATTTTAATCAAGGTTAGTCCTCCTTTTTACTCTATATATAGTCTGTGATAGGATTTAAAAATTTGGATAGAATTGTGCACAAATTTAATAATAAAAAATACCATACCTACACATTTGAAAGTACTACACATTAAACACTAAGACATTACTATTAGATTTCGATAAAATTACTCCTAGAATTTTTTTCGCGGCTCTCTACGTCTTTTCATACCTTTATTTATGTAAAAAAATTTTTTCTTTCTATGTACAATCGCATCTAAATTTCTTTACACAATTTATAATTTTTTAAAATATTTTTTCTTACATCTACTTGTCAAACCAAAAAATCGGCAATCTACTCCCAAAAAACTGTATTTTACACAGTGCTATTCTCATTGCTTTACACCAAAGAAATATTTACATAGGTAATTTCAGATCTAGACTCAAACCAAAGAAAACTTTATGTGCAATATTATATGAAAATTTATGGCCTTTTTGTGTACATTCTGAATATGCCAAAGAAAAAAATGTTAAATTAAATAAAATTTACAGATTGCACTTCATACCAAAAGAAATAATATTTAAAGAATTTGAAAATATTTTATATGTGTGGTATATATAATGTTATATGCATGTAATGTGTATGTATGTATGTGTGTGTGTACGTATGCATATTATATGGTATATGTATATTGTATATTGTACATGTATATATGTATATATTGCATGCGTGATATGTATGTGTGTATGTATGTGTGTATATGTGTGTATATGTATGTATATGTATATATATATATATATGTGTGTATGTATGTATGTATGTATATGTATATATATGTATGTATGTGTGGTTATGTATGTATGTATGTATATATATTGTATTAAAAACTACACCACAAAAATTTCAATCTACAATTCCATGCACGAATGTCAATTAAAAATATATTTTTTTTATATTTAGACACTTAATTCCAACCTTCCAAAAAATGCTTTCTGGTATCCAGTTTGTTAGGTTATGTGAATGAAATATTTACCTTAAAGTAATATCAAAATTTATTTACCTACATGTAAAAATATAATGATAATTACTTATTAAATCTTTACAAAAAATTTTTTATACAAGATATCCTATGTTAGCAAAACCTTTTTCTGTATTTTGAGATTTAAATAAATCACTGATGAGGGCTCCGATCAGACCCGAAACGTCTGATTATGTAAAACTCTGAGTTTTTATCAACCTTGGACCCTAAAGCCAATTACCAACATCAACATATATCTTCAATTATACTCTCAATCTTAAAATAAAATATTCAATATGATTTACATATTTTTATATTTTAGACACTCGAATGGGTTTCTAAATTCAGAGAGCAGTTGTACCCAGTAATTACATCTGAATCTACAAAGTGTTCTACAATTTTTCAAGATTTAGAAAGTTCTCGAGTTCGAATACTTCCAGAACTAAATAAAGCTGTTTCTGAATTAGACGGGAGAATCAAAGGCATTGACGCGTTTGAACAACGAGGTATCGATCAATCTATCTTAAAATAAATTTTCTTTCCATAAATTTGTAATTGTAATATATTTACGAATTTTTTAAACAGGAGACGACTTCCCTGATCAGCAAATTAGAAATCAATTATCCCAAGTATTAGAACACCTACGATCCACAGCACTGGATTATCAATCGCTTTTAGAGTCATTGATTTCCATTTTCAAAATTTTCACAGAGGTACTAATAAATAAGTAAATTTATTTCACTGTTTTTATAAATTACAAAATACTCGAATTTTTTGATAGATTGAACAAAAGGTTGATCAACAAATTCCAATTCAAGATATATCATATCTGACGAATCCTCCAAACGAGGCTGTTCATAAAGTCAAGGTTAAACTGCAATACCATGAAACAGAATTAAGATCATGCACAGAATCTCTAGCACGGGTTCGCTCAGAAATTGAAAGCGTTATCTTTAGAATTGAAAAGCAAGAATCACCAGAAGCAGCAAAAAAAGATATTCAGAAGCTGAAACAAGCTGTTCATAATGTTACAATAAATTGGGAATCTTCTTGGTCAACTGAAAAATCTCGATTACGAAGAGACCTTCAATTATGTTCATTCAGAGAAGATGTTGAATTAATCGACAAAGAATTGTATGATTTGAATGAACAGTTAAAAACGATATCTGGCTGGTTAGGAGAAAATTTATCGTCAGGAAAAGCAGCTTCTGAAGCTTTTGTCCAGTTTGAAAAGACCCTCGTGGTAAGTTTAATTAAAATTAATTTTCTTACCAGTATTTTAATAATTAAATGCATACGTATACTCATAATACATTTTTTTAGATAATACAAAATAAGGTTGAAGGTTTTATCCAGTCATCAGAGCAAAATATGAGTAAAGACTCAACACTCATTCAACAAGAACTTACAGCCTTAAACGGAAAATTGAACCTTTTAAAGACGCAATCCAATGGAACTAGAAAACGTATAAACTTAAGCATAGAATATTTCCAGTTACTGGAAGAAACTAGAGATTGGTTTAAAGATGGAAGTAAATTGTTAATAATTATAGCCAGAAAAACTTCTACAGTTAAAGTGCCACTAGAGGCTATTGAATTATTGAATGATATTGAGCGTTTCTTGAAGCCCGGAGAAGACATTCAAGAAAAAAGAATTGAACGAATTAGAGAGTTATCTACTCAAATCTTTGGTACATTATATTGAAATAATATTTCTAATATTTTTCTTCTCATAGCTTCTTAAATTTATTTTTCAATTTGCAGGTACAGACAGACTTCCACAATTCAACGAGGTGGTAGTTGAAAATCGTGAAATGCTCGACTCATTTGCAGTGGTGTCTTCCGAGTTACAAACCTTAGCAGAAAATTTAAGGAATGCTGAACTGCTTCGTGAAAAATTGAGGATAGAACAAGATGAGGCTGATGCAAAACTAGAAGGAGCTATAAAAGAAGCTAATGCCGCCCAGGCTGCTGCTGCTGCTGCAGAAGCTGAAAATGTAAGGAGGATTGCGGAACGTCTTGCTGCAGAGACTCTTGAAAAAGCGGCAGAAGAAGCAAAACGTTTAGTTAAAGTGAAAGCTGAAGAAAATAATAAAAAAGAAAAAACTCGACTTGTTGCAGCGTCTGCTCAAACCAAAACAACGAATTTAATAGACGAACGATTAGTGAATGAAACTATTATGAAGGAAACTTCAACTATAACGACTGAGAAGATTCTTGAAAAGGTATATATTGATGAGTAATAAATTATGTAAGATTTGTCCAGTGTATAAAAGTAATTGTTTTCTAATAATTTTACTGTCTTGTCGTCATTAATCTTTTTGCAGACTGAAATTCAGGAAGTTGTGCCGATCATTCAGCAAAAATCAATCGTACAAGAAACAATGATAGTAAATGAAACGGTGATGAAAAAAAAAGAAGTTGAATCACAACCAACAGAAGATATTCCTACTTCCGAATCTCAATCGAATACTTCAAGTGTTTTAATGGCTCCACAATTCACTGCCACATTAAATGATGCTACCATCCAGGAAGGAGGGAAATTCATTTTTGTGTGCCAAGTAATTGGCTATCCCGAACCCGAAGTATGTTGGTACAAGGATAGTATATCGATAATTAATAACCCAGATTATTTAACAGACTATAAGGAAGGAATCTGCACTCTTACTATTGAAGAAACTTTTGCTGAAGATTCCGCTACATTCTCATGTAAGGCTTCTAACGATCTTGGTGTAGCCCAAACTGATGCGATACTGAGTGTGAAAGGTAAATTTCAACGCATTTAAACAGCATTTTTAGTTATATACAATAAAATTCGTTCACACTAAATTAATTTTTTAGAAAGTGCACCCGAAGAACAACCAAGTCCTCCACATTTCATTAAAAAACTGCAGACATCTGTGACAAATGAAGGTTCCACCCATCGATTAGAGTGCATGGTGGAAGGAAATCCATTGCCTACTGTTCTGTGGTTTAAGAATGATTTCAATATTGATAACTCCCCGGATTATGTCATAACATACAACAATGGAGAAGCAATTTTGAAGTTTGAAGAAGTTTTTCTAGACGACCAAGCTATTTACTGGTGTAAGGCTACGAACCGATTAGGACAAGCTTCTACTTCTTGTAGCTTGACTGTTAGTCGTGAGTATTTACTATCTCACAAACCACAGAAACAAAGCACACACTTTAAGTACAAATAATCACACTAGCACAATACCTCTATTAATTGAAAAATGTTTATTTACGTGGCTACTTATTTTTATTACAGCTGCCCAAGATGCCAAATCCCAGGAAACAGAAAAACCAAATATTATTTTGTCGCCCTCAAACGTAATGGCGAGGACAGGTGAGAAAATAAAACTGGATTGTGAAGTATCAGGAAATCCTACACCATTATTATCTTGGACTAACGATGGAAAATCTATCGAGAAGACAACTACACTGAAGGTAAATGATCAAACTTTTTAGAAAACAAATTTATAAATGAGAATGATTTCAAACAACAAATTTTAACCACCAAAAACGAATTCAAACTTAAGTTGACGTTTAAGTCTGGGCTAAAATCATCCAAGCGTAGTAGTATCTTTAAGTATTTTTAGCAACATTACCTACGGTATGCGCCTCATTCAAAAGAAAGTAAATAGAAAGAGGTGAATTGTAGACAAAAGAAAATAATCTTCTTAAGGTCCACTCATTACCCTTTGCGCAGATCCGTACGGACGGAGGGAACTCGAGCCTCATCATTTCCGAAGCATTCCTAAAGGACGCCGGAAGATACGCTGTTTTTGCAAGAAATCCTGCCGGAGAGGCGATTGCACATTGTAACGTTTCTGTAAAAGGACGACTTCCAACAAACGAAACTAGTGACTCAGAACCTCTTTGTAGTGATATGGAGCTAATAGTGCCCAGCATTCAACTTCCACTAAAAGATCTTCAAATCAAGGAAGGAGAGAGTGCTAGATTAGACTGCATAATTGTTGGTCACCCAGAACCTGAGGTATGAAACTTTCTAATAAAAATATATTGAACTTCATCACCTAAAAGTATTGAATAAAACACCTTAGAAATAAAAATGAAGATTATTCAGTATTTTCTGACATAATATGACTTATCTCAAATGCTATACACTCCGCGCTCCCTTATAACATACGACATTCCCCTATACGCCCGCTCCCTTATACGACCATTTGCCGCTTCTCTATACGACGGGAAGGTCGTCCCCCTCCATTCTCACTCCTTCGCTCTACAGTTACATCAAATCAAATTCTCAAAAGAGTTGCTATGGAAAATAATATGCATTATTCGAAACAAAACACAATGGATTCAATGAGTGTAAATGCAGCCCTCTCTTCGCTCGGACAGCAAACTTCACACTCGTTTCAATCGCTGTGTTTCATCCCTCTTAATATAATAGTATATTGTATAGTGGTAGGGGATAGGCGGGTTCCCCTTGCGCCGTCGTATAAAGGAAAGTTCTCGTTCCCAAGCTCGTCGTATAAGGGAGCGTGGAGTGTACTTCTTTATCTACGCTATTGGGAATAAAATATTACATACATAGATGAGTTCGAATATAAAAGGATAGATATACTGGGATACAATCTCAAAGATTTAAAAAAATTCAAATAAATATCAACTTTATCCATTTACTTTCCGCAGGGTTTGATTTATAGAATCCTACCCAATCTTATCATAAAGTCTTATAATAATATTATGAAGATTAATTAAAAATTTTGAATTGAAAATATTTAAATAATCTAGGTTATTTGGTATCATGATGATCGACCAGTAAAGGAGTCAGCTGACTTTCAGTTATTATTCCAAGGAGACAGGTGTTCTCTTCTTATTCATGAGGCTTTCTTGGATGATGCAGGAACCTATAAAGTAGTTGCCATAAACTTAAGTGGTGAGGCCTCTAGTGAATGCACATTATCAGTAGAACGTGAGTATAAAAGTCTTCTCATAACCATGAAAAACATACTTTTGTGAATAGAATATTTGTTTAAAATGATAGGTCTGCATGAAACTTTTACATATTACAAGATTTTTATATTATTTGGTGCAGTTAGAGGATCTGAACACACACCTGAAAGTCCGCCGGTGTTCGTCAAGTTATTATCTGATTTGCTAGTAGCTGAGGGAGAAGTATCTCTATTTGACTGCGTTATAACTGGTGAACCTAAGCCCGAAGTCAAGTGGTACTTGAATGGAGATGAGATTGTCCAAATTGATAGAATTAAGGTAAATTTTTTACTAGTTGAGTGCAAAAGTAATGACAACTGGAAATCATTATTCATTTTTTAGCAATGAATTCTAGAATATTGGTACTTACCAGAAAAACATTGCGATATAACTTAAATACCAGTTACAAAACATAAAATAATATGTTTTCTGATCAATTAGTTGTAAAATACTAAACAGATACTCAATATCGATTCTATAACACTTTAAGAACAGTTTAAAAACAGTTTTATATAACACATCCGAAAAATTTTTACATAATAAATATAGAATAGCGTTACCTAATCACATTAAAAATGTTAAATTAGTCTTTTATGATAACGTTCTGTCAATAAAATTTTACTATTTTAATTCGAAGTATTCAGATGACAAAACATGCCCAGGAAACTATTCTTCAAAATCATATTCTTCATGTTTTTATAAAACACTCACATAACAATGTTAAGAAAATAATCTAGAACAGTAGTGTAATAAATGTTGCAGAACTTTTGTGTCACATAGATATCACAACACTTGTGTAACAATTGAAATTAAATTTTCTATACTTTTATTTGAATGGAGTGTAACACTGTTATATCATATCAATATAGTATTGTTCTAAGGAATCATGAAATACTCACGGAATAGTTGCAAGTCAGTGTCTTGGATCCATTATGTAACTCAATTGTAGCTGTATGAAAGATTACTAATATATTTTTATATCTTTTTTATTATTACTATTTTATAAACTCAGTGCATCTTAACTGAACTTTTCCTAGATAACACAAGAGGATAATGGGAAAAATATTCTTCAATTAACATCTACTCTTTCGGAAGATAAAGGAAATTATATAGCCAAAGCTACAAATCGTCTTGGGGAAGCAAAAGCTTTCGCTCGATTGGTTGTAAGAGTACTGGGTGATTTCCAAAAGAAGGACGAACTTGTAAAAATGGAAGAAAAATTGGTTGGACCATCTTTCAAAGAGCGATTTGAAAGTAAAAGTGTACTTGAAGGAGCACTTGTTAAATTCGAATGCATTGTGACTGGGAAACCTGCACCAAAGGTGAGGTTTTTATTTTTAGAATACCTAACAAGTTAATTATAATATTTAATTTTTTACCTCCTATTATTTGGTTTTATTAAAATTAGAGATAGACTCCAAGATTTAATAATCATTTATTTGACGAAAACACTAAATCGACAAAGGAATAGACATTAAAAGAATAGTTGAATTCCTAATCCCTTGTTGGACATAACTTCCGCCGGCCAAGATTTGGACAGAGCCGTATCGAATCTTATACTACATTCGTAGCATGCCAAGAAGGCTTGACCGTTCTCTTATCCCATATTCTATCTAGATCGATTCTTTAGCATCATAGACGTAGACTTAGACAGTGGTCCAGTGTCACCCGAAAACTCGTGCGAATCATGCCACTGTTGCTGTTAATTATTTTATTACTTTTCGTAAGTGTCGATTCGTCCTTGAACTGGATATGGCGACTTTAACACTTGTGCGAGATATTTTAAACGTTAAATTGATTAAAACAAATTATAGCAACAATCTGAGGAATAGACAATTAAAAAATAAAATTAATTTGGAATAAAAACTGATAAGACGCACTTGACGATACTTGAATTGTCTCAAGAGAATGTGTATATCAATACTTCTTATTAGCAACCTCGTTTACCATAAATCGTTCAAATTATCGGTTAGGTGCAAATTATTATAATCATTAATAGAATAAATAAAAGAGTAGTTTTTACAGATGCTGAGAAGAATCCACTTTTTTACTATCATTCCAAAACGCAACCACAAAAAATATAAATAGAATTGATGAAAATAAAGAAAGCGATTTTGAAAATTTGAGTAAAGAAATGTTTGGTCTCTAGTGTTTTGAGAAAATTAATATCATTCCAGATTCAGTGGCTTTTTAATAAACTTCCTGTGCATGGAAAGGACTTCTTGGTGTCTGTTAGTGGAGAGCGTCAAGTTTTGACCATCCCGGAAGTAGCCAAAGAACACAGTGGTACTGTTTCCTGCGTTGCTGAAAACGCTGCTGGAAAGGCAATTTGCAGTGCGAAGGTGGAAGTTGGTAAGTCTGTGAAACAATGACAAATTATATCTTCGAAATGAGTGAATATTTTGCTAATAAAAAACACAGAAAATTAATTTTCCAATTTTTAAATACGCTATTTTCGTTTTATTTGAAGATTATATAAGTGATTCGGACATTTTCAGTTGCTTCTTTTCATTTTATTTTTATTTCTCTTTAAAAGGCTTCCTCTATTTCCTCTAGTTATAAAAACTAAAACAGTTAATATAAATAAAAGAATTAAATATATTTTTAGAAATCTTACATTGAAAATAGATTATGCATTAAAGTAAAAATACGTTTAGAACTTTTTTCAAGTTTTACAATATGACGTTAAATCTAACAATATATTTGCTGAACATAACAGCACCGTGGCTGAATTTATAAATCAAGTTTAAAAAATTTAGCATACGTGAGTCCGTTCGCAAGTAATCCTGATATATTTTGAAATCTGGTGCGATTTTATCATTTTATCGTAAAAGACAGTTTGAAGTTTACGATTTTTTTGGGCTGCTAGATACTCAAATAAAACGGAAAGACTCTTTTACTACTTTTAACGCAGTTAAAACGGGGTTGCGTGAAGCTTTCAGTAGCCAAAATAACGCTGAAGCTTGCAACGGTGCCACGAGTTATTAATACTCGTATTTCCGACCGATGTAGATTCATTCACCATCGGCATGCCGAATTGTGCCGAATTTACAGAGAATCGAATCTTGCATTTAAGAACGGCGAAAGCAGGGGGAGGGGGAAGTGCTTTAATGTAATACGATATACATACTACACACATGTAGATATCCTTGAGCAACCACTTGTACATTCAATCCTGAGAAGGTTTTCTGCGGGAAAATCCATGTTTCCAATCGAACATTTTTTAATAATTCCATACAAAAAGTGTGTCAGTTAAGGTGCATGTGATAGTTAGGAATTTTTATTGACTTTATGTTTCTACATACTTCAGTCTAAAATATAAAAATTTGGGAAATGGTAGAGAACATAAAAGCGCGCGTAGATGGCCTATTCTTGGTTTGGATTATTAAAAGCAGTTTAATTTTAGCGAATTATCGACTTGATGATAAATAAACATTTTCTTTATTATCAAAACCAAAAATAAGACCATCTACGTTTTGTATGTTTTAATTCTTTCTTTTAAAACAATCCATGAAATTCTGATAAAAATGCTAAGAACCTTTTTATTTTCAGAGCACTAAGAGTGCTCTGAACAACTTAATAGATAGTCAAAAACACTGGCGCCATGAGTTTTTTGAACAGTTTTTTCTTCATCTGAAGAGTCAGAGTTTTTGAGCCAAAAAACAAAAAATTAGTTTTAAAATTTCAGTGTACCTACTGTCAAGAATTTTAAAGATTCTGAATAGGTCCCAATATTTTTCATAGAATTCTAAAAAATATCGTTTTAAATGTTTAATATTAAATGTATCTGTCAATTTACAGTACCGGTCAGAATTGTGGGACCACCTGTTTTTCGATAATTGCTTAAATTATCCTAATATTGAATTATGTATGTGAAAAAATTAGTTCTTTCAATTAAAATCAAAGCTATCAAAATTCTTTATAAAATGAGTCCAGCATGAATTCGTTCTGTTAAATTTTGAAGAAGTTATTGCAGAAATAATCAAGATTTCAATGCTTTCTTAAATTTTAAATAACAATCGAAATAATCAAGATCTTTTAATGTTCTCGGACTAATTTTAAAGCTACATTTCTACAAAATCGAACCAAATTCTTAGAATTATTGTGAAATTTTTTTCTTACATACCGCTCGAGGATAATGTTCAAACAAAAAAGTTGGAAAAATTCCAATATTGCTTTTGCTGAGAAAAACATTTTTATAAGATATATAAAACATATAATCATGAATTTTGTATTGAATTTCCTTAAAATATATATTCATATGATCTTTATTATGATTTACCTACAGATGAAGTGTTTTCGAAATTTCCCTAGTTTTTTGTTGCAATTTCAACTCTTTGCATTATGCAAGAAAAAAATTATAGATTTATAATGACAATTTACTACGATCCTGTAGAATCTTAGCTTTAAAATGAGCCTAAGAACATTAAAAAACGTTGATTGTTTCGAAAGTTATTAAAAGTTTAAGAAAACATTGAAATTAGGACTTTTTTAACAATAACTTCTTCAAAATTTAACGAAACGACTTCATTCCAGACTAATTTTAAAGATAATTTTGATGGCTTTAACATTATTAAGAGTACAAATTTCATCACTCACAGAATTGAAATTAAGATAATTTAAGCAATCTTCGAAAAACCGGTGGTCCCACAATTCTGACCGGTAGTGTATAGAACAAGACTCGGTAACTAAATTATTTGAAATAACAGAAACTATAACAGAAATGATGCCAAAAAGCTTTTAAACATTTGTAGATGTCATTTTCATCATTCAGTAACAGTAATAAATAAAAAAAGAAATTATATAAAAATGTGCATTTAAAATAAATACGTTTGAAAATCTTTTAGTTCAATTTTTTAAATAATTTTCGAAAAGAATTCAATGATGGAAAAACAAAAAAATGTTTCACCTTTTAAGGCTTTTTATATTATTTTTTTATTTTTTCGTTTCAATATAAATCTTATGACTATTTTCTATATAGGTATAATTTTATGCATGTGAAATCTTCCATATATTTCTTTTTTATATTCTTCTTTCTCCAAAATATTTCTGCGCTGAAAAAATATGAACGTTTCGTAGGTAAAAATAAAAATATGGAATTTCTTAAAAAACAATTTTTCTTTAAAATGAAGCAAGTTTTACATTTGTACTTTAGATTATTAAACATGCTTCAAAAATACACGTAGAAAATCCTACACTACTGGTTACTTCTTTCTACACGACTCAGTCATGTAGCTGAAAAAAAAATATCACCTACACGACTGAGTAGTATAGTGGCGCGAATCAATCGTTTTTCGGCAGTAACAATTAATGTCAGCCACACGAATGCTGCTACAGTCAAGAGTAGTGCCGTCTACACTACTCTGTAGTATTGACACACGACTCAGTCGTGTCTCTAACATTTCTTAAATTTTGAAAAGAAAATTTTATGTACTTTAGACACAAACATGTGGAAGCCTAAATTCAATAACATTTGCTAATTTCCTAAGTATGACTTAAGTATGTCCTTAAGTTGTAAATTCGTATACGAATCCGTATATAAATTATTTATCCTCCTAAATGATAAATGACAATGTAAGTTCAAATCGATGTCAAAATATATCTGCTAATAATATATTTTGATTTATTTTGACATCGATCTGAACTTACTTTGTTTGATCTTCTTTAAAAAAAAAAAAAAGATCAAAAACACATAATTGCAACTGTCACTCTAAGAAATTTCCGTTATGTCAGTCGGAAAAATTCGTGTAGCCCATACGACTCAGTCGTGTAGCAATACTACAGAGTATAGTGTAGACGGCACTACTCTTGACTGTAGCAGCATTCGTGTGGCAGACACGAATAGTTACTGCCGAAAAACGATTGATTCGTGCCACTACACTACTCAGTCGTGTATGTGATATTTTTTTTTCAGCTACACGACAGAGACGTGTGGAAAGAAGTAACCAGTAGTGTAGTATTTGCTCCGTGTAGTTAAATCGATTTTGTTTGCATATAAAATGTATCGCAAAACAAAAGTCTTATTATGAGTCTTATGTAGGCAAACATTTGGGTGCGCTCTTTATCGCGGTTTAAAACAAAATCTAGCAAAATGAATATTCAATATTATTATTTTGAACTCTATATAGGATTTTTATCAATAAAATAATAATCGTTTTGAAGAGACGACATTCAAAATAAATTTTATTTTATTCTTTAGGAAAATTAAACAAACCTGATTTATCTACTTTGCTTTCTATCAGAAATTGAAACTATATTTACTGTAATAAGCTACAATTCATTTAAAATTTTGCCATGTATATATATATATAAAAGTCATCTTTGAAAATAGTTTATTTTGATTTGAAGAGGTACGCGCTCTTAAAATGAATTTATACAGGTCTTCAAATAAGTTTGCGTTTAAAAGAAATACAATGATTTTGCTACTATTCTGATGGTAATTGAAAAAAAGAACTTCAAGTAAAGACTTGAGAAATGTTTAAAAACCAATAAATTCTTTTGAAAAGTGTTTTGGCGTGACCTTGAAATATTATCTCATATATCAAGACAAATTTTAGTGATATATTTATTCTACATTAGAATGTGAGAGAGAGTTATACATATGGACGCATTTTAAAACATTTTTTTTATTATGTGTTAGAACATGACACATTGATAATAAAACTTTTCGTTTCTTTGAACAATTTCTAGATTATGGAAATAAAAGCCATTTCAATTTCTATACTTTATAATGATATTCCCTGTGCATTTGTAGTTTTTTTCTGAGAGAAAAAATTTTTAATTTTAAGGTTCATGGATTTTAATTACTAATAATCTAATTGTTTATCTATTTATCAGTGTATTTACTAATTATTCACAAGAAAATTTTCTCTTTAAAGTTTTCGTCAATTCTCTACTATAGAGTTAATATTGTCTTGAATTCACTTTAGAATTTTACTGTCAGTAAATTGGCTTGAATTTTCATTAAAATTTAACAACAATTAAGTTGACTTTGTTGTAACTCAGTTGAAATTCATCTCATATCTCTTCTGAGATAAAACTAAATTAATTTAAAGTCTTTTAAATGGGATCGAATCAACTTTAAGATTATTTCGACATGTATATATTATATTAGGTAAGAATCAAATATAAAGAAAAAGAAAGTAATAGTGCATAAGGTGTTTTGAAATTCTAGAACCTTGTTTCAAGTTATTCCTAGTGAGCCAAGGGAAATTAAATATGGTTAGAGAGAGAATTGGAAAATTGAAAAGTTAATCTCACCGGGCTCCCTGCAGAAGAATGATTTTAATTTATACAAATATAAGCCCTTAATGAAATTAATGAGTCATTCACCGTCCGAGAAGTTCTGTCGTCACAAATAAATCTTGATAATGAGTTATCTTTCATCAGCTCTCGCTGAATAGAAGATGATACTCTAAAAGGTGGAAAGAGAAAGAGGGTAGGAACGAACACAACTAGAATTACGTTATTTTTGTCGGCACGAATACTCGCTCGCGACGAAGTCCGGGTGGCAGTTGCTAACTTCGTAGAATTTGAGTCCGTCAGAGTCTGTTTGTCGACTGGATGACTGGTTGCTTCAAAGTTTCCGTCCCGTTTGAAGTTCCGCTGCTACCTGCTGTAGTTCTGCTCCAATGTGGGAAAGGCTACAAGTTTCCGCGACCCATTAACCACAAGTTAAGGAGAGGAGCATCACAAAGAGAGGTTCGTCGCTTTCGTCGAAAACTCTTTCGTTATCGCCGTGATCGGGTGACAAGGTCCAAAAGGTGGTTGCTCGTTTCAAATTAAACAGAAGATAAATTTGAAACCATCCTCGTTTGCATTTGCCAAATTGGTTATAGTGACGATAGATACTCTGCTGCTAATACTAATTTTATCCAGATGTCAATGTATTTCAACTTTTTACGACAAAGCAAAAATAGCTCCCAACACTTGACATGTCGTCATACCAGCAGGTGCTTCGAAATTTGTATTGATTTCTTGATCCTTCTGATATCTAGGAAGCCAAATTAATGACCTTTTTCAACATTTCAAACTCTTTTTATAAGCTTTTTTTATCGTGATGAAATTAGAAATGATCAAGAATTTGGAATATGATTCATTGAACAAAGATTCAGATCTTGGAATTTACAACTTTATTCATAAAATCTTGAGGATATCTGCTAAAGAAGAAAATACTTTTACATTTAAAAATATTATACCTCGAATTTGAAATTTAACCATTGATTGTTAAGTACTCAAGATACTAATCGTGGATCCAGGACAGTCAGATTGAATTTCCCGGTCCAGATACACTTGAATTCTTGAATCTCAATTTATCTGGATTTATTTGCATGATATTTTGGAAAGAAGCCAAAATACACAGATCGTTTCGAAGAAAGTGTAGATTGCAGACAGAACATACATCAGAAGAGCAAATTAAAATTGTGTTTAGTGCTTATGATTCTCGTAATTTAGTGACAGTTTCACAATTAATTTTCTATTTGAATCTAGCTACTTATCTTGTTCAATTTTCTGATTCATACTTTGTTCTTCTTCCAACAATAAAATAAAAGTATTGTAAAAATTTCTATGCATATTTATTACACAATCATAAAATACTTTCGATCTCTTATATCAAGTGTAATTGTTGACTCTTCATCGAATCAGGCCATCTAATAATAGTCCTGTGATTCAAGGGAATCGTCAATGTGTATATCTTCTGCACATTGATCAGTTGATTGTGTTGTCAACGATCGAAGTAGACAACTTACTTAATTATATCTTTTAACCTTCGAGAACAAGAATACTTACCTTGACAAGGAGTCAAACCTAATAATTGATTCTGATTGCAGTTCATTTGCTTCTCTTCAACTAAAGTTAATATCTCAGTGCAACAAAATTTGAACATAGCTTCTCAAAAGTTTAACATGATATAATTGTTCTTACTCCGGAACCAATGTGAAATTTCTATACAAAAGTATCATGTCAAATTTTGTTACAGTGTATAATGAAGTGGTAGATAATAACATGATACCATGTTTGAAATAAATATCATACTTCAGGAAAATGTCATCTCAATAAGTATAATTCTTTTGATTGTTTTTTCTGATTAAATTTTAAGTGCAGTTTTTAGAAAGAGAATAAAAAAAACATAGGGGAGCAAGGGCAGTTTAGCAATTGCCAAAAAGTTATTGCCAATCTATTGATAAACTAATTAATCATCATCAGGTGTAGGGGCGCAGGAGGAGGGATTCGAGATTGTCCAAGTGCCTACGATCAAGATGCAGGCCTCAGGCAGTAGCGGGAAGCACTTTACGACGGAAAAGACGTTAGAAGAGGGCGGCTCTGAAAGCCAGGTACTGACCAAAATGTCCTCCAGCATTACTGAATCTTCAACAAGTCATACTTCAACAAAAAAGGAATTCATTTCCTCGACCTGTTCTTCGACATTAGGAACATTACCTGGTCAGCCGCCTACTAGCTTTTGTGTCAAGAAAACCACTCAACGTTCAGAAAATGCGACTTCACAAAATGGAGTACCTCCAGTTGTTGAGGTACTTTAAATAACATGGGCTTATCGTCTGAATTCAAAATAGATCCAGATATTATTAGGTGTTTTTTATTTGTAGAGTCAGAAAATTGAGGAAGTCGAAAGAATCTTTCAAGATATACCTGGTGAAGTGAAACAAGAAAGGACCGTCATTATCACGCAGGATACAGAGTTAACGAAGCATGTGTGTAAGCCTTGTAGAAAGCAAACAGCTCCACGATTCGTCTCACCTGTCACTGGAATGATCGTAGATCAAGGAGCTGATGCTGTGTTTGAAGGAATTGTAGACGGTAGGATCTTTTTTTTCTTTTTTTAAATAAGTGTTCTTAATATTGATGTATTTTATCCAAATATTTGTGGCTGTAGGATTTCCACAACCGAAAGTCACTTGGTTGAAGAACTGTCAAGAGTTAAGAACAAGAGATGGAGTCAAGATGACTTACATCCAAAATCACACTCGTTTGGAATTGAAAAATGTTAACGTTAAGGATGCAGGACGTTACACCTGCACTGCTGTTAATGACATAGGAAGTGCAAATAGTACAGCAGATCTAGTTGTGAAAAGTAAGTTACAATCATACTTATAGTATCTTTTTATTTTGATAATTTATTTTTTAATTATCAGTAGCTCATTTTTTCTTTTTTTTTTCAAGAAACTATCTTTCCTCCCGTATTTGGAAGACGTCTTCAAGCGCAGGTCGTGAAACTTGGAGATCGAGTAATTATGGAAGTTGAAATAACAGGAACCCCCGAACCAACAGTGACGTGGTACAAAGATGATATTCCTTTAATAGAACGACCACCTGAAGTCAGAATGAAGCAGCAAGGAAATTGTTACCTACTGCTGATCGAGAAAGGTAATCAATAGAATCACTCTTATAAACTAAGGATTTTAAGTTTTCGTAATTAAAATTAAAAAATTTTCGGCACTCTAGCTGGAAAAACAAACGCTGGAAAATATATGGTTAATGCAACAAATGCTGGTGGTGAGGCTCAAAGTATCGCAGACTTCGCTGTGTTTGAACCAACACCAGACACAATGGTCGAAGTTCACAAAACTCTCGTTTACGAGAACGTTCAAGATAAAGATATCGTTCAGGTGGGTCTAATGTTTTTGTTTACTCAAAAGTAAATCTGATATTGAATAAAAATATTATTAATTCAGTTAATAATTAGGTAAAAACAATATTTCTATGCTTCAAAGAGGGCTTACATTTTTAACATATTTGTAATAATTGTATAGCCTGATGAGCAGAAGGGAAAAATACCGTCTGCAAACCTCACTACTCAACATATCACAACAACGATGATTCAGCCCAGTGCAGCATTGAAAACCCCTATCCCTTCTACATCTTCATGCTCCACCATTCGAACGATTCAATCGGAAACGACTGACGGCACAAAAGCAACCCGCTCTGAAACAATATCATCGACTACTGAATCACATCGTAGTGAAACGAAATCCGAACAGAAATTCCATATGAAACTTGAACACAAATCTGCACCCCTATTCGAGAATGCAAGTGGAGATTTGGAGTTTGCGAAGCCATCCAAAGAGACTAAAACAACTACGGAAACACAAAAAGAAGAAATGACAACTGATGGAAAACTTGTGAAAAGAGAAATCAAAACGATCGGTGAGCAGATGACTCTAAACGAAAACGAAAATATCGAAACATCAACAGTAGCAAGAAAAGATGCCTTGAGCTTCTTCGAGGCTATGTCAAAAGGTAGTGAAAGTACGTCTAGAGGTCCAAAAGAAATGATTAAACTCACAGTAGATGAGGTAGGACAAGGACCGGGTTGCGATGTAAAAGTTGAGAAGCTCACCAAAAATTACGAACGCTCAACGAGATTTGAGGAAGCTGTGAAGGAATCTGCTAAACCAGATTTTAAAACTTCTAAAAAAGCTGTGCAGGATATCTTTTCCAAATTCGAACAAGGATCATCAAATAGAGGAATCGAAAATAATCTTATTGAGTTTCCATACGAAGGTTACAAGCTGCCCCCCTTAGAGATTAAGAGAACAATTCTCGAAGACGTAACTGCTTCAGGATCTCCAATTCATGGCACCCTTACAATCTCAAAACTTGAAGCACAATCTGAAAGTGCTGAAGCTATGCTCAAAGGTTTTAACCTCGTTCCAGAACCACCTCCTGAAATAGGATATGCACCAAAGCCTGAAATGACTGAATCAACAAAAAAAAAACGCCCTGATGTCTCCATAAAAGCAAAACAGCTCCAAGAGTCATTTGGTAAAAGTTTGTCCCCCGTGGATGCTCCAATTGGCGGAGTGAAGATCTTTCCTTCCCTTGTATCAAAAATAGAACCTAAGTTTGTGGCGCGTCTTGCCTCTGTTCCAGATAGACAATTATCAATTCCTCCTCCTTTCGAACTGGAAAATAAAGAAATAATTGAAGAACCTTGCATCAAGAAGGATGTCCATCAGACTCAAAGAAAGACAATTGGATCTGACACCAGTAAGACAAGCTACGATACCACTTCAAGAATTACGAGATCAATATCACCGCACAATGAAATGACAAAAGAAACATTTGCTTCATGTTCATCTGATTATGAAAATCGTTCCCATGTATCAACTGATCTATCTGAGTACAGATGTCACTCTGTGACTTCCTTAGATCGTCCAGTATCACCAAAACCATCAACAGATGCCTTAATAATGGAAAAATCTTGGGCTCATAAATCAGGATCAGAAAGCAATAGGAAATCGTGGCCTCCACCCAAAGAAACAACTCGAACTTTTACGGACAGGCGAGAGTGGCAAGTACCAGAACAAGATTTCAAACTTTCTACCAAAGAAACCAAAAAAGAAGTGGAAATCACGCCTGCCGGTCGTTGTGCAACAACTAATATTGAGTCTACAACCTCTTTAGAGAAAAAGTCTTGGTCCTCAACAGAAAATCGTTTCGTAGAAAAAATTATTGAACAACCACCTTCACCGAAACCTGAACCTAAACCCATCATCTATAAAGCAGAAACGACCAAAGTAGACCATACCATCAACACAGTGCAAGAGAAGTCTATTATTGAAAAATACACAACTGAATGCGATGTGCAGAAGACTGAAACAACTGAAAAGATGATTGAAGCTATTGAGCATAGATGTACTAAACCTTGCCCTGCATCTGTGGATCTTAAAGCACCCAGCTTAGTTAAATATATTGATACGAAAAATCCTCCAGTCCAACTTTATCACCAGGTACCAGAACCAATCCTGGAACCAGGACCTCCACCTGAAATTGGTTACGTGCCTGGTCCGATTTTACGTGAGAACAAAATTGAGAAAATTGAAAAAAGTCTAGAGATGTCTTTGGAGCATCAGCCCGCAAAAATTCCGCCTGGAGCTGTGAGAACTATACCACCACCTATCCATTCAATAAAGAAAAAAGAAGATTTTGCCCAATCTCTTCCACCTAAAGATTTAAAAAGGGCTCCGTCACCTCTTTCATCGAGACGACAACCGTTTGAACCCATCCCATACCAAACAACTCCTTTACCAGCATCAAAATCCACTCCTACATTACAACCTACATGTATCTCCACGAAATTTGTCAAAACTTCATTCTACAGTGAGAGCGACTACGAATCTGACTTGGACGGAACTTTACGTAACAAATGGCGACCCTATGAAAGTGAAAATGAGGAACCTCGTTATAAAAAAGTTAAAGCTCCTGTTCCTAAACAACTCAGGCCGAAGTCAACTGAGCCAGAACCACTTCCTCCTTCTAGTTTTGAAGTTCCTGCACCGGATTTTACTGGTCCTCCTAGATCCTTAGTTACTACTGAGTTACAACCAGAAAAAGCAATTAAAAAAACAATGACTCGTCATGAAAGAGATTTTAAACAGCATCTACAACAGCGATACAGTCAAACAACTCAAAGTCCACCTGTACTACCTGAACCTGGATCACCTCCGATATATGTTCAGCCTGTAAAAAATTTAGCAACACGTTCACCACCCTCGAAATCTACAAAGCCGGAATCACCGAAGTTTAAAACGAAAACGTTCCAAAAAGAAAGTGGTTACATGGCGGACACAGATGAACCCTTCCAATATCTGCAACAACAGCAGCAACAAAAAACTTGCGGCACAAATACTTTTGAACAGAAAACTTTTGGTAAACATGAGGAATCGTCGATGTCTTCCAAATCATATTCAGAATCGCGGTCTTCTTACTCCGAATCACGTTCAAGTTTCATAGAAAGTCAAAATTATTCAAGCCTGCGTAAATCTGATTCGTCAAAAGCTTCTTCCTTCTCACAATCCGTTCCTCAAAGTCAAATTCAACGCACATCGTATATTGAGAAGTCGTGTGCTTCAACTGATATACCTACAAAGGTTCGATATTGGAATGGATATATCGCCTGAATTTTTGTGTGATGCGTGTGCTTAGATGTCTAGATAAATATTTAGATTCTTTGAAGATGCTCATACATGTAATTTAACCTAAACATCGCTTTCACTGTATTTTTATCACATTCAGCATGACTTTGTTTTTATAGATTTTAACATTTTTAGCATTTGTATAGATAAAATGTGGTCTGTAATTTAATTTGAAATGCAAGAGTTTAGTTACAATAATTTCTTTTTTTACAGGAAACAATTCATTCCATCAGTCGTACTGAACAATGGAAATCAGTTCCGAAACCAGAGCAGAAATTACAACCGCCTCCAAGTCCTTCCAAGTTCGTGAAATGCGAATTTAGGGAGAGTGACTACGAGAGCGATTTCGATAATAGAATATCGACTCCCTGGAAGCCTCCTGTCACGGATACAACCGATCGTTTCTTGAAGCCGGTAAAACCCAACCTAACAGGCAGAGGTTCGTTTTCATAGAGATCGTACGAGTAGGCTTTCATCGCACGCAATACCATCGCCATCATCTAGCTCATGACTCTCTTTACTTTTGCAATTTTGTTTCCAGATCATTATTAACACTTCTGACAAAGATTTCCTCACACCTCGTTGATTTTCTGTATTGGCTTTCCTTTCCCTGCTTCGTTCTAGCTTATTACTTAGTATTTCTATTGCTTGTCGTACTAGACGATTTGGCTTTTCTAATTTTCTCAAAATTCAAGGTACCACTTTATCTTTACTGCCTGCGCTCAAACACTTTTTCACTCTTTTATAAAAATTTTTCAATTGGAAAGTACATTTTGCTGAGATATTGACGTATATTTAAAACACAATAAATTTAATTTCTGAAGAAAAACAAAAATATTCTCTATATCTCAATTGATGTCTGCATCGTGTCACTCCAAACTGTTTGAAGCTATCTGCCTTTCTTATTTCTATATTCTCTTTAATCGGGATCATTGGAAAACTATTTTCTACGTAGGAAAACCACGTCCAGCATCCTGGACAGAACCAACATTGCCTAGTCCGACTCCACCTGTGATAATGGAAACCAGACAAGAAAGCAAAAAGAAAGATTTCTCTCCTCGAGAAGAAAAAACGAAATCAAAATCTGTTCTTCTTCCTGGTTCACCTCCAGAAATTGCTTATGCTCCACCAAAACCATCAAAGCAAACTTTCTATGAAAGTCGAACTGGTGCTCCATTCCATAATGCTGTTGGAACCGAACTTAAAAAAACTGTCAGAATGGATGAATCTACTGAAAATACGAGAAGAATAGTGACAGTGGAGCAAACCAGTAGAGTGATTAAATTCGGAGAAACCCAGGCAAATAATTCCTATGGAATTTCTATGGATCAACATCATCAGCAACATAAAAGTTCCTATAATGTTCCTGTCCCAAAGAAGTTCATTCAAGGCCAGTTTAAAGAGTCGGACTACGAGAGTGACATCGATGCTGGTAAAATCAGGTCGAGGTGGACGCCTGTGAAAAGTGACACGGAGGAACCTAGGTATCGAAAGGTTCAGCCCCCAAGACCTGGCAGACCAAAATCCATTGATGGGACACAATCTTCTCCAATAATTACGTGGCCAAGTGAATCTGAAAACGAGCGGTCTGAGAGTGAGATGAGATCCAGTTTCATGAAAGAAAGGTTAAACGAGCAAGTGCTGAAGCCAGGGTCACCTCCAGAGTTCTGCTACGCATCAGGGAAGCAACTGAGAGAATCCGCAAATCGTAAGGGCGCTGTCGACGTAATATTTTATTTTATCTTTTTTCTATTGCTTCAATAATACACGCGTCTCCACGCACAGTGCAGCAAATCCCTCTTCAAGCTATTTCTCATCCCTGGTCTCTCCTCTGCACAATTATTTTATTCCTCTTCCCCTTTTCGTACTCAATTTTCCTCGTTCTCAAGCCGTCACTCTCTCGTACCACTTGAATATATCAACTCCGCAGACGTAGCTTCGAAACACATGAGCGACATGAGCAGCAGCTTCAAATCCAAGACAGAGAAGTTCGTGCACAATATCCAGTCTGATCTCAAGAAACGAAGTAAGCCCATATTGAAGCATTCAGTTGATGGTGCAGCCACAGATGGTGACGACCAGCCACGCACCTTTAGAGAGGAATCTAGACTTTCGCAATATGGTAACCAGACAAATATTTGGTTTTACGGGTTTTAAGGTGTGGGAATTTTAATAATCTTTAGGCATGCAATTTTTCTGATCTTTCAAAATTTGACTCGTTTAATATTTTTCTATCAAACAACTCGCAATTTTGTTCATTGGTTCATCGGTTCAGGAACGAAGCACATCGACCCGGACACCGGACTTATATACTTCAAGTACGATTTTGGGTACGAATTTGGCATTTTGCTACCTGGTGAAGGTAAGAAAACTGTCTCGAGCAGCAGCAAAACGATCCAGGAGAAGCGACGTGCTAGCGACATTGACGTACCTATTGTTCACGAATTCACAAACAAAAAAGAAAACGGTTTTTCGAAACCTGCTCCATCGACTCCGACCCACTACGGACGACCAGCGAATGTCAAGCAAGAGAGATTCACACCAGCGAAAACTGTCAAGTGGGAGCCAACCTCAGAGAGCGAGTATTCTGAGTCAGAAGATCTAAAGAGCAGAAGAAAGAATGGTGGAGGACTTCAAACACCTCCTAGTATCTTTATTCCAGCTTCACCTTCACCAAGGTGGGACCCAACGACGCCGAGTCCAGTTTCTCTCAGTCCCAGTCTTCCGAGTCTGAGTCCTCGACATAGCAGCGCCTGCACGGGACCTCCAAGTAACATCGACTCTTCAGGTATATCATTTTTAAGCGGATTATGCACCCGATCCACAGCTCGCTGAACTCGCTTTTCGCTTTGTTCATGCCTTTTGCAATCCTACACCGCTGCCCTTTCTTGTCTGGCCGATTCAACGGTCAGACGTTCCTCATGGCTGCACGCTCATCCTTTTTCAGAGCTCATCGCTAAGGAAAGAACTCAAGACAAAAATTTGAATCAGTTTTATGGCTGCACGTTCCCTGCTTTTTAGGATCTCTCTTGGGATATGGAGGTCCTCAGAAGATTAATTTTTTATCTTGAATTGTCAAGAATCACATTTGATGTCATACCCTGTACTTAATCTTTTCCTTTTTACAGTGAATAAATTGTGATTAAATGCAAACAATATATTTATTGAATGAACCTTATAACACAAAGGATTATTCCAAAATCGAGTAATATTTTCATCAACCAATATTAATATGATATAAATATCAGCTTTTTTATATGTAAAGACTAATTTTAAGATTTCTATTACGCAACTTTACAGGATCTCCTTGGCCTTATACAAATGGAGTCTCAGTGGCAAAAGAGGTAATACAATCTTACCTTGAGCCACAACCAAAGAAAGCTCCTCTCTTTATCACGGTAATCAGATTAAGTTTGACTGTAAGAAAAAATATGAAATAACATTTGCAATTATATCATTTTATATTTCAGCCTCTGAGAGATATTGCTGTTGTGAGTGGACAAACAGCACGATTTGAATGTATCGTACAAGCAGAACCGCAACCGAACATACTATGGTCGAAAAACGGCAGGATTATTGAAAACTCTTCAAATTACGAAATGTACTACAGAAACGGTGTTTGTCGACTCACCTTACCTCGAGCTTTCCCTGGTTGGTAAATTATATCAGTGACATTTTAAAAAATGGAAGTGATTATAGCATTTAAAACAAAGGATATTTTCAGAAATAAAATAATTAAGTTTCTTTTACTCAAGAAAATTACATGTATAATTAAATAGATATGTTTTTGGATAAAAAAAAGTACTTAAGAATGTATAAAATAATTTTATTGATTTATTTACATTGACAAAGAAAAAATTTCTTTAAAACAAAATTGTTTTCATTCAATGAAAGAAGAATGAAAAAAAAATCATCCGAAAGAAAGTAATATTTCTTTGAGATACAATTTATGCTCATCTGTTAAATTTTGTGCCTCCTTATCTATACGGTTTCAAATGCTTTTTCAGTGAAGAATAGATAAAACTGCAATTTTCTGAAATATTCACAAGAGTCATAAATAGTTCAGTTGATTAATTTCGAGTCAAGAAATAGACCATTTCAAAATATATTAAGGTCATTTACATCATACAATAATAGAATCTATAAAAAAATACTAGAAGTTTTGGCGTTTGCACTATATCTAAGAAAAAAAGATAAATAGCTCGCACATCCGCGAAAGCTTCGACAAGGCCTGACAATATTTTTATACACATATCCCAATATGCAAATGAGCATTTTTTTTTAATAACAATATTACTCTATAAAGATTTAACATTCGTGAAAAATTGACCGTCCACACAATATACTCTCTGGATGTAAATGACAAAATTTGAATTTAATGTTACTCGATACTTTTGAAAATACGATTAGAAATAAGTATCCTAATACTTACGAACGTGACTGCTCAATTACTCAAGGTTGCTGCAGAATTTCAATTATAAAATTATAGGTCATATTCAGCTTTTCCAGTCCAATAAAAAAAAATCTAATTCAATGTTTTAAATTTATCAATAAATTTTCAAGACAAAGGACTGCTTGTTGTGACTTTATTATATTTGGTTAAGCCAAAATTTTTTATGGAGATAGTTGTTAGAATTCTTCGCATACTACCATAAACCAAAATTAAAATTGGATGGCCAACAAGTTTAAATAAAAAATCCCAACCAAGCACTTGAGAAATCACTAAAACTAAAACATTGAAAATTGAGCGCCAAGATCGAGCAATCGGTTGAGTGCTCAAACCCGCCAGAACTGTTGGCCACTGATTTCATATTAAGTTGAAATTTTAAAAGTCGTAAAATCCATTCTTTTAAAATATACGCATGTAGAGAATGACGAGACGAAACTTTTTTGTAGTTGAAGTTATTTTGTCGTGTGATTAGTCTTGATTTAAAAAAGTAAAAACTGAAGAGTTTTGAACCAGATATTTAAAGCCATGGATCAACCAAGACCATATGATCGATATGATAATTATTTTTTCTGTAAACTTTTGTCCATGCAAAATAAGATATCAAGTCAAAAATTTGCGAGATTAAAGAAAAGGCACTAAAGAAGGTCTGTCAACTTTTGAATTTTGCTAATTATAAAAAAATATATTTCAAAAAACATTTTTATACTCAATATTAAAAATCCGAGAGTTGATAGACCTCCTTTACTGGCTTTTCTTTAAACTCACAAAATTTTAACTCGATATCTTATTTCGCATGGACAAAGGTTGACAGACAAAAAAATTACCATATCGATCATATGGTCTGGTTGATCCATGGCCTTAATAAGTATTTTTTGGTACACACACGATGTATGGTCTAGTTATGTCCGCAAAGTAAACAGAAAACCTGAAAATTCTTTTTTGTTTCATAATATTCAATTGCAAATTGAGGCCAGTCGATAACATGTTTTTTTAGCCTTGCCGAGAAAAAGTATCGAGGAAGCTTAAAAGATGAAATAACCTCCAGTGAGACATTTATTCACCACTATATAAGGAAGTTTCCTGAACATTTTCAGATCAATACAATGAAAATTGTCGGGAATCTTGATTTTTGAATATGGAGCTATCGTTACTGACATCGAGTGCTATGTTCAAAAATCCATATTTCCACCAATTTTCATTGCATTGATCCGAAAATTTCCAGAAATCTCCCTTATATAGTGGTGAACAAATGTCTGACTGGAAGCCATCTTACAGCGATTTAAAGTATTAAAACTTTTAAATATCAGGTTCAACAATTTTTAATTTTTAATATTAAAAATAAACACGCGACAAAAAATTTCAAGCACCAAAAAGTTTTGTCCCATCATTCTCCACATTGGTATATTTTTTAAGAATTGATTTTACGACTTTCAAAATTTCAAGTTAATATGAAATCAGGGGACAACAAATTGACTAAATTTTATACCTCAAGAGGCGCGAAATTTGAAATTATATTGTATAAATTAATAGAAACCGTAAAAAGTGATCATAATGGTGCTTTTAGGGAAAAAATTACAACAATTTGAAAATTTGAATAGTTGTAAATTAATCATACCAGATTAACCAGAACAAAATTTAGTAATCATTCTATTGAATGTTTCGCATACTACATTTTGAAATTTTCTTATGAGCAAAGTATACTCTGTTGAAATTTTCTCTCTTCGAATGTTCCGAAAAAAAATAAAAATAAAAATACATGAAACCTGCTGGAGACAATTACAGGATATCTAGCGACCTGGAAAATCTGAAAATCTCATTGAATTTGTTGACACTTTGAAAACCTGGAATTGGAAGAACAGAAAATTTTCAAAACTCGCTAAATTATAATTCTTCTCAGTCTCTCGAAAAAAATACAATACTTTTTTGAAAATTACTAAATTTGTGAGGAATTCACTGAATGTCTAGGTTTGACAGCAACTCTCGTAGTTCTTGTGCTTGAAGAAGATTCATAGAATATTAAAATAATTTTAAATCTTCATATTGCTATGCAGTCTAATAATACAATATAATTAATCTTTTAACTTATAATAAAATAAATAATTGTTTTTTAATATACTATTATTATTATTTTTTCAGATGATGCCGGTATGTACACATGTACAGCCACTAATAGTCTCGGTTCGACAGGGACTACATCGACATTGCAGGTGCCAGGTAATAGACGTTCGCTGTATGCTATTAATTATTAAACAGCAAAAGGTGGAGGTGTGCAGCACAAACAACAAACGCTCTAGCACGAAGGTGGTGGGAAATCTGTGATATCGCTCAAAGAAGTTTTGGAGTCATAAGAGATACTTAAGCTCAATGACAATTCTCAGTCAACCTACTGCTTAGAGCGAATTTGCAGAGATCATACTAAAGTAGCTTTAGAATATATTTCTCTTTTGCAATGTCGAAAGGATTCGGACATTTAAAACACGACGCGCCAGCAAAACTTTTTGTTTTCAGCATTTTCATAACTTTGAAATATACGTGAGAGTAATTAGTGAAAAAAAACGCGTCTTTTACCTACCGATTTCGTTTTTGCATAGGAAGCTTTTCGAATGCATTTGTTTTTCACCGGCCAAAAGGAATCGTGCTTTTGCAGGCTGTATTATGCTGCCTCTCACGTATTCCTCGTTTCACTTTCAACCTCTTTCCCTTCACTTCCTGTCCTCGATATTATAATACTTCTGTTTATTACTTTTTTTTTCGCTTTCTTCTCAAATATCGACTCATGAATAATTTTCTATCATTTTTAGCAGCTTCTTCATCTTTTCATCATAAAGGATGAAAATCTAAAGAAATTTAAATTCAGACTATAAGCCGGAAAATCAATTAGTTATACGAAATTTAACGAGGAGTACATAATCTCAATTCTAGTCATGACCCTTAGAAACAAATACGTATTGAACTAGACTTTTTAAAATTATGGAGTATAAGTATTGTATTTTATCACTGTTATCTATTTTATTGAAATTAGAAAAATGATTTCGTTGAAATTTCTTTGAAACTACATCTATTAGTGATAGCATATTTACTCATAGTAAAAGTATCAACATTAAGTATTCTAGACAGATTGTTATTATGGTCAATCACTATTATTACTACTACTGCTATGGCTACTGTTATAATTAATATGATCATCGGCACTATTAATGCTGTGTAAATAAAAGTGTGCTTCCTCTATTATACCCGCATTATAATTTATCGAGTTTTTTTCTTGACCTTCTACTCTGTCTTTCCAACTTCACTTCTATCCACTCTTCTTCTTCTTCTTTTTCTTCGTGATTTCAAGAAAGACGACATTTTCAGAAGAATTGGCATGCGGTACTTCTGCACGTGCAACTTGCTTGTGTCTATTCTCAAGAGGGTATATGCAACTTTATAATTCAATTGAATAATTTTTTATGAGTGACACCTTTCAACTGGAATACCTTACTTTCATTATCACTTCTTTTTTCAGAATCTTAATTTAAATTCCGATTATTTCAATGTAATCAATTTTTTCCTCATAAATACATCTAATCAATACAGCTAAACATGATATAAACATAACATCACTAATAAAATTTGACTAACAATGTATTTCTAGGTACTTATGTAGTTTGGTGGATGGTTGCATGAGTATTGCAGGTTGGCTTCATTGTAAATCCTACATTTACTTCAAACTATTTATCATTTTTCATTACATATGCAAGATGATGAAATAAAAAGTGATTCATATTATTTTTTTTGATGATTTGAGCAGAAAGAATAGAAGTTAGTAAGCAGATGTGAAAATAGGTCGTAATGGTAACCTCGGAAGACGAGCGAAAGTATGAATTGGCAACTCAAAATAAATCAAGAATATCCATATATCCCGGTTGCAATTTCGAATGACATTTGGCATTGATCTTCATATGATTTTATCAATTTAAAACCTTTTCTGAATTTAAATTGAAATATTAAAATATATGTATTTGTCAAGCCAAATTACGTATTTGATAATGCCAAAGCGTCTAAGTGGTAATGAGATTAATTTGGATGCTACTTTAGCCTTGGCAGTACTAAAATTTAGCTCAAGTTGTAAGTAAACACATACATACAACTCTGGTGTGTTAAATATATACAATAATTGTGTTACGTTATGACTTCTTGGCTCAAGTATTGTAAATGAAAAATTAGGTTCTTCCATCTTCATTACGCCACGGGCATCGGTTTCAAGTTGTTTTAGGTGTTAGCAAGTAAGAAAGGTAGGCCTTAAATTGAAGTTAAAATTATCTATTCACAAGTATAGGAATCAATTTTTCATTTCACAAAAGAAAGCTTTAATTCGTTTTAATTTAGCTGTTCCCAAAGAAGATTTGAATACTTTGGTTGGCTTTAAGGGTGAATAGAAAATGATTAAATCCTTGATAATTTTGACTAACAATATAATTAGTAAATGCAAAAAAGAATCTATTCGTATTTATCAAAAACTGAAAAAGGACGCGAAGAATGACGTCAAAATGATGTGAATGACATATCAAATTACGTAAAAATAGACCTGAAAATTATGTCAAAAAGGATGTCGAAACTTGATATTACGTTCCTTACTATATATGAGATCATAATAAAAAGCGCAATTGAGCAAAACATAATTATACTTGCGATCTACCTAATTGAATATATATATAATTTCTATAAACAATTATTTGTTGTTAGAATTTCGGCCTTAAGGAACTCATTCTCGCTATTATACTCGCGCTTAGCGTTCAATTTTTTACTTCATATCCATTATAGAGCCACATTTGCATTAAAAAAATTTGTATATCTTCTTGAGATGAATAATTTTCTTCCAAACATTTTTTCCGTATTCCGCGTAGAGTTTTATAAACTCTCTTGAACTTAAAAAGAGGGTTTTTTTTATTTCTTTTTCTAGTGATATTTTCCATTAATAAATAAAAGATATCATTTCTATCAAAAAATGTTCAAGACCAAAGTTGTAGATCTTTTTGGATGTTACGTCACAAGTACGTAAAAACTTACTTTGATCGAAGATTCCTCGTTTTAAGTTAGTATCGATTGATCCTCGCTTAGGGATGAGGATAAGTCAGTAAAAAGACACAATGATTATTAAATAATACAAATTAAATTTATTAAAATAATTATAAACTTGAAATTATAAAAATGTTGATACAGTTGGTATGAAATTGGAGGCACCGGCTGGTTGGTTGAAAAAAAGACAGAAGATAGAGATAGAGAGATAGATAGAGAGAGAGAGTTGTAGGAGTAAGGCCCAAACTTGTTTTATATTATAAATGTTAAAAAATAATATATGTATAAAATATTTTATATTTGAAATTTTATAATATAATATAAAAAAGAATATATATAAATATTAAATATATATAAAAGAACAATTTATTGAAAATAACCATTTTTTTTTTTATATTTATTAGATATTTATTGACAAATTGTTTTCAACATTCTTTCATTATCTTGATTACAATAATGAAGATATAAAGAAAATGGAAATAAATTATCAATGATGATATTTTGAAAGTTTAATATTCATACAATATATTTTTCCTTTATACAATACGGTTACAAAATTAATATTATTCTCTATAGGGATACAATAATAATTGATTTTTGATTTGATACTTGCTCATGCAATTCTTGAATTTGCACGTCATAGTTCTTTTTTACACTTTTTGTATTTGAACACACTTTCAATTCATTCACTGTGATCTCAATCTTCCACAAAAATTTATTACTTTTTGTCTTGACACAACTGTTTTGTTCGAAGAGTCAGTAGCTACTGACAATTAGGAAAAATAGTCTTGAAATGAATTTTTATGATTGAAAAATTCAGGTATTTTTCTTTGCCTTCTAAATAAAAGTTATTTTATAGACTTTGACAGTAAGATAGGCAAAAAGGCTTCTTTACTACTGGTTTACAGTTTCATAGATTCTGGCAGGCAGTATCGTAATGTTGATTACTTCGAAAGTTATTTAAAATTTAAGAAAGCATTGAAATCTTGACTATTTCTGCAATAACTTCTTCAAAATTTAACAAAACGAATTCATGCTGGGTTCATTTTATAAAGAATTTTGATAGCTTTAAATTTAATCATGAGAGAAAGTTGTTGAGGAAGAGATTTATTGTGCTCGCCTAGCACTACTCAGCAGAACTTTTTTTTTCAAAATTCACATTTTTGGAAATTATATGTTTATGCAAGTTTCCAAATTGACAAAAAAGTATTTATTTTTAAAAGGATGTGTCTGAGAAAAAATTGTTGAGAAAAAGATTTAATGAGCTTGCTTAGCAAAACTCAGAATAACTTTTGTTTTTTCTAAAAGAGAAAATGGTGGTGCTGGTAAAAAAACGTTTTACAAAATTTCGGTCCTGATTATAATTTTTTTCAAAAATTGTGGCAAAATTCATTACAAACTTAGCGCAATTCAGCACAGCTTTTGTTTTTTTTTAAAACAAAATGGCGGTGCTAACTTCCTGGACATAAAAGATCTTTTAATTTATTTATGAAAAATCGGAATATAAAATAGTGGTGTGGTATCAAGCAAAAATTTTAATATTTTACATAGGTGTATGGAGTGGATTCTTCGTAGCGGTAACGATTCACTTTTCGATTTGGAAGACAAACAGTTACGTGATCGAAGAGTTTTTAAATTCAAAGAAAAATATTGATTGAATTGAATTAATATTATTCTCTATAGGGATACAATAATAATTGATTTTTTAAAGAAATTTACAATTCTCAGAGAAATTAAAATTGAAACAAAGTATTCCTCTTAATATATAATAATTTATTAGAGAATGTAAATGACCAGCTTCAGATCTGAAGTTATTTTATAGACTTTGAGAGTAAAATAGGCGAAAGGGCTCTTTTACGTCTATTTAACAGTTACTGTAAAGCAGCATCGTAATTATAAAGAACCATCTCTTCGATCGTCATCTTTTCAGGTTAAAAATCTCAAATCCACCTACACGGAAAAAATGTGTCGCTTAAAATTTAACAGACTATTCGAAGAGTCGTGGACAGAAAGTAAAATCGGAGAAAGTCTTGTAAGGTTTCAATGACTTTTAGGAAATAGTAGAAAAAAGTCGACTAACTTTTAGAAAACCAGGTCGAAGAAAAAAAGTCGCGTATTTACTATTATAAAAGTATTTTAAACACTAACTGATCTTTTCTAAGAAGTAATGAAAAGTTTCATAATCTTTGGATTCATTTGTCATAGATTTTAAAAGACTATAGAATAATTTGAAATTAAAGTAATTCAAACAAATAGTTTTGTAAATTGTATTCTAAAGTCCATCAGATTTTATATGCCGTCTTCTAAAATTTCTTCGACAGTCGCAAAAAGCGATGCGCAGAAACGTAATTCGTAGCATCGCACAGCAGACAATGCAGCTCAGCTTTATGTCTTTGTAATAATTTTGGTTAGATTTTGAGATTACGTGTCGTTTGGTTTCGTTTGAATCTGGATTGAAGCGTACATTGAAGAATTAGTTCGGAGTAAGTATATGTTTACCTTGATAAAGTGTATTACGTCAAATTTGAAATTTATCTATTATTTTAGATTTGCCTTCAAACTCTGAATGTGATCCAAATATTTTACACAAGTATCCATGACATGTAACGGATATGCGGGTTAAGACGTGCGATTAGAATTAGGTTAGGATGCGTGCATGCGTGCGAGCGTTCGATTCTCGGTGCTGCGAAGTGTTTATAAAAAATTGCGTTTCTGTAATGTGCAGTGTTAAATATAATGGTAAGTTCATATTAGGATTATATAGGTAATGTAAAAGTGAAAAATAATTAACTATATAAGTGAGGGATCATATCACAGAAAATAATATTTTCCTTTTTACACTGTTCAAAATTTTCTTCGACTGTCACTTAGACTTTCGATGCCTGGTTTAGAGACAATGGAACCCAACCCACGGTGTTTTAAATTTTCCGCGACTGTCACTTAAACTTTCGAATTTACGTTTTACATTTTTAGCGACTATCTATCATATTCTTCAATAAGGAGGCTCATAATGTTTAGTCGACTTTCTAACCTATCCACGAGTATTATACAAAGTCGATGACTTTTTAAGCGACAAATTTTTTCCGTGTATCTGCAGGTGCAAAGTATAGGCGTTATGAAAGAATTTTTACAAAGGATTAATAAAATCTTAACTTAGTTTTCAGATCTACAGAATTATGACATGAATGGACATTATAATTTGCACAAATACATCAATATTTTTCTTTGAATTTAAAAACTCTTCGATCACGTAACTGTTTGTCTTCCAAATCGAAAAGTGAATCGTCACCGCTACGAAGAATCCACTCCATATACCTATGTAAAATATTAAAATTTTTGCTTGATACCACACCACTATTTTATATTCCGATTTTTCATAAATAAATTAAAAGATCTTTTATGTCCAGGAAGTTAGCACCGCCATTTTGTTTTAAAAAAAAACAAAAGCTGTGCTGAATTGCGCTAAGTTTGTAATGAATTTTGCCGCAATTTTTGAAAAAAATTAAAATCAGGACCGAAATTTTGTAAAAGGTTTTTTTACCAGCACCACCATTTTCTTTTTTTGAAAAAACAAAAGTTATTCTGAGTTTTGCTAAGCAAGCTCATTAAATCTTTTTCTCAACAATTCTTTCTCAGACGCATCCTTTTAAAAATAAATACTTTTTTGTCAATTTGGAAATTTGCATAAACATATAATTTCCAAAAATGTGAATTTTGAAAAAAAAAGTTCTGCTGAGTAGTGCTAAGCGAGCACAATCAATTTCTTCCTCAACAACTTTCTCTCATGATTAAATTTAAAGCTATCAAAATTCTTTATAAAATGAACCCAGCATGAATTCGTTTTGTTAAATTTTGAAGAAGTTATTGCAGAAATAGTCAAGATTTCAATGCTCTCTTAAATTTTAAATAACTTTCGAAGTAATCAACATTTTTTAATGTTCTTGGCCTCATTTTAGAGCTAAGTTTCTACAGAATCACATTAAGTTATCATTATAAATCTATAAATTTTTTCTTGCATAATGCAAGGAGTTAAAATTGTAGCAAAAAAGTAGGGAAATTTCGAAAAAATTTTATCTGTAGGTAAATCATAATAAAGATCATATGAATATATATTTCAAGGGGATTCGATACAAAATTCATGATTATATGTTTTATATATCTTATAAAAATGTTTTTCTAGGCAAAAGCATCATTGGAATTTTCCAACTTTTTGATTTGAACTTTAACCTCGTGCAGTATGTAAGAAAAAAATTACACATCAATTCCAAGAATTTTGATCGATTTTGTAGAAATTTAGCTTTAAAATTAGTCCAAGAACATTAAAAAATGTTGATTACTTCGAAAGTTATTTAAAATTTAAGAAAGCATTGAAATCTTGACTATTTCTGCAATAACTTCTTTAAAATTTAACAAAACGAATTCATGCTGGGCTCATTTTATAAAGAATTTTGATAGCTTTAAATTTAATTAAGAGAAAAAATTTTTTCACTTACATAATTCAAATTAGGATAATTTAAGAAATTATCGAAAAACAGGTAGCCGGACATTTCTGACCGGTACTGTATATAATTTTCAAAAACGCGAATTTTTAACAAAATATAAAATGGTTAAATGTTTAATAAAAAAAAATTCTTACAAATTTTTGTCATCAACTGGGAAACGATGAAATGACACTCCTTTCGTGACACCATACTTGCTCATGCAATTCTTGAATTTGCACGTCATAGTTCTTTTTTACACTTTTTGTATTTGAACACACTTTCAATTCATTCACTGTGATCTCAATCTTCCACAAAAATTTATTACTTTTTGTCTTGACACAACTGTTTTGTTCGAAGAGTCAGTAGCTACTGACAATTAGGAAAAATAGTCTTGAAATGAATTTTTATGATTGAAAAATTCAGGTATTTTTCTTTGCCTTCTAAATAAAAGTTATTTTATAGACTTTGACAGTAAGATAGGCAAAAAGGCTTCTTTACCACTGGTTTACAGTTTCATAGTTTCTGGCAGGCAGTATCGTAATGTTGATTACTTCGAAAGTTATTTAAAATTTAAGAAAGCATTGAAATCTTGACTATTTCTGCAATAACTTCTTCAAAATTTAACAAAACGAATTCATGCTGGGTTCATTTTATAAAGAATTTTGATAGCTTTAAATTTAATCATGAGAGAAAGTTGTTGAGGAAGAGATTTATTGTGCTCGCCTAGCACTACTCAGCAGAACTTTTTTTTTCAAAATTCACATTTTTGGAAATTATATGTTTATGCAAGTTTCCAAATTGACAAAAAAGTATTTATTTTTAAAAGGATGTGTCTGAGAAAAAATTGTTGAGAAAAAGATTTAATGAGCTTGCTTAGCAAAACTCAGAATAACTTTTGTTTTTTCAAAAAGAGAAAATGGTGGTGCTGGTAAAAAAACGTTTTACAAAATTTCGGTCCTGATTTTAATTTTTTTCAAAAATTGTGGCAAAATTCATTACAAACTTAGCGCAATTCAGCACAGCTTTTGTTTTTTTTTAAAACAAAATGGCGGTGCTAACTTCCTGGACATAAAAGATCTTTTAATTTATTTATGAAAAATCGGAATATAAAATAGTGGTGTGGTATCAAGCAAAAATTTTAATATTTTACATAGGTGTATGGAGTGGATTCTTCGTAGCGGTGACGATTCACTTTTCGATTTGGAAGACAAACAGTTACGTGATCGAAGAGTTTTTAAATTCAAAGAAAAATATTGATGTATTTGTGCAAATTATAATGTCCATTCATGTCACAATTCTGTAGATCTGAAAACTAAGTTAAGATTTTATTAATCCTTTGTAAAAATTCTTTCATAACGCCTATACTTTGCACCTGCAGATAGGTGGATTTGAGATTTATAATCTGAAAAGATGACGATCGAAGAGATGGTTCTTTATAATTACGATGCTGCTTTACAGTAACTGTTAAATAGACGTAAAAGAGCCCTTTCGCCTATTTTACTCTCAAAGTCTATAAAATAACTTCAGATCTGAAGCTGGTCATTTACATTCTCTAATGAATTATTATATATTAAGAGGAATACTTTGTTTTAATTTCAATTTCTCTGAGAATTGTAAATTTCTTTAAAAAATCAATTATTATTGTATCCCTATAGAGAATAATATTAATTTTGTAACCGTATTGTATAAAGGAAAAATATATTGTATGAATATTAAACTTTCAAAATATCATCATTGATAATTTATTTCCATTTTCTTTATATCTTCATTATTGTAATCAAGATAATGAAAGAATGTTGAAAACAATTTGTCAATAAATATCTAATAAATATCAAAAAAATAATTGTTATTTTCAATAAATTGTTCTTTTATATACATTTAATATATATATATATATATATTATAAATTATAAATTTATAATATAAAATATTTTATATGTATATTACATTTTTATAATATAATATACATATAAAATATTTTATATTATAAATTTATAATTTATAATAATATAAATAATTTTATATTTATTTATATTTTAATATTTTTTATATATATTCTATTATAAAATTTATAATATAAAATATTTTATATATTATTTTATTTATATATATATATTTTAAATATATATCCGATCTTAGGAAAAGACTAGTAAAGAGCGAAGTAGAAGGAAAAGTGGTAAAAAGCTATTTTGTAAAATCTTGTCGACAAGCTAGGGTTGAATTGACGAGGACTACCTGACCCATCACGAATACAGCAGACTCACCAACACAAGTTTGGGCCTTACTCCTACAACTTACTTCTTATCCGTGAGATTTTGGCGATTTTTGAAAGTGTCGCTCCTGGTGTTCGGGTTTGGAACTTTACCTACCCCTGGCGTCTTTCCCCGCAAGGTTTGGACCATTCAATCGCCCTCGATGTCTCCTCTATACCTATCTTCACTCAACGGTAAAACGGACCACGGTAAATTTATGACTCTCGGGTCTTGACAGTGTCAAACTGCACTTAAATTCTGCTCACAAGACTAGTTTTCCCTTGGCGGCGTGTCCTTTTTATATTATATTTTTTGGTGACGTCACGCATTGCGCAGTCTCCCGCAGCGTGTGACGAAGTTATACCTCTCTTTTCAATAGGTGGTTTTCTCTATCTTTTAGTAATTTCCCCAGATTGTTTTCTAGACCTAGCCCGTGCCTATAGTACATTCAAATACGTCGCGGGACGTGACATGGAATAAACAATTTTTTTTCCTTATATTTTTTCGTATCTCACATATATTTTCATTTTTATTCTTGATATCGTTTTTTTACAGTTAAAACGAAAACTAAGTGTCCGATCCAAAAGTGCCATGAAGTAAATTTGTATATCTTCTTGAGATAAACAATTTTGTCTGACATTTTTTTTTCGTAACGTATAGTTTTTTTGGAAACCAAAAGTATTTATTTTTGATAACATTTTAAATTAATAAAAAAATATAACTCCTTTGAAAAAAAATGGTCACCAGGGAATTTGTAGACCTCTTTGAAATAAATAATTTTGTTTCTTAACATTAATCCCGTATCTTGTATATTTTGGCGGAAAAATTGATTTCAAATTAATTAGTTGAATTTGAAATTTGAATTTTTGATTTTACAAAAACGTTTTTTATGAATAAAACTAGAACCATTGATCAAAAATGGCTGGTTAACGAACATATCATTTCTTTTTGAGCCCTAAAAATGTGTGACAAATTTCAATCCAATCTAATATTTCTTTCGAAAGTTATCGTCCCCACAAACGCCGGACAGACGACACACAGACAATATTTACATAAAACCAATACGTTCTCATTGATGATTAGAACATTATTATTACATAATATCATCTATCATTATTGTATGTATCATTATTATATTATTATTGTATGTATCATTATTATATGTAGGGAATGTTATGTTATGTAATAATAATGTAATAATAGGTATTTTATATTTAGACTCGAACCAAATAAAACTTTATGTATAATACAATTTTTGTTCATTTCTCGTTATTTTGGCATAGGGTCAGTTCCTTTTTATTTTTTCCGATTAAAATCATCACTATTAGATATAAAAATACGCTAATCTTTTACAGAAATTTTGAATTAATCTTTGAATTTATGGCACTGAAGAGGGCCCCCATATGTGGCCAAAACGTTTGCCTTTCTTTCTTTTTATATAATAGCAGACATTTTATCAAACATTTAAAATTTTAAAATGGCACATTCAGTATAAAGGTGGAATATCTCATAGTTCTGACCATTTACAGAACCAATTAAATTTAATAATACTTTTCAAATGTGATACTTAATATCGCGAATACTAAAACTGCATTTTTATTATTTTTATAGATAAATTTATTATCGTATTTTTTCAAGACATCTCAGTATAAATCTGAATGCAGAAATAAACAACTTTCAATTTTTTTTTTATTTCTGAACATACTCTAATAATATACACAAATAAAAATACACGCCTTTGTCCACTCGTGAAAATCACCATAAACGTCTCGAATTTCTTAACTAGGTACAGGACAATAGTCTTCTTCAAGAAGGAAAAGGACCTCTCAGGATTGCTTATAAAAAAAGAAATTGTCAGTCAGCAAAGCCACATATCCCGAGTCGGTTTTTAAAACAGTTCAGATCATTCTTTGAGGGACTCCGGTAACAAAGTCCTCAAGAAAAGTTTACAAAAATTCAAACCTTGTTCGCGTTTTGTCATTTATAACCAATTTGGCATCCTTCTTCAATAATAAAGTTTTAAAAAATTTCCGGTCGGTTCGTATGCAAAAATATTTATGTTTTTTCATTTTATCCAGTTTTTTCATTCACAGTGAACTCAAAATATTTTTTCAATTCGTGACGCTGCATACTGGACTACTTCATTTTGAATTGCAAGCTATGAGATAAGTTTTTGATTTCTATGATAATCCTTATTTTAATTAATTCCTATATTCTATCTTTCTTTTTTTGCGTTTTTTTATATCTAATAGTGATGATTTTAATCGAAGAAAATAAAAAGAAACTGACCCTATGCCAAAATAACGAGAAATGAACAAAAATTGTATGAATTTTGGGTCAATATAATAACAGACATGTTATCAAATTAGTCGCTTTAAAATTTATGTATAATATTATATAAAATCTTGGGTATTTTTCGTACCCAGAACATTAACCACAACATACCCATAGCATACCCGTAACCCATAACATATAACATTATTATTACATAATATTGTCTATTATTATTTAATAACATTAGACGATATTATGTAATAATAATGTTCTCATCATCAATGAGAACGTATTGGTTACATTATATTTATTATATTTTTTTATTAATTTATAATGTTATTAAAAATAAATACTTTTGGTTAATAGACGAAAAAAATTGACTTAAAGGGAAATTACTGTTTTTAGATTGTAATATCATTTAGACCGATCGAATGATCCTCGCTTAGGGATGAGGATAAGTCAGAAAAAAACACAATGACTAGTAAAATGAGACAAATGTAATTTATTTAAATTATGAAAGTTACAAAATCAATCTAAAATCAAGGTGGTTATATTTATTAATAATAAAATTTATGAAATGCGGCACAGGCTACCCCATAGCCCCATGTCCTATACGTTCATGGAACGTTCATACACGGAAAAAATTTGTCGCTTAAAATTTAACAGACTCGTGGACAGAAAGTAAAATTTCAATGACTTTTAGGAAATAGTAGAAAAAAGTCGAATAACTTTTAAAAAACAAGGTCGAAGAAAAAAAGTCGCGTATTTATTATTATAAAAGTATTTTAAGCACTAACTGATATTTTCTAAGAAGTAATGAAAAGTTTCATAATCTTTGGATTCACTTGTCATAGATTTTAAAAGACCATCGAATAATTTGAAATAAAAGTAATTCAAACAAATAGTTTTGTAGTAATCTAAAAAAAGTAAAAGTAAAGTAAAAGTAAAGTAAAAAAAGTAAATCAAAAAATTTGTAGTCCATAAGATTTTATAGGGACCGAGAAAAGCATGTCGCGCTATCTGGTGACTGAAACAGACGAACTAATGGAGTAAAGTTTTTGCAGCAATGCCAGGTAAATATCATGAAAATAATTTTTATAGCAAAATAGAACAGTTACAGAGCATCGATTGGAGTTCAATCATATTAATAACATCGAGTGTGAATATATAAAAATTATAAACAGTAAGTATAACAGTGGAAAATTGTGATTTTACTAAAATAGATTCGATCATGTAAGGTTATGTACGTGATATGTTTACACGATGATGGCAAGGTCGTTAGCTCGTAATTATTTTCTGTATATGTATTTACATTCGGTAAGTAAGATTTTTTCAGTAAATCAAAAATATGACCAGATTTGAACAATTTAATTATGGATTTCAGGATTAGAATTCTTTTGACTAAATTTACAGTTATCTGGTGGTACGAGTGTTCTTCCTAACAAAAAATCAAAAGTGCCATAACTAACTCCAGCCAAGTTCAAAAATTGTTCCTCTTTACTCAGTGACTCGTAGCCTTGAAAATAACGTCGTCCTGTTCCCAACTCTTGGGGTTCTACACTCAATGATTTTTCTCTGCATACTCCTTGGTTACCGTACTGCAACATTTATTCTTTATCTTCTTCTGACTGGGTATCGTTAAAGTTTTTGCTTTAACAATATGAGTCTGGATCTCTGCATCATTAGTAATTGTCTGCTTTTGACCTGAATTGTCTATAGTGACTGTTACAAATCTATTACACATGAGTATTTTCCCTGGATCTATGTGCTTTGTCAAGGGTTGCATTTCAAATTGACACTCTTTAACTTGGCATTCTTTATCTGCAGAAGTGTTCTTGTTGACAGTTGTTTCAGGCAATACATTCAAATATTTGTATTCGAATTCCATAGCTTCTTTCTTTGTACTCTTTTCCATTTTAGCAGATTTTTCCTTTTCATAAATTTTGATTCTACGCCGCATAAAACGTTCGTGTCTGTAAATAATTTTGACAATTATTTCAATAACTTCCTTTGCTACTTAATGTGTCAATGATTAAACTATTACCTTTTTAATGCTGCTTCTTCATTAATCATGCTAACTTTATTAGGAAATATTGTAGGAGCATAACTTGGACTGAGTTCTGAGTCTGATTTAATACTACCAATGAAATGATTACTGCAAATTCGATCAAACGGCGCCGGATCCCATGAAGAGCCGTTGGCACTTAAAAGAAATTAAATAATATGAATAACCACAATTTCAAGTTTAATATTACGACCGTTTACACTTGTGCCCTGGTTGTGCCTATACGACTACACGGTAGGTTATGTTTTGCTACTCAGATTATTCGTCTTATTGCAGAAATCCATTGAACTCTTTGCTGTATTTTGTGTGCGGCAGTTGGGAATCGATAAAATTTGTAATTGCTATTCGAAGCTGTATTTTTACAATTAGCTATACAACATGAAAAACCCATTGTTATTGAATTTTGCTATGACAACATGTACATATATTTACTCCATAAGTTTCACTTTTCGCCACTGCAAGCGCGGTGACCGATTCTTCTATCCCCTCCCTTCGAACGCTCGGTCCCTATATGCCGTCTTCTAAAATTTTCTCGACAGTCGCAAAAAGCGATGCGCAGAAACGTAATTCGCAGCATCGCGCAGCAAACAATGCGGCTCGGCTTTTTGTTTTTGTAATAATTTTGGTCAGATTTTGCAATTACGTGTCGTTTGGTTTCGTTTGAATCTGGATTGAAGCGTACATTGAAGAATTAGTTTTTATAATTTTTATAATATTTTTTATGTGCCTCCGGCGCGTAAACACGTTTTCTCGCTACAGTTAAGAGTAGCGCAATGTTGTGTATTGCGCTACAGAGGATTGTAATGTAAAAATTGAACTGCGCATGCGCCTATAGCCATACAGCGGAGCACAATCTTCTTCTTCTTCGTACAGCGCTAGCACCCTACTGACAAAGCCTTGTATATTTGAACTGCGCATGCGTCTATTAAAATCCGCTACTACTTCACAAGATCGATAAAATCAAAATGGCCGGGACTAGTCCCGAAATATCAAGTGTAATCACTAGCGCCGCAAACAACTATAATACTAGATTAGATTCGAGTGCTATTATTATTATTACTATATTACTATATTACTATATTACTATTACTATTACTATTACTATTACTATACTATTACATTCAAACTCTGAATGTGATCCAAATATTTTACACAAATCTCCACGACATGTATCGGCTATGCGGGTTAAGGCGTGCGATTAGAATTGGGTTAGGATGCGTGCGTACGTGCGAGCGTTCGATTCTCGGTGCTGCGAAAGTGTTTATAAAAAATTGCGTTTCTGTAATTTATCATATTCTTCAATAAGGAGGTTCATAATATTTAGTCGACTTTCTAACCTATCCACGAGTGTAACACAAAGTAACACTTTTTAGGCGACAAATTTTTTCCGTGTAGAGCTAAGAAAATGTCCTGGTTTTTTAACGTCCCAAAGCAATGTTCTCTTAATGTTCCTGTGGAACGTTCTAGGAACCTTCAAAAGGAATATTGAGAGAAGCTTCCACAGGAACATTCAAAGAACATTCGCTGAGAACGTTCCTGAAACCTTCCATAGGAACGGTCAGAGAGTATTTCTAGCAAAAGTTCGTAGAACTTTTCGCAGGAACATTAACCTTAAGGTAGAGATCAGATAAGTAAGATATGTCTTAAGGACTGATTTTTTTCTAGTTCTTGAATGGTAATTGCACAGTTCCTTTATAATCGTACATCGTTTAATAATTTTAAGTTTTGTCTTTCTTTTGTAAGATATCGCATCTGCTCATTATTTATTATTTTTTACTATTAAGCTCATGGATTAACTGGTACGCGTGCCGTCGGTAATTGCTATTATTGTATGTATGACTTATAAAATTAACAACTAAAATAGATTTCTGGCACCAGATAGACTTTTTTGGTTCTTCTTTTCACATCTTTATAATTGTAGATTGCTATTTATATTTAAATCATATTAATATATTTAATTTAGACTAATATTTGTAATTAATTTTTTTTATTTTACCTATAAACATTAGTACATATGTTTGAAGCTGCAGGATTATGTATAAGGAAAGTTTCCTGAATGCTGTAGAAAATAATTCCAGGAACATTCCCGAAAAATGTCCCAGGAACGTTCTCTGCGAATGTTCTCTGGATGTTCTAGCGGAAGGTTCTCTCAATATTCCTTTTGAACGTTCCTGAAACGTTTCACAGGAAGATTCAGAGAACATTGCTTTGGAACGTTAAAAAACCAGGACATTTTCTTAGCCCTGGGAACGTCCCTTTAACGTTCAGGGAAGGTATTGTGCTATGGGGGGCTAGTTGGTTCAATAAATAGAAAGACAGAGAGAGAAGTTGATACCTTGGAGAATCTTGTAGACGTGATTTATATATGATAGTTGCTAGGTGATGATCCCCTTAAGGTAGAGTGGGACAGGCTGATGATTACTACAAGTGATAGAAAAGGACCGAAATATAATCCACTCAAATATGACTGCGACAAGTCGATGACCCTTCTTCACTTCTAAGTTAAAGATCTTTCCAAGATTTTAAGAGAGACCACAATGATTTTACGGCTTTGAACTTTGATTTTAAATTGTCACGGTCGAGTTTCATTGATTTCAAGCTAGGAGATGCTTGTAGTATATTTAAATGAAGATGCTGTACTTTTACTTCTCGCGAGCATGAGGTTAAATTATGAAGTAACTGAATTTTTCCTACAAGGGAGGGGCCTCATTACTTCTCCCTAATTCCGGTTCCACTTTTACGATTATCTAATAGATTTTTAACACACCAAGCCCGCACGTAATATATGCATATGCGTCGCGGGGCGTGACACTGGTATATAGAAGAATTTGAAAATAAATTAACATTTTTTAATATACATTAAATAGGAAAAAGTTTTCAAAAAAACGTAAAAATAACTATTCTAGGATAGATTCTATCGTAATTTTATCGTAATTTTAACATAATTTGCTGACATTGGGGTTTCTTTGGTATACAGTAAAGTTTGGAGAAGAATAAACTGATCAGATACTATAAATTTGATCAAAACATAACATGCTTAAGATTATAAAAATTGTAAGTATGGACAAATGTGGTTTATTGTTTACGAGTGTACATTAAATATACGCAACTTTACATATCCCTTTGCACATAAAATCATTTTTTGGTATAAAAACTATCAACATATATCTTCAATTTATAACAGTCCTCAGATCTTTTCATTGTATATCCTTAACGCCTGAATGGGAGAAAGTTGAAGTTGAACTTGACCAAGAAATCAAAGAACTAATCAAACAATTCGAATTCAAGACTGATTGCCACATGCCAAATCGCAATTTATTTAATCGAAACTTTATTATAATAATCTCAATATTATTACACGGAGAATTTCATTTGGTAATTAGGAATTTCAAGAATTCAAAACCACTCGAATCCTCAAAACACAAAAAACAAGACCAAATTTGGACCAAAATCACCACACTTCAATTAAACAACCATGAGAAAACAAACAAAAAAGGTGGAAAGAAAAAAGAAGGCAACCTTCCAAAACCCCTTCCTTCTTTCTCTTTCTTTCGTCCTTATAACCCACCACTATTTATACAAACAAAAAATTAAAAATAAAACTACTCACCGACGCTTCGGTGCTCTACCAGCACCCTCTTCAAGGCTGAAATTCTATGAAAAAAAAAGAAAAAATTATGTCTCCTATCACCCTCTATGGGGACGCAGACCCTTCTCCATGTAACACCAACAGGAATCTACAACAGAAAACTGCAACAAGACTTTGTGTATCCCTCTCTATTAAGTACCTGAATGACCCTAAGGGTCATTCAATAAAATGTTAATCGTTTCACAAAATCTAGAAACCTCAAGAAAATTTACTGTGGAACATTGTCTTTAAATATAACTTTTAAAGTGACATGTTTGATAACATGTCTGATATTATATTGACCCAAAATTCATAGAATTTTTTTCATTTCTCATTATTTTGGCATAGGGTCAGATTATTTTTATTTTCTTCGATTGAAATTTTCACTATTCGATCTAAAAAAACTCAAAAAGAAAGCAAGGCAAACGTTTCGGCCACATATGGGGGCCCTCTTCAGTGCCATAAATGAATTGCAAGCTATGAGATAAGTTTTTCAATTTTATGATAATTCTTATTTTAATTATCTACGTTTTACAAAAATTTTTGAATTATTCTTTGAATTTATGGCACTGAAGAGGGCCCCCATATGTGGCCGAAACGTTTGCCTTGCTTTCTTTTTGAGTTTTTCTATATCGAATAGTGAAAATTTCAATCGAAGAAAATAAAAATAATCTGACCCTATGCCAAAATAATGAGAAATGAAAAAAATTCTTTAAATATAACCTATCATGCTGTCATACCAACCATTGTACTTAACCAAATCCGTTTTTAAATTTATAGAATATCTTCCCTCTCTTTTTATATATAACATCTCCATACATTCTCTTTTTCCCTTATTACTTTCCGAGTGCAAAATCCCTACATTGTGCCAGTCAAAGTCATGATCAGCGTATTTCTTTCTATGATCAGACAGAACATTATGATAATTACACTTTCTCCCAAGATTCTTTTTGTGTTCTTCTACCCTAGTATTTAGAAGTCTGCCCGTTTGTCACACATAAGGCACTTCACATTTTTTACAAATCAATTTGTATACCACACCACTTTTTTCAAATCTATTTAAGACGTCTTTACCCAAAGTTATAAGTCCTTCCATTCTAAACAGTATTCTTAAAATTGTATGGATTTGAAATTTTATTAACGTCAAATGAATTGTTTTTGAAATTTGACCAAAATATGGAAAAACAATAGTATTATTTTTATGGTGTGGTGATTTTGGTCCAAATTTGGTCGTGTTTTTTTGTTTTGAGTATTCGAGTGGTTTTCAATTCTTGAAATTTCTAATTATACTTTTATTTGGACGTTGGGAGGAATTCGAGTTAGTAGTGATACGGGTTGGAGTTCGGGTTTGAATTGTATTGACTTGGATTGGAGGTCAAATTTTAATAATTGCTTTTACTTTGTTCAATATTGTATAAGACAATGTTTTTGAGTGGGATCAGAACCAGATTTGGTACTAAAGCATTTGTGAAGGTGAGACTGTGGTATGATATTAATTACAAAATGAGAATTAATATTCTTCAGAGAAATTATTTAATAGAATGTAAAAGGAATGGTGTTTGCCTAGAAAGATATTTAATTTAAATTCTAAATTTAATGAATTCAGTTTCCATAGTGATTTTTGTGAAAGAAAATTTCAGCACAGTCTCAACAATTTTAAATGTTTTCTTTTAAGTATGCAAATCAAGGATATCTCTAATCATATCAATTTTTTGAAGAATAGTGTTTTTACAAAAATTTTAAACCTGAACCCGTATCACTATCAACCCGGATTCCTCTCAACGTCCAAATAAAAGCACAATTAAAATTTTCAAGTATTCGAAACTAATCGAATCCTCAAAATACAAAAAACACAACCAAATTTGGACCAAAAAAAATTATGGTAAAAAATTTTGGTTAAAAATTTCAAGAATTTGAAACTAATCGAATCCTCAAAATACAAAAAACACAACCAAATTTGGACCAAAATTTGTTTTTTGGTACAAATTTGGTTGTGTTTTTTGTATTTTGAAGATTCGATTAGTTTCGAATTCTTGAAATTTTTAATAGTGTTTTTACAATAAGGAACGAATTAGAGAAATGTTTTCCACAAAAAATAATTATTGATTTTTTAAAACATCAAATTGTCCTTAATAATAGATTTCTAAGCAATGATAGAGGTCACAAAAAAAATTAAATAGTGCAATTTTAGAGCAAAGTAGTGCCCAAAAGCAAAACTTAAATTTGCATAGGGTTTTTGAGGAAGAAAAGAGTGATCCTTGGTTTGTTAATTTGAGTGATATTCAAGTGCCAGATTCTATACAGGATATCCTTAGATTGAGAAAGGGCTTTAGTAGTAATATAATAATAATAATAATAATAATAATAATATGATAATAATAAAATATAATATGATAAATGATAAATCGAAGCAAATGATAGAAATTGTCAAGGATATTGAAGCTAATATATATAAAATTCCAAGGTCAGATCAGCAAGATTTCAGGAACAAGGTTTTGCATTTATCCAAGGGTTTGGAACGCCCCGGACGACCATCAACATCAACTGACAAGCAACGCGTCAATCAAATCAAAGAATTTGTGCACAAAAATCGTCGATTGACGATTATGGACCTTTCTGACACTATTGGCATTTTAAGAGGATCACTCAACACCGTTTCAAAAGATATTTTGGGCAGACAACTCGTGGTTTTTGCATCACGATAATGCGCCGTCTCGCATTGCACTCATTCTTCGTAACCATTTCGCCGAAAATTCAACGCATATCGTTTCACAACCACCATATTCCCCTGATTTGGCTCCCTGTGACTTCTGGCTAATCCCCAAACTCAAAATCCCACTTCGAGGACACCGTTTTGACACGATTGAAGAGATACAAGCCGAATCGAAGAAGGCTTTGAAGGCAATTCCGGAAATCGAATTTAAAAAGTGTTTCGACGATTGGAAAAAATGTTGACATAAGTGCATTATATCAGGAGGGGATTACTTTGAAGGGGATGAAATTGATTTTGATAAATAAATAAAGTTTTTTCATTTTATAACAAAATTCACCTTAGTTTTTGCCTACAGTAGTATGTGGGACAAACGGACAGACTTCTATATACTAGAGTAGAAGAACACAAGAAGATGTAACTTGTCTATCAATATAGCAGAAGTAACGAGTTTATTTCTAATGATTATATTTTTGGTGTTGTTGTTAACGCAATTTCTTAATTTGTGTGCATATTCGCTTTCTTCGGAAATTTTTTTTTGAAGGGCAATATACTCCATTGACAAAGTATCTAACAACATTTTGAGAACCTTGGTGTGATTTTTCATGATTTTCACTACATATTTCGGCCTTCCGCTACGTTATTTGTCGTCGATGTCAAATTCACCGTTCTTAAACTTTTGAAACCACTCACGACAACTTCTCTCACTTAAAGTAGCCTCACCATATGTTTCTACAAGCAATCGATGCACCTCAGCTGCAGATTTCTTCAAATTGAAGAAGTAAATCAAAAGTTCCCGCAAATATCACTTATTCGGCTCAAAACTCGACATTTTCGCACACAAAAGAATATATTATACTGATAAAAATTCACTAATATTTCAAGGTTATGTCGTTGACAGATGCTCAACCAAAACTTACTGATGGCGCCAACTTTTGTCCAACGGCGGAAATTTATTTGTACACCTGATATTTCTTGTCCCCTTTCCATTCTCCTAGTTCTCGTGCTTTCTCAACGCTTTTGTTTTCTCCGCAATGTTGAGACGTTAGGGTACCGTATGCCTCTCGAATAATTTCTTTCTTTTCTTCTTGTGTCAATTCAGTACGAGGCGTTAAACAAATATAAAATCTTTGTCCTGTATTTTTATTTGACAGGAAATTAAGTATGTATTTTAGTTTAAGTTTCTCGACGGGAGTAAGAGTGGGATCGACAAAGTGATATCGTATTATAGTGAGCTTGTTATTTATTCCATCTGTATAAATTTTATGGATGACCCTTAACCATTCTTTCTCGTTATAGACGGGTAAATTATAATGTATTTCTTGCTTGGTCCCGACCCTTTCCTTGCTTATTTTTCTCTGTAGTTTTCCTCCAGCATTTGGCTTTTCCTTTACCAACGTTATTGTTTTGTCTTTGCACCATTCGTGGTATTGCTGCAAAAGTTTCTCTATGGGATCCGCGTCAGTTTTTGAATCCTGTTCATCTTCTGATATTAATTCATGCACACCCATATATCGTTTTTTTTGTTGATTCATCTGTTGATGATGATGGGAGCTGTTCAGTATCTATATCATATTTTTTTTCTATCTCTGGATCGTAAATCGGAAATAGTCGAGATAGACATTCGGCAGCTTGGTTCTCCTTTCTCTTCACGTAGATAACAGTATATGTTTACTCTTCTAATTATAGTCTCCATCTCAGAAGCCGCGATGATGGCTCCTTGACATAATGTAACCAAACAAGAACTTGGTGGTCGGTCTGGATTTTCAAATGTCTTACTATTAAATACTGCCGTAAAATTTTCGTAGTCCAAACTATAGCTAAAAGCTCCTTTTCGGAGGTGCTATAATTCTGCTCAGCATTGTTCAACGTGCGTGATATGTAACAGCAGAAATGTCCATCTTACGAGAGTACTGCTTCTAACTCTTGATTACTCGCATCAGTTGTTAGTAAAAATTCTTTGGAATAATTTGGATATCTTAATACTGGCAAAGAATGATTGGACTTCTACAATATTTCGTGGTTCTCTAACCTCTCTCACGGGTTGTATTTTAACTGGGTTTGGTTTCACGCCTTCGGCTGTAATGAGATGACCTAAGTACTCTAATTCAGGACGGAGATATTCACACTGATTAGGCTGTAATTTGAGACCAACTAGTCAAAGTCTTTCGAATAATCGAATAATATATAATATATAATAATAATATATATAATTATATAATAAATATTATATAATTATTATATAATATTTTTTTTTATTATGTTCTTCCAAAGTGGGTCCGAACACAATGATATCATCTAAATAAATAAAACAGATTTTTCCATTGAGTCCTTTTAGTGCGCCATCCATCATGCGTTGAAAGGTGGTCGGGGCATTTTAAGACCAAAAGGTATTCTATTAAATTCAAAATGCCCATCCGTTGTGGAAGAGCCTGTATATTTTTTGCTTTCTTCAACCATTGGGATCTGATGAAATCCGGAACTAAGATCGAATGCTGAGAAAAACTTTGCATCTCCTAGATGGTCTAGTATGTCGTCGATGCGCCTATGAGAGTATGCAGCCTACGCGTGACGTCCATTGCTAAAAAAAGCAATTTTGGTGGCAAAAATTATTATGAAGAATTACGCGCACACAAAACTTGTGAACGGGAAATTTTTCTCTAATTTTTTTTTAATGGATTTTGGATTATCTGCATAGACTTGATCTTCCACAAGAAATAGTCTTTAATCGGGAAATTTCGTTCAAAATAAATTCAATGTTTCAATATCAGGAGTGGCGATAACTTTACGTATATATATGTATGATTTATGTAACTTAGATCTTATAATCTAATAACTTAATTAATTAATTATTGAAGTTAATTTAAAACTAATCAATGTTGAATCAATGTTGAATAAATGTTGAATCATTGTTGAATCCAATGTTGAATCATTGTTGAATCAATATTGAATCAATGTCGAAATGAAATTAAAATTATGTTCAGTTAATGTTAAATAATGTAAACATGTAAGGGTAAATAAAAAAAAGATATGTCCATATTATGTTGTTTATTTACTAAAGGGTTTTCAAATAGGGACATAAAAATTTCATATCATTATATGAACGCACCCTTTAACTTTTTTAATGAACTGTCAATGCCAAAACGTTAGTGAAAGTCAACATTTTCATCGTGGTAAAGTTCACGAACCAGCAACGTTTGGAAATTATTAACAATTACTACCAAAATTCTGAGTCGGTGGTCGCAACTTTAAGAGCGCTTACTCCAATTTTCGGCCGTAATAATCGTCCCACCCGACAGGCTGTGCGTACTATAGTGGATAAATTCGAGACCAAATTTACACTATTGGATGTTCCGGTGCCAAAAAGACGTCGTATTGCTCGAAGCGAAGAAATAATCGCAGCCGTAAGTGCATCGATTCAAAATGAGCCAAATTAGTCGATTCCACGTCGTTCTCAAGAATTGGGCATCGCTTAAACAATACTGTGGGGTATTATGCGAAAAGATTTTGGCCTACATGCTTTCAAGATTAAATTTACTCAAGAACTGAAGCCACTTGATCATTTGAAACGCCGAAACTTTTCCAATTGGGCTCTGGCAAAGCTTGAAGAAAATGAAGAATTCCATCAAAAAATCATCTTTAGCGATGAAGTTCATTTCTGGCTCAGTGGCTTTGTTAATAAGCAAAATATGCGATATTGGTCAGCATCAAACCCAAATGTGCTTCTTGAGACACCGTTGCATCCGCAAAAAGTGACTGTTTTGTGCGTTTTTCATGCCAGTGGTGTGATTGGGCCGTATTTTTTCGTGGATGATAACGACCGTCATGTTGCCGTCAATGGAGAGCCCTATCGTGCTATGTTGGAAGATTATTTGTGGCCAGAATTGGATGAACTTGACATCAACGATATGTGGTTTCAACAAGACGGTGCCACTAGCCACACAGCACGCGTCACAATCGATTTATTGAAAGGCAAATTCGGTGAACGTGTTATCTCGAGAAATGGTCCGTTCGAATGGCCGCCTCGTTCATGCGATCTAACTCCATTGGATTTATTTTTATGGGGCCATATCAAGTCACTGGTCTATGCCAACAAGCCAGCAACTTAAGACGACCTCAAAAACAACATCCAACGCGAAATTGCTAACGTTCCGGTCGAAATGTGTGCCAGAGTGGTGGAAAATTGGGTCCGAAGAATCGACCGCTGTAAACGGGCTCGTAGTGGTCATATGACCGATATCCAATTTCATTCATAAAATATAATGCTTGCACTACACCCACATTAAATTTGAACTCAATATTTCAAATATTTCTGTGTTTTATTCATAGATAAAATTGTTATGTCCTTATTGGAAAACCCTTTATAACAATACTATATTCACAATATTCATTTACAGTGTTGTCATAACTAACTTAATTCTATTTTTGTTGTCACAATATTTACAATATATACACATAATCTATTCTCCATCAACATCCATTTTTACATCTTTAATCTCTTGGATTTTGTAGTGTCCCCATGGCAAAGTACCAGTACTCTGGGGCAATAGGAACCTCTTGTCGTCATAAGGATTCAATGCTATTTTGAACTGTTTTACAGTTTCAACGTTATGTAAACGTGACCTTATCATATACTGCGTCCTACTTTGGCTTTGCTCCTTTTTCAAACACTTGACATAATCGTTAAAACCAATAGTCTTCTCAATTATACCTACTCGTATACCTTTTGCCTTTTTGACAAAATCTTGGCCGTTAACTCGAATGCTGTACATTTTAATCCGCAAGCCAACAAACTCTGTTATAATTTGACCGCTACATTCGTCATTCATAAGACCCGCAATCTTTTTGTTGGCTTGTGGAATATCAAAGACATTATTTGGAAGATAATCGGACGAGTCAAACTTGTGGATATCTTGTTTCATGGCAGAATAAATATTCATGCATTTTACTTGATAAATGAGGCTGTCGGTATCTTTATACATGAGTTTACAGCTATTGGCATATTTTCTAAGCATATGGTCGTAATTAAAATCATATATTAAAGTTTTTGTGATATACTGCACACTCAGTCCGACATAGATAGGCTTATTAAACAAAATCTCTGTTTTTCTCAATTCCACAGCCACTAGATTTTCACTGAAAATCGACCGGCTATGGAAATTGGGTTTAGATATGAGAGCTTCGGCACCATACCTACCCTCCTATTTCATCACGAGCTTGATGTTAACATGCTTTCGTACATTCTCCATTGTTTTTCCATAAACTACATTATTCATTAATTTAAATAAGTTTTCTTCAAATTCATTCTTAGCATTGGCTCTCCTCAAAGTATTGAAATCTATGTATGGTTTAAGCCAGGTTGATTGTTTAAATTTAAGTACACGGTGAATTTTCTTTAATTTATGACCATTTACCAAAGCTTGTTTCAAAACACGGTAATGAAGAACGTACTTACGCTTAGGTAGAAGGGTAGTTAACAATTTCTCCTGGATTGACCTCGATGGCTTAGAATTTTCGGAGCAAAAAGGTAAGTCGCTATGTGTATCATGAATTTCACCCGGATAATCTAAATAAACTTCAAGAATGTAACCAACAGGAGAATGATTAGAAATATAAAAATTGAAATAATCATCTACATTAGTCACCCACTCGAAACCACCGTAAGGGAGTGTTTGCGTCATTGCCCAGCCGTACAAGTTGTTTGCGTCAAAGTATACCAAATAATTGATATCCTGATTTTCATCGTAAGCGTCCAAATATGGATTGTTGGATTTAGCATAGCGGTTGCAACATTGACTGATGCCGCCTCTAATACCTCGTTCAACAAACATGAGTTTATCGACGTCAGTCAGGAGTTCTAATCTTATTTTAGTACGCTTCAACATAGCGTCCCAGGTCAAGCCAGGAGTAGTATAGTAATGTGCTGGATCTAATTTATAAACATTTAGACACTGCTCTCGGAAATTTTCAAAGATATCCGCTGAGAGCAACACGTCTGTTTTCATATATAATTTTACATAGTCACCAAGACTTTGACAGTTAAAAGCGTATCTTGATAGTTCAGATTACACTCTTCGTGCGCTGATCCGTGATACTTGCCGGTGAGATGACAATGATCTTTAACCTTTATCTGACCAGAAAAAATAGACTTCTCGCATATGTGACATTCAGTCGCTTGTCTATAAGCCGCTTTCTGATCGCTGGTCCATAGGGATAGGGCACATGAAGACAATTTCAGCGTCCTCAGCCAGTTGCTTTAATTCTTCAGCAAACCACTAGGAGGGATCCATACCATCGGGACATGAGTAATACCCTGAAAGTGATTCATCATAGCTACACTTCAGATAATAGCCGATTTCAAAAAGCTCATGCCTCTCAAAAACTTCAGTATTAGAGTTGCCTTCTTGAGATTCGTTTACTGGCCTCAGGAAACATTCGTAGTCAGCGTAAATGATAAATGGAACCTTTTCCTTATTATTATAGTTTTTAAATTTGACGATATTTTTACTTTCTTCGGGAAGTATAATTTTGCAGCGATTCATCTTCTCGCTAATAAAATGATGTAGGCACCGATCACAAATATGTTTTTAATGACCAATGCTGGAAAATTGATTATTAACAAGTCGAGACAAATTTTTTATCCATACATAATGCAAATCTAAAGGTTCAATATCCTCATTATCGTCATAATCGTCGAGATTATCATATTCATTTATATAATAATCTTCTACACGTAGAAGATTCACGTATATTTCTCTTTTTTGTGATGTTAGGTGTAAAGGAACAGTGTTGAACATCCACTTTTTTCTAGTGAGACCATATACATTAAAGAGATATTGTTCTGCTGCTCAAATTTAGCAAGGTCTTTCAATGCCACAGGAAAATCTATTCCTGTGAAATTTAACTCGGACTCATACTTCTTATACTTACATACACGATGATTGCTATCTCTTCTATTAACAGGATGCAACGCTGACAACATTACCCATTTAAAACATTGATTGTCTAAATTTTTTATATTCACACAAGCTTGCTTCCTTTTAATTTGCTGCGGCAAATCGATATACGAACTTGCACGCATGGGATTGTATTTATTTATGTTAATTTCTAATCGCTCAATCAAATGTATTTTCCCATCAGAGCCGTTTTCTTCAAACTCTTCAATATCTCTTAAGATTGGTTGTTAAACAGGGTCGTTGAATCAATCACCTAAGAGAGTTGTAGCGAATATGTCACAAGTTTTGGCAATGAAAGATTTAGACACAATCTGTTCTTCACCATTAAATACTCTAATGAACTTTACAACAAGTACAGCGTACACTTTTAACGCTCCATGCCTGTTTAATGCATCTTTCATACGCTCTGCAAATAGGGTGAATGCATCATTTAGAAAATTTTCGATATCCTTATGAATAAGGTTTATAATAACGCCAGTTTGCAGTCGACGCTTAAATGCTGCATCACATTCTCCCCAACGCACTCGATTACTAATTACATCATTACTTTCTACACCTCTGCCTTGTTTCAATAGTGTATCAAATCGGGCACTGAGACACGTAATCTGTCGAATAATATTTAAACATCTCTGTTTCTGCTCGGTCGTAAGACCTGGCGTTCTTAATACCTTATTTAGGGTACTTAGACTTGCATTACAGTTTTCTACACATCGGTTAATGTGTACAGGATTTACATTACTAAATTTAGATAATAAAGCTAAAGCATTTTCGATATGTGGGATAAGTACTGCACACTCTTCAAGTAATCGATGATTGTCTTGTTGTCTGGACATCTTGTTTCTTTTCTCGTTGGCCATTTTCAGAGCTGCTCCATGAACGCTGCATCCGATGAAGTGACGGAATACTTTTGAAGCGTTCCAGTCCCCAGTTTTATAGAAGCTGTCCCCACTTTAATTCAATCTATCCCACTAAAATTCTACGCCTGCGCAGATCAATCTTTTTTCTTACTACGCATGCGTAATAAATGAAACAAAGGCAATAGACTGATTAGAAGCAATAGGTGCATGCAAGTTTAAGATACAGACTAGTAGCATAGTGCGCTTTCATAGTGGTCTTGACATGAAGATACATAAAGATACATAAAGTGATACAAAAGCGTACATAGCAGGCAGGCTTCTAAAATAATTAAAATTAAATTATCAACTAGACTATTTTTTTTTTTTTAATGCCGGGAGATAATTTATGTATTAATTTAATATACAAAAATTAAAACAGCGGCGGTGCCTGTGCCGGTGTTTGCGACTTCTATTTCTTCGTTTTTTATGTTTTCGTCGGTGTTGGTAGTGCACATCGTCGTCGTCTTCGCAAGATGGTGGTATAGGTGATGGTGGTGGTGTAGACGATGGCGGTGGTGTAGGCGATGGTAATTGAGGTAATTCCCCAACACTAGACGGCATTGAATTACAGACTCAATCTGAATATATAATTATAAAATTGATTAAAATGTACATTAAAAATTTTAAGCATTGTTTTAAGGCTTGCATAAAGCGATGCAATTGTAAACCATGCAATTAGAATTATTAATATAACCATACAGTTGAAGCGAATGCATAAAACAATGCAATTATAAACTATGGTATCAACCTATGCTAGAAGTGGTCCCATGCTTACCTTTGCCGGGGATTCAGTCCCATACGTCCTGTGTATCGGGTCCTGGTGAGGAGATTGGGCTACGCCGATGGAGGATGCGGCTACTATTCCTTTTTGTGTCAGACTGGGTGACGTCCGAAGAGCATCGCAGTCGTTCACCATCTGGAAATAGTCGGCCGAAATTCAGAGAGGCGCCTATTGTGAGCAGCGAGGATGGGGCCCGGAGGGCATCTCTCGATACTGACGGGGCGGATCTCTGAAGTAAGAGCCCGGAGACTTCCGATGGTAATGGACCCAGATTCCTTTTAGTGTTCCCCTAGTCCTTAAAAGTACTGATGTCGGTAGAAAGGCTGGTTATATAAAGAAATTTCTAAATCATTTCAGTCGATTATGTCGATAATTAGAAGAGTGTATCATTCACCAAGATAACCGAACTCTACCATATCGTCCCGATCAACCTGTGATTTAGAATTAATGTTATTTAAGACCAGATGGAATTTTCAATATATATTTGAACAATTTTTTCTGTGAAAAAAGGAACGGTTCCACTTCGCTGGGTATCGATCCCAGGGCCTTTCAATTGCCAGTCGAATGCTCTATCATCTGAGCTACGGAGGTTCAACAAAGCTTTTCTCACAGAATCTATTTACGCCAATTTGGCCACGGATATATCATGAACTATATACAAATTTTTCTAAATCATTTCAGTCGATTATGTCGATAATTAGAAGAATGTATCATTCACCATGATAACCGAACTCTACCATATCAACCCTATCAACCTGTGATTTAGAATTAACGTCATTTAAGACCAGATGTGTTGGCAGCATGCCCGGATTTCTTTCGTGTTGTTTAGTCTTAAAAAGGACTGATGGTCTGGGTTATGCTTGAAAGAGAGGAAAAGAAAAAGATACTCCAGTTTCGATTTCCTACGTTTCTTTATTCCTCTATTCGGTAGAGATTTGACGAGCTGAAACGTTCACTTCACAGAGCGACGGCGAGACGGCAGACGGTATTCTCAAAGTTTACTGATGCGGTCCGTCTGGTAGGCTGGCTGGCAGGCGAGTGAGCAGGCCGTGCAAACCTAATGGAAAGGTGGTGGACCGTTAGCAACTAGCGCCGCGTACAGCACTGCGCATGAACTATCATTATATGTGCACGTGTTAGTGCATATACATGCATACGTAGGTTCTTTAAATGTGTTACAAAGAATATATTAAAATAAAATTAAAAGGAAATTCAAGATTTAGCGCAAAATTGTGAAAATTTAATTCAAGAGTGAGAAGTTATGTTGATATCAACTCACTCTTTAATTACATTTACACAATTTTGCCTTAAATCATGGTTTTCTCGTCATAAATAAAAATCAAAAATATCTGTAATTTGTATTTTTATTTTCAGAAAATATAGTTGCTTAGCACATTTTGCGTTGATTTTTGTATTACAAGATAATCGAACACTTTGTGGGGTCGAGATAGCTCTCTTCGGTGTTGTGTGAAAGTCTTCTCCAAGTACATCCTTGCTGCTTCCTGCTTCTGGGATATCTTCTGATTCTTTTTTCTGGAATATAGATTAAAAGCATTTAATTTATATGAATATTTGAAATTTATTTCGTAGGTATTTTATAAAATAAATAAAAATAAATTTTATAAAATAAAACTCCAGTCACATGTTTCGCGAAATTGTGGTGGGAATTTCTGACATTGTGGAATTTGTATTGGCAATTCTCAGCTATTTTTACATAAATAATCCTTTGTAATTTTATACTATATATGTACTTGCATCTATATCTTCAGTAACATTTAGACAGAAGTACACTGCCGGTCGAAATTATTTGTTCACTTGTTGTTTCAGCTATTCCTAAAGTGTCTTAATTTTTATGATAATAAGTTGAAATTTTTTTCCTATCATAAAATAAAAGTTAATAAAATTTTGCAAATAACGTTGGATTAATTCTGAATCATAGGTTGATAAGGTCGATATAGTAGAGTTCCGTTGTCACGTACAGTGATACACTCTTCTAATGATCGACATAATCGACTGAAATGATTTAGAAAAATCAGAAAAAATAACAAAATGTTAATTTTATAAAAAAATATTTCAAAAAACTTGAAATTTCAATCATTCTGAAAAATATTAACAACTCTGAAATTAATTAAGATTTTTAAAAGTTTTTTGTCTCATTTAAATGGTAGGTTTTCATAGTATTTTGCTAACTAATCAAGATATTTTCAGATTTTTTTTCCTGGATTCTACCCGGCGTCAAAAATGATACAAAAAGGTCATAAAATTTTAAAAATGTGTAGCTACTTACAAGAAATTTTTAAAAACCAATGTGTATCATATTTTAATAAAATTTATAGATTACTGTCTTCATTTGAAAATTTTCGACATGTTTGTACCATGTTTGACCCCAGGGTAGAATCCAAAAGAAAAATTCTAAAAATATCTTGATAAGTTAACAAAATACTATGAAGAGTAACCTTCAAAATGAGACCAGAAACGTTTAAAGGTCTTAATTAATTTCAGTGTTATTAATATTTATTCAAAAAGATCGAAATTTGACGTTTTTTGCAATAGATTCTTATAAAATTATCATTTTGCCTTCAACTTGGGCTCACTAGATGCAAAATTTAAATAATTATAAAAATTAAGACACTTTAAGAATAGCTAACACAGCAGGTGAATAAATAATTTTGACCAGTAGTGTATATACTACTTTTTTAGTTTGGTATCTCAAAATTACGTGCTAGAATTTTATTGTCATTCCTAAGGAAGTTTTAGATACTTCATCGAAGTTTGTTGTACTATTTTATGTAAATTTTCTTACGATTTTTACATTTTTTCACATTTTCAAAGTTTACTTCGAAACAGGGCTCATATATGTAATATTTTATTTATTGCACTTAAAATTTTAGAAATAAAGATCACTAATGAGGACTCTGATCAGAGTCGAAAAGTTTGAAATTATATACAATATCGTATGAAATTAAAAATATTGTTACTTACGTGGGCAAACTGCACGCTACTTTCTTCAAAGTCTCGTGTGCCTTCTGCAGGTTTTTCTACTTCGGGAATAAAAATTTCGAAGTCTGATGGGGAAGAAACACTCGCCGGTTTAATGTTCACATCACTTCCACTCGACACATCACTACACGACGGTAAATTTAACGTCGGAAAAATGTCGATGACAAATAAAAAATTGTCTTTCTAGTACTTCGAGGTATCCTAACCTTGACAAGTAGGGATTTGAGCATGCTTCTATCCATCGTTGTCCGGCATTTTCTTTCTTCGGAAACCGATGAATTAACACATTGTTCTTCCGACCCCTTTTGGAGGTACACCCACTCACAGCACACTGAATTTCGTACTTCGAATTCATTTTAAATGATTATAAAGCGCGATCGCGTACGAATTGTTGATACATATATACAACAATGGCGGAACTCATACGAAGCCGTTCCCTTTGCCGCACTCCGCCCGCTTCCGACAACTAGCGCCGCGTACACCACCGCACATGAACTATCCTACGGGGACACCCAATACATTAGAGGTCGACCTGCCCTGCGAGTGAGTCTCCGAGAATAGCGATGCTCCTTAAAAGCACTTACTTGGGTAGTGTGCGCACCAATCAGAGAGGAGCTCAAGTTTTCTCCTCCCGAAATTTTCAGCCAATCAGGTCATTCGCCTTGACAGCGTTATGGCGTGCGGACGGATATTTGCTTCGCTCCTCGTGTCTCTTACATTATTTAACCTTATAATTGTTATTTCGAAGTTTAGTCAAACTAATCTAAATGCTCAACCAAAAACAAAAAGAGGTTGAAACAAGTTGAATTTTAAAAATTTACAAAATTAAAATCTTTTTTCAATTATTTGAATATGATGTATATATATAATATATTTTGGGTTTTTATAAAAAGGTGAGGCGCACCAGAACCTCTAATTGATACAGTGCACAAAGTTTCTGAATATATGAATTTTATATTTCAAAATTTGCTTAGAAAGAATCTCAGAATCATTCGGTCAGAGATCCATACACTGAGAAAAAAATGCTATTGAATTTATAGCATTTCTGCTAAAAGCATGTATATTATTGATTCAAAAAAATATGCCAATAAAACTAATACATATGCTACCGATTCTATAACATATTGGTTTGAATCAATGATATACATACTTTTAACAGAAATTCAATAGCATTTTTTTCTCAGTGTAAGAATGTAAGGAGTGAAAGGAATTGAGATGTTGATAAAGATAAAATTTTGGTTTGTTCGGATTGGCGAGAAATGGACACAGATTATGGAATAGCTCAAACCTTCACGAATTCGAAACCGTTCGAATCCTCAAAATACAAAAACCTCCGGACTCGCGCGGAGTGAAATTCAATTTTTAAAAATTTGGGCGCGTCTAGGGCGCGCGTTTCGCTCATCGCGCTTGCGCAAATATGTGGACCTCAAGCTTTCCGCTCGGTGTTCTATGTCCTTTACATACAAATCACTAAATTTGTCCCCAACATTTTTCCGTATTCCGCGTAGAGTTTTGCTCAGGAAGAGGTTTTTTTATTTTCAATAATATTTTTCATTAATAATCAAAATATATAACTTGTATAACAAAATTTTCAAGACCAAAGTTGTAGATATTTTCGAGATTAACAATTTTTTTTCTTTAAATTTTCTCCGTTTCTCGTATATTTTGTAGGGAAAATTGAATTTTTTATTTTCATAAAAACGTGTTTGATGAATAAATGAGAAAATATAACGTTTGTGAAAAAATAGTCAGGAGCTAATTTTTAGATCTTTCTGAAATGAATAAAATTGTTTTTTAATATTTTTTTCTACCACGCATAGATTTTGACCTTAACATTTTTTTCGTATGTCGTATGGTTTTTTTGGAAACCAAAAGTTTTTTATTTTTAATAACATTTTTCATTAATAATAAATAATATAATTTGTTAATTTTGTCGGGAAAATGGAATCTTTTATTTCTACACAATCGTTTTTTGAGGATAAAACCTGAAGAATTATTCAAAATTTAAGTGTTTTGTCATGGAAAACTCGAAAATCAAGCTTAAAATCAATGACTATCGTAACCGATGCGGTACTCGGATAAATGTGAAGTGCGTCGTTCAATTTTTCATGATGTTTCATTAAAAAAAATAAAAAGTATCGAAAAACATCAACCATGCCGTAAATATGCAGATGTTATTTAGTATTTATAAACTTTATAAAGTCACTTTTTTAAATTTAAAATTTTATAAAATTAGAGATTTTTATGAAATCAACTTAATACAAATTTTAGAATAATTGCCTTTATAAAATGCGTTTTTTAATAAAATCACTGACATTCATAAAGTTTTATCTCTGTATAAAAATACGATTCTTTATAAAAACTCTCAACTTTGTAAAATTTTTATATAGTTGACTTAATCGAAAATTGGTATTTTTATAAAATGACTTTATATGAACTGTTTAGAATATTTGTAAAGTTTTAATCTAGTTTTTTGTAAGATTGACTTAATAAAAGCACGTTTTATCAGAAAGCTGACGAACCATAGAAAGTCCCTTAATTTATCGGACTTTTTTAGAATCAGTTACTGTATTATTTACAATTCTTTGAGTAAAAAACACTTCAGAACTTAAAGAGGTCGGATTTGGAGAATAGCTTACCAGGAGATGATTTTAATTTATATTTATATTATTGAAATCTTTGAATTTGTCAGATAGGGTTTAGTAACTACAGACGTAATAAAATAAATGCTTTTTGAGTCAAAAGAAAAACATGGATTATTATGAATCTCCGGAAGGTCAAATGCGTATCTGAGATGCTTAAAATAGCTATATGGATCAGCAAATTCTTGGAGTATTGCGAATTGAAAAGGAAGTGGGGGGTTCTTCAAGTTTAATTGTTCATTTATTACTCTAATTTTATGTATCGATATTATTTATTTTTATACAAGCAAAAATATATTTTTACTTTTTTTTAAAAAATAAGTCCTGAAAATTTCTTAGAATTACTTAAAAATATTTACATTTAATTTAAATTCATCAACTTTTAATGATTATTTTCTTTAAAATTAAATTTTCAATTTTATTAATAATCATTCAATAATTTCAATTGAAATCAAAATTTACTTAATTAAATGGAACTTTAAATGATATTCTGAGAAAATTTTGTTTCCTAAAGGCCCTTTAATCCTACGCATAATTGTGAGAACAAATAAATGTTATAGAAGCTGATATTGAGTAGGTTGAGTAAAAACGATCAAGCCAATTACTTCATAGATGACCTAAATTTTCTTTCAATTTTGTATTATACGTATACATAGATTTAAAGTTTGTACACGTTATCCGTTACCTTGGGCAGAAGCCAATTATTACATAGATATACTTTCAATTGAATGGAAAAGTTTGTATTATAAAAAAATTTACAAACTTTCATTTTTAGCGTTTCATAATTTATATTTTTTTCGTACCTTCATCATTTCTCAATATTATTATATTATATAAAACATAAACTTTAAATATTAATATGCTGTCTACATTTTGTCATTGTGAATATTTATATTAATATGTTGCTTCAAAATAACAAAACAAACTTTCAAAATTCAAAATAAAATAATAGTTCGTATAGTCATGAATCGAAAACCAACTGATGAATATAAATTGCAGATCAATTTTCATCTGCCGATTGTATCGAGAACTCCTCCAGATATGTTGCTTTGAAAGATCTCTTCTTATTACCAAAGCATCAGATAAGTTCATTTTGTCAATATCAAAGCAATAATCCAGAATCGAAATGGCGCGAACTTTGGAATTATAGTTTGAGGTATGATTTCCACTGCTACTTTTTAATCCTACAATCCTACAATTCAGAGTTGCAATGCTTGTGAAATAATAATTTCTAGTTGTAGATGTTCAATCTGTGAAGATGACTTCCGAGACGAATTTGAGCCGATGATAGAAGAAAATAAAATATCGACAAAATTGGATTATATGGATGCAGAATTGAACAATTCAATTTTTGATTTCCGGCAACTGGATTATTTCCAACCACGATTCAGCAACGCCTGGGAACATGATTTCAACCAAAAAACTAGTGGTAAGTTAATTATCTTTTCGCATTCAAAATTTGTTTTCATACAAAACTTGATGATGTGGTGATTATATTAAATCATCAAAGAAAACCCTGGCTTTTTCCTTATTAAATAAAAGACTTGGACCAAGTCTGGAGCAAGCGGCTGCCCGATCAACAAATTTATTAATAGCTCTGATCAGGTCGAATAGGCTCCCCTTGTTGTTAACGCTATGCGACAACCAGACCACATGATCGATATCGCCATTATTTTGCCTGTAAAATTTTGTCCATGTAAACTAAGATATCGAGTCAACAATTTATGAGATCAAAGAAAACGCACTAAGGAAGGTCTATCAATTCTCAGATTTTTAAAATCAAAAAAATTTTTTTTAAATTTAAAAAATCTGAGAGTTGACAGACCTTCCTTACAGTGAGGGACTTTTCGTTAGAGTAACTGATAGAATTGAATGAAAGTTTAGTATAATATTGTTTTAAAATAGAGAAAGCCGAGGTTTCATTACACTTATTCATATTATGGCATCAAAATTCAATATAATCATAACATTCTTTAAAGACGTCTAAGAAAAGTTAGTATTTTAAATACCAAATATTATAAATCTCCATTCGAAAAATAAAGAATACGAAAAAATGATGTTATAATTATTAAAATTTCTGAAAATAATTCTAATAAGTCGAACAATGAATATTATAACCTGGCCGGCATATTTGAAAAATTCATATTATGAATATGAACTTGACAGAAACCTAGCGACGCGCAGCAAAAATCAAAACATTAATTCTCGGTTTTTCATATAATTCGTTTCAAATTCAACTTTCCAAAGCATTAATTCTCCCAGGCGCAGTTAACTTCACGCTGCAAATTCTAAGAATTTTCAGGCGCGCATTATAATTCACAAGAATTAATGCTTTGGAGAATCGATATACGTTCCAAAGTACACACCCTACCGAACCGAATAAAAGAGAATCGATTCACGTGAAAACCGAAACAAAAGAATCAATTCTGCAAGAATCGATCGTAAAAAATCGAAATTTTTTAAACTAGGGTAAGTGTGCCAATTACTGCGGATCGAAAATCAAGACGGCTTTTAAAGTTAAAAAAAAGATTTTGAGATGAAAAAGTCGTCGCGAATAAATTTTTAAAGCAGTATTTGGTATTAAGTAAGTAGCATGCAGTCCTTAAACCCTGAAAAGAAACCAGATTTACTTAGAAAATGCGAATCTAAAAAAAATGTTCCATGTAGGTATTACTGCGGGTTTGCATGAATTACTGCGCACCAATTACTGCGGAATCCCCAATTACTGCGTTCCAACTACTGCGGAAACCCAAATTTCTGCGCGCGTAATACTGCGATATTATTTTGAGTGAACTTACAATTAATTTAGGCGTGTTGAACATTTTATTTAATCTCAATTATAAAAAGTAAACACGACGAACCATTCGTAACAAATTAAGATTAATAATTTTATTAATTTTATTTAATTTAACTTAAAATTATATCACTTGAGTTCCTCTTGCATCTTTAGTAACGATTAAGGAGTGTTGAACATTTTATTTAAACTAAATTATAAAAAGTGAACATGAAGCATTTTTAACAAATTAAGATTAAATAATATTATAACTCTTATTTAATTTACCTTAAAATCATATTACTTGACTTCCTCTTGCCTCATTAGCAACGATTTTGGAGTTTTCAACATTTTGTTCAATCAACAATAAATATTTTATTTTCAGAAACGGAATTATAACAAGTTTTTCAGAACGTGTTCATGACCTGTCAACAAATCTAAGCATTAAAACTATGGGAATCGGGAACATGAGAGTTTCAAATTGCAATCAATTAGCTACAAATATCGTAACTATTGATAATTCGTTGATACTTATTATGCTTGGATTAGAAATTAATTGTTTTTAACTGTTCTGTAACGTTATATATTTTTAAAACATTGTATATCATTAGTTTTATTTGAAACCGCAGTAACTGGGGCATCCACAGTAATACCCACACTTACCCTACTGTAATTCTCTTGTAAATATTTTTCTCACTACTTTTTGTTTTGAAAATTAAAAAAAATTTCCGATATATTTTGATAAAATTGAACTTTTTGTCGATTTCGAAACCAAAATTAGTCTATTTACGTCCGTTTTTATGTTCTCTACCATTTCCCAAATTTTGAAATGAAAATTTTATGTACTTTAGCTGCAAACATGTAGAAACCTAAAATCAATAAAAGGGGGAGGGTCTCTATAAGGTCGATTTTTAGCCCAAAAAATTTGAAGAAATGCTTATAGTATCAACTAACAATAAGGAGTCAATTCCACCCAAAATGGACCACCCTTATCCCCCCTATTCACCCCGAGCATCCCTTAAAAAAATGAAAACTTCACCGCTTCTGTGCAGTGTTTTTGGGAAAAAACCCAATAAAAAAAATCCCGAAAAATATAATGATATAGAAGTTTGAGACGTCTCAAACCCAAACTTGTGACGAATTGTGAGACGGGAAATTAAGAAAGAAATTCTCATAGTGACGGAAATTTATCCCTAGATCAGGTAACGAAAAAATACAATAAGAGCAATAAACAATACCTCTATATATCAAAAGACTTTGATACCTAACTTCGGGATAACACTTACACGCGTGCAACCCTTGGGACACGCGACAATATATTAACTTCGAGTTAAAAAAAAATGACCGCAAAAAACACACCTTATATTTTAACCCTACATGTGCGAAGTCCGCGAAGATTGCATATGTGCATATATGCTATAGGACGAATCGTCTCACAACGTCTGTCGGACCGCTTGAAGTCGAACTCAAAGCAGGTAGCAGATCATGACAATGGAAGCAATAAACTGTACGCGTGGCGTACTCCTAATTGAAAATTAATATTATCCCTCATTAGCCCATGAGATTGAAAATCGTTAAGTTTTCTTGCAAAACACATAATGTGAGTGTCATGCATGAAATCATAAATATTTGAGAAAATCATGCGTCACTAGCATTCAGAAATATGGTTTTTCCATTAGAATTTCTGTATATGCATTACTAGATTATTCGAAATACTTCCAAACGAGTAACTTTTTGAGATTGAGTTACTTTTCCGAAAAGAGTAACATTTCAAACTTATTCAACTAGGTAAGGAATGGGGCAAGCCATCAGTGGTTTGCAAAGGGAACAACTGTTGGAGCAAACACTAGTGGCATAAAACTGACTGCCGATATGATACGAGACATTTCCAAAATTCATGCAATAAATTGACTTTGTAGACGGTCGAAAAAAACTATGACGTCCTCCTATTCTTTAAAGTTTTAAATCTCTAGCTGATAGAGAAAACCTTTACGAAACGAAAGAATCGTATTAAAAAGTTCGCGTCGAATGGGAAGTTGGTTTTTTATTCAAAAAAAAAAATATATAATTTTCTGGAATTTGGGGTCTATTTGAACGCTCAATTGCTCCGAGCTAAACGGCATTTCTGATTCGTAGTTTAGCATGGATGATAAAGCAAAGTTCCAACTTCATTTTGATATTGCGATATGATGGACTCAGAATTAAAACTTCTATGTAGTTTTTTACATTCTCATCATGGATGAGAAGGTATTGGTTTTATGTGAAAAATGACTTTCGAAATTTTCATCAAATCTTTACGTTTTGAGACCCCCTGAGTCAGAAAAAATGGTTTTTACGAAAGTGTCTGTCTGTCTGTCTGTAGGTCGTGTGCGGCATAACTCTCGATAGAATTATCAGATTGAATTGAGCTTTGGTACACTTTATCGGAGCCGAAAAAGTAAGGACAAGTTCGTTAACCAGCCACATCTAATCAAAATTGAGGGGTTGAGCACTACTTTTGTTTTTGAAAATAATTTTTTGAAAAAATCAAAAATTTCAATACTGGTTTTAAATAGTGCTCATAAATGTCTACAAATTATCCTGATAACATTTTTTGATTAAATCAAAATTAGAAATGTTACAGCATATTCAAATTCGAAAAAAGTCAATATCAAAATTCCATTTTCCAGTTAAATTATACGAGATACGAAAAAACGTTATGATACAATATTCTTGAATAAATAAAGACCTACAAATTTGAATTGTAACATTTTTTCATAAGATGCATATTTTTCTTTTTAAATAAAAAAAAAAAAACTATTTAAAATCCAAAATTCAATTTTTTAACAATAATATGTAAAATAAGAAAAAAACGTAAGAATACAAAGTTGTTAGTTTCAAAAAGATCTACAAGTTTTGTCTCACACAGTTTCTGATAAAACATATATTTTTCGTTTCAATTCCAAAAAATACGATTAAAATTCAAAAATTCCATTTTTTAGACAAAATATGTGAGATACAAAAAAAACTTTGAGATAAAAAACTGTTTGGCTAAATAGGGTCTACACATTCTTATCGAGAAATTTCTCGACAGGATGTATATTTTAATTTTTTGATTTTTAATATTGAAAAAATTCGATTTGTTTCACCAAAATATGTGAGATACGAAATAAGCGTTGTTCTGCAAAATCGTTTCCTTAAATAAAGTCTACGATTGTTTTTCCTTTTTGACATATTTGGAAGAAAATAAATTTATCAATAATCATGCAATTTATTAAAAAGTTACAAAAATGCATACAGAAAATCGAGCGCGAAGCGCGAGTGTCATGATGAGAATGTGTTCCTTAAGGCCGATAGAGCCTTAAGTAAATTGAATTTCCTGTTTCACTTAAATTCAAAAAGAAATAGAGTGACTTTGAGAAAATGACTAATTTACATCATCTTTAATATCATTAAATTGGTTTGAGCTTCAGTATTAAATTATAAGAAATAAACTTAAACGTATGCGAAGAGCACAAGACCGAGCGCGAAGCGCGAGGTCCAGAAAGAACGGAGCGCGCGCCCTAGGCGCGCTCAAACTTGCGCGCGAAGCGCGCAATGAGAATGTGCCCGCGAAGCGGGCAGATTTTTTTTTGTATTTTTCTTTAGTCCACGTAATTGATTGTCATTAAATTCGATTAAAATCTATTCAATTGCTTGGAGTTCATATACTCATTTCCTCACCACCCATGATGTAGAGTATTTCTTGGTGCGTTTTATTTTTTAGTGGTTTCCCCTTTAGGCCTATTCCACTCATTCGTATATGAAATTGTATTTACAGGTATATACCACAAAGGAGCACATAAACCATCTGTGAGTCTTCATTTTCTTCACGTATGCTATTTTGACTATAATACATCTTAAAATAGAGAAAATATGTCCTATTCATACTTTCTTCTTAAATTTCTCAAAAGGGATTGTAATCTTTCATTAATATCTAAGTATTATTTAAAATTTAATGCTTGAACTTGAAGTATTTTTTGCTATGACCTATTTTTTCTGATATAAGTATGTACTATAGCCAAATATTTATGATTTCATGCATGACACTCATATTATGTGTTTTGCAAGAAAACTTAACGATTTTCAATCTCATGGGCTAATGAGGGATAATATTAATTTTCAATTAGGAGTACGCCACGCGTACAGTTTATTGCTTCCATTGTCATGATCTGCTACCTGCTTTTGAGTTCGACTTCAAGCGGTCCGACAGAAGTTGTGAGACGATTTTCGTCTCATATCTGGCATTCAGAAAATTTGATTTCTGTCAAGTTAGACGAATTTATGCAACTGCGAAAAGAGCAAAATCTCAAGTTCTATGCACATTTACATGACATACTTTTCTGCAATATGAAGTTGAAACTTTGCTTTATCATCCATGCTAAACTACGAATCAGAAATGCCGTTGTAGCTCGGAGCAATTGATCGTTCAAATAGACCCCAAATTCCAGAAAATTATATATTTTTTTTTTTAATAAAAAACCAACTTCCCATTCGACGCGAACTTTTTAATACGATTCTTTCGCTTCGTTAAGGTTTTGTCTATCAGCTGGACATTTAGAACTTTAAAGAATAGGAGGACGTCATAGTTTTTTTCGACCGTGTACGAAGTCAATTTATTACATGAGTTTTGGAAATGTCTCGTATCATATCGGCAGTCAGTTTTATGCCACTAGTGTTTGCTCCAACACTTGTTCCATTCGCAGAACACTGATGGCTTGCCCCATGTCTTCCGTAGTCACGTGAGCTTGAAATGTTACTCTTTTACAAAGAGTAACGCAATCTCAAAAAGTTACTTGTTTGATAAATAATTTGAATAATCCAGAAATGCATATACAGAAATTCTAATGGAAAAACCATATTTCTAAATGCAAGTGACGCATGATTTTCTCAAATATTTATGATTTCATGCATGACACTCATATTATGTGTTTTGCAAGAAAACTTAACGATTTTCAATCTCATGGGCTAATGAGGGATAATATTAATTTTCAATTAGGAGTACGCCACGCGTACAGTTTATTGCTTCCATTGTCATGATCTGCTACCTGCTTTTGAGTTCGACTTCAAGCGGTCCGACAGAAGTTGTGAGACGATTCGTCCTATAGCATATATGCACATATGCAATCTTCGCGGACTTCGCACATGTAGGGTTAAAATATAAGGAGTGTTTTTTGCGGTAATTTTTATTTAACTCGAAGTCGAAATATTGTCGCGTGTTCCAAGGGTTGTACGCGTGTAAGTGTCATCCCGAAATTAGGTATAAAAGTCTTTTGATTTATAGAGGTATTGTTTATTGCTTCTATTGTATTTTTTCGCTACCTGATCTAGGGATAAATTTCCGTCTCTTATGAGAATCTTTCTTTATTTTTCGTCTCAAATTCGTCACAAGTTTGGGTTTGAGACGTCTCAAACTTCTACATCATAAAAATATATATAGGTTTTTGGGGTCGCTGATTTCGAACCTGAGGTCTATTGATCAAAAAATAAATTTTTTTTATTATCATAAAAATAAATTTGTTCCTAAAAAATCCACGAGAGTTTATTTTCGAAGAGAAATTGACATGTTATAAAAGATGCTGGTTTGCGATCAATGAGGGTCAAATATAAAGAAGAAAACTCTTTATGATGTAAAAATTGTTGCGACGTTTCGTTGGCTATGGGTTTGCCAACCTCATCAGGCTTTATAAAAGAAGGTTAACTCATGATGAGTAATGTCGAGAATATAAAATTATAATAAAAGTCATGATTTTACTTGATAAAATGACGTGATGTCATGGAGTCGACGACAAGACAAAGTGTCGTGGACTCCATGACATCACGTCATTTTATCAAGTAAAATCATGACTTTTATTATAATTTTATATTCTCGACATTACTCATCATGAGTTAACCTTCTTTTATAAAGCCTGATGAGGTTGGCAAACCCATAGCCAACGAAACGTCGCAACAATTTTGACATCATAAAGAGTTTCTTCTTCTTCTTCGTATAGCGTTAGCAGCCAACGAGCCAACTGACAAAGCCTTGTACATTTGAACTGCGCATGCTCTATTACATCAAGCTACTAATACACAAGATCGATAAAATAAAAATGGCTGGGACTAGTCACGAAATATCAAGGGTAAAGACTAGCGCCGCAAACAACTACAATACTAGATTAGATTCGAGTGTACGCATAAAACTCGTATCCGCACCGAAGTCACATGAAATAGAATACGTGCTTATGCACACAATTCGGGAAATTACGAGACTCGCGACAATGCTCGCAGGACTGGTCGCGCCTCGGCTTTGTCTCAGCTACGTCTCGACTACGCCTTGGCTTCGATCTAGTGCAAGCATTGTCGCTCGTCACGCAATAACCCTCATTGTGCGCCTAGGCACGTAATATACTATTATGTGACATCGGTGAGTATATGAGTTTTTATGCGTAAACTTGAATCTAATCTAGTATTCATCATGATTCTCGTCCATTGCACTTGATATTTCGGGACTAGTTTCGGCCTTTTGATTTTCTTGATATTGTGTAGTAGTAGCGTATTTGAATAGAGCATGCGCAGTTCAAATGTACGAGGCTTTGTCAGTACGATGCCAACGCTGTAAGAAGAAGAAGAAGAATAAGAAGAAGATTACGCTTAGATGTGTGCATTCTGTCGGATCGAATGTCGAAAATTCGATTCACCTTATTTGTCGGATCGGATTTTTTCGATTCAATCGACCGCATAGTCGAATATTCGACATCCGAAGCGCCTTTCTTCGGATTTTCGGCATTCGATCGGCCGTCCGTCGAATGTCGAATATACATACATTGTATAGTTGTATTTTAATTTTATATCGCTATAGTTGAAAGAATTTATTATTTTTAGTCTTATGCACAATTTAGATTGTTTTCATTTGAATGTACAAAATTTAATTTCTATAATTTAGTGTACAATTTTATCGTGCTTAAAAAATTATTAATAAAATTATGTTTAGTGGGGTTTTCTCTTTTATCGTACAGAGTTTTATTGTGTAAAGCTTATTCAAATTTCCAAAATTAAAATTATTATGTCTCGTTTGAGAACTAGAGTTTTATGGTATAGGATAAATTTTAGTGTGTTGGTTAAAAATATTAAAATTGTTAAATATATATAATTGTGTATAGTTCCTGTGCGTTGAAACGGTCACAATTCACGTCAGCTGATTGTGTCCACGACGTACTAAAGGTATAGTACACGCGGCGCAGTAGGAACTCAGGGGTAGTGGTACTAACAGTCTCCGCTAGGCTCGCAGCGCATGCTTGCCCGCTGTCAACCTGAAACCGCGTGTCTATAACCAAGCGTACTCACATCTCAGCGGTACCACCAGGCGGGGTCTCAGGATCTCCAGCTAGGGCGTCACAACCCTACTAGACACCCAGGAAGCAGCCAAAGGGCCATCTAGGAGTCACCAAGGGTAACAATTTTTTTGGAGAATCTTCCAGGTACGCCATCTCGGCTCTGCAAGAATTCCCATTTACCATTTAAAAATCTTTTAGCGATCAACTCGCTGGGTACGCTACCTTGGCTCCAGGAGTAAGTCAATTTTTCGGTGGGAACGCTGCCTCAGGCTCCGCCATCTTCCCTTGTGCCTTCCCCGTGCTCTAGTCCGCTGCCCCAGGCGTAGACACGGTACATCCATCCTTAATAAAGGTGTACGCTGCCTAAGCTGCCTTTTCCTACCTCTATGGTGTACGCTGCCTAAGCTGCCATCTCTATCACTACCTGTCCATGGTGCACGCTGCCACAGGCTGCCATGATGTTTAGTACTAGTCTGTGATTGGTGTACGCCATCTCGGCTGCCAACATTACTTATTATTGTTTATGCTTAATACTGCTTCTGCCGTTTATGATTAATACTTGCCGCCACCAAATACGCGAACTGATTTATATAATGAGCGCCATCTTGGCTCCTAGATAGTTAAATCGTCGACACGTCGCCGATACTGGTTGTAACGCGAAACGGTGTGAGTAATTAGCCGCCACATTGTACTGGCAATGCAGCAATAGGTAAAAAAGAAAACGGTCGCCATATTGGCTCCTAGGATATCTTCTTGTGTACGACAGGGGGTAATAGCTATTGAGGGCTAGTTCTTATGCAATTGTGATAATTAGGAGTGTGCCGACGCCATATTGGCTCCTAGTGAATTTATAATAGTTGCGACGCCATATGGGCTCCAAAGGTATGAGAGACGGATCGCGACATCAGTGATTGGACTTTTGATTTGTTCATGCTTGTGCATGTCGTCAAGACATCCAAGTGAATTTAGCTTATTGTTACATTTAACCATCACTGATTCAGCATGCAAATACATTGAATAAATGCTCAAATTAAACATAATACAGTATTATTAAACCACCAAAGAGTGGAGTATGCGCCATATAGGCTTCTAGGGGATTTGCGATAACTGCAACGCCATCTTGGCTCCAGTTATTTGAATAACTAATTACGATACCAGTGATTGGACTCATATTTGTTTAATGCTTGTGAACGTCGTCTAGACGTCCAAGTAAATTTAGCTTGTTTTTTCATTTAGCAATCACTGGTCCACCATGGAAATAGGTCTAAGAGACTGAGCAACGAAACTTCACATATAGTTCGTAGAGGAACTGCGAGATAGTGGCAGATACGCCATATTGGTTTCTAATGTACCTGCGAGAGAGAAAGACTAGAAAATAGAATAGGGCAATAAATAATTATAGTGTTAAGCCCAAGAGGCATACGACGATTAGTCGATCAGCGAATGTATTAATAAAATTGAATAAATATTTCCGATTTTGTTATAAATAGTGTGTATGGATTATTTCACGCACCCTTCGGGTCATAACTTTAACTTTTTATAAAAATTCACTTATCGAACTCTTTCAGCGTATAATTATTTGTCTCGAGTTTTCAGGCGTATAGAATTTGATTTTGTAGTTATTCTATTAAGGTACTAGTACACTTTAGAATTTTGAAAAAGTCGATTTCGTTTTTTTTGCATTTTTCAACTCCTTAGACCTTTAAATATCTTCTCCTAAAATATTTTCAAAAAATTCAAACTCTTAACACCATGAAATAATATCAATACGTGAAGTCCAAAGACGAAGTGCGGATTTTATTGGCTGAAAAAGCGACAAACGCGTCTACTAAAGAAGGCCGTTTGGCCCAAAAAGAGGCCCGCCAGAAAGATGAGGCAGCTTACCAAGACAGTGGCCTGTTGCTGTATGGTCCAGGAATAGCCGATTAATTTATTGTGAGTATTAGAACTTGATTTTATTGAAAATATTCAATAAAAAGTACTAGTCAAAACTTTAAACGCGTTTTTCTCGAAATGACTTTTTTTCAAATGGCTGACAGATTATCTCCGGAACTACTGAACCGATTTTCAAACACCTTGCTGGGTTTTGTTTATTGATATGTCATGTATGACAATTTACCGCAATTAAGCCAAAAAATACAAATTTAATATTTTATTGACCCAAAAAACAGCGGAAAAATAGGCCATTTTTTCAATGAATTTTTCAAACGCCCGCCATTTTTTTTCTTGATTTTTTTCAAAATGTGGTGAATTGTCACGTAAACAACCTTCCTTTTAGAGAAACCATTTCATTTTTTTCATTCAGACTTGCCGATCCAGAGATAAACTGTCGGCCATGCGTCAAATTTTTTTTTTGATGTTCGATTTTGGCGCTCCCTGGATTTGGGCCATAAAACAAAAATTTAAAATAAAAATTTGTTTGTACTCCACAAACATGTATTTACATGATAAAAAAAGTTTCATATAAATATATATCAATGGGACTGAGAAATAGATTATTCAAAATTGCCTTATTTTTAGCCTTCTAAAGTGTACTAGTACCTTAAATACAAATCACGTCGCCTGATTCTTCAAACAATTTTAATACACATTCCTTTAAATGATATGAATAACTCGCATATGAAAAAAACGAATTTTTTCGACTCACGATTCCGATATGATAAACTATTAATAATAACTTGAAAAATTTATTTACAAATTATTTTAAATTTAATATTATATTTACATTTAATAAAATGAATAATAATATATTTTTAAAAAATTAGTTAAAATTATGTAACATTAATGTGTCAAATTGAAATAATTAATATTTTTTTATTCTTTAAATATGACGATATAAAATTAAAATATATGTTTTAAAGTGACATGTTTAATCACATGTCTGTTATTATATTGACCCAAAATTCATAAAATTTTTTGTTAATTTCTCATTATTTTGAGATAGGGTCAGATTCTTTTTATTTTCTTCGATTAAAATGATCACTATTAGATATAAAAATACTCAAAAAAGAAAGCAAGGCGAACGTTTCGGCCACATATGGGGGCCCTCTTCAGTGCCATAAATTCAAAGATTAATTCCAAATTTCTGTAAAACATTAGAGTATAGGAGATAATTAAAATAAGGATTATCATAGAATTCAAAAACTTATCTCATAGCTTGCAATTTAAAATGAAGTAGTCCAGTATGCAGCATCACGAATTGGAAAAATATTCAGATTTAACTGTTAATAAAAAACCGGATAAATGAAAAAACATAAAAAAAATTTGCACACGAACCGACCGGAATTTTTTAAAAATTTTATTATTAAAGAAGGATGCCAAATTGGTTATCAATGGAAAAACGCGAAAAAGGTTTATATTTTTGAAAACTTTTCGTGAATACTTTGAACCGGAGTCTCTCCCAAAATGATCTGAACTGTTTTAAAAACCGACTCGGGACATGTGGCTTTGCTGACCGACAATTTTTTTTTTTTATAAGCAATCCTGAGAGGTTTTCTTCCTCCTTGAAGAAGACTATTATCCCATACCTAGTTAAGAAATTCGAGATGTTTATGGCGATTTTCACGAGTGGACGAAGGCGTGTATTTTTCAAGAAAACGATTTTGTATATCAGCTTCACGGATAATCCATTTAACACTGAATCTGCAAGCAAGGTGTTTCATAAACATACATTATTATACTTTCTATATATGTAATTTTACTCAATATTGTTTGAGTATGTTCAGAAATAAACAAAAACAAAAATTGAAAGTTGTTTATTTACGCATTCAGATTTATTCTGAGATATTTTGAAAGAAAATAAATAAATTTATCTTTAAAAATTAATAATAATGCAATTTAAATATTCGTGATATTAGTATCACATTTACAAAGTATTATTAAATTTAATTTGTTCTGAAAATGGTCAGAACTATGAGATATTGTGATACTTAATATCACGTATACTAAAATTGCATTTTTGTTATTTTTTAAAGATAAATGTATTATTTTTCAAAACATCTCAGAATAAATCTGAATGCCGTAATAAACAACTTTCAATTCTTATTTCTGAACATACTCAAATAATATTAAAGAATTTTGTAAATCTTTCTGTTGAAAAAAAGACGCTTTCGACTGCGCTGGGATTCGAGCCCAGGTCTCGAAAGCGTCTTTTTTCCACAGAAAGATTTTCAAAATTCTTTAATATTTGAATTCATTGGCATTATTTGCGATATAAGAGTTTGAAATGGTCTACGAGGACACCTGTCGGTAACGTATCCTATCTGATACGCGACTAGTGATTCTCTGATAATGTGGGCAGTGGCAGAAATTTCAAACTCAACTAATTAATTTGATACTCAAATAATATTGAGTAAAACTACTTATATAGATATTATAATAATATATGTTTATGAAACACCTTGCTTGCAGATTCAGTGTTAAATGGATTGTCCGTGAAGCTGATATACAAAATCGTTTTCTTGAAAAATACACGCCTTCGTCCACTTGTGAAAATCGCCATAAACATCTCGAATTTCTTAACTAGGTATGGGATAATAGTCTTCTTCAAGGAGGAAGAAAACCTCTCAGGATTTCTGATAAAAAAAAAAAAAATTGTCGGTCAGCAAAGCCACATGTCCCGAGTCGGTTTTTAAAACAGTTCAGATCATTCTGTGAGAGACTCCGGTTCAAAGTCTTCACGAAAAGTTTTCAAAAATGTAAACCTTGTTCGCGTTTTTCCATTGATAACCAATTTGGCATCCTTCTTTAATAATAAAATTTTTAAAAAATTCCGGTCGGTTCGTGTGCAAATTTTTTTAATGTTTTTTCATTTATCCGGTTTTTTATTAACAGTTAAATCTAAATATTTTTCCAATTCGTGATGCTGCATACTGGACTACTTCAGTTTAAATTGCAAGCTATGAGATAAGTTTTTGAATTCTATGATAATCCTTATTTTAATTATCTCCTATACTCTAATGTTTTACAGAAATTTGGAATTAATCTTTGAATTTATGGCACTGAAGGTCGAATGTCAAAATCCGTTATTCGATTCGGCTTCGGATGTCGATTATTCGAATTTCGACGGACGCACTTCGGATGTCGAATATTCGGCATTCGACGAATGGCCGATCGAATGTCGAAAATCCGATATCCGAAGAAGGGCGCTTCGGATGTCGAATATTCGACATTCGACGGAGGCCAATATCGGATCGAAAATCGAATCGAATCTTTTTGCACACCTCTAATCACGCTCCGCTGTATGGTTATAGGCGCATGCGCAGTTCAATTTTTACATTACATTCCTGTGTATCGTAATACACAAGATTACGCTACTCTCAACTGTAATTTTGTGTATTACGATACAGAGGAATGTAATGTAAAAATGTAACAAAATGGCGCATGTGCCTACAACCATACAGCGGAGCATAATCTTTTTCTTCGTACAGCGTTGGCAACGTACTGACAAAGCCTCGTACATTTGAACTGCGCATGCGTCTATTACAATACGCCACTACTACACAAGATCGAGAAAAGCAACATGGCCGGTAGTATTCGCGAAATGTTAAGTGAGATGGGCGATAATCACGGCAATTTCGACCTTTTCAGATTGGATTCGAGTGTACGTATAAAAACTCGTATATGCGCCGAAGTCACATAAAATAGAATATGTGCCAATGCACACAATTCGGGTAATTACGAGACTCGCTTAAAATGCTTCCATACCTCCTTTACATGCGGACGGAAAATATTACATTATCTCTCTCTATCACGTATCCTTTTATAAATTTTTCTCGCTCTAGTACAGTGTCTACACAACGTGGGAAAAGTCCATCCCCACCACATGACCCACGAGCTCATGCTTTCTTCCTCTATTAATAGGGGTCGTGACTGCTGATAGAGGAAGAAAGCCAGAAGGAAAAAAGAGAATCGGTTCTCCGATTCTGGGGGTAAAGAATTGATTCTCAAGAAAATCGAGCAGCAAATAATCGATTCAAAAATCGAAATCGTTCTATTATGTAGATATAGGTATAGTTAGAGGCTTCGAACCCAAAAAGAAATTCTTAAATTTAATTCAAGCGTGTGCGATTATAAATAGTGTATCATTGTGTACTTAAATATGTTAACATGAATAAGGTATGATAATAATATTTGTGTATGTGTTTCCACTGAAACCTCCCCTCTTCTCAGTATCAAAGCCCCCCCCCCCCCCTATCTTCCTCTTGTTTTGTACGCGTTAAAAAAAGGCACAAGAATTCATATTCCGGAGACGTCACTTCTGAAGGTGAAACCTTTTGGTGGAGTGAGTGATTTTTCTTATACTGGCTTTCAAATTCACATATTCTTTGTTTGGCTTCGCAAATGTGATATAGTGAATTTTAAATTCTCGTAGGTTTTATAACTGTTAGTAGAATATGTATTCCATTTATTCAAACGAAAATATTAACTTCGCCGCTCGAAAACCACTATATTAATTTCTGATACGTAAAACCTGTTTTCCTCATTTTGAAACGATATCATACTAAAATATAATTCATTTTTATATTGTAATTTACTCTAACGAAAAGTCTCTAAGTGTACTGACCTTTTTTTAATCTTACAAAATTTTGACTTCATATCTTATTTCGCATGACATTACCATATCGATCATATGATCTGGTTGATCTATGACTTTAATAAGTTAATGTGGCAGTCTAAATTATACCGTATTTGCGGTATCCCTCGATCATAACAGGATGCGGATAAGGACGCTTATCTTGATGATTAGGACTACCAAATGAGGCAGGCCTTAATTTTAGGTACTGGACGCGCACCTTCGTTATACCGTACGAGAAGCCTGCCAATAAATGCAAACGTAAACATTACTATTCAAACTTTATTACGTCAAAAATGAATCCTATAAAAGAGGAAATAAGGTCAAAGATGAATGCATTCAAAAAAACATCGAGCCATCTTAAGAAGTAGATCATATTTCAAAAACCGCTCAATATTTTTTAACGTTTTATGTATTTTTTACCGTTTACATATTTAAATATTTTCGGAATCAAATTTTATTTCACCTTTCATTTCCTTTTCAGTATGCCTGTACTGAAGGTCTGTACTGGCGCGGTACTGGCATTAGTACAAAATGTCACTCGGCTGGTAATGGTCTTTTAGTACTGGGGCGATACTGGAAATTGTAACGAAAATGTGTATTGTACTGAGAGAAAAAATACAGGGAAAATTCGAGTTAAGACTCTAATATTCACCGTTTTTAACAGCAACGGAGGGATATTCGCGCGGTACTAATGATCAGTACTGGCATTGCTCTTCATTTACAACTGGCGCGGTACTATGCCGTTCGTAAGATCCGGCATAACTCCGACTTTTTTGCCTGGGAAAGTTTAATTTGAAAGCCAAAAATGGATTTTTTTTTTACTTTTTACATTCTCATCATGGATGAGAAGGTATTGGTTTTATGTGAAAAATGACTTTCGAAAATTACATCAAATCTTTACGTTTTGAGACCCCCTGAGTCCGAAAAAAGGGTTTTTACGAAAGTGTCTGTCTGTCTGTCTGGCTGTCTGTCTGTCTGTAGGTCGTGTGCGGCATAACTCTCGATAGAATTATCAGATTGAATTGAGCTTTGGTACACTTTATCGGAACCGAAAAAGTAAGGACAAGTTCGTTAACCAGCCACATCCAATCAAAATTGAGGGATTGAGCACTACTTTTGTGTTTTTGAAAATAATTTTTTGAATAAATCAAAAATCTTAATACTGGTTTTAGATAGTGCTCATAAATCTCTAAAAATTATCTTCATAACGTTTTTTGATTAAATCAAAATTAGAAATGTTACAGCATATTCAAATTCGAAAAAAGTCAATATCAAAATTCCATTTTCCAGTTAAATTATACGAGATACGAAATAACGTTATGATACAATATTGTTGAATACATAAAGTCCTACAAATTTGAATTATGACATTTTTTTATAAGATGCATATTTTTCTTTTTAATTAAAAAAAAAACTATTGAAAATCCAAAATTCAATTTTTTAACAATAATATGTGAAATACGAAAAAAACGTAAGAATACAAAGTTGTTCGTTTCAAAAATATCTACAAGTTTTGTCTTACACAGTTTATGAAAAAACATATATTTTTCGTTTTAATTCCAAAAAATACGATTAAAATTCAATAATTCCATTTTTTAGACAAAATATATGAGATACATAAAAAAAGTTCAAATGAAAAATTATTTGCCTAAATGAGGTCTACACATTCTTATTAAGAAATTTCTCGACAGGATGTATATTTTATGTTTTGATTTTTAATATTCGTTTCCTTAAGGTAGTACGATCACGAAAATTAGACCTCAGACAAAAATAGATAATTTTGCTTTCAAGAATAGCAACATTATTATTGAAGGGCCAATTTGAATGAGAAAAGATTATTTTTCATGAAAAAAATTTGAAACACAAAAAAATAATGTTATTAATAAATTTTACTTTTGCCCAAACTTATTTTCTTATCGCTTCGAGTCAAATTTTTGAAAATGATGCGATTCTAATAAATTATGGTTCATTTTTTTAGAAAAAAGATTCTCTACAACTTGACCGTTTCCTATTCTTGAAATTGAATTAATTATTATCAAATACAGCAATTTGTTTATAAAAATTTTGTTTTGAAAAATTGTTTTTTTATAATTTCAGCTATTAAAGAATTCATCTTCAAAAATCGGAAACGGTCAAGTTGTAGAGAATCTTTTTCCTAAAAGAATGAACCGTGATTTATTATAATCGCATCATTTTTAAAAATTTGGCTCGAAGCGATAAGAAAATAAGTTTGGGCAAAAATGAAATTTATTAATAACACTTTCGACTGCGCTGGGATTCGAGCCCAGGTCTTTCGATTGCCGGTCGGAAAGACCTGGGCTCGAATCCCAGCGCAGTCGAAAGCGTCTTTTTTTCCACAGAAAGATTTTCAAATTCTTTAAATATTGAATTTATTTGCATTATTTGCGATATAAGAGTTTGAAATTATCTACGAGGACACCTGTCGACAACGTATCCTATCTGATACGCGACTAGTGATCTTCCGATAATGTAGGCAGTGACAAAAATTTCAAACTCAACTAATTTATTAATAACATTATTTTTTTTGTGTTTCAAATTTTTTTCATGAAAAATAATCTTTTCTCTTTCAAATTAGCCCTTCAAAAATAATATTGCTATTCTTGAAAGGAAAATTATCTATTTTAGCCTGAGGTCTAATTTTCGTGATCGTACTACCTTAAATAAAGTCTACGATTATTTTTTCTTTTTGAGAGATTTGGAAGAAAATAAATTATTTTAATCATATAATTTATTAAAAAGTTACTGAAATGTATACAGAAAATCGAGCGCGAAGCGCGAGTGTCATGATGAGAATGTGTTCCTTAAGGCCGATAGAGCCTTAAGTAAATTGAATTTCCTGTTTCACTTAAACTGAAAAAGAAATTTAGTGAATTTGAGAAAATGAGTAATTCACATCATCTTTAATATTATAAAATTGGTTTGAGCTTCAGTATTAAGAAATAAACTTAAATGTATGCGAAGAGCACAAGATCGGAGCGCGAAGCGCGACGATCAAATCGCGCGCCCTAGGCGCGCTCAAGCTTGCGAGCGAAGCGAGCTGCGCGCGACGAGAATGTGCCCGCGAAGCGGGCAGATTTTTATATATGTCACACGACGAATTCCCACATATTTAAGAAATTTGATAATGTATGAAGACGGTTTTGAAAAGAGCCTTACTTATTTCAAAGGCATAAACAAGGTTGCATGATACGAACCGTCTAAGATTGGTCACATACGACCCTTTTCATTCCGAGCCATCAGGACCTAATAGAATTTCCGCATCCGGGCCTTAAATTGGATCGACATTGGTCCGATTGTTAATTTCTGCTTGGGACTGGTTGTTAACTCGTCAATTTTTAATGTATCTGAGGTCTGAATATTTATATAATTATGTATTTCAGTATCAATATTTTCAGCATATGTTTAAATCGAAGATGCTATATCTTTTATATATAGTGTTATTTTACAGATATAAATGCCTATGAATTGAAGAAAATTTGAATCCGTGTACACTCAGACATTCCAGATGGGGTTTCTCGATGGATTTTTGTGGAAATACTTCTTAAATAGCGTAATAGTGTGATAGTGATGTTGAATCATAGACGTTGAACTCGTTCAGTTTTGAAGATCCCTCAAACCCAAAATAGCAGCGTCGCTATGCGCCCACCTTGGCAAAGGGTGATTCACTCGACCTACCTTTTAGTAGATCTTTTGGCAGAAAATTAATTTTCACAGGGCAGCTTTACTTTCAGAAAAGGCAGAGGTAAATTTACCTCTCCACAATTATAAGACAATTTACCTCTTAACGGTAAGATTTGCAGGTCGATTGCGACATTGCTGCAAACCTCCTTTGATATCGGGATCCTCGTTGTAATGTGAAACCAAGCGCATTGTACGCGACTGATATTTGCGACCAACTTTTCATTATACGCACACGTAACTGGATTTCTGTTACTATAACCTCCTTCAACGTTTTGCTCCGTTTCGTTCTTATCCTCACATACCCACACGACCTTTTTTTCACAAAAAGACTAATTAAAACAATAATATATATTATTGTTTTAATATATTTCACTAAAATCAATCAGTCATCAATTTTTTACTAATTTAGATTCAGAGAGCAAGCGCCCATATTAATTTTGCACTAAAATTCAAAAACTGCGAAAAAAGTAAAAGTTAAAAGGCTCCTAATTATCTATAATCATTAAAGTACAAGTTTTTGCTAAACGATAATAGCATCTGACCAATTGGCAAAAAATATTGCGAATTTTTATTTTCTTTAGATTGTTTTCTGTTTTGAATGCTACAAAAAATTAGTGAATTTCTTGGATAACTAGGGGGTTAACGAATTTTCATTAATTCCAAATTTAGAGAATATGAATTGCGCATCTTTTCTTCTTATAAAATTAAATGTAAATTAACGGAATATTTACTTGATTTTACTAGTCCCTAAGTTAATTTGACTATAATTCAACTAAAAGTCTGAGTTTTCTTTCAATTTCCTTCCCATAGTCAATCTTCGAAATTTACGTTCGTTATTTTCGAGACCCATTTAATATTTTACTTCAAGACTGAATGACAAATAAATAGTTGGATATATTTGTTTAGTAAATATAAGCACACAAGTGGCGGAAAAATAAAATTATTTGAACTAAATACACAAAAAACACTTATAAAATGAATGAATCTTGATCAAATTAACCAAAAATCTAATTGATTTTATAATCATTTTAGTTAGTTTGACTAGACTTTGACTCTTAATCTTAATTTTCTTCAGTACAAAAAATACATAGATAAAAACATGTAGCCTACTAGAGGTACACAAAGAAACCGAAGTTTACAATATTTTTCTTTTCGTTTCTTTTCGTTCTCACTATGACACGTTTTTCCCTAAATTGAAACGTAGTTTAGCAAAAATTGTAAACTTCGGCTTTTCCTTATAGGAAACCATCCAAATAAGAAAAATAATTAATCAACATTCAAGAAAATCTTATTCATGCACATTTTACATCTATATACATATTTTTGAAGGGATCATATATTATATTTTAATTTATCTGTTTATTCATATTGATATGCATGCACTATTATAATAATATTCCATATTTTCAAGACATAGTGATAAGAACTTTTTGAATTCCAACAATCTACTACTATTGAAGCTTTATTATTTAAATATTTCTTATGTCGTCCACACTCGACTGTCTGCCGGGATTCCGCGCCAGCACTATAAAATACGCACGAGAATCGCTCCGCCGACAAACTCAGTTATTTGAAGTTCATTATTCAATCAATTACTTTACGCAACATTTCTCAGAAATCTTTGTTTTTCTTTCTACAATTTTCAAATCGATAATTTGTTGTTGAATGGAGATTCCTTCAGTTAATAAAGCGCGTGGAGATATAGATACGCGTGATGCAACTTTCGGATAGGATTTCATTTCGCCCTAATGCGGCCATTCCGAGCTAACTCGAAAAAAAGTATTTATTCAAGCTCAAAATAGCATACTGAATAGTCTCTTTCAATTGAGGCTTCGGATTTCATAACCGACGGAGCGCGTGACCTATAGTAGGCAAAAAGGGGATACCGCAATGCGCGAACTTTTTTTTCATTTTAATAAAAAATTCGGAAAAATGATCAAAAAAATGTGTCAGTACATGTTAAATGTCCTTACACATATTTTTTCTCCCATAAATTTTTGTGTCAGAACTCTAGTTTTTTAATAATCGAAGAAAACCGTATTTTTTTAATATACGAATTGAATGGATTTTTTACAATCAACTCGCTGTTTTTCGTACAAATTTGTCCGGAATAGTCTGAAATTTTATCAACAGACTCAAAAACCCTAGAACTACAGATGGTTATGTTCAACATAGCAAAATTCTCAATTCGTTAATAATTTTTACTATAACAGTTGCGGCTGGCAAAATTCTCATTTTTCATCTTCAAAGAAAAAAAGTATGCGAGGAAGTTTAGAGTTGAGAGAACTTTCAGCAAGAAAGTTGTTCAGCAGGCTTTCAGGCAGTTTTTAAATATATTTTGAGATTTTTCAATACAAAACTGCGGTCAGGATGGGAATTTCTTTAACTGCGTTCAAGCGCACCGATACCGTCAAGAGATACAAGTATATCTATCGAACGCGGAGAAAAAGAGATGCACCTATGCCGAGAGCACGTGATTCGACACAGTTGCAACATCATTTTTTCCAATTCGTTTTCTTTATTTATATCCATTTTTTGAAAAAATTATTTAGAAACACTCTAGACGAATGGGAAGAAATGATATATATTAATATTTATCGTTAAATATACGTCAAAATAATCGTTATTACAGGTTTGGTAGTTACATATATTGAAAATTAGCTCAAAAGTTGTCGAAATTTTTAGGACTAATATATTTTGTAAGATAAATACCAAATATAGTATAATTATGATGCTGATAATGTTATTTAATTGTAATTTGAATATTAATACTTTTTAGCAGGCTCAATAATAATTTGTACAGATTGTACCTTATTTCTGGCTTTCTTCCCGATATTCCGGCTTCACTTTTTGGGATTCTTTGATCTTTTCCTTCCAACTTGAGGATTTGTTTCTTGGGACATTTTCACGACCACAGTAATAAAGTTTTGAAATTTGTTAACTTATTTAATGTAATAAGTTACCGTTGCTAGCGATTAATTACATGTTTCCTCTTCAAGGGTAAATCATGAATTGACTTAAGGAGAATAAAAACACAGGAAAGCTTCAGAATATTTTGTATGTTTTTAATTGATTTTGATTATTAAATATAATAACGTAGAATATCAGTATATTGAAAATTCCACACGTTTCTGAAATTGAAAAATATTTATGTGTATATCTTGCGATTCACGGTTTACTCAACTCTCGATTGAAGCGTAGAGTAGAATGAAGGGAAAGCCCTACTATTTTCGTGATTTAATAAAAGACTGGTTTTTATAATTATACTACGAGAGAAAATATATATAAATTTTTTGAAACTTGTAATGCACGATTTCAAACTTCACCCTACACTTCTGAATTTTACTCAACTTTGATTCATTTTTGAACATTTAATATATCACAAATAATTACAGTGATAATAGATAACTTCTAACTTGTCCTTATGTCCCAAATTTGATCGGAAATTGAGTAAAATTACTTCAACTATTTTTCTCCGAGTTTTCACGAACATTTCGGGTATTTATCTTACAAAATATATTAGTCCTAAAAATTTCGACAACTTTTGAGCTAATTTTCAATATATGAAACTACCAAACCTGTAATAACGATTATTTTGACGTATATTTAACGATAAATATTAATATATATCATTTCTTCCCATTCGTCTAGAGTGTTTCTAAATAATTTTTTCAAAAAATGGATATAAATAAAGAAAACGAATTGGAAAAAATGATGTTGCAACTGTGTCGAATCACGTGCTCTCGGCATAGGTGCATCTCTTTTTCTCCGCGTTCGATAGATATACTTGTATCTCTTGACGGTATCGGTGCGCTTGAACGCAGTTAAAGAAATTCCCATCCTGACCGCAGTTTTGTATTGAAAAATCTCAAAATATATTTAAAAACTGCCTGAAAGCCTGCTGAACAACTTTCTTGCTGAAAGTTCTCTCAACTCTAAACTTCCTCGCATACTTTTTTTCTTTGAAGATGAAAAATGAGAATTTTGCCAGCCGCAACTGTTATAGTAAAAATTATTAACGAATTGAGAATTTTGCTATGTTGAACATAACCATCTGTAGTTCTAGGGTTTTTGAGTCTGTTGATAAAATTTCAGACTATTCCGGACAAATTTGTACGAAAAACAGCGAGTTGATTGTAAAAAATCCATTCAATTCGTATATTAAAAAAATACGGTTTTCTTCGATTATTAAAAAACTAGAGTTCTGACACAAAAATTTATGGGAGAAAAAATATGTGTAAGGACATTTAACATGTACTGACACATTTTTTTGATCATTTTTCCGAATTTTTTATTAAAATGAAAAAAAAGTTCGCGCATTGCGGTATCCCCTTTTTGCCTACTATAGGTCACGCGCTCCGTCGGTTATGAAATCCGAAGCCTCAATTATTGCATTCACACGTACAGAAAATTTTGGAAGAGTTATTGACAATTACAGTAACTGTACATTTTTTAAATTTATCATTAAAATGAAGTTGTCTTTATTGTCTTCTGTTGTATTTTATAAGATTTTAGAGAGGGATTTTATCAACTGAAAAAAATATCTTACAGGAAATTTTACGGGAATTCAGTTACATGGTCTGAAAAATAAGCACTTTCATTTGAAAATTTACTATTATATTGTTTGAAAAAGAAATTAAGATATAAAAATAAAATATTCCATTGAACACTAGGAAAAAAAATTCAGCCAACGAAGAATATATTTCTGTCTCCTTTCTAATCAAAAATTAAAATTTTTAGAGAATCAATAAATTTGAAAAAACAAGAAAAGTTTGATATTTTTTAAAATCGTCCAATAATTAAAAATTTTTATTTTTTTATTTGAGATTTCAAAGTACTATTTAAATAATCTTCATGCTTTTCTTGAAAAAAATCGCTCTAGCTCGTTTTCCATATTGAACGTTACATTAAGTTTTAATTTTTTATAAATCCGACCACTGAGTTGAAACATAATTGAGAATTCTCATTTTCATAGATTTATATTGATTTCGAATTTATAATTGTCGTATTCAATTTAATTTTTTTAGATAAATAATTGTTTGCAGCATATTTACTGAGTTATCTTATTCGTCAGCATTTTAAAACTGAGCTCGTTAACATTTACTATTTCACTTTACTCGAGTGAGTATTCTAAAGTAGTTCCTGTAAGTCGAGTCCATGCGGTAATTTTATTGTCGGTACGTTAATTATGAGATAATTGCATTAATCACATAAATATAGTAGTTCTGACGAAGAAATCCATCATTGTATGGCTTCACTTAAAAATTACAAGTTTAAGACAGTCCATTAATCAATATATGGACTAATTTATAAATAATAAATCCCTGATGAAAATAAGTATATTTAGTAATAAATTTTTTTTCTTCGTCATTATTTTCATCTTCTGAAAGAAAAAATTGCACTTGTCATCAATTTAATTTCATTCCCAAACTTTTTACACCGAGTATTCATATGACAACATTTTATTTATCCGAATCGTTATTATACGTAATTTTCATCTGGCTGAATAATCATGTCAATACACAGTGGCGAAACTTTAATGGCTGTTGTAACAGTTTGTCAGTAAACTGGTCTTCAGCCGTTCAATAGAATGGAATGAGTGAAGATGATATATAGCCTAGATTTTAGAAATAATTTAAATAAAAAAGAAAAAACAAAACTTGTCTTAAAATTGCAGAAATACGTAAATAATGTATTTCAAAATTTATTTATTTTTTCAAAATGCACCCATTGACCTATTTATAAACCTCAGAACACAAATGATATCATTCTTTATCTATTTATTATTTATCAAATTTTTTGTTTTGAATACCAAAATAAAAATTTCAAGCAAGTTATCTCCCTTTAATTAGAAAATTTTTGAATATTATTATACGCACAAACTGCTTCCTTAAGATAGTCAATGCTGTACAGTTTTAAAAAAATCAACCTCATTATTAGTTTTTAGTGGACATTGAGTAATTTTTCTAGCAACCATGAAAAAATTTGCATAAGTGCAAATACCATGTCTGTGACAACTTTGGAAAGTAGTCAATATTCTAGCTGACCATATGTGCGATAAAGGAAAAGGAGAATTTGAGTAGCAAGAGAAAAAGATATAGGAAATAAGAAGGAAGGAGAAGTTTGTGTTGGAGAGCGTGGGCGGCTGCAGCCGATGTGCTGTCAGTGACTGCGAGAAGATTATCAGGAGGCCGATAAAAGAGACCAATAGCACATATATATAATATATAAATTTACATGTGTCCAGAATCTCTTGCCACTTTCCGAAACGAAAGGCAGCCTTCTTAGTGGTCTTGTTGTGTATCAGAATTCACATGAATTTATCTCACTTTTGTTACTCGATGATTTGAAGAAAAAAGTTGTTCGATATCGATTTACACAAAATATTACTGTCTTTATGATAATTTAGCGTTCTATATACATATATATATATATTTGGGGGGGGGGGGGAGGCAAAAAGAGACAGAGAGAAGAGAAGCTAAGATGGCATAAGAAGGTAAGAATGAGAATTGGTGCCCTCGGGGGAAATTATTCGAGTGAGGAATGTGTCTGTCGTACAGTGCGAACGAAATCATAGCGGCGATGCGAGGATATTTCTGTCACGTTGTACTTTTGTCGAATGTGTGTATTGCGTGGCGTCGCGACGCTTAGCACCCTTGCCCCACTCTAAAACGTGGTACCCCACCCCAGGATATTCGGCTCGAGAAATCTTGCGTCTCCAAGAACCCGCTACCGGCTCCCGGTTCACAACTCACGGTTCACTCGTAATTCGCATTCGAACGACGTCTTGGTTAAAAGAGTCTCGGGGAGACATTGGTATAATGACTTGACTTCTGCCGATTGAAGCCGTAGTGGGCACTCGATGCGAATTAAACGCAAACGAAACGCGATTAAAGCAATTGCGAAACTTAACGACTCGAAAGAGCATTACCGCGCTGTAGATTAAGGAAATCGGGAGAGCTCGATTTAAAAATTTTCACAAATCAACGAGCCTCAACTGAGTGATTAAAGTGCTTGTGCGTGCACGACGAACAGTCCCCTAAAAAATCAAATATATTTGGTGAAAACCCTTGGTAGAATTGGATTTTGTGAATAGCAAGATGAAGCGACAACAGTCTCAACCATCCCAGCAGCAACAACAGCAACATCAGGAAACGATAATGCAACAAGAGCAATACACACAGCAAAGAACTGAACGACAGATCACTCGGCAACAAGTTACTAGTCAACAGAGAGGTCAGTTTCAATTAATAACATCAGCAATAACCGACTTGATTAGAAAAAACATCAATTCTCATATTTTTAACCATTTATACACTTTCTTTCAGTTCTTTTTAAATTCCATCCTATCCCTGAAAAACCAGTGTTTTAAATTTAGTTAAATGTCTCGAAGGTGTTACATTAGTTTTTCCTCGAAGTAAATAAGCTGAGAATCAGGGTAATAAAAATAATAAAATGTATCAAATAAATTGAGTATATTGTATTAGAAGGGAGTTAGAATTTTCAATGAAATCCGGAAGTACGCTTAAATCATGTAAATGCGCTCGAGCGTTCGAGTTGCATGAACCGCGTTACAGTAATAACCGTACAAAATAAGTAAGTATATACTCAATTCCTTTTTCTTCTTTTTACCGTCCCAATATCATTGTCTTTCCGCTTCAGTGTTTTTTTACTTGGATTTTCTGTTATGTTATTCTATTTTCGAGTGAGCCCTCGTCGTTACCGTTCAAAAATAGATTCCCGCACGTTCAAAAATTCTTCGTACCTCTTCGGCACGAAGAGAGTCGATTAACGGCTTCCGGTGTAATTCGAGTTCCTGACAGCATCTTAACATGCGCATGCGTCTCACAACTGTCAAAATTTATAGAAATAACTAATCCAAATCTGAATCCATCATCATTATTTATTTATTATTAAAACTATTATTATTATTCGAGAATTATCGAACTTTTTTATATAAATAAAAAAAATAAAAAATATTATTTTATTAATTAAACAAACTCTTTCTGCAACATATTTTTTTCCATTTTAAAAATAATTCATTATTTATTTCATAGATCTTCTTTGATTTAAAGATATATTCTTTTAACTTAATGAATTTGAATGAATAATATGTTTGACTGCGTTATATTGAATCGAGATAATTATTTTCTTTCAATGCGCTATTTATTTTTGGTAATGCTTGTGTGTTTTAAAATATGTTGAAATTTGAAACATATTAACACTATTTAACCGCTTTTTGTTCGAGGAATAAATTAATAGGATAAAATACAATTGTTACCTTTCATATTACTATTATATCATTTATAGGACTACACATGGCTGGAATTTAGCTGAAATTTGAACGACAGCTTTTATTGATGAATTTTTCTTTACGATTTTAATCACATAGCAGGCAAACAGTTAACGTTAACGGCTGCGGCGCGTATAATTAGACAGATTGGATTAAGTTCGAACCCCCTTGGCATTCGAAGTTTTATTCGTAATATAAGTATTGTAACTATTATAATTATGGCTCAGTTATATGAGTTATATGTGTAAACATAGCACTATTTTTCGGTTTTTATGTTTTTTTGCTCTTTTCTACAGATCAATTTTATCTTTTTTTATTTAAATTAAGGTACAATGTGAAAGAAAATTTAATTTAAAAAATTTTTTTAAATACGATAACCATGGAAATGGAACCCCAGTTTCATAAAGGGCGTCCTGCTCTGAAAAGTTATTTTCAAAAGTGCTTGCTAAAAAAATGGTTACATAAAAAGTTTTTTATATCCTCCCAACAAATATTACATAATTTTAGCAACATTTCTTCTTAAAATTATTTAACATAATGAAAATCGTGTGGATTGTGTTCTTCCCTGTAAAGTCCTACTCAAAAACTGTATGTATCATTTAGGAGAAAGGAATGTGTAGAACTGATCTATATTTATATTCAGTTATTTCAATCACAAAATTCCTTATAATTTTATGACACAATTTAGGTGTTTTTGGTAAACGTCAGATATGTTAATGAGAAAAATGAAAATTCATTTGCACATAATATTCAAACTTGTATTTTTCTTATTCAAAAGAACTTTGCGTTGAATAATGCACTTTATTTTGATTTATTTGTAATAAAACTAAATCGACAAAGATATATTTAGTTATCATAAATAGTCATCTGAACATCACCAACTCTGATAAAAATAAACATTCTTGGTAAAATTGACATGTAAAAAAAAATATTTTAACATATCAGACTTCTGATTGTCTATTATGTTTCTTTCATCATTGGACTTTTATACGAATTGCAGATGTTCAAAAGATATCTAAAAGTTCTTTTCACGACACCATTTCAACTTGGAAATTATCCAAAAAGATTCAAATACTTGAAACTGTCATTTGTTACTGTGTCTTGTTTATCACGCCTTACAGTGTCGCCGGTTCCTCACAAAAACAACAAGATTGTTGCCAAATATTTTTCTTGGCGTTCTATATTCAGATACTAAAAATCCTCGTAATTGTGAAATTACAATTGTCTACAATGATAATCTGATCAACTAATATAAATAAAGGTGGGTGCATGTTTGATACACTTGGGTAGGAGGCTTTCATTAAAATATTTGCTAACTGCACTTTCATTCTCAATTTTATGATTCTATACTCGATTGGAGCCAAGAATTGTTGAAATCTTGACATGCATTATTGTTAATAAGCATGACGTGCACTTGAAGAATAGACTGCAGTTATTACCTTTAATATCGTCTTCTAATATTCAATGTTGTTTGACCTTTCAAAAATTTCGACATAAACAATAAACGGCGGATAGAAATTATTTCCATTTGTATTTTTTGGATAGCCATATAATTTCTTGGAAAATAATTTAACAGAAATTATAAAAGTTTGAGAAATTTTCAAAGTTTTCAACAAATTAGAAAATATTTCTGATGTTAAGGTATTTTGTATTTTCTATACTACAAGACATTTAAACAAGTTTCAAACGATTGTGCAATAATCTAAGATAAATTTAGAAGATCTAGAGAGGTTTTATTAACAATTTTTGAAAAGATTTAGAAACGTTGAGAAATTTTAGAATCTCACAGCGTGTTTCAAAATATTCTAACCGATTGAGAAATTGATAAAATTTCGAAATAGATATTTTTGAATAAAAATTTTTGATGTATATAATATATAATAAAATGGTAAGTTGTTGAAAAAAATTGGCTTTAGGGTCTAAAAATGATTAAGTCAAACAGCTTACACTACTTTTAATTAATTATATAAATAAAAATATATATAATAATAAAATTATATATATAATTAGTTTCAGAAAATTATTAAATGACACCTGTTTTATCAAACAAGTTTGAGATTCACTGAGAGATTCACACTGCGTTTCATCATCAATTTTCGACCTAAAATCTTGAATTGCAATATCATTTGTTATCAGCAGGGAATTTTGTTTCTTATTATTAATGTTCAATCGTTTCGCAAACTTTATTATTCGCTGTTGAATTCTTCGTAATTGTTTCCAGAGTCATTTGTTCTGTCAGTTTCTCACCTTTCATGAGCTATAGTTCTATTGAATGGTTACACGTGCCGTCTTTGCGAGTTTCTTACCAGCTGACAGTGCAACCTGTCGTCACTATAAAAAATAACGAATAGTAATCGATTACAACTCAATGTTCAACAGTAGGAAGTGAAATACAAAAAAAAGAAGGTAGCAAGTGATTTAGTCGTACAGTTCAATTCACTACGCTTTGTAGCTGTTATTTTGGTCAGTGACTGAATTTACGCAACATGCAAAGTCAGCGGTAGCACAATTCGTGGACGATGGGAGAGTGAGAAAGAAAAAGAATAAGTAGAATAACGAGAGAAAAAAGCGAGAGAGTGATAGGGGGGGGGGGGGGGGCGATCAGTTGAGTCGACGTCGCGACGCTGTGCGCCGCGTAAAGATAGTTGCTCCTAAAATGGGTCCGGGTAACGCGATCCCATCTCGCACAAAAATAGGCGCATTCGTCCCCCACGCCAGCAAACATCGTTGCTATCTTCTATCGAGGATCATCGAAGAAATATGTTGCATTTACGCTCGCCCACAATTCTTAGATAATTTGCACGACCTTCTGAGCAAATAAAATCGGATCGGAAAAAATAATTTCAAAATAATGAGAGTAATCAAATTTAATTAGGACAATTTGAGATGATACTTGGTGAAAGACTGTGATAGGATAAGTGCGAAGAAAATAAATAATTATAATTAGGGGTCCTTCATTTTGCACTTTACACACTGAAAGGTGTGTACAACAAAAATACAAATTAGAACATTCAGGTATTTTTCTTTTTACATTCTCATCGCATAATACATCACTCAATAAGTTCCCGGTTTAACTAAGAAAAACACAGTTTTTTTCGAAAAATTCGACTTTATTCATCAACATAGTTTTCTTCAAGCGTAATACATTCATTCCAACACTTCTCTAACTCTTCTATACCTTTTTTTGTAGAATGATTCGTCTTTGCTCTCAAAATAGGCCTCAGTTTCGGCAATCACTTCTTCATTGGAGCCAAATCTCTTTCCCTGGAACATTTTTTTCAGGTCAGCAAAGAGTCAGTAGGCGCTGGGAGCTAGATCTGAAGAATATGGTGGGTGAGGAAGCAATTCGAAGCTTAATTTATTCAATTTGATCATCGTTTTCATGGACTTGTAGCACGGTGCATTGTCTTGGTGGAACAGCACTTTTTTCTTTTGCATGTGTGTAGTGGTAGATCCATGTTTCATTATTTGTCACATACCGACGAAGAATATCCTTTTTACCTCGCTTGAACAGCTCCAAACAGCGCTCTGAATTATCGACGCGTTGTTATTTTTGGTCGGGTGTGTGCAAACGCGGCACCCACTTCGAAAATAATTTACCCATGCCCAAAGATTCCTGCAAAATTGTAAACACACTACTTTCTGATATCTTTAAGGTGTCAGCTATCTCACGCAACTTTAATTTACGGTCGCCGAAAACTATTTTGTGGACTTTTGTTATGTTTTCCGGAACAATTACTGATTTTGGGCGACCAGAGCGTTCAGCGTCATCGGTGTTTGTACGACCGCGTTTAAATTCAGCATATCAGTCGATGATTGTTGAATTTCCTGGTGCAGAGTCCCCATAACGCTTATCAAGCCACTGCTTTTTTTCAACAGTATTTTTCCCCATTAAAAACCAATGTTTGATTAACACTTGAAACTTTTTTTTGTCCATTGTGTTGAAAATAACAAAAGTTGCTTCACCAAAACCTCTGTAACTTCTGAACTAAACGTCAGATTGTGATGAAATTTTGACACTTAACGTTTGAAGGTTGGTAACATCCAGAAATCATACACTGAGAAAAAATCCTGGGCATAGTGACGTGATATATGTAGTTGAAAATGTCCTTAACTACTTTTTGTGGTTTAATTCAAGCAATGGTTGACCCGTCAATGTAGGTACTAAAAGTGGTCGCCGTGACTAAGTAAAGTAGTCACAGCGACTATGTAATGTTGTCACAGTCATTATATGTAAGTTTCAACTATAAAGTTATGTAAAATCAAATTCCTAAAATGAAATGCATAAAATCACTACGTGGAACATTGTATTTTTCATAGCACCTCTTTTGAAAATCTGTTTGTCGGTATCTATAGAGCGGCTTGAAACTTTAAAAGTAGTAGGATTCAAAATCACAGTTTCGACCCGCTCGACATATCAAAAAAAATTCTCAAAAGAGTTGCTATCAGTTGCTATGAAAAATAATATGCATTACTCGAAATAATACACAACGGATTCAACGAGTGTGAAGTTTGCTTCACTGGTTATAGCGACTACGTTATTCTAGCCATGACAACTCAATGTTTCAAGTTCTCATAGCTAGGTTTAAGGGTTACAATCACTTTTTTATTTCCAACTACATTATTCCTAATCATTATGACCAGATGCTATTTTTCTCTGTGTATGGATTTGACAACAGTTGTGCCATCTATATGTCAGACCGGAAACTTATTGAGTGATGTGTTATGAGAAGGTATTATTTTTGTGTAGATTTTTTTCTGTGTACACTTCTTTCAACGAATGTCCACGTTTCCATCGACTGTATCTGAAAAAGGTTTATTTTAATCCTGTCTGCTGTCGTTATCTGTAGACACGATAACTTTTGAAAGAATTATCAAAGTTTAATGCGCTTTGGTACACTTTATCGGAACCCAAAAAGTAAGGAGTTCATTAACCAGCCATATCCAATTCAATTTTCAATCGAAAATTGGGAAAGTTTTTTGAAAATTGAAAAAAGTCAATAATTTAATATACCATTTTCCAGTACAACCATGTGAGATTCGAAAAAACGCTGTGATGCCGAATTGATCACTCAAAAAAGGCCTAACAATTTGAATTCAAACATTCTTTTATAAAATTTACATATATTGTAAAATTATATTGTTTGCTTAAAGCCATGGGCCAAGCAGGTCGCGTGACAAAAATTATATGTTAATTCAACCATGTAAGATAACTTTTTTTGTTTATGAAATATCTTGCTCAAAATTTGGTGAATATATCAGAAGATAATAAGGAACGTCTGTTAACTTCATTTTAGTAAAAATTCTGCAATTTTTAAAATTTTAAATTATAAAACTGAAGTGTTATCAGCAGTTACAGTTCTCTAATTTAGATATCCACGGAAAATGAAATATCGTCTTGAAAGTTTGGGAAATGAATCAAAAATTACTGAGGCAGTTCTGTTATGTCTTGAATATTCATAATGATATAAAAAAATTTTAACAAAAATAAGTAAATAAGTAATTTATTGGCTGTTTTGCTACTGAGCAGCTTGCCAGAAAACTTCGAGAATTTTCGGTGCGCGATGTCGTCATGTGACGAATTTCCATCGCTGAAAACGCTTCGAATCAAAATCTCAGAAGAATTCGACGCGCGAAGAGAAACAAGTCGAAATCCAGTACAGAATGCGATGATTGCGAAAAAATTTGGAAACAAACGTAAACAAAAGCAGCACAGTAAAGCAGATGAAAATGAAAAACCGAAAAAGGATTGGAAGATGAAGTGTTTCAAGTGCGGTGAAATAGGACATAGGGCGAAAAACTGTAAGCATGCCCAAAAGATGACAGGACAATCCGCGAATAGCGTTGAGAACGTGAGTCTATTTGCATCACCGGACACGTCGGAAAGTTAAGAAAGTTAAGTCTGGCTAGTAACGGTGCGTCCGCTAATATATTGGGAAAAGGCACTGTGAAAACCATAAAGAAAGTGAATGGTCAAAGAAAAGTAATAACACTGAATGACACCTTGTACGTTCCAGACTGGCATACGAATCTCGTATCGATCCGGAAAATTACCGATAAGGGACACAATGTGCTGTTTAGCAAAACGAAGGCCGAGTCTCTAGAAGATTGGCACATTCGCATGGAACACCTGAATATTCAATCTCTTTGTCAAGGTATTAAGACCGGATCTATCCAAGGAATCAACTTCGAGGGTATTGATGAGGATTTTGAATGCAGTGTTTGCCTCCAGGGTAAGATGTGTCGCGCTCCTTTTCCTAAGGCATCCAAAAGAATAACAGAGGTGGGAGATCTCATTCACTCCGACGTTTTTGGTCCGATACGTGTTGCCTCACATGCAAAGAAACGATAAGGGACACAATGTGCTGTTTAGCAAAACGAAGGCCGAGTCTCTAGAAGATTGGCACATTCGCATGGAACACCTGAATATTCAATCTCTTTGTCAAGGTATTAAGACCGGATCTATCCAAGGAATCAACTTCGAGGGTATTGATGAGGATTTTGAATGCAGTGTTTGCCTCCAGGGTAAGATGTGTCGCGCTCCTTTTCCTAAGGCATCCAAAAGAATAACAGAGGTGGGAGATCTCATTCACTCCGACGTTTTTGGTCCGATACGTGTTGCCTCACATGCAAAACGGTGTTGCTGAGAGGCGAAATAGAACGTTGATGGAAATGGCAAGGTGCTTACTTATACAATCAGGACTTCCACCAACGTTCTGGGCGGAGGCTGTTAACACAGCTAACTATATCCGCAACAGATCACCAACGAGTAAGCTTAATGGAAGGACTCCATACGAGGTTTGGTTTGGAAAACCTCCTGATGTGGCCGATTTCAAACGATTTGGGTGTGAAGTCTACGTTCTTGACAGATCTCCAGGTAAAGGAAAAATCGAGCTAAAGTCACGAAAAGGAATTTTTGTAGGATATAGCTTGGAATCAAAGGGATACAGAATTTGGATACCAGAAAAAGAACGATTGAAATATCAAGGGACGTGAGTTTCCTGGATTATATTCCTGTTCATTCGATCAAGGACTGCGAAGATTTCCTACCGAGAGAGAACGATCATCGAAAGTCGTCAAATCCACCGAGAGACGTCAACAAGGCTGAGGGCAATGAAAAATTCATTGAAATTGACCTCGTCAATAAGCAAGATTCAAAGAACCGGGTCAATGAAGAAGAACTCGAGACACTGAACGACTTCAACAACGAAGGAGAATGGTCTGATGTCGAGGATTTTCTTGGTTTTCTTGCAGATGATCCGAGGGTTGCTACAAGACGAGGTAGACCACGCTTTGTGCACACAGGACTTCGTGGAAGACAGAGAAAGGTCTACGGGATGACTTGTAGTGCAAATGAGATCGACACTGATTTTGCTTTTCTAACTGAAACTCCCATTAGTCGAGCAATGGATAGCCAAGAATCAGACGAATGGATGGCGGCCATGGCGGATGAAGTGAATTCCATTCTCATGAAGGATACATGGAGTCTGGTAGATAGATCCAAGGCACCGAAGTTTATTGGTAGTCGTTTCGTATTATGTAACAAATATGGCACTAATGGTGTCCTGAAAAAGAGAAAGGCCAGGATCGTGGCGAAGGGCTATTCTCAACAATATGGTAAAGATTTCCACGAAACGTACGCGCCAGTCGCACGTTTAAGTTCCATACGAACTACAATTGCTTTTGCAGCGCAAAACGATATGAATATTCGACAATATGATGTAGCGACCGCATATCTTAATGGCGAATTGGATGAGCAAGTATTTATGGAAGTACCAGATTGGATGGAGAATGTTCTGGAGCATATAATCAGCGAAAAATGGAACCAGGATCAATTGTATTTATTTAAGGCATGGGGAGGGAGGCTTAACGATTGTCGTAATTTATGTCGACGACATTCTGGTGATATCTAAAAATCTTGAGGAAATTCCAGGTTTCGGGCGTGAATTATCGAATAATTTCGAAATAAAAAACATTGGTGATCTCAAACGTTGTTTGGGAATGGATTTTGTCAGGAACGTCGAAGGAATTTTTATCAATCAGAAGACATACATCACAGAGATCCTTCAACGATTCGGGATGAAAGAATGCAACCCTGTGTCAACCCCTTTGGATGTTGGTACGAAACTCGTCAGAGGTAACGCGTGGTCTGAATCAGAGGGTGAGAAACCTCCTTATCGGGAGTTAATCGGGTGCTTGCTGTATTTATCAGTGGCAACACACCCGGACATCGCACACGCGGCCAGCTTCTTGAGTCAGTTTAATGACTGTTTCAACAAGACGCACTGGAATGCAGCGAAGAGGACACTTCGGTATTTGAAGGGCACAGATGACTACGGAATCTTCTACAGACGTGGGAAGAGTCCTTTGGTGGGCTATGTGGATGCAGATTGGGGAGGCTTTATTGACGATAGGCGCTCATTTACAGGTTATGCCTTCTCTATGAGCGGTGGAGTAGTTGCTTGGGATTCAAGAAAGCAACGTACAGTTGCTTTATCAACGACGGAAGCCGAATATATGGCGATGAGCGAAGCGACTAAGGAAGCCATACATCTTAAACGCTTTTTACTGGAGCTTGTAGAGTCTGGTAACAAGTCAATCAAGTTGCTAGTTGACAACAGTGATCCCAGAACGTGGGAGCTGGCGGCCCCCACCATAGATGCCTCGAGTTCATTGTGTCTTCCTCACTCAACCAACCTATGGCAGTCGAGCGAGGAAGAAGCCATGAGCTGGTGGGGTCTATGGTGGGGGCCGCCAGCTCCCACGTTCTGGGATCACTGGTTGACAAATACAGTGCACAGAAGCTAGCCACCAATCCAGTATACCATGCACGAACTAAACATATAGACATACGTCATCATTTTGTTCGTGAGATCGTGGAGTCGGGAGAGATAGTTTTGGAACATGCCTGCCGACATCTTAACCAAGGCCTTAACGAAACCAAAACACGAACAGTGTGTCCATCTCCTGGGATTATCGAGGATACAAATTTGAAATTTAGAGGCTGTCTCAAGGAGAAGTGTTGGATTTATCGATTATAGACATTTGATCCAGCCTCTATAATTTAACTGTAGAGGGCGCTAGGGCAGCCCTATTTTACTTTATACAATTTGATATGTTTACAGTCAGTCGATCCTAGATCTCATTACGGCAAATACCTTCTGTATGTTCCATTAATAAATGGCTTCAGTTCTTTGTCCAGATTGCGTCTATTTCATTTCACGCACGTTGCTTAATCTTTGATAACAGTTTTTTTAAGAAGAATCTAAATATTTATTCAAAATCAATTTATCTAATATTAAAATATTTGTTTCTAAAAGTTTAATTCATTTAATTTTTTTTTTTTGTATATGAAAGTCACAAAAATAATATACAGCGTTAGAATATTAGATTATTGAACTATTTACCTAAACTTTCTGAAAACCCCTAATGATTCAGACATATTTCTGAAGATTTTAGAACATTTCCGGACATATTTGAATGATTTTTCTAAAAGTTACACTCAGAAAAAAATTTGGTTAACCCAACCAAAATTTAGTTAGATCTACCAAAGGACTTGCTCATTGCACGGTTGACCAAACATTTTTTTGATTCAACCAAATTTGTTTAGATACGATTTTATTGAATTAAAGACATTTTTCAGTTGATTCAACCAAAGTTTTTTTATTTAACCAATGATCTTGGTTCATTTAATGAAATGATTTCGTTTGATCGTATACATTTTTTTCCGACTGTACTTTTAACATAGTTCAAAACGTCTTAAAATTTACTACAAATTTTTCATGATTTTATTATGAAATATTTCAAAAGTATCCGAAATTTTTTTGGAAATTTTAAAAAGTAAAGTTTTTAAAGTATAAAAATCAGGAACTTTAAAGATTCAAAAATATTTTACAAAATTTTAATTACCTCAAAAAGATTTTAGATTATTGTCAATTAAAAAATATCTTTTAACAATTACATTATTTTAGATAATGTGAATAAATTTCATTAACTTATTTCTTGCACTTCTCGAAATCTCTTTAAAGATTTACAGATTTTTTAAAGGTTCTAAAGCCTTTCAAAATCCTTTAAAATCGTAACGTATTTTTTTTAATTTATTAATTTTCTTGAATATCTTCCAAACACTTCCCATTTAGTGTTTAATGTTAGTGTCCAATATAAAATCCCCACAAATAATTTATAAAATGATTTTCGGGGGAAAAAGCGACTCCGCAAAAATCTCACCAATTCTCCATTTGAAAAATACGTAAGTTTTATTCGATTTTGTTTCCTTAAGATATTTTGATGTCTCAAGATAAAAAACTCACCCTGTATATTAATAAAAATACTTGAGCATTTTCTAAGTTTTGATTAAAGTTATTTGGACATTAAAATCTTATTTATTTTTCTTAATATTTCAAATATAATTGTTTGGCTAATGCTAAAATGCACTAAAAATTTCATAATATATTTACTAATTTAAGACCATGGATTAAAATGATTACGTGACCCAATTACAGTTTGTATTTATATAAGATAACTTTCTTCATACATGAAATATCTTCCTGAAAATGTATAAAGTATGTCTGATATGATTTAGTAAAACTTTTACATAAAAAATGAATCAGAGGGACTTCTCTATTTCATTTCATCATATTTTCAAAATTTTCAGAAAGATGTTTTGGGTACGACAAAACTTATCTTTCAGGAATGTACTCACTTCTACATTTGGTCGTGTGGTCAGATAGGTCCATGGCCTCAAGAAAACTTAATGTAAGAACCTGCCTTACTTTTGTGCAGATTCCAAGTACAAAAAAAATATTATTAAATGACTGTACAAAAAATAATTATTATTCACACATTGATAACTACATTACAGAGATGTTTCCATGAATATTAATTTTAAATCAATTTAATAAAGACATTGTGTTCTATCTTTGTATCAATAATGAAATGAAATCTATTTATTTTTTGTTGCAGTACAAGGAGAGATAATGATGCAGACTTCACCCACGATACCAGCGTAAGTTTCGTTGAATCACAGTCGTTGTTTGCTTTATCCTGCAACTTGATGAATAACCTTTTGTATGATATTCAAATCAAGATATCCAGTTTTAGTCCGATTAAAAAAATGGTAATGTATTCAAAGCGATGAATCTCCTATTTTTAATTTGGTTCAGGTTTACGGGCAGGCCAGGTGATCCATCGCCACCAGTTTTTCAACAGATCTTTAAGAATGCTAGGTTTGCGCAAGGTGGTAATGCCGTATTCGAAGGACGAGTAAGTGGTACTCCGCAGCCTTCCGTCTCCTGGACACACAAAGGCGCACCTTTATTGGAATCACAGAAATTCCGAATGTCATACGATAGCAAAACTGGAGTAGTTAGATTGCAGATCAATCAAATCGGGCCAGGAGATGAAGGAGAGTACACTTGTAATGCGAAAAATCAATATGGTAATGTAATTTACTATACAATTGCATTTGAAAAATATCCTCAGTGAATGTTTTCACTAAAAACCTGTTAAATGTTTTAGGTGAAGCCATTTGTTCCGTGCACATTCAACCTGAAGGATTTGGATCACCACCTCAACAACAGTTGGGTGGATACAAACAGGAATTCTCACATACTTTTCAGTCAACTGAACAAAAAGGCGAAGGTCAAACCTTTCAACAACGTAGCTACCAACAGTCTATTGACAATCGAAATTATGCCAATGGAACGGATTCTAATACCACTATCGAAGACTTTAAGGTCTTCATTTACCCACTGCAAATTTGAACAAAAAGATACTTATCTTTACTGCAACTAATTAAAACTAACTAAAAATGTTTATTTTACACAGGTTGACACCTTCGAATACAGAATTTTGCGAGAAACAGAATTTAGAGAATCAGTTTCTCGAAGATTCGTTGGCGAATCTGATTCACAAATATCTACAGCTGTTGATCGAAACTTAGGACCGATTTCTCCACCACAAATCACACAAAAACCCAGAAACTCGAAACTACTAGAAGGCTCTGATGCAGTTTTCACAGCTAAAATATCAGGAAATCCAAAGCCAAGAGTACAAATATTTATTGAAACTAAATAATATGACAATTTGTCCATGTTTCTTATATGTACTAATGTCGAAATTTGTTTCACTTTTTAGATAACTTGGTTCAAGAATGGTCAACGAATCCGTGATTCACAACGTATTGAAACAAGCTACTCGAATCAGCAACCCACTCTGAAGATTCGAGTAGCACATCCAGAAGATAGTGGACACTATTCACTTTTAGCAGAAAATATACAAGGTTGTACCATTAGCTCTGCTTATCTAGCCATTGAATCTAGCGATCAAGTCGATCAAGCTCAAATTCCAATCCAGCAGAGCAAGGAAGTTTTCAGACAGATTTCTCATACGGAGACTATCAGCCAAGATTCCGGTGACAGTGGAAAAGTCCTTGCTCCAAACTTCATTCGCACTTGTACCGATCGCGATGTTACAGAAGGGAAAATGACAAGATTTGACTGTAGAGTAACCGGCCGTCCATATCCAGAAGTCATCTGGTACATAAACGGATTCTCGGTTGCCAATGACGCAACTCACAAAATATTAGTTAATGAATCTGGAAATAACTCTCTTATGATCACAAACGTTAACCGATCTGACTCAGGCATTATAACTTGCGTTGCTAGAAATAAAGCTGGTGAAACATCTTGTCAATGTAATCTCAATGTCATTGAAAAGGAACAAGTGGTAGCGCCAAAATTTGTAGAACGTTTTTCAACTACAAATGTCAAGGAAGGAGAACCAGTAGTCTTTACAGCTAGAGCAGTTGGTACACCAACTCCACGAATCTCTTGGCAGAAGGTATGTGCATTTCACAATTATACTCTGGGTACAAATTGTTTGTTTAGATTAAAATGTCTTCAATATGCTTTCAAAGCCATGAAATCTTGCTCAGTATGATAAGCCAGACTTAAAATAATGTCATAACAATATTTCTATTTTATTTCTTCAGGACGGTGTACCGATAGCGCCCGGCCCCGAAGTGCGCATATCGACGGACGGCAGTGGAGCCTCGACTTTAGATATTCCACGGGCCAAGTTCTCAGATGCAGCCTGGTATCAGTGCACAGCTCAGAACGTGGCTGGATCCACCGCCACCCGTGCCCGACTTCACGTCGAAACACCAAAAGGAGCCACCACCGAACCAAGACGCCTCAACTTACCCCGACCGACTAAAGTCATCGAACCAGAGTGAATATATTTCGTTATTAAACTGCCTTCTGATTTTTTCGCACCAATAAATTACTAACTCGTTGTTTACACCTTCTAGACCTGCACCTGGCCCCGAAGTGATTTATTTGAGACACGTGGAGCGGACAAGGCCCTATTTACCTCCTCAGGAAGAAGATAGGATTTATCCACCTCCACGTTTTATCATACCCTTACGGGACGTCCATCAAATCGAAGGTGGACGTATTCATTTCGAGGCCAGAATCGAACCGGTGGGCGACCCCACTATGAGGGTGGAGTGGTATGTCAATGGCAGAGCTTTAGTCGCAAGTAAGTATCCTTTATGATTTAATGCTGCAAAAATCACAGAAGTTGTGATTTTAATCAAAAGATATATCTTTTAATAGGCTCACGAGCGACTTTTATATTTCAATTTGGATTCATTGCCATGGACCTGATCAGCGTTGGACTACAAGATCGCGGCGAATATCTTTGCCGAGTAGTTAGTTCAACAGGAGTCGCCGAATCACGCGCCACCTTCAACGTAACACGTGCGTATCCATTAGCTTAGTCTTTTCAAATTTATTAAGAATTAGATAAATATGAATTGAAATTATTTGCTTCAGCTCGCGCTACAATAGAGCAAACAAGCCAACACCCCGACAGCCTTCGTTATATCCAACAACTTGAAGATTACAGCAAGTACCAAAGGCAGGAGAACGTAGAGGATATCTCTTCACAGCGACCAGTCTTCATCCGCCCACTCCAAGATTTGGGTGAACTTCTGGAGGGACGCAATGCTCACTTTGAAGCACAGCTAACTCCTGTAAGCGATCCTACTATGAAAGTGGAGTGGTACAAGGATGGAAGACCCATCACAGCTAGTAAGTTACATAAACCATGATTATTTGTACACTAAATATTGTTCCAAAAAACGGAAATTCGAATTTATTTAATTCTATTCAAGGTTCAAGAATCACAACCATCTTTAACTTCGGATACGTCTCGCTAAATATATTGCACCTACGAGCTGAAGATGCTGGTTCATACACCGTGAGAGCTGTGAATCGCTTAGGAGAGGCTATCAACTCCGCAACTCTGCATGTCTTTAGTTAGTACTTTTCGACTGCATTCAGTCAAAATAATCGAAATTCATGATAATAATATGAATTTGCTAAATTTCAGCATACACTAGCGTAACAGGAGATTTAGGAATTCCTGAGCAACAAAATTATATTGAAGCTACCGAGGGGCTGGAGGCTTATCATCAGACCATGCAACAGAAATACGTTTACGAGCAGCCTGAA